>JARFIX010000074.1:0-1200000 GCA_036346125.1 Lycocerus yunnanus | reverse complement strand
ATAAGTCATAATGTCAGTCATATGGAAAATCAAACGCGATTGTCAGATTAGCACCGTTTCTATTTCGATATGATTTTTAATGTGATTTTGGCTAATATCGTTGCTCTACTTTACCGACTACGGTAAATTTTTACTTTGACAGATCAAATTTTGTTGTGCCTTCCATAATAATCAAAATCCTTAAAAACCAGGACAATGTTGTTATCGCACATTGATTACAATTTAATTTTTTTTTGTTAAAATTAATTAATTTCATTTATTTCTTCGTTTTTGTGTCTATATTTTATAAATCTACAATTAAAACATTCATTTTTTAATATTTATTTCCTTATTATAATGCGGCTTATTTGTTACTATATTTTATATATATTAAATTAAAATTTTGTTTGATTTTAAGTTTAAGGTATTATTTGGTGCCTATATAACCACGTGTTATAATTTTGTTTTCCTCATATTTGGCTTTCATTATAATAAATGATATTCTTTAGTAACGCGAAAATACAACTTATTTAACGCTGCCGCATGAAAAATAAAAGTATACCTAAAAGCAGTAAATTCTGATAATTTTTACATTAATCTATCTTGTAAAAGTGTAACTAGTGTAAATTTAACTATAACATAAAATAAAAGTATATAACTAGAAAAGTAAATTTTACTTGGGGTGTTCTGAGCACCTTACCTACCTACTTAAAGGTTAAGGAGAGGTTACCGTCGAGAGGCATGAAAAATGCACGAACTACGAGAATTTTTTTTGTATATAAAATAAATACTTTGGGAAATTAATTTTAATGTATATTTTTGTGTCAATGCAGAGTAAATTCCAATATTATTTATAAAAAATCCAAAATAGCGGCTCCAACTCCCGTCAAATAAAACCGTGCACAGCGTGCTTTGGTTTGGCGCGGGGCGCCCCACAGCTTCGTCAGTTCATGTGACTGAAACAGTTTGAAAATTATTAAACTAGACTAAATTTGGGGGGCCTTATCGGTTTTGTTTTTTAAAAACCCCTAAATAATAATATGGCAGCCGGTTGAAAAAAAAAGCAATTTTTTTTCATAGTTTTTTATTGTTCAACAGGCAAAAAAGATATTTGTAAATCAATTTTTGACAAAATCGCTTCTAGATGACCCTGCAAATTTAATTTTTTTTAATTTCGCAGAAATTCATGTAAATCGGTTCATCCTTTGAACCTGTCGAGTGCCTCGCGCACTGAAAAATGCTGTTTCGAGAAAAACTTACTTAATGTTTAACATTATAAAAAATCTTTGACAATTTACATTTAATTAATAATTCACAAACAAAAACAAATTTTTTTACCTAAAACACGACTTCATATAATTTTACAACTTTCACATTTACTAAAACTTCTGAAATAGTCTGAAAAGTTATTAGAAAAGGTGGTAGAGCGACACGAAAAAAGCTATTTTTAGTGAAATAAATAGACAAAAACGGTCGAAATTTGCTAAAGATTTTGAATTTTAGAACAACGCAATTTTTTTTGATGAAAGTAAATGTAATATACATATTTAGTTCAGACGGAAAAAATGGTTTGTGGAAAAAATGGTTTGTGGAAAAAAAAAAAACTGTCGAAAGAAAATTTAATTCCAACAGGAAAGCGCGGCCGAGGTTTAGTTCTTCTTTGGGGTTCCATGACACATAATGGAGTAGGAAAGGATAATGAATTCTAAAGTTAATTTAAACATATTGGAAGATAATGTATTCGAAAGCCCTAAAGTGCTGAGGATTCAGGACAACTTCAAATTTCAACAAGACAATGATCCGAAGCATTCTGCTCGAATTGTCAAAAAATTGGATGCTCTATCATTTGAAAAATAGGCTTAGAACTTTCCCTTAATCTCCAAACATTAACCCCATTAAAAATTTATAATTTCATCTCGAAGAAAATAATCGAAAATACAAAATATCGAATCAAAATTACTTGAAAAGAATTTTACAGCAAGAATTGTACAAAATATTACCTTCCTACACTAAAATTTTAGTGGAATCAATGCCAAGACGTTTAAAACCCTTCATGGATAATAATTAATTGACAACAAAATATTAAGTAGCTTGTTTATATGTTTTTATTTAGTTTTTGAGATTTCTTATTAGAGTACGAATACTTGTTGGTGTTACAATTATGTATATTCTTGATTATGTCATTTTATTAGGAAATTTCATTTTAAATTGTTTTATAAAAATTAGTTTTAGTTGATAATGCAAAGATGTACCCTAAAAATTGGTTCAGTTTTATGGCCTTTTCCGTAAAATCGCTAATTTTTATGTTGTACGAATACTTTCTGAAGCCATTGTACTCGTATCTATCTACGGATCATTTCCACGGCTGGCGCCGCCTCTTCGTCCCCAATTTCCATTCCCCTCTGTTCAGACAAAGTTTCTCCACCAGATCTCTTGCCGACATTGCCTCGTCGATTCCTTGTCTCCAACTTATTTGGTATAATTTAATAATTATTAAATTATATTTAAATAAACTGATTCTAAATTATTTTTGTCTATGACCTTGGATTTTAATGAAAGTAAAATTATCTTTTAGTGATACCACCCCTTGAGGATACTTTTTATGCACTTTCAAATTTAATTTACAAAAATAAAGAGTTTTTATGATATAAAAACAGTAATAAAATATTGTAACTTAAGATTTTATTTCAAAATCTTCAAAAGCTTCCTTCGTGTCAATCAACCAACATTTTTGTATCATCCTAGCTGGAATACGATTTCGCTGCTGCTGGAGACTTTTCAGCGTACTGTTACCAACAACTACAACCCATCAGTTCTATCTCTACGATTTTCGACCAGTATTGTTGTGTTTATAGTGCAAGTTTGCGGTAGTTTTCATCCCAAAATCATTGGGTTCCTGCAGATGCTAGAATTAACCTGTCTAGGGAGTTATTTGTAACTTCCTATCTGATCAGTAAGGTAAGATCTTATTATATTTTAGCAGCTGTCACTTTTATTGTTCGATCCGTTTTGGATTCATTAAGAATCGTCCGCAGAGCGGGCCATCGTAACTTCTTGATTTTACGCAGCACCATTGGTCAATATTTTAAGTTGTTCCGACACGTAGGTGCAGAGATCAAGCGTCACACCAATTGTGTTGTAAACAGAATTTTTTTATTTCAATAAAGTTGATTTTGTTACCTACCTTTCTGGTTTTATTGAGAGAGAGCAAACTATTAATTTTTAGGATTCATTGCCATAGCTCACCGCTAACAGCTAGAGTTAGCCGAAACGACCATCAAAACCCCGTCACAATAAAATAAATTTTGTAACTGCAAAATGTTTGTTCTCTTGGCAAACATATTTGTTTTCAAAACTGGTACATTGCGGTAGAGGAAAAAATATAATAATCTACACGGCATGTAAGGACTATTATTAACACTCTCGGAAGGTAATACAGGGAGTCCCCGTGACCGTGGTGATCCTTTGAGGTGGTGATAAAGAACACTTTTCTAAGACAAATTTTCGAATAAAATTTTTGTCCAAGTCCAAACCCTTGGGGGTACCACGCTTTAAAGCAATTTTTGAATTTCTGATTTGAAAATTAAGAGAAAAAATTATTAAAAAATTCAGGTTTTATTTTTTTTTACTTTTCTTGCGATACCCGAATCTCTTAAACAAAACGCCTTAGAAAAAAACTAACGGCTCAAATCGGAAAGGGAATTTAACGGGCTACAACTTTAGCCAAAATAATTTTTTTTTTGAAACCAACGGTTTTCACAGAAATTCTGAAAATAATGAACAAGGTGTAGGTAAAAATAAATTCACAAAATTGCTAAAAATTTCAATTTGATTTATAGGATTTGTTTTAATGTCAAAACGTATTGTAGCGTTTGAGCGACATTGTTATAAAGTGCATGAGTTTATCGATAATAACCTTGTTAATTTATAATGTTTATACTATTATATTGTTAATATTGTTAATTAGTTTGTTGCTTAGCTTTAAGCGTAATTTCTTTTTGTGTTTCATTTAAAATCAATATTATGTTATATTCAAGCATCGAATAGTTATGCTGATAAGCATTTTTTTATACGGCTATTGCAATGGAAATGCATTGGCAGCTAATGGACATTACCAAAGAAGATATCCCCAAAGAAGGCTTCCAGATGCAAAAGTCTTTTCTAGGATACACGGGTATGTATAAAAATTATTATTAAACTTATCAAAATGGATTGAACAATAAATTATGTCAAAATAAATCCCTATAGATACATAACGGAATTTGGAAAATTCCCAAATACGTATAAAAAAGAAGTCGGCATGCTGTCGATGAAGATGAGTTACCAAACAGCCAAGACGTTTTGAATATAGAAGAAAACAATCCGGCAACTAGCATCAGAAATTTAGAAGCTGAACTACAAATATCTAAACACAAAGTTTGTCAAATTAAATAGTATTATTTTTAATGAATTTTTAAAAAATTATGGAAGATTAATTTGACCTTTTAGGTACAATTAGATTTGGAAAATTTTACATAAATACCGCACGACGGTTACAGTGTAACTAATCTTTGACGACGGTAATTAAGGGTTAAAGAAAATACGTCGTGTTTCTTTAATATTATTTTTATTACTCTAAGAATAATAATTATTATAAAACAATTAAATTCATATTATGTTACACCTAACGTACTATATATTATGTATTGTAGTCAATGTGCCTGTCGTCGGCAAACTAACAGAAATTTCATGTTTGACACGTCGGAAAATAGTAATTTTTTTACTTAGAATTTTCTACAAATATTATACCAATTAAATGTTGCATCAAAAAAAACTCGGACAACTCAAACCACGACAACTGTAAACAAACGGTAAATTTCACTTACCGGGTTACATTTTTGTCAAAACAATCGACTTATACTATGCAGGCGGTTGAAAAACTAAGTTTTATCATTTTTTAAAGGATCTTGACGTAAAGGATGAGCTACAGAATATCGGCCTTTAAAGACTTGACTAAGGAAGAAATTGGGAAAATTCTAGCATTTAAGCAAGAAAACTATGCTAACCGTGCAATTGGAAGGAACCTTGGTTGAGATCTTTTGGAGTAATTTAGAATGTCAAATTTTGCCGTTTCAGGTAAAAAAATTAAGGAAGAAAGGTCGACAGACTGTGGATTACATCAAACTTCTGAAAATAAAAAAAATTTTTTCGACGAAATTTTCGAGTCAATAATGGATTTTCTAATACGATATCCCAACCTTCCACAGATGAGCCTATGCGAATTAATGGTTTGTGGAAAATAATCTAGATGTATACTAGATTGGCCAGCTATATCTCCCGATTGCGATATAACAACAACCAACATAATGAGACCGAACCGGTGAATAATCGAGAGAAGATGCAACAGGTGACTTTATACACAAAGTGATTTTATAAACTCAGCGTGGTCATATGAATGACATACGCAAGGAAATGGTGAAGTGATCATTGTTAGCTGGTATGTCCGCCATTTATTTGCTAAAATGCGACTTTATATGGCTGCACTTTCTTCAAATAGTCAATGTAGGTGTATACAATTCAAACCGCGACCTATCTTTGTTCTAAACAATCCTTCGCTGGTATACAAATCATCATTGCTGTTAAGGCGTGTTTTTAAGAATTCTGCCACGTACAAACTTCCAAGTTCCTTTATAACATATTTAATGTGCATTAACTTGCATCCTTACTGCGCTGGTCTTACATGCACGGTCGCAACTGCTCACTAGACGGCGTTGCTTTACGGCCTTGCGTTTAGCAAAGGCCGCCCCAATGGGGACGCAGCTTTATTCCATCATCTAACTTTACGTAAACCGAATCTTACAGAATCAAGTTATATAAACTAAAAATTTAAAAGTGAAGTCTTGAGGATTTTCTATTTAATAAAAATGAAACTTTCATCTACACAATCTGCAACCGTTTCATTTCGTTTATGCTCTTAACTTGAACATAGAAAAATCTGCGTTTACAGAAATTTGATAGTAATGTCGACGACGCAACTGACGCATGACGTCAGAATTTCGCCTCGCCCCTCGAATATCGACCCGCCGTCTAGACGGCACATTATAAATAGGAAGTTATTTAGCTCTTGATACGTATTTTATGGTTATTGACTAATCATATTACCGTTATTTAGTGCAAGCTGCAGCTTATGTTTTGTCTAGACTTCATTACTTCTCGGTTTTCTTTAGATAATGGATTATACAGCCATGTACATGAAAATTTATATAGTGTCCATTAATTGCTTTTAAAGTTGGATAGGTTGCTCCCAAGTTCAAACTGACAAGGTAACTCCGACTCATATCCCCTTCATATTTACATAAGTAAATATTTCATGAATGAATGATCCTGATTGAAAAAAATTTTAGTGTTTTTTCTATAAAATAATGGAGGAGTCTATAGTCCATTTGATTCAAGAATACAGGAATATAAATTTTATAAATTGCACTAATATTACCACAAAAAATAATTGGTAAATAGACAATTTGCGTTTAGGGTACCTAGCATAAAAAACTATTAAATAAAAAATTTGTAGTATTGGAGGGTGTTGGGCTAAGGTTAAAAACGTAAACTTTGATAATATGTCCTTGCACAGGCGCGGACTGACAATAATGCAGTTACCGGGCAACTCCTTTGAGCGGCCCTAGTCTTGAAGACATTTTTTACAACAAAATAAAAAGACATTATAAAGCAGAAATAATTCACCTAGATCTGGTATTTACATTATAAAGCTCTAAAGTGAATCATTATCAATATTTGGATTTTTGAAATAAATTGAAACAAATATAATCAGAGTTTGGTACTTATTCGTGTTTTATTCTTTAAAATTTACACTACAACACGTTTCGCCCTGTGTTCGGCATCATCAGGTAGTGTAGTCTGTATACATGAAGAGAATAATGAAATCATTCTTTCGGCACCAATCCTCCACAAAATAACCTCATCAAAAAATAAATAAAAGAAATACAGAAAAACCAATTATCAAATCAATTCGTTGTGACACATCAAATTTAAAATACATGCATGCATTAGTTTTCTGCAGAAAACCAATGAAAAACAATGAAAATATAATGACTTGATAATTGTTTTTCTGTATTTGTATTATTTATTTTTTGATGAGCTTATTTTGTGAAGGATTGATGCCGAAAGAATGATTTTTCTCATTCTCTTCTTATGTATACTGACTATACTACCTGATGATGCCCGATACAGGGCGAAACATGTTGTAGTGTAAATTTTAAAGAATAAAACACGAATAAGTACCAAACTCTGCTTATACTCTAAGTGAAGTTTTTTGAATCCACTCTTCTAAGACTTTGCCGGAACTTTTAAAGGTTTACGCCAGTCTCAAGCACATTTTCCTAACTATGGGCGTTTCAATGCTACATAATATTTTTTAGAAAAATGAAAGGGATTTCTTGACCCCAATCATTAAATGATCAAAAGAACCACTTTGTTTACTACTTCTAATAGATTTCGATATGAAAATTTTATTGCATAAGGCAGAAAGTATTCACGTAAACGTTATATTACACATTTTATGAGGCTCTAAATTAAAGTGAAGTTTTTTGAGAGACTTGGTAGCGACTTTTGAGCAACTTGACGTTTTCTCAGATGCATACGCGTTTTCCCAGTTCTATTTGTAATATATGTAATTTATTATTATGTCTATGTGATATATTATTTTCAGAGAGGTCAAAATATTGCATAAAGTACATTTCTCACATTATTTTGCAACTTGACAATATTTTTCACTGCATTTTAGCTTGACTTTTGGTATGAAATTTTTCGCCCACATTCAGACAATAATACTAAAAATTTTGTGATCAGCATAATTTTATAAACGTGAAATGCGAAGTTCAAGAAGAACAAAGTGAAACCAAAAATTGACCACGAAGTAAAGAAAGAATTGGTAGAAAAATTTAGATTAAAATAGAGATGTAATAGATGTAAAATAGAGATAATGTAAGAAAATAATGTTCACACCAAACAATAATATAAAAAATATTTGATCAGACAGAAGATCAAACATTTGAAATACAAGGTAATACAATGTTCAAAGGTACCAAATAATATAGAAAAAATTTGATCAAATATTTGTGAAGTCGCGCGAAGTACTGACCGTCAGAGATTCTACTCTGTAGTAAGCTACGTTGACATGGGTAGTTATCACGATCGTGCCCCACGTTCCTAATAATTTTCAATGCCGTTTTTCAGTTTAGTTCACGACCGACTAAATATCAAACATGTTTGATCTTACCACGACTGCAATTTTATCAGTTCGTGATAAAATATTGCGATTAACATTTCACCATTCAGAAGTTGAGACGGGGCGTATCCTACAACAGTGTGGCTCACGGTCGTAAGTCACTACCCATGTCAACGCTGCTGTATTCTGTAGTTAAATTTTTGCGGTAAAATCGCCGGTATCAGATACTTCTGAAGACTGTGAGGCGTTAACACACACAATTAGTTTTTTTTAAGTAATATTAGTACATATAAGGTTTGTTAGTTTGTCTGCTCTGAACTACCTGAGTAAGTTGGTCCAGAAAATTGGGTTCATTTGTCGCGGTTTAAGTGGACTGATGGTGTTGTGCTACAGTGCACCTTGCTCGGAGCTGGCTTACACCAGCATCGAGATGCAAGCAGGCAAGTGTAAGTTAGTGTAGAAATACACAAATTAGAAAATAACTATCAATTCCAGAAATTTTTATTGACGGTGATACGACTTGAACATTGCACATCCTTTAATTAAAAAATACTGTGTCAGGAATTTAAGAATTACTATAAAAAATGACGAGCTTGTAAGTATAGCTCATTTCAAACAAGAATACAGTAGTGAACGCTTCCGACGCGTAGGAAGATTCGCACAGCGAAACGTCAAAAAATATTTAAGCAAATGTCGCCTTGAAAATTTTACTGTTGGAATTCAAATAAATACTTATGTGTGTTCTAAAACCACTATAAAGTATTAAATAATATGACCAAGAGGTGGTATAGGTTTCCAACTATAAGGGTCTATTCTTAACGATCTATGTAAAGTAAAAGCTGTACAGCTGTGCAATTATTAAATTATAATGCTTTTTTAATCTTACGTGGCACTTCGTAAAGGAATTACCAAATTCTTATTAAACGGATAAAAGCCCATTAGTCTTATTTAAATAATTCACCTATCCATAATCCCAAAGTTTACTTTATTATTGTGATGTTTTCTCAAAAATCAAGAGAACTTATATTTTTGTATTTAAATTTTAAAAAACCTATAAAATGCATGATTTACAATAAAATCGGAAAAAGAGTCAGAAAACTCGAACCCAGAAGCGCAATTCTTCCCGTAAAAATAGCTTCACCAAACGAAAGATGACATTATTACAAGACTTTTAAGGTGAACTAGAATTTGGTAGGTCCTACATATATTAAGCCCACATTTTAAATTGTAGATCACGATTAAAAACACATAAAAATCCCATACAAAATACATGCAAGTACATTATTGCGTAATATTACGTCATAATTTAATACATTCTGTTACCAGTCCTTGAGTGGTGCCCGAGTTGTCGCACACAATCAGCGCGAAGCTACCAGTCGCTCCTCGCATCTATCGCGGTAAGGAAGGGCCGCTTGAAATCATAAATTGAAAAATCATAAATTGCTTTAAAGTGAGGTACCCAAGGGTTTGGACTTGAACAAAATTTTATTTAAAAATATGTCTTAGAAAAGTGTCCTCTATCACAACCTAAAAGGTTCTCCACGGTCACGGGGACACCCTGTATATGTACTTATTATATAAAATATAATTATAATTATTATAAATATAAAATACTTATTTAAATACAATTACTTTTAGTGCTAAATACTTATTTTAATTTTCGATGGGCGGGGTTCTAGTTTCAAAAGAACTAATGAGAAAATTGCATTCCATATTAATTTTTAAAGCCGTTTTTTTTCAAAATTCATTTAAAAAATCATTCGGTATTCGGGATTGGTAACCGTGCCTCACATTTTTACTCTATTTTTGTTTCAAATATACTATAGATGCGTTGTATTCTTCTTTTTTTTTCTTCATCGTTTGCTTCTTATCAGAAACGTCGTAACCCAACTTGGTAGAAACCAAAATGTATTTTCATGAAAGTACAATTCATGGGGTGGTTTCCCGTTGCCTTCCTCATAGTACATAGATCGATATTAGACTTTTTACCGCAACAGTACATGTGGTTGTATTATGTTTATCTAATAAACAATATTTTCAATGGGTAGTTGAGCAATATTCTAACAAGGAATTTTTTATATATTTTCGATTTTACCGTAGTAAAACATGTGTTCGTTTGTGAACCGCCTGTGTATGTTGTACCAATCCGCACTAGGCTGCACTACCTACACTAACCAAGCCCACTTTTGTGAAGTAGTGTAAGGAAGTTGGTGTAATAAACAAACATATAGTAAGTATGATCAAGTTTTGTTTATCAAGGTACGTACTAGGTACAAATATTATTTATACCTGTTCATCGGGTGCGATGCAGTATCAGTACGTAGAAGACTTTCTCTTCTACTTATGTGTGTGATGTGCGCTTGAAGTTTCATGACATACATAGGGAACCTACTGTTGGACGTAGGAGTCCAACCACGAGAAGTACAATATATTTCCTTTTGAGAAAGTTTTATTAAGCAGATTACACCCTGGTGGTTTGTAATAAGGGAGGAAAGACGATCGGAAGCAAGTTCTTATTTAGCCTGGAGTAAAACCAGATAGTCAGCTATTGACAGTCTCGATTTTTTATGAGTATAAAGATTATTATTATATACAGTTAAATCAATCTTGAGTGGACACCAGTAATCATCAGTTTCAAGAGAAAGCTATTAGGTAAGGGAAAAATTTAGCGTTTTTTTAGTAAAATTCAACTGGTTTTCTTATAGTATGAAAATGAATTTATTTAAACCAAATATGCTCCATTATTATCGACAATGTTTCGGGTAAAGCCGTGATGCCATTGGTGAAGAGCTTCTGTGGTTTCTGGTTGAAAAACTGAATCAAGTGGTTTTCACAGGCTTCTTGTGAAACCAGTTTAATTCCATTGAGCTCGGATCGGAGCAGAGATATAGCAACAAGTGATATTCATAGGGTGCTACGTCTAGACTATACGTTAGATGCATCAAAACTTCCCAACCAAGCTCTTGCAATTTTTGACGGGTCATCAAAGAAGTGTTCAATTCGGGCCATTTTCTTTCAATTGCCTGGCGTAATGTCTATAGTTGTTCACAATAGAGTTGAGAATCAATCGTTTGACCAACTGGAAGTAGCTCATGGTGAGCGATTCCTTCCAGCAGAAAGCGAACGAACCATTTCCGTGCACCAGATTTTGATAAAGTACCTTCACCGTACTCAGCACAAATTTTTTCGCAAGCCTGCGCAGCGTTCTTCCCAATTTTTCTTTACTTTTCTCCATTTTCAAACGCAAACAATCGCTGCACCAATCTCGATGTTTATACACTAAAAGTAACACTCGAAATGTCACCTTTCCAACGAGCGTTTAGTGGCGTCGCTGCGATCGGTGCTTCCTGGGTTATTTGCAATTGATGCTATCTATCAGAAAAAACGCCACGAACTTTTTCCCTGACCTTAATATATTATTACTTTAGCACAAATTTGTTCTCTTTCACGAGTTTCGTTGCTTCTGCTATAAAAAGTTGCAAAACTATAGATTACGAATTCGCCGATATCTCTCTAAGGCGTTTGATTGAGAAAATGTACTCAATTTCCTCTCGTTTAATTTACTGATTGCGATCCTAGCCATTCTTCTTACAGTTTTTCTGTGATATTCGGAGTTGGTCAAGGATCTCATTTAGGACCTACCCGTTTCTTGCTGTACATCGATGACGTGGGGTGGGTTACGAGATTTTCCGATTTTCTTCTATTCGCTAATGATTTCCAGTTCTTCCCTTTGGTTTCGTCTGATAGAGATCGTGAACTCCTTCAGGATTATTTTCCGAGACTGGAGTATTGATGTACGCTCAATGATTTTTGATTAAACGCCGATAAATGCAAAGTTATAAAATTTACCCATAAAAGATGTAATACGTACTTCTCCTACATAATTAATGATGTCGTTTTTGATAATGTCAATGAGTACAGGACCTTGGTATTATTTGCGATTCTGCATTGTCATGCCATCACTATTTAGACCCAATTATAACAAAAGATAATAAGCTGCTTGGATTTATTAATAGATCAACTGGCTAATTTAGTAACAGGCGGGCCCGTAAAGCATTATATTTGTCATTCGTGAGATCAATTCTTGATTACTGCTTAGTGATCTGGTGTCTATCGAATGCTTCACATGTTAGTAGAATGTAGTTAGTAGAATTAAGAGGAACTAGCGAAAATTTGTTAGAACTTTATGTTTTAAGTGTCGCATTCAGTACTTTTCCGATGCAGATGAGATACTCCTGGAGTATCGGGCATACGACACTGTCTACGAGGAAATTTGTCTGGAACTTAATGTTCGTATTTAGAATACAGGTAACCCTCGGTTTACGCCACCTCGTTTACGCCGATTCAAAATAACGCCGTTGCAGAATTCGCAGTAGCCCTCGGTTTACGCCGACACCGATTCACAATAACGTCGCTAAAAAGGAGAATTGTCGCATCCATTCGACTATAATTCGAAATTTTTAATAAAAAACAGAAATTTAAACAATTAAAGCTGAGTAGTTTTTTCCGAAAAATATAAGAGATCCGAAACTTTGTAATTTGTTTAAAATTTCTTGATAAAAACATTTCACTTTATTTTCACATAATAGCTATTTATGTAATGAGTACATAATTTAGGTGTTTATTGGACGAAGCCTATGGTTTATGGCAGAGCGAGCTTGCGAGCGAGGCCAATAAATAGGCTGAGTCCAAAAGCTATTATGTGCGAATTACATACATAACTTATGTTCGACTGCACCCTAGAAGATTTTCTTTTACATTATTTGACGTAATATTCGAAAATCCACTTTGACATTTATAAATTTTATAATTGCAAAGAGTGCTTTTCTATTTTCCTGGTTACTATAAGTCATTTATTGATTTGTTTTAAATTGTGTGAAATTATTTCGGGTTAGCTAAAGTATCGCTTCTTCGACCAAGTCGAAATATTTGTACGAAGAAACTTACGTCTAATGCTGTAATTTACAGATGTTCCTTTGCAGCTACATTAAAATTTCAAATTTAAATAACACTTGGACATTAATTTTGACGTTTATTTCATTGACATTGACAGGCGGCCGTTTTACTTTATTAATAAAGTAAAATGGACTAGTACTATAAAATAGTATCTTATGGCTGCTAAGTGATATTGTAATCATATTATTATAATGCAGTCTACATAAAATACATTTTAAAAATTAAATTTATAATATATCTTTTATTTAGTATGAACAAAATTATTTGGTTATTTTTGCTTATGTAGAATCTAACCTTATACCTCACTGTAAGTATGGGTTCATTTTACGCCGATTCGATTTGCGCCGGGTTTTTGTAAGAAAGGAACTGCGGCGTAAACCGAGGGGTTGTACTGAACAACCTAATATAATTTAACGTCCAGATTTGTTGTGAATGTTTTCGTTTCATGTACCTGTGAGACTCTTGCGGGATAATTCAATTTTTCTTGACGATTTTCACATAGTATCCACATTTGGTCAGCATTCATCAGCCATGTGCAAATTGTGCCGTGTTACGAACATTATTAATGCGCGTAACGGTAATTTTGATTTTTTTCCCATGGGAATTCTGAGAGTTTCAGAAGGGAATTAATGCCATACATTGATTGGGATTGACTCGGTTACAATGTATTAATTACTCTATTGATATGTATTATTATTTATTGTATTACTATTATATCATGGTATAGTAATCGTATATTAATTAAATTAAATACAATGCAAAAGATAATACCTCCATCTCTAAAAAAAATCCAATACTTTTACTATTTTAAAAAATCAAGTTAAAATAAATTGAAAGCTATGCTATGCGCTCTTATGATGTAAATGAGATGTGTATATCTCATGTCAGACATAAGGAACCTACTGCTTAACGTGGGCTCCAAACCACGGAAATGTAATACACTTTATTTTTGAGAAGGTTAGCTCGGCAAATTACACTTGAATGATTTATCTTTGCCTCCAAGAAAAGACGGTCAGAAACAAAATTCTTACTTCACTCGGAATCAAATCCGGCATATTTTTGTTGTCAAAATATTAATGCTCTATATCAAAACTTTCTTGTCATTATAAACCTTATCAATTTCCATTTTTCTTTTAAGGTTGAGATTTCACATTGATGAAAATATTTAATTTCTTCGAGTAGTTCGAAATTTCGACATGAAAGACAAACACACTAAATCGTACTGTCCATGTCAGTTATAGGAGTTTCCGACTACAGTGAAAGCTTTCTTAACGGACACCTTCAATAATTGATGATGCATAAGGTTTTCTTTTGAACGGACACATCTTTTAAGTGGACAAAAACTTAGTGATCACTAATGTCCGCTGAAAAGAGCTTTCACTGTATATACTTAGTAAAACTACAGGGATTAAATTGCGATATTGTACATATGAATCTTAAAATTATTATTATTAGCCCACTGTAGCTTGGTATTAATTGTGGTAATAAGTATCCATGGCTTGGGTTACAAAACCAAAAAATTTACAATTCCTGACACACTTAAATATTCCTGACATTTCAAGAAAAGTCCGGTCAAATAAATTTTGTTACAGAAAAAAACATAACCCTGTCTTTGCTGTCGTGCAGTCAGGTAATAACAGTACCACGAATAAAAAAATTTGTAAGAGAACAAATATATTTAAATATAATAAATAAATACTATAGGTATTAGACTAATTATGGCTGAGATTGGGAATAGAGCGGCCGACTATGGATAATTTTGGGTATTAGAATTACAGAAATTAATTAACAGCACCCGACTTATACTAAACCAAATTTACCTTGTTTATATGAAATTTATTAGTTATATGGTTAAGCACTGGCGAGTTTACCTAAAATTAATTATTTTATGGAATGACAATTGGATACAAGGGCACGATGCCGTAGCTAATAATAGTAGAATTTCCTGCGATTCCAAAAGAAGCTATATTTATGCTAGCCTAGAAGTTGGTGTAATTAGATTTTTATACAAAATTATAGCATTTAAAAAATTATATAAATTGTAAAATAATTTATTCGAATTAAAACAGTATTTTTAATTAAAAATGTAAAACTGAAGAAAAGATTAATATTATAATAATATTTTATTATAGAAAATATTACCGGATATATACGTAAGAACAAAAATATAAGATTTATTGAATAGTCTGTAATGGAAGAAAATAATATGGTTGAATTTGAAATAAAAAGTGGCGTAAAAACATGCGCCGCAACAATATATACAAAGATCTATTTTGGCGCATATTAGTAATGTCGATATAATGCCAAAAAAATAGTAAAATGAAGAGTGCATAGGTAATGAGACGGTGACTAGGTCATAAGGGACGAGTTGGCAGACTAAGCGGAGCGACGTCGCGTCATATCTCCAAATAGAATATAATAGATAAACATACATGCTCTCACAATGCAATGCCAGAAGAAGTTCTCGAACTCTAAAATGTAACTAACCACTACTTACTCATAGGCGCGATCACTACTACAAATGTTGTTCGAGTGTTGCAATTTAAAGAAAATGAAGTGGAAAAATATATAATATTGAAATCGAGATAAAAGTATAAAATAAAAAAAAAACTTACGTGAATTATTGCTATGGTCGTGAGCAGGTGGCATGGACCGATCGATACCAGATCCACCGGTCGGTTTATCTTCCACTTCGGTTAGAGGTTGCACCAAACGTTGATCGTTTCGTCGAGGAAAATCTCGCCAAGTATCAATTCCTCCAGTAGCATTTGCACTTACATTTACGATATTATCACTTTGTTTTATCGATTTAAGTGGAAAATTATTATTTATGTCAATCCACGAAGTTTTAAATAATTTTGCTGAATGAATTTCCGATTTTAAGCTTTGGCTCTGTAGTTTTCTGGTTTTATGGGTGGCCTTTTTAAATGATTGCCTAATTTTGTAATCTAATGTTGCCAATACATTGCCACGAGTGCTGCTTTTATTTAACCGCGTATTTTCTGTAAAAGTTTTACGTTGAATGTGCTCGTCAGCTTTATGTTTAATAAATTGGTTATTAGCTAGGAAATTTTTATTAAAACTTTTTAACGCCCAAGTATCAAGTTCTCTTCTAATTCTGAAATGTGGAGCAAAACTCTTGGAGTTTTGTATTTTAGAATTTTTAGTAAATAACAAATATTTAGAATTTTTTTGTATTATGCTAATATCACTTGTAGTATTTTTATATTTTGGGGATTTAAACAATCTACTTAATACTATCTTGGAAGAATATGTTTGGAATTTTGAATCTTTAATTGAACTAAGGAATATAGGTTGAGAGGACAATTGTGCTAATGAATGCGTAGCGTTTTTAGACGCATAGCACCTTGCCGCTATCGTCAAAGTGGCAAGGAAAAAACAAATACTGGCCAGCAGGGCTGTAAAACTTGAACGCTTGTGGTGACTAATTGCCGTGATCCGACAGGTGTACAACGTCCCTGCATACAGCGTATACACGTTGATAACCACCACTACCAGAATAAAATATTGAAAACTGTCTCGATTCTTAAATCGTAACCTAAGCACAGTATTGACAAATAATATCCATACAAATATTAAATTCGCAATGAACTTGTAATAAACTTTTTCTCATCATCGAATAGCAAGTGAAATATCTGCAGCGCGTCGAGAGAAAGACCCGTAGTCAAAAAAACGTCATGTCTTTTTAGTTTAAAAAATTTTAAATAAAATACGACGCAAAGTAGCTTAAACAATACGAAAGCTATTATATAGATGAACGCTTCGCCACCTTTATTATGGGATAAACAAAAAAATTTCTTGAAAAAATATCGATTGATAAACTGCAAGTTTGCACCGATTATTATTATTATTATTATTCTATGTTGTACAAATACGAGCGATATGAAAAATATATCTATTACTCCTATTATAATTTGGTATTTTAATTCTATTGTATAAATTAGATTGTGCGGGAATGTTTTGATATTATGTAAGGATCTATAGAATGTAAACTGTGTAGGATTTTTTTCATTTTGTATTATAATACTGTTGATTGAATTTTGCAAAAACATTGCATCGCTCTACCGATATGCCCAACACCATCTTGCACTTCATAAAAGTTTTAATTGAACGTTTTAATGTCTTCTTCTGATGTATTGCAGCTGACGATAACGTATCATTCTTCAATCTGAAAATATTAAAGATTTATTAATTACTTATTTCTATATTTTTTATATATAAGAAAGAATACACAGAACAGAGAAGAATGGCGGAGATTTATAATGTAAACACAAATGTACTACAACCTCGACACCTTCGGGTAAAAGAGGGCTTTGATTATAAATAAATAAATAAATTATATATAATTTACATAATAAATATTCGATAAAATATGTATATGACAAACGCATGATAAGAAGCTCCCGGGCACACAAATCCGGTCGTCAACCAAACGAGCTTCTAGTAGTCGAGCTGTTGGCAAACAGTTTCACGAGTTTCCTATCAGAAGACTAATTTCAAGCGGTCGTCGTAGACCAACGAGCTCATTGTCCTCGAGATAGAGGCAAGCTAGTCGAAGTTCAAGTGCCGCTTGCTTGAAATTAATCTTCTGATAAGGAAGCACGTAAAACTATTCGCCAATAGCTTGACCTAGTGAAGGTTGTTTGGTTGGCAACGGCGTTGGCAACCGGATGTGCATCTGGGAGTCTCTTATAGGGTCTACAGAGCAGCAAACGCGGAACATTTTTATTTCCCGTTTTAACTTCGATTTAGACATTCTAATAATAAACCATTAAAAATTTAACGTTTATCCTTGAACGGAATTTCTCTGGAATGGACAAAAAACTAGCGACCATTATTATTGGGGTTCGTTCAAAAACGCTGCCACTGTTTTTGTTTTAGTACTATTTTGGTTATTTATAAAGAAATAGGTAATCCAGAATAAAAAATGTACTATTTGTTTTGTTATAATTTATTGTAAATAAATTGCATTATAAATAAATAATTTATTTTTTTCATTGTTTCATCAATAATTGTTTCGTTGTCATTAATAAGTTGTGAAAATTAAAACTACCTATTCATAAATTAAAAAGAATTATAGTTGAGGTGATAGGTCATTATAATCTACCAAGTAGATACGTTATCACAACACAATGCCAACGAGAACATCTAATCGGCAGAGCATTGTCAAATTTTCGACGATGTTAGAAACGGGCACTGACAATTGGATGTTATCGTTAGCAATGTGTTGTGATAACGTATCTACTTGGTAGATTATAATGACCTATCACCTAAACTAGAATTCTTCCTAATTTATAATTAAGGTCAATTATATAGTCAATTTTTGCATTTTTAAAAATTTCTCAAAATGTTTAATTAAATATTTTTAAGTTTTCCCAAATTCCCCAAATTTGGCACAGGTAATTTACCTATTTATAATTTGTTTGTGCCATGTGAATATTTATCGTAACACACACTATAAAATAAATCTCCTTTCTTCATAAATAAGATGAAGAACCTTTGCTCTTATTTTCCCCACTTCAATAAAATTTAATTGGAACAATTATGACCAAAATTTAATTGTGAAGACACAAATTTACCAATCGTCAATTTCTTTATCGACGATCTAAATTTTCATACAAAACAACAATTATCTACTAGTTGAATTTTTTGTACAAAAATAAACTCAAAATTAGATTTTTCGCAGATCGGGTAGTTAAAGGTCACGGATTAAACATAATTTCTTGAAATTTTGAAAAAATTTTAATAACACGATTTAATTAACCTCAATCGCGGTATATAAATAAACATAATTTAAATTTTGATTGTTTCTATTTATATAAACATATCTTAACATAAACTTTTCAGCAAATTAAAAAAATACACTTGTAACAAATAATTTTATAGAACGTGTTTGCAAATTTTTTTTTCTGTTAGTGTAAATCAAAATCCACTCTGTGATCACCTGAAATCAAATCAAAAAATTCTTAAATGGTATGGATGTAGTATCGTTAAGCGTAAAAATATTTTTAATTTTAATTTTTTACAAAATGTGGTCATTGAAACTAAAAATTTCAATTTTTCACTGAAAAAATGTCAAACTTTATTTTTTGTCTCAAAAATAGTTTTTAGAAATTGGAAAATTCCATACGCTTAACCTAAAATGCACTTATTAAATTTTATCTATCTCAGAGCCACAATCTGCATCTGGTTTTGATACTATGACTGAATGCAAGTTCATCTTCGGTCTTTTAAAATAATTTTATATTATAAACTACACTAATTTTTTAGTGTTTTTAAAAATTTTGTAAACCGACATCAAATGTTTTTATGTATATCGCAAAATTATCTTTCATAATTGCTTTTAAAAATCGTCAAAATCTTAGTTCAGAAAGCTTAACTCTCCCCACTAAATTTTTTACTATCCTAACCTTTAGCTTTCTCTCCCTCACACTAATCATCTGAATATAAAATTTCATTTTGCGTAAAAATGTTATTCTCCTTTTTCCTACAATAAATCTATTCGCACCTGAGTCCAAAACAACAGTTGTTTCGTGATCTAAAATTGGCCAGACAAAAAAGTTCGCTAAGTGCCGCTCGAAGATACAAGTTTTCCTATAGAAATGAAAGCAAATTATGAAAGAGCATTAAATTAGAAGAATTATAGGGTGAGGATGAATCGAAAATTTTGAAGTTTAATACGATTAATACGTTTCTGTGATAGACTAAATTCGTACCTCAAGCACCGCTCATTTTGAATTTTTTTAAATTTTACTCAAAATCATGTATTTTATCACTTTTTTGATGCAGCCGTCACGTATGTGAACTCTTATTTGAATAAAACATTGAACCGCGTCGATTTAAGAAGTATTTTTACGAAAATAATTTTTAGGGTCAATCTGAGTCTTACCGTAGTTTTACTCATTAAAAATATCTCCCTAGAACGGTCCAACTAAAAAGTGTGGATGTTGACCCGACAGATATCACCTCCCTATGGTTGGTTGATTCGTGCATATCGGAACGCACGTACCGTCAATACAATCCAAAATTCGGCCGTTTTCATGACTTTTAAAATCGATTTTTAGCGTTATTATTGGAAATATCGACTTCATCCTCACCTTAATAAACCCAATTTTATACCCTCTAACTAACTGTAAAGAAATTTTTGTAAAATCTCCACAGACGGCGAGCGGCACTTAGCGATCTATTATCAAAAATTGGGCCAAATAGATGCACAAGTTCTATCAACTCGTCAGAACGAAAGCCTATTTTAATAAAAATTCAGAGCTGCAATACTTATATTAAAAATATATTGACAGCGGTAAAACAAAAGTTACTCCAAGCGAAACAAATAAAAGCTCGTCGCCAACGGAAAGCGATCATACAGGCGGAAATTTTATTCATTCCCCCCAAAAAGAAGAAGTTTATGTTTTTATTTAATTACCTAAAATAAAATTCCCTATTTAAAAAGAGATACTGCCAAATTTTACAGGTCTCAATGGAAGGGAGTACATAAAAGTTTTCTTTCGAATACCGAAATGAGTATGAGTGTTGAATAAAAATATTTTTTTATTAATTTTTACGAGCTAAGTAAAATTTAAAATTTTCCAACTTATATTTTTAGTCCAAGGCATCGTTGTACAGTATTGTTTCGCGTTTAAAAGTCTCATCAGTTGTGTCGATGTGGGTTTGTCAATCCATATGTCAATTAATTATTACTAAAATTTTCCAATACAGTTTTTGATTTCAATTTTAATGGATTTTAATCCATATTCTATTATCTAGGATAAATTTAACTGATGAAACTTTTAAAAACAAAACAACATTGTACAACGGTGTCTTAGACTAAAAATAAAAGTTGGAAAATTTAAAAATTTTACTTATCTTGTAAAAATTTGAAAAAGTTTTATTCAACATATAATTTCATAAGTTAATAAACTATTTATATCGAAATAAGTATATGTAGTCAATTAGTTATAGCATACAAAACTTAATATTTTTATTTAAGCAAAAAAATTCGCTAAAGCAGGATAGAAAACCGAAAAATATCTAAATATAATCGATTTTAAAAATACAAATTAAAAACCTAACAGTAAATTTTGACAAGCTAGAAATAGCCCCAATCTCTTTTAAAAGTCGACTACATACCCCATCTTTTTTTTTAAATTCATATTATACCTCCAAATTAAAAATAAACAATTTTATTGGAAATTATGCTTTTGCTGCTATTCTAAATAACTTCAAAAATATTAGCTTCAAATTTTATAGTATGTAATATCTTAAAGAGTTTCTTAAATTTGAATTTGGAGAAATTAGAAAAATTAATTAAAAAATTTTAAAATAATTTTGGAAATTTTTAGAAATGGAAAAAAAGACAAAAACATAGTCGACCTGAATTATAAATTGAAAAGAAAATATAGTTGAGGTGAAAGTCTAACCAGTAGACACCTTTTTCACAACACATTACCAACGTCAACATTCAAAAAAACAGAGTCGCATTCAGCAACATCGCCGAATGAAAAATATTATCTCGTCAGAGGTGAAACTATTTTTTAAAAACTTGATATCCTGTTATAGGACGTTTTTAAACTTTCTCGCAAATACATTTACCACGTGACATTTTTAAGGTTACGGTAATTCGAGCGTCGGAGTCGGTTGCAGAAGATGGTGAGTAGATTTTGTACTTTCTTTATCAATCTGGGTCCGAGGAGATCAATTCCACTTTGTGGATAAGATCGAAACCTTAGGTCATCCAGTAAATTGTTGAAATTATAATTTTTGTTTGCTATTTTTTTCATTCGACGATGTTGCTGAATGCGACTCTGCTTTTTTGAATGTTTACGTTGGTAAATATTGTGAAAAAGGTGTCTACTGGTTAGACTTTCATTGGCCTATCACCTCAACTATATTTTCTTTTCAAATTAAAATCCTTTAGTTGGAAAATTTTGTCTTTCTTCAAAATAAACTTTTTGGTTCAATAATATTCTTTCTTGAAATTTGATAATAAGATATCAAGTAGGGCGGTAAAAAGTTTTGGAAAAAGTCAAATAACTAATTAATTCACTGAAATCTCTGTTAATAAATACATTTTCCCAATATCGGAATTGTAACTGCATCATTATCGTGTATAGTATATGAGCGGAACTTTTGTCTTGTTTACAAGTTGCCATGGATAGCAGATAAAAATTATTTACTTTTTTCCCCTAGGGAAAAGTCCACAGACATTCTCAACCACAAAAACTGGCACTTACGCACCTTGGTGCACAAATAACCAATTTCCATAATTTATATTTTAAAATCAATTATTAATCCAGGTTCATCTGAAGAGTTCCGTTAGGACGAAATATAAATGATCATATATATCGTGAACTAAATAAGTGTAGAAAATATTCACTAATTGTCAAATTCAATTAAAATTTCATTAAACTTGTAATAATTAATAATTTAATTTTTCACTTGGCGATTTCGACACTTTCCTACTTACAAGTATACATTTGACTGCATTTGACTAATTCTCTTCTTCATCAACCCGCATTCGTCCACTCCTGAACATAGTGGTGTCCCAGTTCCCCCCCCAAACCTCTCTCTAAAGGATTGGTTTGGTTCCCCTGAGAGGCTCTTTCATAAGAATTATAATCTTCATAAAGAAGATTCATTTATAAAGCAGTTAAATAATAAGCAGTGGGTTCATTATTTGAAAATTTGACAGGGTTAAAGGGCTTTCCACACTAATCAATTTGGTCGAACGTTTTTTTATTTATTTTGCTTCGTTGCAGCTCTTCGCGCTCAAACAAATAAAGTTGTTTATTTTTTCATGCAAAATCTGCATCTGCTAAAAAATATAAAGTACCATTAAAAAAAAACAAAGTGGACCTCTAAATGACCTTGAAACGGTCAGCCAATTAAAAAGCAATTATGTATACCATATTCTTTCGCTATTATACAACTTTTGCCCGAAACATTTTTTCATCTGACGTTTGGTTTTTGAGATACATTTATTGCTGGGAGTTTTAAAATGAAAACTCCGAGTAAATAAATTAAAATTTCTTTTTACTCTTTTTAAGGCTTAATTCCAAAAACCTGAAACCTTTTAGCAACCCCCGTAAGAATTCTAAGCCTCTTGTAGGGACAGAACTCTCTTTATTTACCCCACTTTGAGGCAAATTCAACTAAAAATGTAAAAATCTAAAAATAGTTTTACAGTGCCAACTGTGGTGTAAGATATGTCACTGAATTCGAATAACTCTATATCTAAGGTACAGCTAACCAATTGAATCGTTCGCTCGAATTAGGAAATATTGGGTGCCTTACATTTGACGAAAAAAAACATCTGCATGTCGGAACTGTCAGCGATCACAATAACGGGTTAAATACTTAAATAGAATGACGAGAAAGACAATACCAACAACAAGAACTGAAATGCAGAAGAGATACAGAACGGGAAATAACAATTAGATACAAACGACACTTCAGTAAATTGATTGCGTATACATAATACCTTGATACATAAATATTTGCATTTTATAGCCGTTGCTATAAATATTTTGACAAATTTTGTAAGCTCAATTTTACTGCGCTAATTGCAAAATTGTTTGTAAATAAAAATTCAACTTTTAATCCGAATGAAATAACTACATTTCGTTTGAAAATTTGAATTTATATTTGTTTACAAGTTTCTAGTACGAACAATTCTATCAATAAATCCATAAAGTCGATAAAACCAAAAAGCGGTTACAGTTAAGATTCCTGGATCGCGATTTTTACCATTTTGAAGTGATTTATGAAAGACGATGATCTAATTAGCATATTAAAAAATAAAATTTACGGTCAACTCACAAATCTTGGAAAAACGGCTTTAAAAATTAATTTGGAATGCAATTTTCCCATTGGCTCTTTTGAACTGTAACCCCGCCCACCAAAATTGAAATAGATTGTGGCGACAGTAAAGATGCCAGAATCTTGTTTTTACAACAAATTATGAAAAGCAAGGGTCTAATTAACTAATAAAAAATTAAATTTGTGATCGGACAACAAACTTCGGAAAAATCATTTATCAAAACCCACTTTCCGCTACAAGCGGTTTTGATATAATTTTCTTCATACTTAATTTTCTTTATAATAAATGATATTCCTCAGTAAAGCAAAAATACAACTCATTTAATGCTGCCATATGAAAAATATAAATAAAAGTATATCTAAAAGCAGTAAATTCTAATCATTTTTACATTAATCTATCTTGTAAAAGTGTAACTAATGTAAATTTAACTATAACATAAAATAAAAGTAAACAATATAACTAGAAAAGTAAATTTTACTTGGAGTGTTCTGAGCACCCCACCTACCTACTTACGTTAGTTTAGACCACCTACCTACTTAAAGGTTAACTTGAAATTTTATGGCAAATTACAGAACATTGTTCAATCTACGACCTGTAAGTCCATCCATTGGGTGGTAGTGCTCGATAATTAACGCAGTTTTTAAATTTCAAAATTTATTTTAATGCTTTTGCAGTCTCCAAAAAATTGTAAACAAAATAATTCAAGAATATTTTTTTTCTACATTTTTAAATATCCATTTAAAAAAAATTTGATGTAAACGTCCAATTTACAAGTTTGAAGACTTCGAAAAGTTAACTATGAAGAACTTTTTATTATCACTTCATTATCTAACAAGTTAAAACGAAAAGTCTTAAAGGCTATTCACACGTGCCAATTTGGTCGGGCGTCCCTGATCAGATAAGTACAATATCAGGTGGTGTGTAGGACTGTCGTCTGACCACAATTTTATGAGCATTCTTTATCACTTGGTTAAATTCAAGCGATTTACAACGAATAATCGTTTTGATAACAAAACAATATTTGTCAGTTTATGAATCTAATTTATAATTGCTATTTATCGTTGCTTATATAAGGTTATTATCTACTGGTAGAATATAAAATTTAATTTTATACTACAGTAGCAGTAAAGGTGACCAACCTGATACTAGGAGATTAACTCACTAAAGCTTAACTTTAGTTGCTGGCCGGGCTACGTGCTAACTCTCAGTTGACAAACGGTCAGTTGAATAATTTCTACTTAAGTCAGCAAAAAAATAGATAATTTAAGGAAATAATTAGGAATCAACGGAATTTGGCATATTTTTATTGAAATGAAAATTGTCAATGTTGTTATTTAAATTAGTAATTATTTAAATAAAATAATATCCAAGTGCAAATATTATTGTAGCACAAAAGTATTTGAAATCGTTAATTATTTATTTAATTATATAATTAATTATTTTATAGTTGTTCAAAAATAAAAATACATATAAAATGTCGAATAAAATCATATTATGCGACATTTTGGGTAAGTTATAAACTTCACTTCATTTATTTTTTCAAAAGCTACAAAAATGGTATATATGAATAATAATTATTTCTGTCAAAATGCAATTTAATGAACAAAATAATTAACAATTTTCATTTCAATAAAACACACTTTTTTAACAACAAATAGCCATAACTTGGTCTATTTTTCTGCTCGAGTGTAATAGTATACATGTTTTATAACATCTGCCTTGTGTACACGAAATCCGATTTGGATCCCCGTTTAAGATTTTAGGCTTCTATACATAGTATAGAAAGAAGCCTTATGATCTGGTTTTCCTCTCTTTCTATTTTTTTTTTCATTTTTTTGTAGATATATAATACGAACGAGTTTATTTCAAGCAAAACATAGTTGTTTATATTAAAAACAAAATTCTTTTCTTCAAGAAGTTGAAACGAAAATCAATCGAATTCCGCATAAAATTTTACTGCGCTAATTGCAAAATTGTTTGTAAATAAAAATTCAACTTTTAATCCGAATGAAATAACTACATTTTAGTTTGAAAATTTGAATTTATATTTGTTTACAAGTTTCTAGTACGAACAATTCTATCAATAAATCCATAAAGTCGATAAAACCAAAAAGCGGTTACAGTTAAGATTCCTGGATCGCGATTTTTACCATTTTGAAGTGATTTATGAAAGACGATGATCTAATTAGCATATTAAAAAATAAAATTTACGGTCAACTCACAAATCTTGGAAAAAACGGCTTTAAAATTAATTTGGAATGCAATTTTCCCATTGGCTCTTTTGAACTGTAACCCCGCCCACCAAAATTGAAATAGATTGTGGCGACAGTAAAGATGCCAGAATCTTGTTTTTTACAACAAATTATGAAAAGCAAGGGTCTAATTAACTAATAAAAAATTAAATTTGTGATCGGACAACAAACTTCGGAAAAATCATTTATCAAAACCCACTTTCCGCTACAAGCGGTTTTGATAAGCGCTTTACTTACTAAAACATTCCCAAGACGATCCAACTCGAAAAGTGTAAAGTTGACCCGACGGATGTCAGAAAGCGACCGACTCTCCTAACGCTGCTCTAGTTGCCCCGCCCTATGGTTGATTCGTGCATATCAAAGCACACGCACCGTTAATACAATACGTTTATATTGTTGAATTATTTATTTTATAATTCTTGGTCAGCCAAAACTTCCATCACCCGAATCGATTATGATAAGAAAATGATTTTTAAAAAAATCACTAATGCATGAATACCATAAAATCAATAATTACGGTGCTATGGCCGTTTGAAGGCAGAAATTCAAACAATTGCTTTATTTAATTGTTGAGGGGTACCCCAAGGGTTGGGACGAGGACAAAATTTTATTTAAAATATATCTTAGAAAAGTGCTATTGCCATCTCAAAGGTTTACCATGGTCACGGGGACACCCTGTTGTATATCTAAAATAGGTTAGATGTTCTAAACTTTGCTTTATTTACAGACAATTTTATTTAAAAAAAAAATTAATAATAGATAATTTTGTATTTAAATTAGGTTGTAAGAGTATTTCTATCTCATTCCTAAGATATTTGCTTTGATTCTTCAAAAAAATTTAAAAAACGTGTATCAAAAAAACTAAACTAATGTAAACTAAAATGAAACAAAAAGAAAACCCTTAATTAACTTGGACGATTTTAATTATTTAGACTAAATTCAAAAAGCCTATTTTAAAAGCTGTAATTCAGAAAAACGAACGAACGTCTTATTTGAAAAATATTTTAATATACTTAATTTCACAAAATAAACTTGAAACCTTTTGTTTGTTTAAAGAGAATTGCTTATAATAAATTTTAAAAAAAATGTAGATTTTCATAAACATATAATTCCTTTTTTTGGTTATAAGTTATTCAAATTTATAAATATAAAATTCTTCTCAAAAGCGACAAAAATTTTTTTTACCGAAGTGGAATTTAAATAACTAAACTAACAATTTAAATTTTCACAAAAATGTACTTTTTTTTAATAACAAAATTGTTATGACTAACAAGCTATAAGTTTTACCGTAGGGAGATGAAAAAGAAATAAAAATACAATTGGTTAAATTACCTTTTAACTTTGTATTCAACATTTTTTTGTACGTTTTCGAGTAAATTGGGAAAAATTTTCGTTGAAATTTGACCTTGGCAATCAAAAAATAATATCTCATTCTACATTTTCTGTATTTTTCATAAAATTACACGAAGATCCTTTCAAAAGAAATAGGTAATATCGTCAGCTTCAAGCTGTAAATTTAAAATTTTAGAAATTTTAGAAATCTTAAAATTGAAAATTTTTTATTTATTTTTATTTATTTGCAGAAGACGTAATTTGCTACTTATTTTTTAAACAAATAATTCAATAACATTCCTTCGCTGGTATTACATAACTGATATAACAAAAAAAAAGTGTAAATTTACAGATAATTTGGTAAGTTATTCAGCATTAATCGCAAATACACTAAACGTAAACGTAAAATTTCACAACGCCTTTAACCTTTAAGTAGGTAGTATGTATAGGCCACACACCCCAGGCATTATTTTCTCATATATTTGATACCTATAGATTAGTAACATAGCTAATTCTTTTTTTACCTTCCTGTTATGCATCCCTTCTAAGATTATGATGACAATCGCATATCTAAATTGAACTAGTGAACAGTGACAGAGTGTTAATTGTGCTGGGGTGCTGTCACCACCCTCCTACCTACTTATGTTTTTTTTTTAGAAATTTTTTTAATGAAATAAATAACATCTTAAACTAAAAATCGAACAAATACAGATACAAAGACAAAGAAAAAAAATAAAATTGTTTAATTTTAACAAAAAAATTTAAAATTAAAAAATTTTTTTTTTAGTAAAATTAAGCAATTTAATTTGTTATGTTAAAATTAAACAATTTTATATTTTTCTTTGTTTTTGTGTCTATATTTCATAAATCTGCACTAAAACATTTATTTATTTATATTTATTTCCTTATTATATGCAGGCTATTTGCCACAATATTTTGTGTACGTCAAAATGAAATTTTTGTTTGATTTTTAGTTTAAGGCATTATTTAGAGCCAATATAACCATGCGTTTTAATTTTGTTGTCTTCATATTTAATTTCCTTTATAATAAATGATATTCCTCAGTAAAGCAAAAATACAACTCATTTAATGCTGCCATATGAAAAATATAAATAAAAGTATATCTAAAAGCAGTAAATTCTAATCATTTTTACATTAATCTATCTTGTAAAAGTGTAACTAATGTAAATTTAACTATAACATAAAATAAAAGTAAACAATATAACTAGAAAAGTAAATTTTACTTGGAGTGTTCTGAGCACCCCACCTACCTACTTAAAGGTTAACTTGAAATTTTATGGCAAATTACAGAACATTGTTCAATCTACGACCTGTAACGTCCATCCATTGGGTGGTAGTGCTCAATAATTTAGGCAGTTTTTAAATTTCAAAATTTATTTTAATGCTTTTGCAGGGTCCAAAAAATTGTAAACAAAATAATTCAAGAATATTTTTTTCTACATTTTTAAATACCCATTTAAAAAAAATTTGATGTAAAAGTCCAATTTAACAAGTTTGAAGACCTCGAAAAGTTAACTATGAAGAACTTTTTATTATCACTTCATTATCTAACAAGTTAAAACGAAAAGTCTTAAAGGCTATTCACACATGCCAATTTGGTCAGGCGTTCCTGATCAGATAAGTACAATATCAGGTGGTGTGTAGGACTGTCGTCAGACGACAATTTTATGAGCATTCCGTATCACTTGGTTAAATTCGAGCGGCCGACAAAATCAGATGCTGCCTACACCATCTGATTTAGTTAGGTCCTCGAGTGCTCTGATTTACAACGATTATCAAAACAATATTTGTCAGTTTATGAATCTAATTTATAATTGCTATTTATCGTTGTTTATATAAGGTTATTATCTACTGGTAGAATATAAAATTTAATTTTATACTACAGTAGCAGTAAAGGTGACCAACGTGATATACTAGGAGACATTTGATCATTTACACAAAATATCGCTTAGGTACAAGGTACTTTCATACTTTGCTTGGGAACTACATTGTAAAAAGGGTATTCCAATATACTATGAGGTCACATTGTATTATGATGACTATTGTCAAAATTTAATGAAAGTTAATGCCAATAAATGAGACGCTCATTGGTCTGGTTATCAAGCGCAATCAACTGCTAACGTAAGGCGTCCAGTTCGAATCCGGGCAGAGCTTCACTTTGTGTGGCCGTCTCCGTACTTCGGAAGGCATGTACAGCCGGTGGTCTTCTAACAAAGTTTTGAGTCCATATTGATGAACCTTTGTTTTTGTCTAACCTTCCCATTAATCAAAATACATTTAAAGCATAAAATGCATGTTATTCATACTTGAAGGGTAAATCACGAAATATTAGTCTTGTATTTTCCATTGCAGTCGCGTACATACTACGGTGCCATATGGTAAATTGAACATACAGATAATATTAAACGCATCTTGGTTTTCATTCCAGCAAGAAATCGAAATTATGGCTATTAAGGGAGCTTTCACTCCATAATGTGTTACATGGTTTTTTTTTTGTTAACTTTAGTTGCTGGCCGGGCTACGTGCTAACTCTCAGTTGACAAACGGTCAGTTGTATCATTTCTACTGTAGTACAGTAAGAAAATTAGATAATTTAAGGGAAATAATTAGGGAATCAACGGAATTCGGCATATTTTTATTGAAATGAAAATTGTCAATGTTGTTATTTAAATTAGTAATTATTTAAATAAAATAATATCTATGTGCAAATATTATTGTAGTACAAAAGTATTTGAGATCGTTAATTATTTATTTAATAATATAATTAATTATTTTATTGTTGTTCAAAAATAAAAATATAAAATGTCGAATAAAATCATATGCGACATTTTGGGTTATGGGTGAGTAATAAACTTCACTTCATTTATTTTCTCAAAAGCTACAAAAATGGTATATAAGAATAATAATTATTTCTGTCAAAATGCAATTTAATGAACAAAATAATTAACAATTTTGATTTCAATAAAACACACTTTTTTAACAACAAATAGCATAATTTGGTCTATTTTTCTCCTCGAGTGTAATAGTATATTACATAGCGAGGTGGAAAGCGAGTCATTACTAACTGAGGTCTGTTCTGCTGACCGACGGCGAAGCCGGAGGTCAGCAATTAACCGAAGTTAGTAATGACGCTTTACGCCAAGCATGTATACTATTTTATTCGCAATCGTGAAGTTGGGGTTGGTTTAATGGAAATAATTATGATTTCTAATTATTGTTATAACCTAACCATATTTGACATTTGTATCAGCGCCTCTATTTTTAATAGCTCATATCACGTTAAAACCACGCCCATTTTGTTCATTACTAACCGGCACGTGGTATATCGAGTGAAAAATTTTCATTACATACTGGTAGGTTTTGACAGTTAACAATATGCTACTTTCAAACTTTTTAAAAGTCGGGAAACGAGCAATTACCGACCGATTGCGAATAATAGTATATTTGATACATGTTTTATAACATCTGCCTTGTGTACACAAAATCCGATTTCGATCCCCGTGTAAGACTTATTTTTTTTTCTTTTTTTTCTATTTTTTAAAATTTTTTTTGTAGATATACTATAATACGAATGAGTTTATTTCAAGCGAAACATGGTTGTTTATATTAAAAACAAATTTTTTTCTTCGAGAAGTTGAAACGAAAATCAATCGAATTCCGCAAAATATTTTTCGGCGGTTGTATACCTGCATACAGATTCCATCTTATTCCATATTAGATTCCATGTTACAATTCCATATTAGATTCAATCATCGTTGAAACAGAGAACAACGAAAACTTATTAATGTTTAATGATTTTATTACTATAAAATTTTTTACTAGTTGACAATACAATTGCACTTATTATTTTAAGAGAGTTTGTAAACAAAATTCAATCCGTGCGTAATCTGCACGTTGCTAACTTCAGCCCGTGACTAAAACGATCGAAGCCACGTCTTGTCAAGGTGTAATTAAACGATTACTTAGCGCCATGGAAAACGGTGCGATAAACGACGTTTTAATGGCAGGAGTAGAAAAAATAAAATATGAAATTACAGAGGGTGAGAGTTCGAATTCCCGGGTTCGAAAATACACTTTTTCCTATAGAAATGGCTATACCAAACGAAATAACACAAAAATACAAGCTTTCTAAGGTGAGGATCAATCTTGTCGGAGTTGTAATAAGGCCACAATTTAATTTTGAAAATTGCAATTTTCCCATAAGAAATACAACATGTAACTGTATTATTGCGTAATATTGCGCAATAATTTTATGCATTTTGATGACCGTCCGTGCACATTTACCCTAAGGGATCTATCTACCTTAGGGCGGGGCCAACTAGAGCAGCGTTAGATAGGAATCAGTCGCTCCCTGAGATCTGCCGCGTCAACTTTCAAACTTTTCGAGTTGGAACCGCTTAAGGGATGTTTTTAATAAGATTAGCACGTGCGGGTGCGGAGAATAGGTTTTGACAGTGCAACCAAATCAGAAACGAATTCACACAAAAAGTGATTATTTTCGAAAATTTGTTGTCCGATCACAAATTTAATTCTTTTTATTAGTTAATTACTCCATTATCTATCATAATTCGTCGTGAAAACCGAGATTCTGGTATATTTACTGTCGCCACAACCTATTGCAATTTTGGGGGCGGGGTTACAGTTCAAAACAGCCAATGATAAAATTGCATTCCAAATTAACTTTGAAGCCGTTTTTTTCAAAATAGTGTGAATATTTCGCAAATTTAATTTTTTTTATACGCTAATTAGACCCTCATCTTTCATAATCCACTTCAAAAATGATAAAAATCCCGACTCGGGATTTCGAACCGTCACCATTACAGAGAATTAAAATGTATGTATTTCAACTTCGTATTTAATATTTTTTGTAGAAACTTTTTCTGTCGAGCGATTTGTGAAAAACTCGCTTTGAAATATGAGTTTTCAGGGGGTTGGGAAAACACCAATTCTGAAAAAATTGACTTAATAAGCGGTAAATTTTTATAGTAAAAAAACAAAACAATCAAATTTAAAGATAATTTTTTTAATTAAAAAAAGATCTCTTCGAATTTTTCGATAAAATGAGGCGTTTATAATGGGGGAGTTTAATGCGTAATTAATTTTTTAAATAATATATGAATATGGAAGTCCATTAAAAATAATTCATATTAATACAATTGGTTGATCTGAAAACCCCCTGTAGAATTTTTAAAAATTATATAAGTTACGCGCCCCAGCTAACCAATGATAGTTAATCACATCTCTGCAACGTTGTCAGCTATCATGTCACTTATATTTCGTTAAGACAAGTGATTTGTTTTGGAATTTAATTATGAAGCGTTCTCTTATTTGGTTTTTTTAAATTATTTATGAAATTTTGAATAATCTGTTAATCAAATTAATATTATTTTAAAGTGGTAAGTATAAAATATTATATAATCGTTTTTATTTAGAATTTTATTTATGCTGTGTTTTAGAGGTTATATGAAGCAATGGTAAACGTTAAAGCGTTATTTTGTACCATCTTGCCATAACGACAGTTTAAAAAATCCTCTTAAACTTTTTATGTACGTTCCAGTTAACATTAAGTTAGCTTGGTAAACATTTAGATACGGCAACAGCGTTGCGTTATTATCATCTAATTGGTGATTTCAAATAGGGGGACTGACGTCACAACCCTATATTTTTGAACTTTAAATAATTTTTTTCTTATATTAAACGTACTCAAAAAATTTGAAAAAAAAACTGAAACCTCAGTTTAACCTATACTTTCATATAACAAAATTTAAAAAAAGACCTAAACTCCCCATTACCATTTGACCGCACTTAACGCAGTTTTAGTATTACGCTGTAGTATTGGAATCCCTCGAAATTGCAAATGATTTTGTTGCATTGTAATCGCATGCAGTCTGGAGAAGTGGCAAGTGAAGGTACAAATGTTGCTGTTGCATTTCCAGAAACATTAATTTATTGTAAGAGCAATTATTGAAATAGGGGATTGCACTCCTGAATTAGTTTTTAATGTTAATTAAACGGACCTCTTCCGGAAGAGAATGAATTTTATCCCGCGAAAAAAGCGAGCACCAGGATTTAAAGCTGGAAAAGATCGTTTAACATTTTTATTGGGTGGTAATGCTAATATGCTTTGAATTAAAATCACTGCTTGTTTATCATTCCAAACCCCCAAGAACAATAAAGGCAATTTTAAAATCATCTTTACCATCAGTAATTTGAAAGTCCAATAAAAAAAACTTGATCACTATGAAAATTTTCCAGAATTGGTTTACAGAAAATTTTTGCCCGTCTATTAAACGATACTGAGAATATAAAAAACTAAAATCAAAAACCTTTTTTTTTATTGATAATGCTCCAAACCATCCAACGCATTTGTCCGATTTAACAACATTCATTCCAGTAGAAGTGATTTTCTTGTCAGCCATAATATACAACTTCTTATATCCAACCAATGGATCAAGGCGTAATATCAAATTTTAAAGCTTATTAACTTCAGCAAACATTCCGATAACTGATTGATAAAAGAGATGAAGAATTACTTAATGTTGTAAAAAAGTAGTTAATATTTAATAACTATTAAAAAAAAAAAGTTGATAAATTTCCTTATTCTCTGTTCTATTTCGCCTATCCCGATTACTTACGACCTTTTAGCAACCTCTAAAACGATAAGTGCTCTTAAATTCGGGGTACTCATTGGTCCCTGAAAGAGTAAGTACAGGTAACCCCCGTATAACACGATAGTTTGGTTCCTAAAATACGCCGTGTTGTGCAAATTCGTGTTATATGAAGCCAAGAACTAATACACAAAACAAGGTTAGGTTTAAAAATTTTAAAAAAATAAAACTAATTTAATTTTACAAGTAAAAAAATTTTTTATTTATTAAAGCAATGATTAATAAAAAGATTATATCCTAATGTCTTCTTCAACACCACAATTAGTGCGTTTTGTTTTTGGCGAGATATCCTCAACTTCTCCTCTTTGTTCAGCAGTATCTTGAGTTTCAATCTCTATTTTTTGCAAAAATCTGTTATTTTAGGTTGTTTGCGTCTGGCCAAGAGATCTTTATAAATTTCGGTGTATGGAGCCAATCATTTGCGAAGTTCTCTTGTAAATTTTGTGCTTTGATGAAACCGGTTTGGATTGATAAGAATGCCGTTATATGAGATTTTCTCTAATTTTTGAACCGTGTTAAAGCGAAACCGTGTTGTAGGGATGCTACGTTGTACGAGGGTTACCTGTATTTTACTACATCTATGCCGAGTTTCGTGGATTCCCTAATTTTTTCTGCTAAATGACCAAAATCGAATTATTTTTACTGTATCGCTGGAAAGTATTATAGGTAACAATATAAATTATAAAATTTTCAGAGTGAAACGATTTGTCAAAAAGTTCACTGGATTTTGATGTATTTGATGATTTTCAGAATATCCTGTTCCTCGATGTTCCCACGGTAACCACTTTATTCGGAAGGGTTCTCTTAAAATAATCTGGGTAGTTTGCTGTTGCCTCACGAAGAAAGACGGTAGAATAAAGTTGATACTCTGCTCCAGCTCGAAGCAAAGATCTTCGCTTAGTAGTCGTTTGGTCGCTAAAGCTATATTCGTCTACAAGAATATAATAATCTGCTTAGGCTTTTAAATAATAATGTGTTTAATAATAATTATGCAACATTTAAACTAAGAAACAATCAAAATATTGATCTAAATTTTGGTAATGTGCCTTCACTTAACATCAGAATAGAGAATCCTTGTATCTACGAAGGAACAAAGTGTTTTACTTTCTATTTGCAAATCAATATAGTACGTGTGCTTACTATCTCTTGAATATTACTAAAGCAGAATATTTGCCGTAAGACAGAGAATTGGTCGATAAAATTAAAAGGAAATTTAATATTGCGATAAAAAAATCTTCATGCTTATAACAAAAACTTAATTATTATTACAAAATGGATAAGCCGAGTGTAATTACGATGGACGAAAATAAAGTACATACACCGTAAAAAATATTGTTGGAAAATCTTTTTAATTTTATCCTTCATGGTCACAGGTGACTTTTTGTCAGTTAGTCCCAATAATATATGGGTTAATTTAATAATAATTTCATGACTTGTAGTTTTTTTTAACGTACAAATTAGAATATCGAGGACATTCAAAGTACATTTTTAAGTTGAGTACTGCTTTCAAAAACAAAGCATGGTACCGACCGTACTTTGAAATCAAGTAGGAACGAGTTTGAGTACGAATGGTTACCGTAAATACGATGTATACATAAATTTTCGATTTTATTAAATAATGTTTTTACGATATCTATATATATATATTATGTATGTAGTACCAAAATAGTTTTATTGTAAATTTTGAGTAATAAATAGGTACATCGCCCTCGAAAGTCGAATATTTTGAAACCTTTCAAATAATATTTATTTTGCAATTTATGTAATTGGGCTTTTAAAGTACATTTTTTGCTGCTGATAATTAAAAAAAAAGTTAAAATAAAAAACGAATTTAGTGAATATTTTATACCGCAATTTAGCGTAGAAAAATTAAAATGCTCATTTGAAAAACGGCGATTAGTTCAAATAAATGGTGCGTCAGTGTTACCTCGATAAAAATACTCTTTTCGCAAAAAATAAAGCAATTTTTGTAGTAAACGAACCGTAACTATTTGCCATAGTTCAAACATTTTGGCAACAAACAAGCGAATAGTTCAAAAGTTAAAAATATCCTTTTCGTACTTTTACGATGCTCTAATGTTTCGTTATAGAGAATAACACGAGCGCCAACACACTCATCTTACGCATTCTTATGTATGTGTAGGAACGTTATTATTATTTTACGCTATTTATTACTTGGGCAAGAAGCCTCAATATTGACGTACAACACACCCCTAGGCATTTCACGCAATTTATAAACAAAGCAAAAGTTTATTCAAAACAAACGCAGGAATTACGCACACTTCAAATTTAAATATTTCGAATTGATATTTTCGGTTGGCGTAATTTTGCAAAAAAAAATTCAAAATTACACGTAACTTTGAAGGAAATCGAATAGAATTCGATTTGAATGGATATAAAACCGCGCGTGTGGATAGTGAGGTTATGGTACGACCAAGGCTAGATTAAGAAATTCCTCAAGTTCACTCGTTAAGCCAACTAGTACTAATATTAATTTAATGTAGTGCAAACTCACTTTCATTAGTATATTCCACAAGTGCTTAGTTTTTCTTTTATTAATAAACTGTAAAGGTGAACTACACAAATTAAAGATACGAGTGCACACACATTTATTCGGCAAAGCAACTTCTGTGTCTGTAGAAATAGCAGCTGGCAAAAACGATCCCGGCCAAATATTCAAATAAATATCACACTTTTATAAATCGGAATTTTGAAAATTTAAATTCCCTGTACGCACTATTGGTGAAAATAATAATAATGATGAAGACGATAACTTGATGCACATTAAAATAAGTACCAACACCAGAAACTCGTTTGCGATAAGCTAATGCGAAATTTTATATTAAGCTGAAGGTGTTTGCGATGCAAATTCTATCTAAAAATCTTTTAAATAAAAAGCGATTCAACGCAGCTTAACGATTATACATCCGACGAACATGTTATTACGTACTGAAATTGTTGGCTCGCGAAACGGTGTTTGCCAGGTCTTTCAGCCAGACAGAAACCCGATTCTTTTTCGGTCTGTCTCGTGGCTTGCGAATGCGTTCAGGATAGGCAACCACTAGTTACGTAATATCCCCCTACATCAAATTTGTACAGACAAAAAGTTGCAGATTTGCCGAAAACGCTCAATAAATTGTTTCGTGTCATTTATATATTATCACAAGCACACATTTATTATATTCGCTTTTTATTATTATTATGACAATTATTATTTTCATACTTGTGACACAACAGCATAATTATGTCGTACGTACATATTTGTGCCGTACGGTATTTTAGTCGCAACTTTTCGAGCAGATAACAATAATAAAGCGAAACGATATTATTAAGTTCATCGTCCTATTTTTAATTAAATTGTTTTTGTTTAGCGTTAGTAACATTTCATCAAGGTTGGTAGTGCAAACTGCACGTGTTTGCAGAAAATCGATATTAGCCAGACTCCCATACGGAGCGGAATAGTAGAAGAGCTATCCATCAGTGTTACGTCTAGACGACGTCTGCTAGAACCTAGCAAAGTGGTTCTTACGTCTTTACAATACTCTCTTTAATAAACAATCTCACGAGTCAACGCTAATTTATTATAACTTGCACGATACAAAACATACCTCATTTCAAAATTTAATGATAATGTATTCGTTTGTTTTTCGATCATTTCATATTTTCTTACCATCGAATTGAATGGCCAGTGTTTTATAAATAAAGTTGGGTCAATGTGCTACCACCACAGGTAGATTTCATGATATCACCCAACATACGCATTACAATGTTGTATACATTAACGTAATCAAGGAATGAGCCTGTAGGAGCTCCGGCCCCCCAAGCAAACAAAATCAGCAGCGTCGCTAGAGGGTGGGTCATGGCCTTGTCTGGCCGATCCTTCTTCCCACCCTGAATAAATCTAGTTAATTTCGTTTTCTTTTCTTTAAAAAATGTTTATATTAAATATTATTTTGCAATATAATGTTACTCTAACTATTATTTATTATATAAAACTTTCTAGAATTCATAGTTTACATTTGCATATTTATCACGCCGTATTCCGTTTTAATTTACGTGCCATTATAATATGAAAATTAAATTTGACATATTGCTTTTATGGAGGTGGACGCAAATGACACTTTTAGGAGATTTTCCTTTCATTTCGAATTTTGATTCAAAAAAGTCTAAATCTCTTGAGCTTCGATTGTACACCCCTTATTTTCGTTTATACCTCTTTGGTTTTTGAATTATTTAAAAAATTAAAGGGCTGGGGCATGCTAGCCCTTCCCCTCTCCCCACTTAGAATTTTAGATGGAAATGGAATTAATCGTTTGTGCATGATTGTGTATCTTTTACTTTAGTTTATACCTTTTGCGTTTTTGCGAAATTTAATAAAGTTTTGAAGGGGCTGAAAACACACTAAATTTGAACTTTGGGTGACGGTTAAGATTTCCGGATCACGATTTTTATCATTTTTGAAGTGGATGAGGATCTAATTAGCGTATAAAAAAATAAAATTTGCGGTCGGTTCACACAATTTTGAAAAAAACGGCTTTAAAGTTAATTTGGAATGCAATTTTATCATTGGCTGTTTTGAACTGTAACCCCGTCCTCAAAATTGAAATAGGTTGTGGCGACAGTAAATACACCAGAATCTCGTTTTTTACAACGAATTATGAAAGATAATGGTGTAATGAGCTAATCAAAAAATTAAAGTTGTGATCGGACAACAAATGTTCTAATAAATCACTTTTTGTGTGAATTCGTTTCTGAGGTAGTTGCGCTGTCAAAACCTATTCTCAGCAACCCTTCGAGACCCTCCCATTTTCTATAGGGAAAAGTGTATTTACGAACCCGGGAATCTTAACTCGTGAGAGTTCAAATTCAGGTTCTAAAATACACTTTTTCCTATAGAAATGGCTATACCAAACGAAAGAACACAAAAATACAAGCTCTCTAAGGTGAGGATCAATCTTGTCGGAGTTGTAATAAGGCCACAATTTAATTTTGAAAATTGCAATTTTCCCATAAGAAATACATGTAAGTGTATTATTGCGTAATATTACGCAATAATTTTATTCATTTTGGTAACAGTCCGTGCACATTAATACTAGCGGGTCTACCTTAGGGCGGGGCTAACTAGAGCAGCGTTAGGAAGGAGTCAGTCGCTCCCTGAGATCCGCCGCGTCAACTTTTAAACTTTTCGAGTTGGAGCCGCTTAAGAGATGTTTTTAATAAGTTTAGCGCGTGTCAAAACCGTTCGGAGCGCCTTTCAAAGGGTTGCGGAGAATAGGTTTTGACAGCGCAATCACATCAGAAACGAATTCACACAAAAAGTGACTTTTTTTCGAAAATTTGTTGTCCGATCACAAATTTAATTCTTTTTATTAGCTAATTACACCATTATCTATCATAATTCGTCGTGAAAACCGAGATTCTGGTATATTTACTGTCGCCACAACCTATTTTAATTTTAGGGCGGGGTTACAGTTCAAAAGAGCCAATAATAAAATTGCATTCCAAATTAACTTTAAAGCCGTTTTTTTCAAAATTGTGTGAACTGACCGCAAATTTTATTTTTTTATACGCCAATTCCTCATCTTTCATAATCCGCTTCAAAAATGGTAAAAATTCCGACCCGGGAATTCGAACCGTCACCTATTTATGAAATTAAAAAAAAAACAAAATTTACGCTACAAGAAGTCGTGCCGCAATTTTATCGTTATTTGAAGCTAGAAATCGTCAATCTGAAATAGTTCGAGTGCTTAAAATTCCTCGACAAACCGTTACTGACGCCGTCAAACGATTCAAAGAACTTGGTAATATGGAAGACCGACCTGGAAGAGGAAAAAAATGTTCTGCCAACACTCGCCGGAATCGCAATATCATCAAACTTCGGATTCAAAAATCCGAGACTGTCGATGCGAAAAGTGGCTTGTGTAAAGTTCTCGAAAAACTACACTAGTAGTTTAAAAAACACATTAAAATTTGACTTTTCGTTGAAGAGTTACAAGCTATAGACAAACTTCTTCTTCTTCTTCTTACGTGAGGTCTACAATCTGTGTTTACTGGTTTTCTTGGGATTGCAACGTCCAGCTGTGTCTCCATCGCTTTGGAGGTCTTCCTGATAGTCTGGATCTTTTCGATTTGCTTTCCTTTACTGCCTTTGTCATTCTGTTGTTGTCTATTTTTGTGATGTGTGCGTTCCACTGTCTTCTTCTTTGGCGTCCCAAACTCACGTCATCTTGAATGCTGCATTGTTGTCTAATGGTGTCGCTGCGAACTCTATCATATAGTGTCTTTCCAGTTATTGCTCTTAGCACTCTCATCTCAGTTGTTCGTAGAGCTCTTTTTGTTCTTACAGTGTCTGCCCTAGTTTCAATAGTATATGTCAGTATAGGTCGGACGCACGCTTTGTATATTCGTGTTTTTGAGTCCATGGTCATATATTTATTTCTCCACACTACATCCCTCATTGCTCCAGAAATAACGACTGCCTTTCTAACCTGATTAGTTGTTTCTTGATATAAATCCGCATAGCTGGTTAACTGGATTCCTAGATAGTTAAACGTTGATGTTTGTTCGATTATACGATTCTGGATTTCTAGCTTACATCTTATGGGTTGCTTGGCGATAGTAACGCATTTTGTTTTTTCACTTGAAATTACCATATTGTATGTTTTTGCCGCTAAATCGAAAACATAGAGATGACGCTGCAGATTGTCCTCGCTGTTGGCTATCAAAACCGCGTCGTCGGCATAGCACACAATTTGTAAGTTGTATGTACCCATTTTATATCCGATATTTAATGATTTTACCTGTTGTATTATTTTATCCATTACTAAATTGAACAAGGTTAAAACAAATATTCTTTTCTATGGAATCTGAAATTATTTTTATATCCGTTTTCAATAGAATATTTGTTGGAACTTGGGATGGACTTGCAGCGGATTTTCTAATTGCATAATTTGGAGCCGTAGAAAAGTATAGTATGTCACTAGTTTTATAAACTCTTTAGACACTCGTATTTTATACACTCGGTCGCTTTGCTTCGCTCGTGTCAAAATACTCATGACTAAGGAATCGTTTATAAAACATGTATCATATAAATACTATTAATATATACTATTAATAATTTTAAAAAAAGCAATAAATAAACTTTTCTTTCAGATTACTTTTTCATAAGATATAGTACTTCATCAGGTGCACGAATAAGAAACTTGATGATTTCTTCTCTGGTAAAACTAAAGACTACTTGGGGCGATAATCAACTTTTAAGAAACGCTTTGAATTTCTGATATTTTGAAATGTCAACATTTTCATTTAAATATTCGCACCATAAGCTAGAAGGGACCGCAAAACATTTCCTCTTCTTAGAAAATACGCCAACATAATCTTTTCAGTAGTATCGGTAACATACTTTGTGTTGCACCAGTTTTTAAATGTGATAAATGTTAATTGGTATCTCTTCTTCAATTCTTCTGGTAAAATTGATAAACAGACAATACTTGCAGCCTCTTCAATTTCCACAGGAGCGTCAGAATTGTCAAAATTATTCCTTTTCTTCCAATACTTTTGTAAAACCAAATCCAGATGTACTACTATTTTACGTTTGTTTATTTTGTGACTATTTTATTATTATGTAGCAACGAAAATCATACACCTACTAAACAAATATTTGGCAAATGTCATTATGACACATTTACTTTAATAATTTTTTCAATATTTTCTGATACTTTTCGCAGGCGGTTGAAAAAATAGCGTACGCGCCTCAATCCGTAAGTATTTTGTGACCTAGAATGCTTAAAAATCTCGCTCCCTCGATTTTCCAAATTGCATACTCAGGTGACAGGTAAAATTCCCGGATCGCGATTTTACCATTTTTGAAGTGGATTATGAAAGATAGGGGTCTAATTAGCGTATAAAAAAAAAATAAAATTTGCGGTCGGTTCACATTTTGAAAAAACGACTTTAAAGTTAATTTGGAATGCAATTTTATCATTGGCTCTTTTGAAGTGTAACCCGCCTCAAAATTGAAATAGGTTGTGGCGACTGTAAATATACAAGAATCTCGGTTTTACAACGAATTATGATAGATAATGATGTAATTTGCTAATAAAAGAATTAAATATGCGATCGGACAACAAATTTTCGAAAAAAGTCACTTTTGTTTGAATTCGTTTCTGATGTGATTGCGCTGTCAAAACCTACTCTCGCAACCCTTCGAGACCCGGAGGGTCTCGAAGGCGCAACCGTTTTGACACGCGCTTTGCTTACTAAAACATCCCTAGCGGCTTTAACTCGAAAAGTTTAGAAGTTGACGTAACAGATTTTAGGGAGCGACTGGCACTAGTCACTGTCTAGTTCGAATGCTTAAAATTCCTCGACAAACCGATACCAACGCCATCAAACGATTCAAAGACCTTGGTAATATGGAAGACCGACCCGGAAAAGGAAAAATAAGTTCTGGCAGCACTCGCCGGAATCGCAATATCATCAAACAATAAATTCAAAAAATCCGAGACTGTCGATGCGAAAAGTGGCTTGTGTAAAGTTCTCGATAAACTACACTAGCAGTTTAAAAAACACATCAAAATTTGACTTTTCGTTGAAGAGTTACAAGCTATAGACAAACTGACGCACAAACTGAATTTTTGATATTTGCGTAACTATGGTTCGTATTTTAGTTCTATGTGCTGGTAAGAACTATATCACGTCAGAATTGTCTGAAAATGTAAAATTATACAACATAGAACATTGAACCAGGAACATATCAAAGTTAGAAGGACCCCTATGACAGAGAATATTTTTGACGAGATGAATACGATTCTCTTGTGCGGAGCTGGGTGAGTTTTGAAACTTTAAGGATGTGCAATGCTTTTTATTCAATGATGAAATCCTGTAGGATTTGCAATCATTTTTGTGTCGACTGTTATTGGGCAGTTCTTTAGAGGAACAGTACCTCAGTTCGAGCTCTGAAGGAGGGTATCAAAAAATACTGCCCGCGGACGCAGTCAAGTGCTCGAGAAATCGAAACTGCACTGCGAAAAACTCCGAAAAATTTGTGGGGCAGTTTTTTGTTGCATCGCAGCGAGTTTCAATTGTTTGTTTTCCCCTCAGGAAATTCAAACTGTAGTTATTGGGATGGGCACTGTAAGTCCTTCGTCCGTTCTGATTATGGTGGTGTTATCAGTATTCAGTTCTTTAATTATTTTATAATCTTTGTTGGTACCTTTTCTTCGTTTAGTAGTTGCGCTACATCCTTTAGCCGTACACGATCGAAGGCCTTGGTTAAGTCCACAAAGCATAAGAATGCGGGGAATCAAATTCAATTGCTTTTTCTGAAATCTGTCGCATTATATATTATTGTGGTTTTTCGTGAAAGGACCCTTTCCGAAATTCCGTTGCAACACCATAAAAAATTTAACCCAGTTTCTAGGATTAATCAGCGGAGAGCTATGAGACTTACCCAGTAGTGAGTTCTGAAATGAATAAATGTTCGGCGACCACAGCCAATTAAAACTCGAATATTGAAACGTGATTTCAAAAATTTGCTTTATTCCAAACCGATTTTGGGACAAAATTCCAAATATGCCAGGTGGTGTAATTGTGTTTTGCTTGGTAATTGAAATTTAAATTTAAAATTGAAATCATTTGCTGAAATTTAAACCACCAAACAATTCTGTGTCTTGTGTAAATCTTTACAATGGTAATAATTTTTAAAGTAATTATTCAAAATGTTTTAACACAAATAAAATTTTATTAAATTAGCGCACAAATGTTCAACGACTGACCTTATTAACACTCCAGGTGTTGCCTAATGCTGGCGCTTTCAATTATCCAATTCAAATCCAAAACTCGTTGACTCGTACAAGTAAAACTTTGATAATTCCAAATAGCTCCTCTTTTCGACTCCAATACAAACTTAATGACTCGCTGCACAAATCAAACTTGAATAACTCCAAAATGGCTCCTCTATAAAATTTTCATTTGCTATCTTTGCAGATTCGATAAATCCAACCAAAAACTTTGATCAACTCGCAAAATAAAACAGACGACCCCGTCTTCAGAAGGCACTATCACAAACTCAAAAATTTACCGCTTTCACGGCAACGCAAATCAAAATCTCAAAATTCACGTCCTCCAACTGACGTGCATTCAGTCTTGAGTTCTCAGACCAACTCTCCTTTTTTTTCTTTCTTTTTCAAATTGCCAACATTCAAAAACATTATTTTCGTTTCCAAATTTTAAATTTTATCTTGCCATAAACAAGCGGCGCGCAAATAACACTAATGTCAAATAATCACACTGTCAAATTCATCAAAACAAATCATAATTTTGTGTAAAAAGGTGTTGAAAGTAACAATTTTTTGGCATTCTTGTTGGCAAAATAAAGCAAATTAATTTTGTTGATCTTCAAATTGATCAACAAATCGAAATTCTTAAAAAACATTTATTCTTTCTCGCAGTGACGAAAAACCCCTAACACTACTGGTAAGAAACTAGTAAAACCATTTTTTGCATTTTTGAAGTCTAACTTTAAAAATATCACCACAATATATTGGGTCTACAGTTGATCGATTTTTCCTAAAACCATGCTGTTCTTCGCAGGTTGGAATTATGTTGTTTATTGTGTTTGCTATTATACTTGTGAACAGTTTCGATACTGAAGAAAGCAGAGCTATACCTCTATAATTAGCTGGGTTCTTATTATCGCCCTTTTAAATACTGAATTGTTATGCTCGTGCGCCATGTCTTTGGTATCGTCTCTTCGTCGATTATTTTGACAAAAAGCGATGTCATTTCTCTTACCAATGTTTGTCCGCCATATTTTATCAATTCATTCTCTATCGCATCTATTCTAGGAGCCTTTCTAATTTTTAGTTTCTTTACTGCGTTCATCACCTGTTCTTCTGTGATTACCCAGGTGTCTTCGCTTGCATCCTCTGTTACTGCTAACGTTTCGTTCTGGCTGCCTTTATACAGTTGTTTAAAATAATCTACCCATATGTGGGGTTTTATTGGATTAATGGTTTTAAATTTATTGATAGACTTTTTTCTCGCTTTTAGAAATTTCCACATCTTTTTCTGGGGACCGTAGAGGTCATATTTTATATCTTTGGTAAATTTCTCCCAGTGTTCCTCCTTGATAGTTTTAATTCTCGCGTTAGCTCGATTCCTTATTATTGGATATTTTCGCGTTCCTCAATTGTTGGTTTACTTGAATTTAAGGTATGAATTTAAGACCAACTGACGCACAAACTGAATTTTGATATTTGCGTAACTACGGTTCGTATTTTAGTCCTATGTGCTGGTAAAACTATATCACGCAGAATTGCCTGAAAATGTAGAATTATACAACGTAGAACATTGAACCAAGAACATATTAAAGTTAGAAGGACTCCCTATGACAGAGAATATTTTTGAAGAGATGAATACGATTCTCTTGTGCGGAGCTGGGTGAGTTTTGAAACTTTAAGGATGTGCAATGCTTTTTATTCAATGATGAAATCCTGTAGGATTTGCAATCATTTTTGTGTCGACTGTTATTGGGCAGTTCTTTAGAGGAACAGTACCTCAGTTCGAGCTCGAGGAGGGTTTGGACGCAGTCCAAGTGCTCGAGAAATCGAACAGTTGTGGTTCGGAGGAAACTGCACTGCGAAAAACTCCGAAAAATTTGTGGGGCAGTTTTTTGTTGCATCGCAGCGAGTTTCAATTGTTTGTTTTTCCCCCTTAGGGAATTCAAAGTGTAATTTTGGGTTAGCCGCTTTTCTGTCCTCAATGGAAAGCGACATTGAGTGTTTGATTTTGTGAACGTCAGGCCTTCAGCCTGGGTTCACTTTAACTTGCTATGTTTTATTCTTTTCTTTCTTCCAATTTTTTCCTTCCGTTTTTTTTTGGAAGAATAAATTTAGGCTATTAGTTCGTTGTTTTATTTATTCGTTTCTATAAGTTACCTGTATGGACTCACGGCCTTTACATACCGGCGGAGCTTAACTTTTGTAAGGGCAGGGATTTAACAAATTTTTTTAAACAAGAGAACTCCCCTCTTGGTTTAACATTTTTCTAGCGCAGAGTACCTTTTGGTTAGGATAGGGGAAAAACTGTTTTAATACGAGTCGAAATTTATAACACCTCTCTTTTAGTTCGAGGGTTAAAAATTGTGAATATCACTACAATATTGGTATTATTTACCCAATTTACCACTCTTCGGGTAATTCTTCCTGTTTCTTCATCTTCAAGTGCCATACACTTTACAGTGCGTAGGCGATCAACTTAGCCGAAGCCAAGCTGACTTTACTAGGGAGTACAATTAATTGGGTGGTTTCCCGTTCCCTTCCCCGCAGCCCAAAGATTGATATCGGACCTTTGATCATAGCAGCGTATCCGATCGCTATACTGCTGATTTGCTCTATACTACTGCTTCCTTCTTCTAAATCTTTCCAATTAGCTAATGTATTCTTTAGTGTCCTTTTCATTTCTTCTATCGGATTTTCCAAATAGTTATTTATTTTTTATCTTTACTCGATGAAAAAAGTCGGTAGCAATCTACATTATGCATTTTTTGATAAGACAAATCTAATATTAAAATAGACAAAATCAAATATGTGTAACTATTTATATTGCTGTATTATACATTTATTATTTTTTTAACAAAAATACAGAAGCTGATAACATTGACTAACTACTAAATTTCACACTTAGCTGCTCTACTTTGTTGTTTTGATATAATTTTCTGAAGATGAGACTTTTTTTAGCGTTTTAAATACCTTGTTAAAATTACGAGAAAAAGAAACTTGATTTTAAATTAACAAAATAATTTAATTGACTCTTACTTTTAAGCGTTTACCATTACAGACAGTTTGTCTTCGGTTATTCTGTTCAAGTGTTGTGTCCTATTTTCTTCATGTTCTACGTGGGTGTCTAATATTTCATTTTTGTCTTAGAAATTTAATATCTGTGATCTGGATTTGATTTTCTTGTTTGTTAGTTATTAAAAATATTTTAATGATAAAATTTGTAAACAAATTTAGTAAAGCAGTGTAACTGCTTTCTTAAAAGATTTCGGAAGTAAAAAAGACATATTGTTTGAAAATTTTTGAATTTTTAGGTGCATTAGAGTATGCCTGAAGCAAGACATTGATTGTACGCTTACTACTAATGCGACTACAAGTAAAATTAATTTAATTAATTTTCCATTTTCACTTTTAAGTTATTTTATTTATTTGAGTTTTTGATTGTTTAATCACCCGAATCAGACTTTATTTTTCGAAAACGATTTGACATAAAGAGTTTAAAAAAAATTTGATTGTAAAAGCCTATTTGAATGGCGATACTGGCATTTTTCGAAAATGTTGGCATTCTGAAAAGTTCGCTCTAAAATGTCTAAAACGTCAAATCTTCAAATAGCATGGAGTATCGAAAATAGTATCGTTGAAAAGTTCTTTCAAAAATAAGCAAGTTTTGTATTCAAATTTTCCAATTTAAATATTTTAATAATTTCTTCATTACAAACCTGACAAACCTAATCTTTAATTTGCTTACTTCTTGACAGTGTTGTGTTCACGTTCTCTAACGGCGTTAGAAATAGTCAAAACCACCACCCAATCCCAAAACTAATAAGGAGAGAGTGAGAGTTCGAATTCACTTTTTCCTGTAGAAATGGCTTTACCAAACTAAAAACAGAAAAATACAAGCTCTTTAAGGTGAGCATCTATACTTCTATTTACTGTCCCCACAACCTAATTTAATTTTGGTGGACGGGGTTACAGTTTAAAAGGGCCAATGAGTAAATTGTATTGTTAATAAATTTTTAAAACCGTTTTTTCAAAATGTGTGAGCCGTCCGCAAATTTTATTTTTTATACGCTAATTAGACCCTCATCTTTCATAATCCACTTCAAAATGCTAGAAATCGCGATCAGAATTCGAACTGTCACCAAAGAGATAGATTCAAGAGATCTTAAATTGTGTTATTCATTCATTTGTTTAACTTAGTTTAAACTTAGTTTAATTAAATATATAATATATAGTTTGTATAAACTATAAGATATTTCTGGACAAAATTATTGAATTGATTGTAACCAATATAATTTTTGTATGATATTGATGTCTTTATTATCTAATCTTATTCTCAGCAGCAGGTTAATGAGTACTATGTCATGTTTCACTTTGCCAAAGGTTTTCTCAAAACAATGAAGAAAGTAAACACTGGTAGTTGCTGATCAAGGCAATTATGTGCTAAGACTTAAATAGGGAACAGAGCTTCTTTCGTTTCTAGACCGTTTCTCAAACCAAATTGAGTATCCCAATTGTTTCTTCAATTTTTCGTCATAGGTGCTTATGTATTATTAAAAAAGGTTTTACTGCATGACTCGTAAGACTAATCAATCTATAATCGTTACAGTGTCTTGCGTTCACCTTTTTAGACAGTATAATGAATGTTGACTTTAGCCATTTTTGGGTATGTATCCAGAATTGTAAATATGGTTGTAAAAATTCAACAAGGTGTCGTTTTTCTCGGTCTCTATGAGTTGAAGTAATTCTGGATTGATATTGTCTGGTCCTGTGACTTTGTTGGATTTTGTCTGTTTCAGTACTCTATTTATTTCTTCAATTAATATCTTCGGTCCCTCCAGAACGATATCGGTTTCTTCTTCGATGGGTTGCCTATCATCGTCGAATAAGTCTTTTATATTGTTACACGTGAATTTTAAAATTCAAAAGTTCATGAATTTACAATAAAAATACGTGGAAAGCTAAAGTCGTGAAAAGCCACTTCCGTTACCAATAAAATCGACAGGCAAATCGAAAATCAATCAAGGAGTTAGTTGCGTGTGTATTCTGAGTTCGAAGAGATCGAGTCCACTTAGAGGTTGCGATGTCGAATTCCTCCATTGCCATTCTTTTGGTAATTTTAGGGAAAGAAAATGTAAATTGTATATAAAACGTTATTGTTAGTAACTAATTATTAGGGTATACACTAAATATTAAATTATAAATAATATTTAGGAGTATTATTTCTAACAGTAATCTGAGTTACAACTTCCAACGCGACAATCTAGTACTTCAATATTTCTGATTTTTTGTCGCTGTCTATGGCTAATCCATTGTTACTGTTAATTAGTTTGCCGGTCATTCTGTTTTTATTTGTGTGTGTCAGTTCTTCTATTCTCTTATTTAGATTAAAACTGTCGTGTTTCAACATCTCTCATTAAATCATGCCTCTTTTGCATCCCTGATTTTACTTTAATCACTCTTTGAATTTCATAACAGATCTGCTTGTTTTTTTTTTTCGTATTCATCAGACTCAGTATTTCATCGCTCATCAATTCCTTTTTCTTCTATTTCTTTTTAAAACTCAGTATCTTCTCGGCGGTTCCCGGCAGTACATTTTTAATGTTTGTTCATGTTTCTTTTATGTTATTTGTGCTTTTTATTTTCAGCATTCTTATGGTGATTTTGTTAGAGGTCATATTCAGCATGACTAGATCTTTCAAGGCCTAGATCTATCCTGCTTTCTTATGGTTTTGTTTGGCAGTTCTTCAATTTCAATTTAACTTTCTCTATTAGGGGGTTACGATCCGAGTTCAGGTCTACACCCGGGTATGCTTTTACAGACTTGACGGCATGTCGGAACTACTGTTCCAGCTCTATCTCGAGATGATCTCCACGTGTAGAGCCTTCTAGCAGAAAATTAGAACCAAGTCTTAGTGATTATCAGTTTATTCTCGTGACAGAATTGTAGTAATCTATCGCCTCTTCTATTTCGCTGCACCAGTCCGAATCCACCCACTGCCGTTCCGTCTCGCCCTTCATCTATCTTTGCGTTTAGGTCTCCCATCACTATGGTAATATTTGAATTTTTGTTGTTCTTATTAGATCCTGGATTTACTCATAAAAGCGTTTAATTTCTTCATCGCTTTTGTCTAATATTGGTTTATATACCTGAATATACCTATGAATTTCCAGAAGCATACATCGGTTCAAGTATGGCACAAAACCACAAACAAACTTCTCCAGTCTCTTAAAGTTCAGGATTCTCACCTCATTTCTATGGTTCCGTTCTTGTTCTTCGACTTATTGTTACGAAAATTTTGCATTGTTCCGTATACCATTTGAGTTATGCCGGTCCTGTACGGTTAACCAAGGGAATGAGACCAACACGACGGCGCACGAAGAAGATAAGGGGAGTCCAGTTTTGACCTTACGATGCGAGACAGGCGTATTTTTTGACGTTCAAATTTTGGAACCAGCAATTAAAAGTTACTGAATATTGTTGATATTTCCTGGAGTAGGAAATATTAGTGTGGCAGTTTCGCGGTGTGATTAATCCAGTTCGTATTTAATTCCCGACGCTATTGCGGATTTCTATTTTATTTGGAATTAAAGTTCAAAAATTCTCAAAGTTGAGAATTCTGGCGTCCATTGCGTTTCTTCGATAGCATTCCGCATCCTGTCTGCGTTTGTTTACTTACCTTCTTGTTAGCGACGATTCAAATATTTTCGGACCGAGGGCATTTTACCTTCTTGACGATACGCTATCTCTAAGTCGCCGGATGTTCAGCTTCCTTCGAGTCAACCTACCAAAATCTTGGCATCATCTAACGGGATCATGAATTCTGTAATTTTTCACTTTAATAATTAAAGTGGCATTCGATCAATTATTGATCGAATTGTTTTGGATTTATTAATAATCGTGCGCCGCGCGGACCACCGTAACAATTTAAATTCACGCAGCACCATTGGTCGGTGTTTTGAATCGTACCAACGTGCAGAGACCAAGTGCAGCATCAAATTGTTTTGTAAACTTTTGATAATTTTTTTCCATTAAATTTGTTGTTGTTACTATTTTTGTGGGTTTTATTGAAAGAGATCAAACAAATCATTTTTAGGATCCGCTACCATAGCTCACCGCTAATAGCTAGGGCTAGCCAAAAAGACCACCAAGAGCTCAGTCATAAAAAAAATAAATTTTGAGACTGCAAAGTGTTTGCTCGCAGAACAAACACGTTTGTTTTCATTATATGTATTATAATATCAAATAATTAATTATTTTTTGCATATTAGTAGGCATTACGCTTTGATACTATGGTGTTAGCGATATTATGGTGATAGCGACTTTAAGCTTTATCTAAAGTGAATTTTTTCGATTTTTTTCTATTTTATAATTTTTTTTATATTTATTATAATTACATTCTATGAATAATCAGATTTATAATAATTTTATTTGTGTTTTCTCACATTTTTAGAATACTTGGCAATGCTAACTCGATTTTATTCATTTTTGAATTGGTCAATTTTACTTCTAAGCCCACGATATATGTATATATGCTATAATGATGCAGTTACGATGGCAATATTAGGAAAAATTAATTGTTCATGTAGCAAAGACTTCTTTTCTAAAATGTGCGGTATAAGTTATTAGTGAGTAGTGATGCCTTGTCTACGAATACAGGAGTTTTTACTTTACAGCATCTCGTCCTTATAGCCCGCCTACGAGTAGTCAAGTTTTAGCTTCTAACCTTCAAAGGGTAGTTCTATAAAAAAAAATTAATCAACCAAATGAAGAACAACTTTCCAAAAAAGTACTGTTTTCTTAAAATTATGGTCATTATAATCACATTCAGGTTAATAATCTACACATTCTATAAATAATATAAATTATTTTTTACTTAGCTCTTTGGCTCGGTTGGTGAGGCACGGCCTACCCTGCCTACCCAGGCAAGGCGCCAGCTATTAAGTTTGATAAAAGATTCATTTTTTAAAACCACTGTATAAATTCTCTAGTGTTAAGTGAAAAGGACTTATGGTCAAAAATTGAAAAATTATGTTAGCTACTAAACTTTGTCTCGATTTCATAGGTGTACTTTTTCGATTAGTATTATAATATAAGGACTTGAGTGAATGTGTATCATATTGGAAATCTTTTTAATCCCGAATTTTGTGTACACAATTTTATGGATATCGTATATGGTAGTATCTCTTGTTTAAATTAACCTGTTATTTTTTTATTTAATATTAATTTTACTTTGAATAGTAAAATTGATTTTTAATTCAAATATTATAAAATTAAGAAAATTACTTCTAAATCAAAATTTGTTAAAATTTATTGTTCTGGTTATAGATTTATCAAAGTTTTTAAGAAGGAGCTTGCAAATGTTTAAATAAGTTAACAAAGGGGTCGCGCGAGCTCCTGCGAGCCCGCTACAGCACACCACCAAATACACCCAATACTCTTGTTAAACCTGAACACACCGCATTTCTATACTTTAAATATGAAAGTTACTTATGATTAACAACATTACTTTAATTTATCGTACTTGTTTAGTTTTTAAAGCAGAAAGGGCAATAATTTTTATTGTAACAGAACTAACATAGCCCGACGCTAGTCTATGCAGGAGAGACAGCAGGTATCTCTAGCATGGAAGGAGATGTTTCGTCTAGACACTACGTCATGCTACCCCACCCAAACAACGACGGATCGAATTTGTTGTCCGGTGGTGCAGGTCCAGAATTGAGAATGTCAATTTACAATGACTGCTGTGATTAATTACAAAATGTCGTCAATTATAGGCTCATATAAAAAAAGTACCAATAAAATGATGCAAAATATGTTGTTTATTAGATATACTATTAAAAACAAACACGTTCATTACCGCGAATAAGGCAGTCACCACACCAAAACCACTCTTTTTTAATTTTTAATAGATACACAAATTGAACATTGATAGACGTCGGTAAGACATACTAATTGAAATGAGTAAACACGATAATAATTAAGCATTGGAATATATTTAAATATTATTAATATTATTATTATATTATTCCATTTAAATATTATTTTAATTTTAGTGAAACAACTTTGTGTCAAAGTAAAATGTACAAAGTGCACACAAACTGAAACATCTTTGAATGAACGGCGATGATCGACTATTTCAACAGCTTGTTAAAAGTTGAATGAAAGCATAAATGTTGCAAAATTCTATATTTGTACACAATAATAATTGAGATTATTAAGTCGAACTCGAACGAAATTAAGCTTCATAGTTGCAGCTTGGTTATCGGCGATTATACGCACTATTATTTCATATGCATTGATAAAACATTCTTCACTCAGAAAAATGAATTTGCTAGTCCACCTACAAAAACTTTTGTTGTGAAGAATACTGAAATTAAGGAGAAACAACCCCACACCCAAAAAAATATTTGGATATGCAGCAAAATACTTGGCCTTTTCACTAATTTTCTTTGTTAATGTCGCTTTATCGAAAATTGTTATTTCCAATAGAAAATTTTTATTTTTGGTTGGTTTCTGTCAAATCAACACATTTTTATGTTTCAACCAATAAAATTATATTACACATAAAAAAATCATTATTAATTTTGTCGAGCTTTTGTGTTTTTTCTTGCCAATGCGGCTGGACTATTCACAGGTTGGAGTTATTCAGTTATTTTAGCTTCATTTAATTTGATCCAATTCAATTGTATAAATATTATTAGGCTAGTGTAAGTTCTTCCGCTATTTTAAAATTAAGCAATTACGAGTACGACTAAATTTTAATTCGAAAATTTCTAGATAAACCTTATCTAAAAACAACTATGATTATGATACTAAGCTACTAATGCCCGATTACTTCACCTAGAGATACCTATTAGATAAATTAACGAATCAGACGGTAACAATAAAATCAGAAATATGATTAATTACTTCGTTAATTTATCTAATAGATATCTCTTGTGAAGGAAACGGGCATAAGTTGACTATATCATATTAATTTATATGGCTGATTGAATTTAAGGAATGATATATACATAAATTACACTATACCTGATATCCTGTTGGTAATACCAATAATTTAGCGAGACAATGGCGATGTGCAGAAAAAAATGTTCTTCAATCTGGATTCGAATCCCAGCGTGCTATAGCTGTGAATATGTGCGTTTGTTTGTTTACTTATTAGTACTAGTGTACATTTTGAATTAAAACTTTAAAATTTTTACAAGCTTAGTGAAATTTGAAAATATTCCAACTTACATTTTTAGTGTAATACTCCGTTGTACAAAGTTGTTTTGCCTTATAAAAGACTCATCAGTAAAACTATTCCGAAAGGAATGAAAATGGATTCAAATCCATGAAAATCGAAATCAAAAACTATATATCACTATATAAATTGTCACGGTTGAAAAATTTATTTATTTATTATTTAAATTTTAAAGTGCGGCTCTGTCCTTTTGATAGTTACTAGACCAGAAAACATATGATATATTAACAACAATTTTTAAAGATATTTTTGAAAGTTATTTATTGTTAGTTGGGAAAATTGTTAGATGTGCCATTTGCTCTGAAATTTCGGTATATTTTTTTTACCGCTCCGATTTGGGATTATTTTGTGCAACGAGCTGTATCGAGTACTTTTTTACCTGTCGTTTGTTTGCGAGATGAAATTAGTTGTCTCTTTATGAGGATAAGATCATCTAGATATTTTTGAGACTCAACATTGACCAAATACTTGCCTTCATTTGAATTATACACCATCTACGAGGTAAAGTTGTTTTTTTATCAAATGTATTTTCTTATAAAGAAAACCCTTTTAGAGTCCTTCCCTTGGTCAGTATCAACCAAGTTTCATTAATTAATTGAGCAGTTCGATGTTGTTGATGTGCGATTTGCTATCTTTCGCTTTGGAGTACCATTGTGGAGTACAAACAATTTTTTTGTTTTTGGGAATATTATTGGTGCCGGACATTGTTACCTAGCTCTCCTATCACCCTGCATTATTTGGAAACTTCAGTTGAAAGAAAATTATTACTTTACATTCGGACCATCAACATCGAAGTCTGTATTGAAGATAAGTGTTTTGTGCTGTCTCTATATTATTTGTTATAAATTGCGTGGATATTGCGCTATAATTTTGATTGCAAGTTAATTTATTGTTGTTCAATTGTTTATGCTTTGTGCATATATATATATTTATTGCTGTGTTATAAACTGTAATTGCAGTGTAGAATTTGAGTTGGTACAGTAACGAGAAGGAGCGAAGCGTCGAAAGCTTTAATCGAGTCGCTTAGTTATCGGAAATTCAAGTTGTTTGGCATTTGGCAAATTTGTGCACCTAAAATGAATTGAAATAAAATTTTTTATAAGTAAATGAACGAATTCAATACAAACCTTGAGTCAAATTAATTAATTAAAAGTTATTTTGAATTTAAATTTAAATAATTAAAAATTTGAGCGAAACTATTAAGAGATGGCGCCAGAGTCACATCTAAATTTAAAAAATGGTAAAATTTGACAGCTACCTAAAAATTTAATTAATTATAGATGTAAATAGTATAATTTTAATAGTTTTAAGAGTTTTGTAAATTAATTAGGTGATCATAGATGTTTAATGTGAACAATAGATTAAAGAAAAAGAGAAACATTTTTATAAAAGTGAAATTTTCATGCATATTACTTTTGTTACGCCCTGTATGAACAATCGAAAGTGAAAATAAATTGGTGTGCCATGAAAAATCGGAATTAACAAGGGGCTAAGTAAATTGAGGGAGGTAGAGAGGATTCTCTCTGAGATGCTGGGAGATGAGGACGTGTTAAATTTTGTCCGCAACTAAAATTACAATTTAGTAAGAAAAGTTTAAAAATAAAAGGAAATACTTACCAGAAGGCCAGAAGCTGATTGTGCACGGCGAATTGATGGAAAGTGAGTTGTGATGGTTTAATAAAGAAACGAATAGACCTACAAGATAAAACTCAACACGAAATTTTGGTTATGCAACAAGAAAAGACTCACCAGATGAATTGCTGGGTTAAAGAAAGAAAATTCAAAGTAAGCAAGCAGAACGATCAACAGATTAAATTGCAGTTCGTCAAATAAGGTAAAATTTCAAACTACAAAAATTATTTCACTTGTAAAACGCAACTCACTTACAAAGTTTCAACCTTAAGTGCGATTATCGTAAAGTTCGACGTAATTAGTGGCATGCGCAAATTGTACGTTAGTAAATTCATGAAGAATACAGGGTATTGCAATAATAAAAGACATGTTTAGTTTGGTAATAATAGCTTTAATTTGTGTAAATTAGTTAACATGTGGGTAGAATTAAGTTGTTTGTTTGTTTTAGGATAAATTGCATTAATATAAGACGTACGAGGAGTTAATTATCAGTATTAAATTCAAAATAAATGTTTTACCTTCATATCAAAATAAGTTTCATTGCGAGTAGAGAAGTTTTATTTCAGAGAAGTAAGTAAATAAGCAGGTCACGTAACGGTAAGTCGAGGACACAACCTTACGTAGCATTATATATAATATTTTACCAACATATTGTAACCCTAAATATAGTTATACGTGGGGAAATCTTGCTTTTGCAAGAAACACATCATATGCGGTTATATTTGATCTTTTACCTTAGTCGCCAATTAAGTTTTTTTCTTGCTCCATTCAGCTAGCCATAGAAGCATACGCCAATACTCTGAGATCTGGAAAATACCATCAAACCCCTTTGATACCATCTTTTACCGTGGCAGAATGTGTATATTAAAAGGTTATCCTAAGCATAAAGATCCGATATTACCAGTATCATGCGTAAACTAATGTAAAAGATGAATGGAGTATGCGCCTTATTTCAATTTTTCTGAGCCGTTTATTTCGAGAACTTTTGGTCCTACGTGAATTTTGTATAGGATCTTTTTTATGTACAATTAAGTCATAAATAAAATCTATAATAACCTAAATTGACCTAAAATTAATATTTTACGAAATATTCGTAAAAAACTGATTTTCGCGACCTTTGGCCTCCAATCATTTTTCTAGCATACACGATTTCAAAATGAACTTTTGAGATATTATTTCTGATGTTAAAATAAAGATAATCCTGATGAGAAATCTTCAACAGGATTTTTTTCTCAGAAAAAATCTTATTTTCACGAACTATATATTGGAAAATTTGAGTAAGTCAATTAATTTTACTAAAATTTTCCAATATAGTTTTTGATTTCAATTTTCATGGATTTTAATCCATTTTCATTCAGTTAGGGATAGTTTTACCGATGAGTTCTTATATGGCGAAACAACTTTGTACAACGGGGTCTTAGACTAAAAATTAAAGTAGGAAAATTTTCAAATTTTATTAAGCTTTTAAAAATTTAAAAAATTTTATTCAAACTGTACACTGGTACTAATCATTATAATTTGACAAGTTAATAAACTATTTACAGTACCAGTATACATGTACAGGTATCTTCGCTCACGTGAAATCAAAAATAAGATAACATCAGAATTGCTACAATTTATTGTTATTGTAGCATTTTGTATTCTTCAATGGAATAAAAACCCCTTTTCAGTAAAATTTTGATATTCTATTCCTAAATTCAACCAAAGCCGATTTCTTACTACTTGAAAAAGCGTTAAAAAAACTGCACTGTACAGTAGCGGATCTATCACCGGGCAGTTCGGTGCGAAGCCCGGAGGCCCATGGCAGAACCAGGGCCTTCATATTTTTGCAAACCGATGCCTGAACTCAGAACTCGAAAGTGAATTTGCATTTTTTTGGCAATTTACATTATATTTGAATACTGCAAAGTACTGTGACTTTTGGGTCCATGTCACAAAATATTGGCTAAATATAGGTTATGAAGATAGAAAAGTAGATAAAAGTGGTTTGACGATGAATTTAAAAATAAAGTGACACAAAAGAGAAAAGCAAGAGAAAAATGCCTAAAAACAAGTAATCCGAAAGACTTAGAAGAATACATAAAGGAAAGAAACATCCAAACATTGGGCATGAGGGGCTTCTTGAAAAAACCTGTGACACTTCAATGCCAAAAGAAGTTTCATCCCAAAAAGGCAAGTGTACTAGTGGTTAAAGAAGATTGTAGAGGCGAGAAGAAACTGTGTGAAAGCAAGAAGGCAGTACCAAAGGATAAGAAGATCAGACCACTCGGAAGTAGAAAATGCAAGGATTTTCTTGATGACAAAAAGGAAAGTTCTCGCAAATAAAATCAAAAACAGTCAAAAAGAAAAATGAACCCAGCTATTGGAAGAGGTTGAGGAGGATGTGTGAGGAAGAAACTGGGAAGACCATCCATCCCAGGTCTCACAGAAGAGAGGCTCAAAAGCATTGTCTCAACTCTCTTCCCATCCCACCCGGCGGAGAGATTCACGGAGATAACGCTGCCTGCTGCACCGCAGATCTTCTCAATCAAAGAACTGGAAATAGCCACGAAGAACATGAAGACAAATAAAGCGCCAGGCCCGGACGGGGTGCCGGCAGCAATACTAAAAAGATCTTTAACTGCTGCCCGGAGGTTCCCCTGAATTATTACAATAGTATTTTAGCGAGCGGAAAATACCCCAAGGAGTAGAAAAAAGCGAAGCTGGTTCTTATAATGAGAGGCAATAAACCCCTAGATAGAGCGAATTCATACAGACCCATCTGTCTTCTTGATCATATCGGTAAACTATACGAACGTTTGCTAGGAAATCTAATCACTCAAGAGTTAGAAAATTCGGGCGGGTTGGCCGATAACCAATATGGTTTTCTGCACTTTTCAGCATAACTGCACCTATACACGTTATATTTTAAGTTTCCGTTCCTGCTTTTATGAAAAAGAAAAATTAAAACCATATACCTATGGGTGCAGTATTTTTTTCTCTACGAAAAACTAATTTACAGTTTTTTTGAAGTAATTAAAAATTTACCATTGAAAATTCTGTGTAAAACGATTCACACCCTTTATGTACATATGCCCTTGCATCAATTTTGAATTACATTTTAGTCAATATGACGAAAGATTAACTTCAATTTATATAATTTATGTATTTTCAGATTTTTTCTCTGTATGCTCAAGAAAATAAATGGAATATTATTTTTATAAAAAATAATCTATAACTTAAGAGCCTATTGGTATAAAAAAATTTGCATTTTTTCGAAATTCTTAAACCAGAATTTGTTGGTCTTGAAACTACCCCCTAATCGACGCGACGTCTAATTAATAGAAGTTTTTAATTCCCAATGTGGTCCACCTATAAGGTCGAAGCCCTGCAAATCCTTCAAGCCATTACAAAGTTGATATCAGTATCAAAAACTTTTTAAGTTTTGTTTTCAAAATTGACTGTAGAATTTTTATTTTGTAAGGTGCAACGCGTTTTTAATCAAACGCAGAAATAAATACACTCCTAGAAAAATAATATTGAAATTTCTTATTAAATTTTACACAAAATTAGAGAAACAACAATGAATATGTGTTAATAAATTAAAAATTTTTAAGGAAAGTCTAAACAAGGACTAAATAGTTCCAAACCACTATAACTTCTTCATTTATACTACTTCAATTGCTTTCAAATTTTAAAAGTATATTCTCCTCTTATAGGCTTACAAACTTATCTTAAAACAATATAGTAACTGTAGTTTATTTTTATTAATTTTTATCTCTTTAATTTTTGCTCTAAACCAATTACGGAAGCAGGAATTTGTATAAATACATATTACGATTTTACATCCTATTTCCTTATATCAGTAAACCATTCGGGGACGGGTAATAAAACCGAACTCCGATTTTGACCATTTTTGAAGTGGATTATGAAAGATGATGGTCTAATTAGCGCATAAAAAAAATAAAATTTGCGGATTATTCACACAATTTTGAAAAAACGGCTTTAAAAATTTATTTTTAATTTAAATTTTGGAAAAAAAATCACTTTTTGTGTGAATTCGCTTCTGATTTGGTTGCACTGTCAAAACCTACTCTCCGCAACCGCCCGCTCCCCTCCAGGGCTCGGACGGGGCTTCGAGCGGTTTTGACACGTGCTAAACTCAATAAAAACATCCCTTAAGCGGCTCCAACTCAAAAAGTTTGAAAGTTGACGCGACGGATCTCAGAGAGCGACTGGTGTCTCCCCACCACTAGTCACTGTCGACCCAGGCACAGCACACGTACCGTCTACAGAATGTTTTCCATATTTGGGATTTTACTACACAAAATACATTATTATTTTCTTATGGGAAAATTGCAATTTTCAAAATTAAATTGTGGCCTTATTACAAGTCCGACAACAATGATCCTTACCTTAAAGAGCTTGTATTTTTATGCTCTTTCGTTTGGTATACCCATTTTAGTAGGAAAAAGTGTACTTTTGAGTTCAGGTTTATTACCTCGACCCAACCATTCAGCACCCAAACTAAAGATATTCTATGTTTTAAGGTTCACGGAATTGCAAAATACAGCTTTATTTTTTAATATTTTCTGGTGAGTCAAAGGCCAATTTAACAAAAAGACTTCCGGGCAGCGTAGTTACATATTTTATTGCGATTTTTTTTATTTTTAATACACGAAAATGAGCTCTAATGTTGGACAAATATGTTACTTTTCATAATATTTTTTGGGCATTTAGAAAGCTACAACATTTTTAAAACTAACTAACCACCCTAGGGGCATCTTTTAGAAAAGTATTGCTAAAAATTTCGTAGCATTTTGATAAATATTAAAGCAATGTCATGTCATACACTAAACCTTAAAATACTTAATTTAGTAGTGGGGTGAGAACAGCCTTAACGAAATTGGCTTTCAGTTTTTGTTTTAGTTTTCAGTAGTAAATTTTGAAAATTTATTGCTTGTTTACTAATCAGAGGTGGAAGATGTATTACAAAGATAAAAGAGAAACGGTATTTTGTAAGTAATTTTTATGTTTAATTTGGCCGTTTATTTGAGCACGCATTATTTATTGTCACTTTCTGTAGGAGGCTGCATAACTTTTTGCAGGAAGCCCAAAATAAAGCCAGTCCGACATCGTTTTTACTATTTTAGGTGAGAGATGCGCAATTGTTATAATAATTAATCCATCATGAACAGTCATTAATAATAATATTAATGTTTAAGTTTAAATTGTTTTGAAAAACATAAATTCTTTTTCAAAATTAATAATCGTTCTTTTGGTTAAGAATTTTAGTAATATTTGTTCAACGTTGATTATGCATCTTGCTTACATTACAGAATCTAATTTATAAGATCGAGCTACTAAAAGATAAACAAAAAATATCGTAAAACAACGATGTTCTTAAAAAGTGTTTCATTTTATAAAATGGTACTAATTTCAGTTGAACTTTAAAATTTGTTTAGTTTGTAGTTAAATTATGGATCGTGGTAAACGGCTTATTTCGGAAAATGAATGTGATGTTAATTATAAATTATACTGAAATAATAAGTTCTTACAGCAATGCTGAATTAAGTATTTTTACCTATGGATTTTGTTCTGTTTATTTAATTTTTTCTCGCCCGTCTGGTACCTACTTTTTAAAATTCATCACCGTAAGTCAGATTAGTTATGAAATATTTCCATAATATTTAAAACTTTCTTTTCGTTTATTAAAATCGTTCTTTAGTCAAAAATTGGCACATAAATAAATTGAATATATCTTATTTTGAATTTGCAAATTCCTTAAACAAGCTGTTTGGTCTATAGGGGAAGATCGAAGTGGTTACAAGTTGCTAAAAAAGTTTTTGTTTGTTTATAACAAAAAAGCGCTTGAATCAATTTGGATTATTTTTAATGAAACTTAAGAGATATTTTTGTATCTTAGTGATGTTTGATATCGTTCAAAATTGAAGACCGTGGTGCTAGAAGGGGATAAGTAACAAATTGTAAATTTTTGAAGAGAAGCAAAATAAAATTTTTTTAATTATTTTTTATGGTGGTATTGTGATAAAATGAAAAAGTGTAACGTATATTTTTGATTTTCATTCAAATATTACTAAACCTTACGATAACATTGCGTAGAAACGAATATACGGTGTAAGAACGGGATACGACAAATAAGTTTGAATTAAATCATGTTAGCTATAAGAATGGTTCCTGTCCATAAAACAACTTATCTATCTATGTGTAATAGGGATGTTGCATGATTTTTGAAGTATTTTTTTTATAAACTTTAGGTGTTGGTAAACAGCACTGCATAGATAAAAAGTTCAGAAGACCTTCAGTTTTCTCAAAAAAAATTTATCAAAATTGATTTTTTAAACCGGGTTTTTAGCGCGAATGACGTCACAAACTATTTTTTTTAACAACTGGCAATACAGCAAATACCGTTTGTGTTGATAATGTAACCTATAGTTTGTGTAAAAATTGAAAAATGAATTTTAATAAAAACACAGAAAACTCGGAATAAACCATTTTTCTTATAATTACTTGTAACTCCAGTTTGTATTAAAATAAATATAAGTATGTTAATAAAAAATACAATTTAAATGGTAAACGTCTGTTGTGTCCACGCCCTCTAATGGAACTTAGTGTATTTAAAAATCCACCCCTCCAACTCCAAAAATGTATAAAGGGGGTGCAGGAGGGAGAATGACGAATTGGTATTCCACTGTGAACACTCTGAGGTTTTCTTTACAGTATTAGTGAAAAATAAATTATAAATTGAAAAACAAGTATTATTATTTCGAATATCCAAGCAAGATTATAACACGTCACATTATTTACAACTGTCAGATACAAGTCAAATATTTAACTGTCAGGTTTTTGCGACGTTGTGAAATTTCCATAAAAACGTTCGGGATCACACGTATGACGTCAGAGGCGTAATCGGCTGACCGATTCATTTTTGAATTTCAAATTTGATTTTCTCAGCGCAGACCTCATTTCAAAAATTTTTATTTCGGTTATAAATTTCATTTGATATTATTTTCAAGAATTAATGTTATCACTAAATTCGATACCATGCAACATCCCTATTCCTCATCGTAGAAACAATAGCGCAATCAGACGAAACAACTAATTATTCATTTGAATAACTAGATTAATTAGATAGCAATCCCTGGTAACATCGGCCATTTTGTGAAAAATTTCCTACTACGGCCCTGACCTAAACTTACCATCAAAACCATCCCATTTAACAAACTACAAATAATTAAATAACCAACCACAAAATTATAGATACATCACAAGAGATAAATTACCAATGTTCAATTACCAATGATTAAAACCACCTGCTATCAAGTACAAACCAAGCGTAGCAAACAAAATCATATTCATAAACGAATTAAAAACCCGATTCGAAAATAAATTAAATTAATGCAATTCCATAATTTAAACATCTCCAACAAAACACAAAGCCATCTTAGAACATAAAAAAAATAGACAAAGCCATTTCAAAATAACCGACGCCAAACAAAAATCAATATGGCACCATCGAACAAAGGGCTGAAAACGAATAATCGATGTTATTGATTTTTCTGTTGGTGATGGTTGGTCTGTTAGTACTAGTCGTAGGTAAATTATCATTTTTAGGCTTCAACAATTCGGAGGCTAAATATAGGATGTTGTCGTAGATATCTTCAAAACCATGAAAGAGAGCATAATCGGGTTTTGTCTCTGGGTTAAGATCAACTTTTAATTCAATCATTTCTTGAGTAGTCTCAGTAATAGCTACTTTTTCTATAGTATGATGTCTCATTGCAAAGTGTTTTTATAAATAAAGGGTCTACCAATCAGGGTTTGTTTTAAATTTTAAAAGAAACACATATTTTGTATGAAAATTTTCTAATTCTCTACTGAAATATGTTGTAGGGCTTGAACATTTATGAATGGAAAACAATATCCGGTAAATGTCCTCCACGACTACGTTTGCAGACGTAACGAAAGCACCAGCCTCATTTTCGAAAAAATAGGGACCAATGATGCCCCTACCCATAAACCACACCATACAGTGACACGAGATGGATGTAGTGGTTGTTCAACAACTGCTTTTGGATTTTCAGAAGCCCAAATTCGACAATTTTGCTTGTTAACATACCCGTTTAAGTGAAAATGTGCTTCGTCCGAAAAGATGATTTTTTCTGAAAAACAAGCACCACGTTCAATGATCCAATCAGCAAATCTAAGACGTTGAGAATGATCTGCTGGCTTTAATTCTTGTACCAGTTGTATCTTATAAGGCTTTAGAGCTAAATCCTTCCGTAAAATTCGCCATGTGGTCATTGTGGACAGGCCTAATTGTTGAGAACGTCGTGAAACCGATAAATTTGGGTCCTCTGTGACACTTTCACGTACTGCAGCAATATTTTCGATTGAACGACATGGACGAGCACATATTTTTGTGCTTACGTTTACTACTGAACCGGTGGACTCAAATTTTCGCACTAAATTCGCAATTGTAGTCTCAGATGGACGATCGTTACAAATAAAAATATCGCGAATTTTGCGAAATGTAGTCTTCACGGATCGACCATTTTCATAATGGATTTGAATTATCTTAACACGATTTTCGAGCGAAATCAAAGGCATTATATTAAATGTTGACCTTTTATTATACATATGATAAAAAACTGAATAACAGAACTGCCTACTTGACCTATTTCAACCAAATTTAAAACAAACCCTGATTGGTAGACCCTTTACTATTGGAAGATTCATTCTTGAATTTAATCCCAGCATCATGACACAACTGCATGCGTCTAAAGAGATTTTCTCGTTTTGCTGTCAATAACTCTAACTTTTTTTCTTTTGGAGACTTTGTCATTGTGGATTTTCAACAATTTTAACTTTTCAACAAAATAATTTGGTGCAATAAGCCAAGGTAAATCGAACGTGATAAGCTGCGCACAGCTGGTAGACAAGAGGAAAATGTTTGTTGCGATATTGTAACTTGCAATAAACAAACTTGGAAAATTGCCGAATAATCATAAAAAATGTCAGAAATCAACACAATCGACTAGGGCGATAAAATCACTGAATTGAGTGGAATAAAGAACAAACCACCAAATACTCAATTCGGCTCGAAGGAACAAATGTTTTCGCGTAACCAAGCCCAAATGCTTGGTAAATGAATATTTGTGGACTGTAAGTGCGTCGTTATGTTGATTTGATGAAAATATTGTCACTTACCAGTGGCAGGTGGTCGGATCTTCTCTTTCCTTCGGATAAAGGAATCAAAGGGAACGAAATGGTAGGTAAAACAAGGAACACACTGATAAGCACTATGATTAGAAATAAATTCACGATTATCCAGCGAGTGGAACACAAAAAAATCCGGTGGTTAATTCTTAGTCAGCACGTTTCTTCGGATCTATCAACACACTGCTTTTTAAATTCGACCTTTGGTGCGTCCACACGATGCGCACCAGGAAAAAGACCAAACGGCGTTAACAGTTAATAAAATAAAATTGTACTTACAGTAACTTCATTTACACAAGTTTTAACTGAAATAATAACATTTTAAATATTAATAATTGCAAGATCTTTGTACATTGATTTTTTAAAACACTGTTAAAATAACAACGGTGAGAAACGCGCTAAATTCAAATCAACTTCAAAATTTAACGCCACGAATATTTGAATTTAAAAAATTATATTATAACATGAAACAAATAAATAAAAAAAATCTTATTTAGTAAAAAACCAATAAAAAGTAATTGGATTTTTATTATAGCTCAAATCGCTGTAAAATCTCAATTGACGGTTTCAACAAAACTGCACTAATCTACATTTGCTGATTAGGTGCAAGAAGGGATATGTTAAGCGTATATAGGATAAACAATAAATCTGTCGCACAAGAATTACGTGTACATATCAATAAATCTCTCTTTATTATCTAATATTTACACATATTTACAGTATTTATATTGGGATATTGGAAATATATTTTATACGAGGGGATATGTGATTTTCACTTGTAGCTTTGTTTCTATTAACAATAAATATTTTATTTTTGCATCAACTGAAGAATGTCCGTTTTAGAATCTAACCCTGGAATAATCTCTTGCAATAATCTTGCACCACAGTCTTCAATTTTTAAACAATAGTCAAAGAAAGAACAAAATGTTACTGTGTGCGTCGTGTAATTTTAACCCTTAAACAGCGTCGTGCGGCCATCATGACCGCTTTGAATGTTAATTTTTGTGTTTGCTTTTCGCCAAAATTAGGCATTCAGCGTCTTAGCACTCTAAGTAATTCACACTTAGCGATGCGGTCACGGTGACCGTACGAGGGCATTTAAGGGTTAAAACCGATTCTCTAATTCGTCTCGTATTAGGTACCCTGAAAAACAAATGGCAAACTATTAAACAGTTATTAAATTAATAATAATTATAATCAAAAATATTTTTTTGATTATACCTACATATGTTGATGAATTGCCATCATTAACAATAATGAGGGTTACAGGACTCTGAAGCCAGTCTGGCAAACTACTTCAGATGTAAAACAAATAATATGCTCACAGTACTAGCAGTAGCTTCGGATCTTTCTCGAGGTCACTGTTCGATATTACAGGACCTAGTCCTAATTTAAGAGAAATATAATGAAAATAATAGAAGATATAATTTTACACCTTAAAAAGCGTTGTCATCATCAAAATTTTTGTTTGCAATTCAATTTATGATATGCGTGTTACACTCTAAACACACTTGAATGGTCACGAATAAAGCTTAACGTAAACCGTTCTGAATTGTTTTTAAGAAAGGCAATATCAGTTAAAGTTAAAAAATGATTTCTATTTTTGACTTAAACTAGATAGTTTTGTTGCCTTTAAAATATGCTTACAAATTTTCAAACAATATTCAGCTTAAATATTCACAACTGCAAGCGTCGACGCTCTTACGAGCACTCTTATACGGACCAGATCCTAATTTCTAACGAAAACAATGATAATTTTCATCCTAAAGGTTGACATATAACTTGTCAAAATTTTGTCGATATGCTTTATTCAAAAGGATTCAGGTCTTCAGAAAACTTACACTACGCGATCGTAAGAGTATATTAGTTAAAAGATTTCTTTTGTTTTAATAGACTAGTTTGCCTTTAAGAATATTTATTTAAAATATTGAGCTTTATTCAAATGGCCAGCCATTTTGGCTCTTATCAAATTTTCGAAATTTTTGACCATGTTTGCGATAACTGTCAAATTTTGTACAGAGAATCGACTTTATTCAAAAGTTCCATTCAGGAAAATTTACACTTATGCTGCATACTAGAGTTTCATAAAATACTTTTTCATAACAATTTAGCGAAAATTTTGGCGTAAATTGAGCTTTAAAGGCCGACGCTTTGGTCTCAAAATTTTGAATATTCTACAGCTGAATATGTAAGTTTTGAAGAGATTTTGTAAATCTATAGGCAAAACTTATCATTATGCAACCCAGCAAAAAATCGTGGTTTAGAAACTTTAAACTGATATTACCGCTATATTTGAAAATTGATTAAGAATTTGCAAAAAGATACTAATTTTGATTAATTTTTTTTATAAAATTATTCAAACAAGATTTAGAATTCTAAAAAACTTAATAAACTAAAAAAATAATAACAAACATGAAAAATGTAACAATTTTTATTGAAACTGTTTATTTTTTAAGATATATTATTTCAATACAATGCACAATGAAATTTTGAAATTCTGCACTTAGTACCTCTTTTGCATTAGTGACAAATGATTATTTATTTAAAATCGATCAAGTGCGTAGAGAAACTAATATTACAGAAATAATATTACGTACCTGGCAGTGATGCTCGACGCAAAGCTCCATGGGGGGTTTAGTGTGTAATTAATTTTTAAAATAATATATGAATATGAAAGTCCAATAAAAATGATCCATATTTATACAATTGGTTGATCTGGAAACCCCCTATAGAGTTTAAAAAAAATTGAATTTTTAAAAATTATTTAAGTTACGCGCCACAGCTAACCAATGATAGTTAATCACAGCTCTGCAACGTTGTCAGCTATCATGTCACTTATGTTTCGTTATGAGAAGTGATTTGTTTTGAAATTTAATTATGAAGCGTGTAATGTTCGATCCTATACATTCGAAATTCGCGCCACAAATTTTGAATCCCAACCTAGATAACCCTGGCCTAACATCGTGATCGTCAAGAGAACCCCACACGTTGTGTAAATCGTAACCCAACTTCTTTAAACAGACGGAAAACAAACAGTAGTTGAACCATAACAAAAACCAGTGGCGTCCTAAATAACTAAATCTGCTCACCCGTGGCGTCGCTGCTGACCTAAACATATAAGCAAAACACATAACATAAACGGAGATGGCTCGATGCTTGGTAAACCTTCCGAAACCCAAATCGACACTAAAATAACCCCATTTGAAATAAAACACAAGTCAGTTAGGTTTTGGATATTTTATTAAATATCTACCTCACGGAAAATCGAACGAACTCAGTAGAGTTAGAGAAAAACCTTAATCTTCATCTGTGAGATCGGTTATTTAGTAAATAAAATAGTGTCAATATCGACTTGATTTAATACTTGGCATGGCTATGATCGCAAGCTACATATAACAGTAAATGTGAGAACAAATTGTCCTTAAATAATAATAACCTTATGATTTCAGTTGTAAATTGTTACTGTGCGTATGCAGTATTCGTTTGCTATATTTTAATTGCAACTGCTATGCTTTTATTGTTACTTTGTTACTGATTTTCATTAATCTTGGTTTTGTACAATGTGCTTAAGCAGATAATTAAAATTCCCTCCACCTGTATGTGTTGGTGGGGACTTTCAGATAAGTAAAGTTGATAACAATTTGTAGATAATAGATAATAATAGTGACGGTGACCCCTAAACATAAATTAACATGTGCAAAACCCCAAACCTAAATAATACCTAATGATAGAGAATAAAACCTAATGACCTAAATAATACCATAAAGATTGCATCTAATTAATTCATCACCTCACAGGATAATTAAACCAAACCCAGTAAGAACCTAATTATGCGACTTTCATACACTATCACAGAAATTGTACCCCTGTTACTATTGTTTTATATTAAATAGGAGCATCTCTTGCAGTCGAAACCTATTAGAATTCACATCACTATGTGCAATTCTGATTCACATCACCATGTGCAATTTTTTTTTTTTTTTAGTCGTAGGAACAATAGTACAATCAGACGAAATCACATTCATTTAGATGGTTAAATTAATTATATGTCAATCTATTGGCAACCTCGGCCTTTTTGTGTAAAATCCTTAAGACGCCCCTGACCTTAAATTTACATTTGTCGACCCCACATAATAAAACCTTAATTAATTGCATATCCACCCCAAATTTACAAATAAATCACAAATATAAATAACCAAATCACAGAATTTATAATACCTCACCAAAAGATAAATTACCTATAGAAACAATAGATACCTGCGATCAAAGACCAAAACAAAGCATTTTATCCAATAAATAAAATATTCATAAATTACAAACCCGATTTGAAATAAATTAAATTAATGCCAATTCACTATTAAATAAATCCATCAAACATCAAGCCATTTTAAAACATAAACAAAACACGTACAAAACCCTTTTAACAACCACGCTCAAACAAAACCAATATGGCTTCCTACCACGAGGGTGAAATTATTAATCGATATTATTGACTTTTGTTAATATTATATAAATCGTACTTACATCGAATTGTAAATCACCTTAAGTTTGATTGCAATAATTAAATATTTAAATTTTCTTACTTGCAAATTATTTGTACATGAATAATTTTAAACCACCATAATAGTACCAACGGTCAGCTACCAGTGTACACCCTCGACTACCCGTAACAAGTGTCCGACCGTGTCCGAAGTAGGTAAAAGACGCGCTATTTCCTATTCCGCCCGAGATGGCGTAATTTCACGCACTACATTTTAAATTTAAACACCGCGAATATTTGAATATAAAATAATATTACAAGCGTTCTCTTATTTGGTCTTTTAAAATTATTTATAAAATTTTGAATAATCTGTTAATCAAATTAATATTATTTTAAAGTAGTAAGTATAAAATATTATGTTATCCTTTTTATTTAGAATTTTATTTATGCTGTATTTTAGAGGTTATATAAATGAGATGGATAAATACCAAAGAATGCCGACAGGCAAGGGCAGCAATACGTACGCCTTCGAGCAGACATTCCAAATACTTCCTACAGCTATTGAGAGATAAGCTACGAATACTAGCCGGAGTTCTGATGGGACACTGAAAACTAAATAAACACCTGCACACAATGGAGGCTGGTAGAAAGCCCCATCTGTTAAGGGTGTGCACTATCAGACAAAATGGAGGAACATGTGCCTTGCACATGCCCGGCTTTAGCGTCCAAAAGAGGATCCATGTTGGGGGATTACTGGCCCACCAAGGCCAGTATTTCTGACACTCTGCCCTCCAAGATCCTCGAGTACATGTTCGATGTGGGATGGCTCGAGGTATAGGTGGGGGGAGGGCTAGTGCTGAAACCCGGAGGTAGCATAATGGGCCCGGTTTTGTGGCCTGAGTGCCTGCAAAGCAATTTGCCCTCCACAAATAATCAAAAATTTAGAAGAATCCAGAGGTGCCAATATAAAATTTGATTTTTTTATTGCAGGAACATAGAAGGATATAATTCTAACAACACCCAGATAGTATTATTCACTTCTTTTGCTAAATACTATTTAAAAGAATCTTCAAAGAGTATGACAAAATAATGCAAGACATATTATTAAAAAGAGTGTTCTTGGCCAAAACTATTATTTTATACTTAACTAGCGACCCGTCCCGGCTTCGCACGGGTGCAACGCTGATACTAAATTAAATACACTACAGAAAAATAAAATATATATGCCTATGTCACTCAATGAAAACATAAATACAGTTTAAAAGGTGGTTGCAGCGCTCCATTGGCATTTTCTCGAATCCATGTCAAAATATGAAAATTACAAGATATAAAGTTATTGATTTATCATAATTGTAAAACAAATTTGAAAAAGTTTGACCGTGTACCTTGGGAGATAATCGGATTTGAAATTTTGAATTTAACATGTAAAAGCATAGGAACTCAGTAAAGTTTAGAATTTCCGTAAAATAAAATAGTTAAGGGCAATATCAGTGTAAAGTTAAAAACATCGATTTCTTTTGTTGCTTAAATAGATAGTTTTGGCCTTTAAGAATATGCTTACAAATTTTCAAAACAATATTCAGCTTAGAAGTATTCGAAATTGGCACCAAGCGTCGACGCTCTTAGAGCCTCTTATACGGCCAGACGTTTTCTCGAAACCACGTTTTTTGACCTGGTTGACAGCATAACTCTGTCAAATTTTGTCCGATCGACTTTATTCAAAAAGGATTCTCTTCAGAAAACTTATCACTATCGCCGCATCGTAGAGTTTTTTTATAAAGTATTTACTTTTTTTTTTATTAACAATTTACCGCAAAAATTTTTGTGTAAAATTTGACTTTTTTTTCAAATGGCCGCCATTTTGGTTCTAATCAAAATTTTGAAATTTCCTACGATGCTGCGATAGTGATAAGTTTTCTGAAGAGAATCCTTTTTGAATAAAGTCGATCGGACAAAATTTGACAGAGTTATGCTGTCAACCAGGTCAAAAAACGTGGTTTCGAGAAAAGCGTCTGGCCGTATAAGAGGCTCTAAGAGCGTCGACGCTTGTAATTTCGAATACTTCTAAGCTGAATATTGTTTTGAAAATTTGTAACATATTCTTAAAGGCCAAAACTATCTATTTAAGCAACAAAAGAAATCGATGTTTTTTAACTTTACACTGATATTACCCTTAAATCCATGTCAGACGCATAAAAATTAGTCTACGTGTAGGATAATATCTTACAAAAGCCCAAAAATATTAAAATTTTGACCATCTGGTTTGTCCGTAAATAATTTTTGAATATGATGCGATTTGATTTCTGAAAAACCGTATAAGTTTGGCATCGTCGCATAAATTAAAAAAGTTTTATGTCAGTGTCAATTTTAAAAGTTGGGTTTATTTTCTAAAATAAATGATGGCGGAACTTATAAAGTCGGAACAGACAATAAAGCGTAAACCCTGAAAAGAAGAAGAAGGTTTATTTTCTATTTCAAATGAAATATAAATCAATTTGGCGGAAAACCATCGTTCAAAGTGCGGCCATTTGATGGAAAATAAGAAAGAAGGTTTGGTGCAATGTTATTACGGTATAATTTTCGTATGGTGCAAATAAAATAGAAAAATCTATTTGTTTAAGAGATAAATTTTGTCAGTTGATAATAATCCCTTCTTCTAATTCTTCAGCCAGTTATTGTGCACTCAAAAATGCTAAACTTCCTTTACGGCGTGTCAATCTGTGGACTATGGGGAAGGCAACAAGAAACCAACCGTCAGCCTGACTTTGACCATGTTGATTGTCTATGCATTATATAAATAATGTATGGCACTCGAAGAAAATATTTTCAATGGAAAGTTTTATTACTAATTTTAATAAAAAATAAAATGAATTTTTTGAAAAATAAAATTAATTAAAATAGAAAAACTTAAAATCGTGGGATTCGATCCAACCATCACGTGTGTATGAGGACGGACGCTAGATAATCACGCCATGAGCCTATTATCAATTATTTTCTACACAAACTATAATTATGAAAAGACTTGAGTTTTCCAAAAGCGTACTTTTGGAATTGATTGCAAAATGTGTAGGGTTACGGTGTTGATAAAATTTCATCTTGTAATAAATTGCCCACGTGAGCACAAAATATTATTTAAATATATTTGACGTTTGATTATTTAATTTAAAAAGAGTGCTAGATTAATAATTTATATTATAACTTATTGCGGCGCTGCCAAATTGAAACATCGTATATGATCCGTGAGTCAAATGAGTTATTGTAAATTCTTGAATAAATCGATATGTTGAAATAAAACAATCGATTCTTAATCCTCACACATTCGTTTTAATATTATAACTAGCAATACCATTATAACAATTTTAAAGCATTAATAACAATATTTTATGCATTAGTCACTCAAAAACTAGACTGGATCGCTGCAACTACCTTAAATTCGTTTTCAAAATAAATAATAATCTCTTCATATAAATAATGAATATGATGAATTAAATTTTCACACTTTTTGCCCATAATGAAACTACAAATATTTGAATATTCGAATATTTAATTTTAATTAATAATAATAAAATAAAAATATAGTCATACCGTTTTATTTTTTTTAAACAAAACAAAACTAACTCGGAAACAATTTTACACACACAATAAACTGCTCGCGTACACGGTAATAGAATAAAAACGTGTAAAAGTGTGTTTGCTATTGGAATCGCGGCGCCTACTATCGTCTGGTGTCGACCGAACCGGGGAATCCACGCTGGCACCAACCGGCGTAATTGTGAATATCTCCGAAGATATTTGTTTAATTTACATGCTGTAAGGAACCATATTGATCTATATTAATTGCACACTGTATTAAAGGTACTTAATTCGATAAGGATTAATGCCGTATTGCTTAAAATAGCTTCGTAAATAAGCCATTTTTTCACGTAAAAAATAAACAATAAAAATGGTTATTGTGGGTTATCCGTAAAAGATAAACATATACCATCGCGGACTTTTTTGTAGACCTTTTTATGGTGTACAATACTGTAGTACATAATTTGATCTAACTCGTAGGGTTTAGGCAGCGTTTTGCTAAATTGCTAAATAAGCCCAAAAATTACGACATCACGTTAGAAACCTCTAAAATTAGCAATGTTGCCTTAGTATATGATGCATGTATTATACATATAAACCTTCCTCTTGAATCACTCTATCTATTGGAAAACCGCATCAAAATCCGTTGCGTAGTTTTAAAGATTTAAGCGCACATAGGGATATAGGGACAGAAAAGGCGACTTTGTTTTATACTATGTAGTGATTAATGAAGAAAGTAGTAATAAGGAACTTGGTTATAAGAACTTACTAGAAGCAGTTCATAAAGCGGATTTTATTAAAGAATTTTTATTGAATAACATTCACTTTGTCTTACTAGAAGCATAATAAATACTACATAATCAATAAATGCAATGTGATGAAAATAATTATTAATACAGGTAAACGTCGTTTTACGCCGGTTCGTTTTACGCCGATTCACAATTACGCCGGTTGGTGCCAGCGTGGATTCCGGTTCGGTCGACACCAGACGATAGTAGGCCCGCGATTCCAATAGCAAACACACTTTTACACGTTTTTTATTCTATTACCGTGTACGCGAGCAGCTTATTGTGTGTTAAAATTGTTTCCGAGTTAGTTTTGTTTTGTTTAAAAAAAGATAAAACGGTATGATTATATTTTATTTTATTATTATTAAAATTAAAGAATATTCAAATATTTGTAGTTTCATTATGGGAAAAAAAGTGTGAAAATTTAATTCATCATATTCATTATTTATATGAAGAGATTATTATTTATTTTGTAAACGAATTTAAACTGTATTTATTAAATACATTTATAATTTATTTTGAATATAGTATTGGATAATTATAATGTATTAAATTAACATGTTAGATTGGTCTTAGAATTTTGACACGGAACCTAACCTTATATCGTCCATTTTTTTAGTGTTCATTTTACGCCGATTTTTTTTACGCCGGTGTCTCTCGGAACGGAACCCCGGCGTAAAACGACGTTTACCTGTAATTGTTTTTAGATAGAGAAATTCTGTTTATCAAATTTGAATAACAATAATTCTCATTGGGAATTTTCTTCTCCAGCCTTTCAAGTTATTTTACTTTCCCATTTACGTAGTAAAGGAAAGTATTTAAACTGGGACGGGTAAGTCAATAAATACGTTATAATTATATTGGGAAAGGCATATTCTATATTATGGCAACAAAAATCGTGTGCAAACTGAGTACCTACATGATTTCTTGAACATCAATTTATCGATTTTTGATTTCTCGAAAACGTTGTTCAACTTGAGACCTTTTTAGACTGCCAGCTCGTGCTTAAGTACGTCTATTCGTTCAGTAATCGCTTTCTTTTCCTACTTATTGCGTAAACTACTACTAAAATTGTATAATTTAATAACTTTAAATTAATATTAAATTAAATTTTTAAAAATTAACAGATTGCCAATATAATAGGGAGAGGTCCCGGTATGAGACGGGTTTTGTTTTAAGCCACAAATTTTCACTGGTTAAATCAAATCGGATGTTCTATATGCCGTTGGAAAGGTAATATAAATACGCAACTTTTATCCCAAGAAATTTATTGAATTCATTAACACACAAAATTTATAACCAATTTTGTGAAGATAGGTTTTTAGCAAAATAAAATTTGTACCCAGGTATGAGACACCTAGAAAAGTCACTAAAAATTGTAAAATATGAAGTAGAAACCACATATATATTCTAAAATATTACATTTATTAATTTTGAACGCCATCAGCGACTAATCTACATATAACAAATGAAATTTTATTTATTATTTTCTTCTGATTAAACATCTAAATCGCACTTTATTCTTCAACAAACAAGCTTTAATAGCTTGAAGTAGTGTATTAAAATCTTTTTGTTGGTGTACGGTTTGCCTTTCTGGGGGTGACATGGCTAAAATACAAAAAAATTGATCAAAAACACCAGTTAAGTGGTATATAAATGCTTTATGCCAACACAAATGACGATATTTAAAAGTTGTATACCATTAGAGTTAAAAAAAAAGCGTCTCATACCCGGTGATATAATGTGTCTCATACCTGGATAATGTCGTCATTTTAAGAATAACGGTAAAAAATTATTTCCAACAATAAATTGGTATAATCCAATATTGAATTACAAAATATAAGTAAAACACTAAATGCTAATGCATTACACTTACTTTTTTCAATTGATTAGCTCGAAGAAATAACACTTGAAAAAAAATTAAAAAGAGTTTTTGCAATATAATTTCCCTAACAAAATTTTCAACTGATGCAAGCACTACAAGTAAAGCGAGTATTCACTTCGGGGTTAGTACAAAAACTGGTTAATACCGTAAGAAACATTTAAGGGTAGTCATATCGGCTTTGTTGGCCTTGCATTATGAAAAAAACCGGCTGTCTCATACCTGGAGCTGTCTCATACCCGGGACCTCTCCCTACCTATGGTATTCCATAATTTTTTTTTAACCTACTACGTAAATAATAAATATCCATAACTTTTTAGCCATACTCAAGATTTGATACATCACAATGTAGTAAAGCGACAACTACGAAATTAGTTAGTGAAATTTTTGATAGTTTCTTTAAGAACCAAATAAAAAAACAAACTATTCATTAACTACTAATAAGCCAAATATAAGATTGTGTGGTGTTTGTGAATTTTGTCAAACTCCTGATTGTGGAAAATGTTACAATTGTCGAAACATGGCTAAGTTTGGTGGAACAAGTACTTCTAACGAGACTGAAACAATTTGTCAAATGCGCAGGTGATTATTTTTCTTTTAATTATCTACCACTGAATTTAAAGGAACGCCAGCGCTGTAGATTCACATTAATAAAAACAATTTCGTAGATTTTACCAAAAGATAATTATGTGGTCGGCACTTAAAAGGTATTACATGAAATCGGATCTTAAGCTTAATTTAGAAATGAAAATTTTATTTTTTCTTTATCGCTTAATGAAAAAGACAAAGATTAATTTTCATTTTCACTATTTTAAAATTTGACTAAGTATTCTTCCAACTCAAAATTATAAATTACCAATATTACATATTTATTTATAATAAATGTTTGTAAAAAATAGGCGATAATTATATGAATTATTTGTCGATATATTTTCACTTTAGGTCAAACATATATGTTTCATTTTAGATATTTTATAAATCTATCTTTTATTATCTTCCATAAATTATATCGAATATTTTTTTCCAATCATTTTTGATTCTTTATTATTTTTGTTTACTGTATAATATTTGATTCACTATTTATCTATAGATTATATTTATGATGAATAATATATAATTTACACTTTTTTCAAATTTTATTTTTAATTTATGCTAGCTTACGTTACTTATCTTACATGACTTGTGTATATTCTTATAACATAATATTCGTTTCCAGTAATACTAATCGTCTTTATAATAAACTATTATTAAGTATTTGTGAATTATACATTATGTATCTTATAAGTTTTGCACTGCTATATTTAACTTATTTCCATATCTATAAAATTTTCTTGTATCTCATAAATTTTACTTTGTCGTTAAGTTAATAATTTTGTAAGAATATTTATTATTATTTAATATTTAGGACAGATCTAAAATTATGTCTCTTAGTGTACAGGTAAATTTTCAGTGTTTGATTTATACATATGTCGTAATTACCATAAAGCGTATTTAATAAATGATCTTGTCATTTCAACGTAATTCATACTAAGTAAAAATAACACTATGCGTTTATGGTTTACACATGTAGCATTACCTGAATTTAGTACATATAGTATATATTTAAGTTTATGATCTAGATACATTGTTTAATGGTTTAAAATATAAACTTTAGGTGCTATTAGTATTTAATTCCTTAATTTTTACATTGTTTTAAGAATATTATAATATTTACTTATTATGGAGTACAAAACATACGATACCTGTATGCTATCAATTTTATTTGCATTCCTTCCCATAATACTTGTATTTTATAAACTATACAAGGTTGAAAGTTCTCTTATGAAGATTTAATTGCTTATAGAATATAGTTAAATATATCTTATTTCAGAACAAAATTTTACATTTTTTAGATCTTAATAATTTTTATTTCATTACTAATTATTGAAATATTGATGAAACTGTAAGTCAAGTAAATTTCTTATTATTTTATTGGTAATAGTCTTATTTAGAACATGATTTGATAAAAATTTTAATTTATTATTGTTCAATAATATTATGTTTTAAATATTTATCAATTAGTTTTATAAGTAAAGAAACTTATTTCTATGCTTTTATAACATTCTTTTATTTGCATTATCATGTCATTTTTAACATTATTTGTTTTTCAATGTTATTTTTTATTGTAATCTACTTGTTCATTATTATATTATAACTGAAATTATTATTTATATTTTGTGTTTACTTATACATAAAAATATATGATAAAAACTTTAGTCACTGTTTTTTACATTTTATATTTTTAAGAATTTTTTCTAGTACCTATTTCATATGTTTTACTATTTATCAACATAATTTTTCCGTCGGCAAACTTTTTTCTCATAAATTTACTTTTAGTACTTTTATTACATTAAAAGGAAAATTACACTTGGTGAGATTTACAAAGTTTTTCTGAGGTATTTACAATTCTGTAAAATTCAACAATCTTTTTTAAAGGTAAATTTACTATTTTAAGAATTTTACATTAAGTGTAAATTTACTCATATAGGTAGTTTTAACTCAATTGCAATACTAGTAAATTTAACTAAGTAATTTTACTATAATAGTAAAGGTAAAATTACTTGAGATATTTATGGATTTACACTCTTTGAGGTCCTATAAGCTAAATAAGACCATTTCCAAAAACTGCCTGTGTGATTAAATTTTGTATATTATGCTCTAGCTCAAAAACTAATAGAAATTTCAAAATATGTATTTTAGATTGAAAATGATCTAATAGCAGCGCATGCTTTCGAATTAAATCATCAAAATACAATTATGGCTATTGCTAAAGACTGCAATGAAGTGCTTTCTATGATTATGACAAATAAAAATTCTGCTAAAAAGTTAAATCGTCACAAAAACAAGACGTCGAAGTTCAAAAATTCTTTAATTGCGACTTTTTTAATAGGCCAGTCAGTAAAGGAATTGTATGTTGCAAAAGGTGGTGTAGAAGTTTTTATTTTTTTATCTTATATAAATAGGTACAAGTATGTGAAAAACAAAAATGCTAACACGGGCGACCTCGGGAGAACTTTTGGCAGCCAAAGAACTTCAAAATTTTAGGACTTTTTTTAGTTTTTTGCATATAACTCCTAAACCGTGGATCCTAGCAAAAAATTTGTGGTTTAACAAATTAAAGAATATTAAATTCTGCGTCGAATGAGTACCACAATTTGGTATAATAATTTGGTCAAGTAATATGGTTGAAAACTACGGTCAAAAAACGACGATTTTTTCTAGTTCGTCAAAAACTGACAACAGAATGTAGAAATGTAATATTTTTGTAGTAGATGGGGGCTAATCCATCCTTTAAAAAGAATTTGTTAAATCTCGAAAGAGATAGCTAAATTCCGAAAGGAATGTAGGCCTTATTATTATTATTATTAATATCTTAAAATTATAAATTATAAAAATATTTAATATTTTAAAAACTAATAGGAGTTTTAAAACTAAATTTGAGATTTGTTATGTTTATGGCAGGAATTAGAGCTGATTAAATTTTGGATAAAATTGGTTCATGGAGCAATGCTTTTTTAAATCTTTTTATTTAATATTAGTTTTTATTAAATATTTCAAAAACTAATGAGAATTTGTGAACTAAAGTTGGTATTTTGTATCTTTATATTTAGACTTAGAGCTGATTAGATTTTGGGTCACATTGGTTAACGGAAAATATTTTTTCCTTTTTATTATTAAAAATTATTTTTTTAATATTCAATAAAAGTATGATAAAGTCATGGGCATGGTCACATCCGATTTTTTTAGTAAACTTTGGAATTCGTTTTAATGATGAAAAATTTTTTACTATTGAACAGTTTCACAATCGTCAAAATGATAGGTATTGGTCAGAATTCAAACCTTCTGCCATCGTTGTTCATCGCCAATACCCCAAGTCTGTCATGGTTTGGGGCGGTATTTGTGCTACCGGTAAAACACCTTTAGTTTTTGTCGAAGGAGTAAAATTAAGAAGGAAATCTACCACCGGAATATTTTAGAGGTTTGTAGTTCTTCCGTGGGCCTAACAGCACTTAGGTGACCAACACATTGAACCTTTCAACAAGACTCTGCACCTGCCCACAAGGCGAAACCTACGCAAGAGTGGTGCCGAATCAATTTTCCTGATTTTATCAGTTCCGCTGAATAGCCTCCATACTCACCAGATCTCAACCCAATGGTTTACGCCATATGGTCAATTTTAGAAGCCAGAGCCTGTGCAAAACCCCACAAAAGTTTGGAATCACTAAAACAATCTTGCGTCAGGAATGGGACAAAATATCCCTAGAAGAGGTACGAAAAACAGCCGAAAATTTCATTCGACGTTTAAAGCTCTGTATCCACGCAGAATGAAGTCACTTTGAAATTTTATAATTTATGATGTACATAAAGTTGTTGTTAATTGTTATCCATTTTTAATTTTTGAATTGTTGCGTTTAAATAAGTTTTTTTTTTAAAACGTTTGTCTGAGTTCTTGTGGGTCATGCTGTATGATAAAGTCATGGATATCGTCACATCAGATTTTTTTAAATTCAAAAATAAGTTGAAATGGTGCATTTATAACGAAGATAAGGTGAATGTGCCTGTCGTCGGCCATATAACAGAAATCTCATGTTTGACACGTCGGAAAATAGTAATTTTTATACTTTGTATTCGTAAAATTTATATCGGACATAAGTTACAATGTTTCCCACCGTACCACGACTTTACTTTTTACAAATATTCTACCATAAATGTTTCATCAAAAAATCTCGGACAACACACAAAATGCGTATCATCCAGCTTTCGGACTTTGCCATAAGAAACCACTGTGCACTGACGTGTTTGTATTAATTTCTATACCACGTAAGTGCGTAAATATTAACGTCATCATATTGAAACATTTTTTATTCGTGTATACTTTGTTAACTAGATAAAAGACCAGCAGTATAGCGTAATGTATACACCGGTGGACTAGAAAGCGGGGAGATCGCGTCGGTTGCACTGCTGTGATCAAATGTCCAATATCAATCTGTGGACTATGGTGAAGGCAACAGGAAACCACGTCATTAATTATATTCCCTAGTAAAATCAGCTTGGCTTTGGCTAAGTTGATTGTCTATGCATTGTATAAGTGTATGACATTCGAAGAACTAGACAAAGTAGTAATTAAATTTAATTAAATAATGATGTCCAAAACTATGAACAATTTTTGTAAACTATTGTTTTATAGAATTACTATTATTTAACTTTTTATCTTTCCGAAAACGGGTACGTAGCCGCGAACAGGCACATTCACTATATGTAAATATTAACCTACTTTTGGGAGATGCTGTAAGGTAAAACCGATGGATATGACGCGGTAGGGATACGACGCAATTGCAAGATCTCTGTTATGTTGTTATCTATGAACCTTATTACCTAAATATTCCTTAGTTCCATTGCCTAAAACCAGATATACAGCAAGAAACTAATTGTTGAACGAATCGTTTTCATGAGAGCACGCATTTTCTTCGTCTGAATCAGGTGAGCACATGCAAAAGTTTTATTACATTATTTTGAAAGTTCTGTATTATGTTTCCTCATAGATTTTTAATTCGTTTTCTGAATTTTATGGCATTGTACAACGTCTAAAATTAATTATAAATAGTTAATTTAGTCATAATGGTCTTTGTTATGATTTAATTATTTTATAAATAAAATGGTGGATAGTTAGTGATATGACGCATATTGTGAGATAGTAATATGTTTACATTAATTTTACATTTTTACAATTTTACACTTTACATTTAATGTTATATTTCCTAAAACCATTACCGTAGTTTAAGTGTTCATTGTTTTTGAGTTTTTATCTGACTATTATACTTTTTCAAATAAAATTGTTTTTCTTTAAATTTTAATCAATTACATGTAAATCGCCATAAGCAATATCCCCAACCCTCGAAGCGTCATATCCCCAACCCCATCGGGGATATGACGCAAAATTCAATTTTCAGAATTAATGTAATTAATAACAGTTAGCACAATCAGAATCACCTATACTTCCTGCTTAAGATACGTTAGGGTTGTAGGTACAAAAATCCTATCACCATGAGACACTTGTGAGTAATAACTGAAAAATTGATAAATTTCAAAATGTGCGTCATATCCTCCATTTTACCTTATGTACCTACTGAAGATTAATTTCTTATATTTTTCAAAAGGAATTAATTTATCAATCAAATAAAAGTAACATTCACCAAGTTTTCTAAAAAATAATTTATTTTTTAAAATAAATTTATAAACAAAGTATCAATAGATATTAAAGAACTAATCTAACTTGAAAAATTCAAATATGTCTTCCATGTTAAAGTGATCATAAAATTAAAGTAGTTTTAAAGTTGAAAATTATTTTACAAACAATTTATGCAATTAGAAAAAACATTTAAATAATAGTTAACCATAATTTCTTTCAGATAAGGTTACCCCAGCTATTTAAAATTTGGTCTCGTTCGCGATTGGTTAATTTTATAAAAAGCGTGATAAACTTGACATAATACTAAATAGTCTATAATTTGTGTAGTTGGGGTAAATAAAATTTAATGAAAACTTAATAATTGAATAAACCCAACCTTGTGATTATTTATTTAATCAAAACTATGAAAAGTAAAATTTAATATTGCAATCGAATAATATTAAGTCACAAAATAATTTGATGTTTGAAATATTTAATTTTATCCGCAATTGGTTGTGTAATTTAATATTTTCGTATAGTGGTGACATCCCATTATTTTAGAGCAACCTTGAAAGAAAGCAACTATAATTTTAATTGGTATGAATTTTAAGTTTTCGAAAATTGTTTGGCATCTAAATTGAACCTTTACAAATAATAATATACAATAAGTTTTCTAAATATATCGCGGCATAATTGCGGTGTGCCCGTGTAAAAGGGTATAAGTCAATTTTTGGGCAAATTGAGATAAGTGCATAAAAAGGTTACCCATATGATATAGTACATGTGTGTAAAACGATATTAGTCTAACGCTTTTTTTAACGGCCAAAATTCGTTGGTGAAATTTGGCATAAGTGTATAAATTAATACAAATATTTTGTGCAAAGAGGTATAAGTATGTATTTGTACCCCTTTGCACGATGAATTTTGAAATTTTTTTGTGACTTAAACCGTTCTGCACATCAATTATTTTAAATAATAATTAAATTACAACGTTATATTAGTTATAATTACTTTACTTAATTTTCTCAATATATTGCTTTGAATAAAACATAATTATTGTGTAAAATTTTCCGATTTGTGCAAAAGGGTATAAATAGTAATTTTTTCTTGTGTCAAATGGTATAAGTCAGCCATTTTTTATAAAATGTCCTTTTTAGTCAATTTTTAAATAAAAATTAAATTATAAAAATTGTAATCAATTCAGCATAAAATTGTCTACAATAATGTGCTAGTAGTTTTATTTCTTATTGTTTAGCCGATTTACATTATTAGAATTAACGAGAGCAAGAACCTTAAAACTGCGCTAACTCAAAATCCCCATTTTAGACTTTAAATACCCTTTACATATGGATGCCGCAATTATTGACAGTTGATACTATTTTTTTCTTTATACAACTTCTTCACATTTTATGGAAAAAGAGTAAAAGTATGAGCATATTTCATACACTTCCAGTCAATTTTTTATATTAATTTTGATTGTACCTTCTCGTACTTTTTCCTAAAAAACTTATTTAAATGCAACACTTAATTGTATATTAATAATAAATTAGATATTTGATTTATCACATTGCAATTTAAAATATCAAAATTTAAATTTTAAGGTGGTATTTCAAAACCAGCTGGTATTGTAATTCCCCCAGTATCTACAGCTTCATCAGAATGATCCAAAAGCATTAAATAAGCCTGTGTTTCATCATCTTCTAATTCTTTTAACTGCAATTAATATAAATAATCTTAAGGTCATATATAATTAATAAGAAAATGATTACCTGCTCTGTAACATTACAATTATTATTACTCAGGTTTGGTTTTCCCTGTGTAGCTGAAGTCATTTTTTCTGGTCTATTAGAAGAGCCTAAAACATTGTAATAATTAATAACAATGCTAAATTTGGAGAAATTTTAAAAATATTTAAATAAAATTGTTTAGAAATTTTTAAAATGTAAAAATTGACAACATAGTCAACCTTAATTATAAATTAAAAAGAATTATAGTAGAAGTGATAGTTCAATGTAATCTACCAAGTAGATACGTAATTCCACAAAGCATTTTTAGAAATTATAATTTTTGTTTGTTATTTTGTTCATTCGATGATGTGTGTGCTGACGTGTGATGTGTGTTCGATGATGCTGAATAACTGTTTGCATTGTTGATGTGTTGTAAAAAGATATCTACTTAGTAGATTACACTGGCCCATTACCTCGGTTATAATTCTTTTTCATTTTAATAATTATAAATAAAATAATTATGAGTTTCTACCATTTACTAGGCAGTCACTAGCATAGTAGTAAGGCACTCAGTTCTAGCCCGGGAGAAGTCTACATAAGAAAGTTTTCTTTTGGCTCTCTACCTATGACCGAACCGTGCTTCAAAGGACACGTAAAGCTGGCGGTCCTTTAATTACGTATGTCAAACAAGGTAAAAATCACCCCCATCAGCTGAGCAACACTTGGCTTTGTTGGGGCTTCAAACTGGGTAGACTGATCCGGTGGCTACCCTACGGCTGCGGTAGTATCTGGCATGATGATGTTCTGGTGAACATGCAGTTTAATACGCAGCATAGCTTGGTGTGATCGAGGACAGGATTACGAGACGACAGGTTCTTTGTTCGTAACGCCTGCTGTTGTTGGGGGTGCGGCCGCCAGATGACAAGGTCAAGTGACCGCCTAATGGCTGTCGATTATACCTAGCACTGCCAAGATGAGCAAAAAGAAAATATAATGGGCCCAATGAAGTTGCTTGATTGCGTGCAAATTCAATTTGCAACTCTTAAATGATACAGAATACTACCACTTACCTTCGCTAATGTCCTTTATTAAACCATTTTTATGATCAGCTAAATGATTAGTGTATGCATTTTCATTCACAGTGTGATAAGAACAGAGAGTACAAAAATATGAACCTCCAAGGCCTGGGTGTTTGCTAGCAATATGATTTTTGTACGATGTACTTTGAATAGATTGATAAGTGCAGTGAGGACATGAATATTTAATTTCCTAAAATAAAAAAAGAATTAGTACTTGAATTTTTCTGCATGACATTTTTATTAAAATAAAAAGGTATAATATACAGCCGTGCTCACGGCAGTAAGGCACCCCCCTAAATGTACTATAACGTAATAATTCAAGAAAATATAAATAAAAAAACAATCAAACTGGTTCACAACGTTTATTAAAACATAATTTTTAATATTTAGTTGGTCCTCCTTTGCTCGTATTACTGCTGCAACCCTTTTCGACATACTCCTTATTAAAGAGTTGCAGATCGATGGGGACAGCTTCTCCCATTCCAACTGCAAATTTTCTTTCAGTTCAGTTTTTGATGAGCAATCATGTTTGGCGATATTTTTTTTTAATATTGACCACAAATGTTCAATGGGGTTGAGGTCTGGTGACTGTGCAGGCGAATCTAACACAGTCACCCCATTCGACGCAAACCAATCCCTTGTAGCTCGGGACGTATGGCAAGGTGCATTGTCCTGCTGATACGTTATGGTCGCATGGTCAGTATCAGGAAAAATTTTTGTGTAGGAATCCATTAAAATGGATTCCAACATGGCAATATACTTGGTACTATCCATGCGACCCTCGCATACAAACATATTGCCCACCCCTGAGGCTGCCATACAACCCCAGATCATCACGCTTCCACCTCCAAATTTGACCGTGGGTACGACGCAATCGGTTTCATTTTCTTCCCGGTCTTCGCCGCACGGATCCGGGGGTTTCCCAAAAAATCTAACAATAGTTTATAAAAATGTTAATCAAGATTTATACTATTTTAATTTAACAAAGACAACAAATTAAATTGTTAATGTTTTATTATGAAAAGAAATGATACTAAGATATTACCTCAAAGTTAGATTCGTCGGACCAAATTATTCTTGACCAATCCTCGTGCGTCCAATTTCTGTGTGCCTGGGCCCATGCTAGCCTGGCTTTCCTGTTTTTTCTGAGAGCCACGGCTTACGCCGGGCTTTACAACCGCGGAGCCCCACTTCGTTCAATCGTCTCGACACCGTCTGTCGTGAAACTGATGGTCCTCCGCTTTCAGCCATTTGTGCGGCCAGCTGTTTGGCCGTCTTCCTGCGGTTTCTAAGGGACTCCCGTTGTAAAACCCTGTCCTCTTTAGCGGTAGTAACCCGTTTTGGACCACTTCTACGTTTATAATCGTAGCTACCGCTTTCCGAAAACGTTTTATAGTATTTTGTACTGCACAGCGGGAACAACGAACACGTTTACTAATTTGTAGTTGGTTTATCCCTTCTTGATGGAGTACAATGATTTGTGCTCTTTTAATTCACTCAAATTTGAATTTTTCCCATTTTGACAAAGTTTATAGTTTATTAAATACAACTAAAATATTTAAAATGAACACTCCGAAAATAAGAATTCACACTTTTAAACTAAACAAGACGACTGCTTTCTACAAAATGAACAATTTATGCAAATCCTTTTGTAGGACTCGGGTTACAAAATTTTTGACCAATTTCTTTGAATTATAATCGTAATGCACTTACAACTACCTGCTAAAAATATTTAGGGTCAGGTAAGTACCTAAAAGAATTACGCAAGATTTTAAAGGGTGCCTTACTGCCGTGAGCACGGCTATACATATAATTGTTTGTTTAATTAAGTCGTTAAATATGTTTTAAGAATGAATTTTTAATCATTTCAATTTAAGCAAATTTTGATTGAATTTATAAATAAGTAAATTTGTATCCATTTACTTATTTTCTATACTTTAAAATCAATTATCAGTCTTTGTGATGAGAATCAACAAATTCAAAATATACATGATGATTTATATTAAAGACTAATAAAATGTTAATCATGTAGGGATATGTAAAAACCAATCAAATTACACCAGGGCCTCAATTTGCGTCGGATTTTCGCCAAAACAGTGTAAATATAATTGTTTAAAAAAATTGTCCAACGTCTGCTGTCTTGCGTTATGTTTATTTTTCAAATTTTCTTTGACTTGAGAAACTTGGAAAACATTGAGAAGTTACCATTTAATTAAAAAATTAAGCCCAATTAAAAATTATTTGTTAGAGAAGAATACTGTTAATTTTAAAACTTCTGTTTTAAGTTGTTTTAAACTAAATAATAAAAAATGTAATTCTAGGCAGAAAATGCAAGTGGTGGCGCCGACGCCGCCAGCACAATTCATGCAGATATTAATTCTACTTACAGATAAAAATTATTAAATTATAGTTGTTAGAATTTTATGTATGACACAAAAAATTGAATTTGCATTATTTAAAAGAACTATGTGACACATATAAGATTCTCGGTTCTATGTTTTTGGTGCTACGCAAATCGAAACGACTCAATTCAATGTGACATAAATTGAGGCCCTGATGTATAATTAAAGCAAAGATACAGGCTTTGCAACAAAAAAAAATAAATAAAACTTGGAATTATTTAACATTTCTTCTCTTAATTTAATTCATAACTCGAAATCCCTTGATTCTAGAGGATAAGAGGTACCAGCTTAAAGATAAATAAATGATCTTTAAAAATTTACTAATCCATTAATACCACAAAATCAATAGTTACGGTGCTATGGCCGTTTAAAGGCAGAAATTCAAAAAATTGCTTTAAAAAGGATACCCCCAAGGGTTTGGAGTAGGACAAAACTTTTATTTAAAAATATATTTTAGAAAAGTGTCTTCTATCACCAACTCAAAGGTTTACCATGGTCACGGGGATACCTTATGTAAATAAATTATAATTACCCCACTATGTCTCATAGAATGTCGCCTTAATGAATTGTGATCTCCTGTTCTATAAGGACAGAGGTTGCATTTATGTGGCTTTTCTCCGGTATGTTGACGAAGATGTAACTAAAATAAAATTTTATAATGTTAAATTATAAAGCAATAAGTACCTACGTGTAAAGTAAAAATTTGTCTAACAATATTCTATTTACCTATAATGATATTGGTAATCTAGAAGGTATTTAATAATACTATTTACACTACCGCTCAAAAATATTTGCCCACGAGAAATTAAAAAATTTAAACTTGAAGAATTATATCAAATATGTGTTTGAAAAAACATTGCAGTGGGCAAATACTTTTGACCAATAGTACCTCCAACATAGCTTTTCTAGTTGTCTTATGTCCACAAACACTGCAAATAAATGGTTTAAATTTATCGTGAACATCTTTGATGTGCTTTTTTAACGATTTAAAACTTGAAAAATATTTTTTACAAATATTACATTGTTTTTGACTTGCCCATTCTGGAATCTACAATGTTACGATTTAAAGCAAATAAAATTTAAATATTTGAAGGTTTACTTCTCCTGGTTTTTTATGAATAATTTGATGATTTTGTAGTTGGGAATGTTGTTTAAAGGTTTTATCACAATGCAAGCAAGCGTACGGCTTTTCATCTTTATGAATTGCCATATGAGTTGCTAAACGTACTAAAACAAATTAATTTTAAAATTATTACAACTTAAATAAAATATTTTATATTCACCAGGGCTACTAGCTTTAAAAATCGAACACATTTGACAAGAATATAAGCCAAGATCAACTTTATGACAATTCCACATGTGCATACTGCAAACTCTCCATAATGAAAACTTAGTATTACATTCAAAACAAACAAACTGTTTCTTTTGACCTTCTACGTGACACTTTTCGTGACGTAAACGCATGTCATCCATTGAAAAACGTAAATCGCAACCCTTAACCGAACACTTAATTTTTCTTGAGGCTTTTGCTTGCTTCTGAAGAAGTGCCAACACTGATTTCTGTTTGCTCGATGATGGCTTTAAATTTAATTTATTTTCAGTCACAGCTTTATTTTCAACTAATTCTTTTACTTCTACATTATTTTGAACCAGTTTGTGTTTCTAATATCAAAACAAAAGTCATATTAAATATTAATTAGGTACTTATATTAATTGCCGTTACTTACCACCATCATGTGATTTTTTAACTTATCGGTACTTGGAAAACCCAACCTACATTCACTGCAGACGTACACAGTTTGATGAGCTGTATTTTTTAAAATCGACTTCATTTGTATCTCTTTATTAGAATATAAAATTTTTAATCCTTTGTGGTCTGGTTTTGAATTTTTACCATTTGTTCTTAATTCTTCTACTAAATTATTCTAAAACAAACAGCGTTCAATCATTATCACATTATCATAAACAGAAACACCTAATTTTACACCACAGAAAAGGTTTTAAAATTCTACTTTGTCAGATGATTGATTGAAATTTATGCTTTCTGCACAATTGAAATTTGCGTTCCACATGTCTACTGCCAATATAAATTATATTACTTAAGCAGCAATTTTAAATCCTTTTCCTTTATCATTCGTAAAAAAATCGAGCTCATAATTTATCACTACTATTTTATGTACTCAAAATAATACCTGTTGTAATAAATGGGTGCACTTCCAATGACTTAACATATCATTTTCATTTTCACATAAATAATGGCATTGTTTACATTTGTAAGCTGTAACTGTATCGAACAGTTCAATATTATCAATAATTGGATTATTTGATACTTGTTTGTTCTCCTTAGAATCTAATAAAAAAATAAACATTAATTACATTAATACATAATACTTATAAAACAAAAAATATTTACCAACATTAATATCGTTCAATAGATGAATCACATTATTTGAAGAATTTAATGCAGTAATATCTAAATTTGAAATACATTCGTTTGCCATGTTTAAATTCCTACTTGCATTAAATATATTATTCCCTTTTCAATTAAACATTGAACTTTGTTTAAAGGTAATTCCGATGCATTAGAATTGTTTATGTTGTGATCATTACTTATTGTCAAAGAATCTGAATTTAATATTTCGTTTGCATTTGAAGAAAGTTGATTAAACATTTTTGATGAAATTTTCTTATTTGAAGTGTTTAGTTTCAATTTATTATTGTCAATTATGTTATTTTCAAGATTTAACTTGAGTTGTAGTAGTAAATCACTTGTTATTAAAAGACCATCTGATGTGAAGTAACCATTTCGGGTATCTTAAACAAAATTAACAAAATGAAAATTATAAAATTTAATTTTTTCTTTTTCCTCTTATTTAAAGCACAGTACGTCTTTACCAATAGTAACCTTGATGATATTCCAAAACCGCTATTGTTGCTGTGAATATATTGTTTTACATTTGAGGTAGCTTGATACGACTGTCCTCAGATGTGCCTAATGACAATTTGTCCACCCGGAGGACTGACGACTTTACGTTTACCCCCTCTAAAGCAAGGAAATGGTAAGAAGAAAATCAGTTTTTTCCCCGATTTAAATTGTTTTTCCCAGGTACCTTAGTTAGCTAGCGCTAATTATTAGAAAACTTTTTGTTGTTTTAAATTATACTGTTTAACAATATTTCATAAATCAATAAATAATTGTAGAAATTAGTATATTGTGATTGAGACCGTGATATACTATGTATTGTATAAAATATAAAATCGATCTTTTTACTTCCAGTTAAAGCAAACTGTAAGATAATAATACATACAAATACTTTGTTAACAGATGAGACCTTTTTACAAGTTTAAAACAAATTACAAATACTTGTATACAACATTCCACAACACTTTGAAACTATGACTGCCATCCAAAATTTCTACATAAAGACGATGATGACGTCGCAAATGTAAGTGGGTTGTGACAAACTCTGGCGAGCCTGTTAAGGATAAACCTGCAGAAACTAAATTACAAGTCAACAGTTTCAACTTATTGAAGAACACTTCTCTTAAAGATCAACCATAGAAATACTAAACACGCCACTCTTTCTTACTTGACTGCAGTTTTTCCAACGCCGTAGTCTCTTTTGGATGGTTGATTCCATCAAATCTACTACCACTTTCCTGTTCCTACTACGAAAGAAAAGTATTCGTGATTGCCAAAAGTATGAGACTCTCAAATGTTATCCAAAAACATTTTCAAACAAGGGCAGACTGACCACGTAAAATATACAAAAAGTAGACACGAGGAATGTTTAAATCTGGTAGTTAGCACGAACAACTGTTAATTTTAAGGTACTGGGTTCAATTCCAGAAAAGTTTAATATTCTTATGACCGTTTCCATGCTTTGAAGGTACATAAAAGCGGCAGTCCACCTGTGGTGATGAGTGCCACTATTAACAATAAAAACAGGGTTATGGGCACATTCCTCAACTCCGTCCGAGCTTCATCAATGAACTTTTAGAGATATTATGATAATATATAATTTACACTCTATCTGAATATGTTCTAAAGATGTACAGTCATGCTCAAATGTAGTCAGTCGCCTTTAAAATCTTGTATAATAGAAACAGTTTTAAAGATTTTTAAAACAACCATAGTGAAGAAATACAACCGCAGCACAAATAATTGGAAGTGATAGGGATTTGAACCTATAATCACGAGGTCTATACACCAACTCCTATGTACTACGTCAGCTACTTGTACTCGATAACAATATTTTATCAAATGCAATTTCATTAAAGGTAAAAAGTCCGTCCTTAACTGATAAATACTATACCAAAAAAAAGCGTGCTAAAAAATTTAAAGTTAAGATAAGTGATTAATGCCGGATTTCTTCACTCATAGTTATCTTGAAGTTAACGAACTTGAAGATAACTATGAGTGAAGAAATTGGGCATAAAATTTATCGTTACCAAGTACGTGTAACAATTAAATATTCATTGGTAAATCCAAGTAGAAAACCATTCAAGTTTCATATAGATATATTATTAATTATTTATTACATTTTTAAAATTAACTGAATGTAAATTCAGGATACTAGCTTGGGTGTTCTTGCTAGAAAGAATGCACCCCAAACTATCCATGCATAAAAGAAGTGATTGACTGGAAGGTTAAAGAAATCACAATATCAAACAAGTAATTTAAATAAAATTTTCTACAATTAACTTAGGGTAAATCTTTTCACCCCCAGTTTAATTCTAATAACAAGTAAATTACTTGTTAAGTTAAGTCAGGTTATTTGCTACTTTGTTACTGTCGGATTAGTTACTAGGTTACTATATTTTATCTGGAAAGTAAAAAGATTTGCCCTAAATAAATGGTACATTTTATAAAACAGAAAGAAAAAAGTTACCTGTGCTGGATATGAGATTTGAGTATTATCTGATGATGCAGCAGGCACCACCTCATCTTCATGTTCTAATTGATTTCGATATAATTCAGACAAATCATTTGTTTCGCCAATTGTTGATTCCACTGTATCACCTATTGAATAAAACTATATCATTAGAAAAACTATAAATTTAATAAACTGCACCATATAATGGTATAATTAATTAATATTACACTTTCCTTAATAAATTTAATTATTTGGACCGGTTTCGACTTTAAGTCATCATCAGCATTCTATAAGGAATTTCATAGATAAAGATTATGATTTAAAGTCGAAACCGGTCCACAATAATATCATTTATTGAGGCAAGTGAATTATTAAATAATTATAAAATTAGCCTCAATGGGTACTACAATAATGATATTATAACAGTATGTTTTACTCTGTTGATGATATTAATTTAATATATTATCTCGAAACAATATTTCAGTTGACTAAAAACATGTAACATTTGGCAAGAACATACCTAATCTATTAATTTCTATTTTGTTATGTCAAAGAAGGTTATGGCGTTCAAAGATCCACATTTAGATCTTTTAGTTGTTATGCGTAATTTTTTTAATATTTTCTATAGAAACTTAATTTATTAATTATTTATAAAATAATTGTCTACAATATATAATTTTGTAGTGCTATGTACCATTTTCATTCAAATCTCACAAATACTAGCAGTAAATATAAACATTCCAACCAAGTTAGGAGTGGGTTTCTAAGTTTTTAAAAAAACAAAGTTTTTTTAAAGCCCACTCCATAACTTAGCTCAAATTTTGTACAATTTGCTAGTAATTTCTGAGATGGTTTAAAAAAGAAATAAAATAGCATAGAGCAACTGTAGCTTTTGAAATTTAAAAAAACTTTATTCCTAGTTTCTCAAAACTTTTAACGGAATGCAAGATTTTACTAACTAATGAAAAGTCTATTGGTACCTATTAATAAGCCAATAAAAATTACATACAGTCAATCCTTACATATAAATTATTGATGCTTAATGTATACAAATAATTAAAAATTAGAAGTACAACTTCATTGCCGTAAGATAAATATTAAATAGTATAGCTTAATAATCAATACCTTCAGACATCAAAGTACTATTCATTAATATCGGTAAACCTACTGGCCAAGCTCCAGTACCATCATCAATAGCAGTATATAGAGCCTCTGCATTTAAATTTTCTTCTTGTATTCCTAACGTTTCATCATTACTCTGCAATAGGTAATTATTTGCACCATCGTGTAACAATGTTAAATATGACACATCTTCCGTGCCATCCATTTTTAACATTTCTAAGAACTTAAAGTAAACATCCTAAAATTGTACTCAATATTAATAAAATTTGTTATACTTCAACTCGATTTCGAAAACGCTGCTTACCTGCAATTGAGGTTATGTAATGCTGTTACTTTTTTATAAACGACATTTTAGATCATCTTAATTACATTTTTCAAGATTGTTAATTGAAAAAATAACTAGTTTACATCATTTTTAGAGTTTGAAGAAGAAATATAGAACATATGCATCAATTCTTGAAAAAAAGGCACAAATTTGATTAAACTTAAAATGTAATCCTAGATGTCGCTGTCCGATACCATCATCAACGCTTATAGGGGTGTTCAACGTTATGGATCAATTTATAAATAACCGTCACTTGCTCTGTTCCGATTTATTGTTGGATTCACTGCGAAATTAGAATCGTAAAATTTTTGCGATGTGTTTTAATTGAATTTTTATAGCATCTGATTGACCGCTCACCAGTGTTGAAGTTCTATGGTTCTATTTTCATTGATGGCATAAGATCGCGTTCACACTGGCAAAGAGTATAAGGTAAAATTGAGGATATGACGCACATTTTGAAATTTATCAATTTTTCAGTTACTACTCACAAGTGTCTCATGGTGATAGGATTTTTTTGTACCTACAACCCTAACGTATCTTAAGCAGGAAGTATAGGTGATTCTGATTGTGCTAACTATTATTAATTACATTGATTCTAAAAATTGAATTTTGCGTCATATCCCCGATGGGGTTGGGAATATTGCTTATGGCGATTTACATGTAATTGATTAAAAAATAATAAAAAACAATTTTATTTGAAAAAGTATAATAGTCAGATAAAAAACTCAAAAAACAATGAACACTTAAACTACGGTAATGGTTTTAGGAAATATAACATTAAATGTAAAGTGTAAAATTGTAAAAATGTAAAATTAATGTAAACATATTACTATCTCACAATATGCGTCATATCACTAACTATCCACCATTTTATTTATAAAATAATTAAATCATAACAAAGACCATTATGACTAAATTAACTATTTATAATTAATTTTAGACGTTGTACAATGCCATAAAATTCAGAAAACGAATTAAAAATCTATGAGGAAACATAATACAGAACTTTCAAAATAATGTAATAAAACTTTTGCATGTGCTCACCTGATTCAGACGAAGAAAATGCGTGCTCTCATGAAAACGATTCGTTCAACAATTAGTTTCTTGCTGTATATCTGGTTTTAGGCAATGGAACTAAGGGATATTTAGGTAATAAGGTTCATAGATAACAACATAACAGAGATCTTGCAATTGCGTCGTATCCCCTACCGCGTCATATCCATCGGTTTTACCTTATAGATATCTATATACTCTCTATACTCTAATATCTATATACTCTTTGACACTGGTAAAGTTGGTTTAACCGTTTTGTTAAGGATTTATAGCTAATTTACGTTTCTATACATATTTGCCTCAAAATAACAACGAAGGACGAAATAAAGTTGAATGACTGTAAGTAAAATGTTTAAAAAGTATTGAAAAAGTAACCCAGATGTTATTTTGAATAAAATAGTCACCATTCAGATTTTAAAAGAATATGCGACAAAGGTAAACACCATGTGGTACTTCACATTGTGGTGGAAACATATTCTAACGGCGCTGATGAAACGGGGGCAACCTGAGACCTTCAACATTCTCGTGAGCTGCTTCAGCGAGAAACACTTACAACTGGGCCTGGAAGACGAAGAAGAAGGCGCGTCTATAGTGGTCACGAGTGGGGTGCCGCAAGGATTGGTGCTCGGACCCATTCTGTAGAACGAGATGTACCACGGCATTCTGCGATTGGAGCTTCCGGACGGAGTAATACTAATCGGTTTTGCGGACGACATTACCATAGTCGTTGAGGACCTGGACGAAGATCATTGCCCCCACGCAAACGAGGCCATAACGATGATCGCCTGGTGGGCTGATACTAGAGGCCTTGCGTTCGTCTCAGAAAAGTCAGGAGTCGTGATAGTGTGTGGAAGAAAGCGGGAGACCAGGATGGAACTGGAGTTAAATGGTGTCCTGATCTCACAATAAAACAGTTCAGCAGTGGATCCGCCAAATATGCAACCAGCTGAAAAAGTTGCAACGAGAATAGCATAGAAGTGGAGCCTAGAATAACGCTATAGCTCTTATAAGAGCTATATTCTATATAGCTCTATAGCTATATAGCTCTTATAAGAGCTATATAGCTCTATAGCTATATAGCTCTATAGCTATATAGCTCTATAGCTATATAGCTCTTATAAGAGCTATATTGTTATAAGAGTGATGTGAGGGTATTTCCGCAGATGGCTCCCTCATACTCGGGTCCTTTCCCCGTGGACGGTACGATACAGTGCAAAGAGATAGGAGGCACGATAGTAACGGAAGTGAAGTGTTCACTGAGTGACAGACAAGGTGGAGCGTCTCTGAAAAAGGCAAAGTGGACTTATCGCCTCATACGTCATATCGCCACATTCGTGTGGGTAGAGAGAGCACGACCAGTTGACTATCTATCTCACGCAGATGCTCTCCGGCCACGGGTGCATCAAAGCGTACCTCCGTCGCTTTAAACGAACAGTGGGCACGTAAATACGTACCGCTACTACAAAAAGGCCAACAGCGCATCAGATCACACCGTCTTCAGGTGCTGGCGCTAAGAACGGCAGAGGCAGCTTCTATCTCTGAAGTTCGGGAACATGCTCAACCCTGAAAACATCGTTCAGAATATGTTGACAGAAGAAAAGAGCTGAAAGAGTATCGAGAACTTCATCACATCGATCCTGAAGAACAAAGAAGTAGCTCAGCGTAGCTTTGAGCTAAAAATAAATGTGCTAATCGTCATCAGCTGCAAATCAATGAAAAAAAAGATGCCATTGAATTTTGTGACGTAAATTTTATCCCTGAAGAATTACACAATTGGTACAGAAATTTGTCTTTTAAATCTAATGAGCAATAGGAATTTAAGTTTCTAGAGATGTAAGGACCTTATTAGTAACATTCAAAGAATTATACCTTGGCACTCCAATAATTGTTATTAGGTTTAATTATTGTCGCACCACAATAATTGTTCTTGGCGTTAAACAATGGATTTTATCAGTTGATAGGTAATCTGTTTAAAGATTACCTTGAGTTCGACGTTTAAGTCGAACTCAACACATTGAAGTAACTTACCTTCGAGGACACTTTATTTTGGAAGCTGGTAAAAACTTTCAAAACAGAAACACAACCATTTTCTCTGTAGATGGATCTCACGGTATCACCCTCAGATTCCTGGAAAAATCTGAAGCATTAGCCGACAGCCTAGAGCTGCAATTCAGCATAAACACTAACATTTCCGATCTTGACCGCACCCTCAGGTTCAACAAAACTATCCGACTTCAAAATCCACAAAATACCACAATAAGAATGTACAAGACGAAATACAAAAATTAATAAATAAATATCCAGGTCTTGACGGCATAATACCAATCATAAAATCAAAGAAATATGTCTAAACTGGTACTGGCAATCACAAATATAATTAACGCCAAACTCGGTCTCGAACATTTCCATATCACTGGAAAATGACCATTGTGATCACATTCGCTAAATCCAAGCAAAACCTAATCATACCGACCAATCCGTCTGCTTTGGGTAAAATTGGCGAAAAAATAATTTTAAGCAGGCTGACTACAATAATAATCAATAAACCTGGATGATTAATTCGGTTTTCGTTCTAACCACTCAATAACTCAACAGATACTCAAGCTGACAGAACACACCACGATACACTGGAACAAAAACTTAGGAAACAAGTGCATTTTTTAAATGTTGCTAATACTTTTGTTAGGTATGATGGCACCAAGGCAGAGCCCCCTACTCTCTTCAGTTGCTTTCGTAACCTATAACATGACCTTCCCACAAAGGTAGCGCATTGTAATACTTCAAATTTCATCGTTGAAACAGCAACCATTTGGAAGACCAACAGTCATCGACATCAATAACACGTACGCCAGGTACCCGCCAGCATGTACAAACAGGAAAGTATATTAATTAAATTAGGATCTTGTAATTAATTTTAATTTATAGTTTTTATTTGATAGTTAAAAATTTCAAAAATTATTTTAAACATTGTTTTAATATACAGTGGGTCAATAAATTATTCGTACACCATAGAAAATATTCAAAATCTTACAAAATTTCTTACTAATACCTTTTCAATTTTTTTATTTCAATTTTATTATATGCACTGATACATTAGAATTGATATCATCAAGTAAAAATAACTAATTAACTTGATTTGCATTCGTAGAAATAAGAAAAACAGAATGATAACGCAAATTCATGACAAAGTATTATTCATACAGTAACATAATACACGTTAGTAAGTATGATTTCATAATATAAAAAGTTGCAATTTTGATTATTACTTATGCAGTAGCTTATTCAGCATTAAATCAAAACAAAATCAAGTACATTAGTTGGGTTTTATTTACTATTATGTGACAATAGGCCGTAAACAAAGCTAATCAACAATTGAAGAAAGGAAACTAGTGCTAAAATTGGTGTGTTAAAAAAAATCCTTCGTGAAACCAAAAGTATATTAGGAGAACACATTCAACGGTACGAGCAAAAATAAATAAACATAAAAATACATCCACTTTTGTAAATAAGCCCGGGTGAGTATGAAATTGCATTCTGTAACCAAAAACTAAAAACTATATTATGAGACAAATGAAGTCTAATCTGAAAACAATTGTACAAAAATTAACAGCTAAGGTTTCTACAATAATTAGCAAATCAATGTGTACCAAAATGTTTTCAATATTTTACCACAAGAAGGGCATAATGGCCAAGTTTCTCTCAAAAAAACCTTTTACATATAGTATTTAAAGAAAACAGACGTAAAAGACCTGAATTACCGGAAAATATATTGGTAAAAATACAGATTTTTGAAAAAAAGTAATATTCGGTGATATAAAACACAGTTTTAATTCAGATGGTAGACAAATAGTTCGAAGAAAAAAATATGCAATCAAACAAAGAAAATTTATGTAGAACTATAAAGAACTATAAAATATGCGGATGGTAAAGTGGTGGTTTGGGGTGGTATGGCTGCAGAAGTGGGGTTGAAAATATTAATTTATTGGCACTACAATAGAAAAATTTCAATATTTAAAGATATTACAAAATAATTTTCAAGCTAGTGTCGATAAATCGGGTTTGCAAGATGAATATCAGTTCCAGTAAGACGAGGTCTCCACGCCCAGTGCTTATATTTTGAAAGAATGGCTACTCTATCATATTCCAAAACAACTTCATACACAACTCCAATTGTTCGATCTCAATTCTATAGAGAATTTGTTGCAAAACTAGAAAGAAAAATAACACAAAGACCAATTTCCACTAAAAAAGTACTGAAAACTATATTAGTAGAAGAATGAGACAAAATTGCCAAATCGACTACTAAAAAATTAGTCAAATTTATACCAAGGCAATTACAAATGGTGATAAATGCAAAGAAATATCCCACAAAGTATTTATTATGAAAACAAAGTAAAAATAGTACTTGTCTTTGTGGTGTACGAATAATACTTTGTCATGAATTTGTGTTATTATTTTGGTTTTCTCAGTTCTACAAATACAAATCAAGTTTTTGTTTTTCTTGCTTGCTGATATCAATTCTAATGTATCACTGCATATAACAAAATTTATAAAAAAAAGATTGAAAAGTCATTAGTAAGAAATTTTGTAAGATTATGAACGTTTTCTTAGGTGTACGAATAATTTATTGACCCACTGTACATACTTCAATTCAATAACAAAGATATTTTTAATTGTAATAGAATTATTATTCCGGAAGAATTCGATATCCAGTCAAAGAGAATTTATGTCGTTTTTTCTCAAGACAAGGATTCGGATAAGAGCAATAGATTTGTTGCGGCACATAATCTGACCGAATGTCAAAAACAGATATTATAGAATGGGACTCTCCGTCGAAGGAGTAGTCCTCCTTTTCCTCCTACCTAGTACCCAGTACCTACCAACCACAAAGGTAAAATTATAATATTGTATGCTTTATGTTCTATATTTTTGCCACACATAAATCCATAAAAAAGTCAATAAACAATATGTTTCTGGGATGGACGGACACATTAATTGTATTTACATTAATTGCAATGGGAAAAATTGTTTCGGTTTGCGAACAGAGTCAAAGAAAGAATTAACTTCGTGACCCGAGATACAACTGTAGTTGTTTTGTAGCAAAGCCGCATTTAGTTGGTAACCCACGACCTCCTGCTGAAGCCTTGGCCGGCATCTCACCTGTGTGCGGTTGAGAAGGAAAATCTTGTTACACGTTTGTGGTATAGGCCCCTGCTTATAAACGATGCAATTAGCTGTTGTTAAAATGTACAATTTTTTTGCTTATTATTTGTAGCTTATATCTCTATGATAAAAGAGAAAAAGATCTAGCCATTATAAAGTGTAATTTTAAATTTTATTTCAAGTTCTTTTCTACTTGCAACAAAAATCTTACACATATTCATATTGCAACTGAATTAATATTACTTAAATAAAATCTGAAAAATATTAAATACCTATTAAAGCAAACATATTTTGATTCTGTATTAAATTAATAATTTATGTATGAATTTGTATCATCAAATTACTGATGAGAATCAATAAGTTTCAAACAATTGCTTGTCTTGATACAAAAATAACTAAACAAAATAAAATTTAATATTAAGTTATTTTTTATATGTAAAATTATAATTTTGTTTAGCTAAATCAGGATTGAACTGTGAATTATATTTTTGCTTCATGACGTTCTCTTTAACAATTGGTGTCTTTTCTATTTCTTTGCCATTCAATTTGGCTAATAATAATTCTGATTTTTTTCTTTCTTCCCTTTCTCTTTTTAATCTTTCATTTCTTAACATTTCAAGTTTTTCGCTGTTTCTTAAATCTTGCTTACTATTGCTTTTCTTTTTTGATTTATCTTTGTGCCTATGTTTCTTTCTCTTGGAAGAAGTTTCTTCCGATTTAAATAGACTTTCATTGTTTTTCCTTTTTGTCAAATAAGAAGTGCTACAATTTGCATTAACTGAGCTATTTGATGTTGATTTAGTATTTGCTTTTCCAGGAGACAAAAATTTTTTTATTTGTACCAAAGGATCATGGATAATTTTACTTTTTATATTAATTTCACCACCATCGGTAGCAGAACGATTTGGGGCAACATCATACCAATTTTTCTTTCCTAAAGCTTCATTTGTGTCTTGACCAAGATATGTCAAGTATCCAATTTGTTTTTCATATTTTTCTTTTTCTTCTTTTTTCTCCTTATCATGTTCCACATTAGATTTGTTACCTTGCAATGTACCATCCTCAAGTTCTTGAAACAAATTTACATGATCTGTATATTTTGTTTAACAGTAGCACATGGTTCAATGCTAGATTTAAATGGGATGTAATTGTTAGATTCTTGATATCTTTTTTGAGCTTGACTTCTTAAAAGACTAGTTCTGGCTTCTTGCTCCTAAAACCGTTATTTTATAATTTCAATTTAAAATCATTTAAATTTAATTTTTAAATTTATAAAAGATAAGCATCCAATAGTAGTGTTTCCTTTGTCGAAGAACTTAAATGTGTATAAGTTACTGTGAAAGTGTATTGTTAGGAAATGTATACAATTTCTAGTGAAGGTATATTTTCACTGATATGAACAGTAAAAGTTTACAATAACATAAAAAATATACTTTTATTAGTGAATGTATACAGTCACTGATGCCGTCCAGGAAATGTGGAATAAAATTTAACCAAACCCATAATGTCCTATTTTGCTTATTTTATTTTAAAAATTAGAAATTTTAATTTAAAATAAGGCAAGGATCAACTAACGCTGCCTTGAACATACACTTTTTCCTATAAAAATTGCTTCACCAAATGAAAGAGCAATAAAATACAAGCTCTTTAAGGTGAGGATGAATAATTTAGTCGGACTTCCAATAAGGTTACAATTCAATTTTGAAAATTACGATTTTCCCATAAGAAGCACTTGCAAGTGTATTATTGCTTAATATTATGCCAAATATAGAAAACATTCTATCACCAGTATGTGCGTTGTAGGTGGATCGACAGTCATAGGAGAGCTACCAGAATAGAATAGACTCTATTTTTTAACTTATTCATATGCTTTGTAGTGCAGTTTTAAGATGGCGACTAATTTGTAACTGAACGTTGTAATGTAATGTAACACGAGCATTCGACAGTCAGTGCCGATAAACGAGCGTGAATCGAGCTCGAACGGCGAGCGAAGCATCCGTGCTCCACTTGACTGTCGGTTTTTTAGCGAATTCCTTTGATTGTTACATTACATGTACACATCGCGACGGGTTCGTTTTGAGCAACTCCTTTATTTAGTCGAATCCAAAGTGCAAATATATATTTATTGTAAATTCATAATAGTGGAGTGGTCTCAAAATAAAATTTTGTTTTATTGAACTTTAACGTAATAAACCAATTTTGTGGGATCCTCAGGATCGACAATATTATAATGAATTAAAAAAAAGAGATGGTCATTGGCCTGGGTGTTAGCACGATGAACTGCTAATGTAAGGCGCCCTGGTTCAAATCTGGGTAAAGCTCACTTTGCAATGCCGTCACTGTGCTTCAGAGAGCACGTAAAGACAGTGGTCCTCCTATGTTAATGAATTGCCAGCATTAACAATAAAAAATAGGGTAACAGGCACATCTGAGGCAAGCCTAGTAAGCTACTTCAGATGTAAAGCAAGTAGTGCTCACGGTACTGACAGTGGCTTTGGAATATCGCCGATGCCACTGTTAAGTAAAACAGATCAACAGATCTAGGCATAAAGGAGATATCCCTAGCCGAAAGTAGAAGAAGAAAAATTACATCTGGCACCAACTGTCTGACGAGTTAAAAACATTCTGCCTTCAGGCCACCACAGTTCCTTTTTTGGTACCAATATCCCATTAGAATGAACACAGCACTAAGACACTTGTAAGTCTGTCATTATAGAGCCGACTAACCGTCTAAACTGGAGCACAGGTTGAGCCAAACGTTCAAAACAAGCATTCGCAGCGCCAATAAAACAATGCAATGCTCGCCGCGAGCGTTACATTACATTACAACGTTCAGTTATAAGCCAGTCGCCACCTTTATTAATATTTTTTAGAAATCGCTTTGCAAATTTACTCCATTTTTTCCAATCCTTGCTTTTATTTTCTGAAGAGTTTTTTGTTTTAAATTCTCTCGAAATAATAAATTTACCTGTTTAAGCGTCTAGAATTTAAAAAACATTATACAAAATTAAATTTTTTTAATTTACCGCTTTACTGATACTAAAATTCGCGTGACTTCTTACGAATCTTTTTACAGGCATAATAATACCAAATTTGTGAGAATTAAAATAAAACTAAAAAGTCGAAAATCCACAGAAAAATAAAACAAGGCTTGCTAAAAAATTCTGTTCAATCTTGCCAATCCACTCGGTAAGTTGAACATTAATGGGAATCTCATTAATCCACGCAAACGATGCTCACTGTGAATCTCCCAATCCACAACAAAATGTAATTATACATTTTGTAATGTGTTTTTACATTGAAATCGTTAGTGTCGACTGTTTCTGAAGCCCGTAATGGGTCAACAAAAAATCCACACAAAATTGGAATTTGGTGTAATATATAATATAAGATACAAATACAGTCCATTCTGCTTAATCGAGACACATTGAGCAAGGACATTTTAGGCCTACAAGCCTCCTGCACAAAACGAAGTTTTGACGACCAACGGAATTTCAATATTACAGGAATATAATAAAATAAGTTCCAGATTTTAATAAATTACTGCAAATAAAAATAACAATCACATAAGTGTAGTGAAGTACTATTATTCATTTTATTGTTTACCTACTTAATTTCTTGTTTTAATTCATATTATGCTCGAAGTTTCCCGACCAGATTTGTCAAACCCTGCTTATACCTCTTTTAAGTGAAGGCCCCACAATAATTGTTTTATACCTACTTAGAGAACACATAACTAATTTGTTAATTAAATAAATAGATATATGTAAATTATACTTACTGCTAATTTTGAACGTTGTTGTACAATTTTTTCTGCCTCTGCAGCGGCTGCTTCATCTCTACGAACACGGGCAATGTTGTCTTTTGTGCGTACATGCCACCTGTATTACAGAAAAACATTTTTCATTAAATCATATTTTAAATAAATTCAAAACTTACCTTTTCTTCGGTAAAATATTCATTTTGATAGTTTTTATGAATTGTTCATTTATAACACAGAAATGACAATATAACCTCAAATACAATGACAACAAATGACAGTCTATAACATTTCCGTGTTTATGAGGCCCTGTGTTTATGTCACCAACTTCTTGGTGAACGTTTGATAAAATTTGAATAATCCCAATTTTAACATATAAAATTCGACTATATTTGACAGAAGAATGAGGAAATATTTATTACTTAAATATTTTAGAATTTCTATGCTCAAATGAATTTAGTTTACTTTATTTTTATTAAAAAACCAATATCACATCATAGATTCAATATTTGTAAAATTTAAAATTATTTTGTATTATTATTAAGGGTAGGCTCCACGAATTCCGTTTTCTTTCTTTAAATTTCTGAATAATAACTTTATAATCCACCGGGTTGAGGACCATGCCGCGAATGGAGTTTTGGTTGAGAACCACTGTTATTATAACATAACCTTACCATATTTTACGTGATATTCAAATTTCTACCGATTAATAATGATTAAGATTGTAGACTTACTTATTTAAAGTAAGTAGTAAGCATAGATAAGTATTAAATAGTATGAATGTGTCGAAATAATTGTTATTCCATTTTACACAAAGATTAAAAAAATAATTCTTTTTATTTTTACAGCTAATCCAAAATTACTTCACTGCAAAATTTGATGGGTGAGCATTTATTGCATCATATTATGCATTCTATGGTATTCTTTCAAAATAAAATAAAAAGTTGGCTGTAACTAGGTTGGCGAAAATTATCTGGTAACCCTGCAACATACAATGTCTAGAAGTTCTGGATTAGATGAAAAACCTTGCAGAGCATGTTCTAGTTTTTCCGAATTTATTAAATTAAACAATAAAGAATTAAAAACAGACGATATGAATAGTAAGAATGTTGTATGTATATTAGTAATTTTATGTAAGCTTATATTTTATTAGTTGTTTAATTAGGGAGATTCAAAACCGCATCAAGTAGAATGTCCTTTGGATAAAGATGAATTAGGCCGGGGGAGTTGGGGATTGCTTCATACTATAGCAGCAAAGTATCCAAATTGTCCTACAGACGATCAAAAACAGAACATGAAACAATATTTGACACTTTTTTCCAAGTTTTATCCTTGCGAATCTTGTGCTGCAGATCTTAGAGAAGAGTAAACCATTTTTTTGATTATATATTAATAATAAGAAATAAATATATCTATCGTGTTAGGCCTCAACAGGGTAAGTTAGAAAATGCAATTTTTTAAATTTCATTACTTGGAATTTCGGATACCAGATCTTTGTGAATGGTTTTAACAACGATGTAAGTTGAATCTCACACGAATACTTTTTTGGCTTTGTAACTTCACAGTTAGAAAATATTGCTTTATTAGAAAATTGCCGTTTTTGACTTCAATTCTGAAGGCTTAACACGAATGATTTGTGAAGAGGTATAATTTGCATTTCATTGTTATAATACATAACAATTATAAATAAGCAGTGGTGATGGTTGATGTAATAGATGACGAATCAAATAACTTTATTACTAGTAATTTTTGTTATTTTAGTTTTTTTGTGTAGCATTCAAGCAAAGTAAATGGTTGTATATTTTTGCTAAATTAGTAATATTTATTTCAAATTAGTACTTTCCTATGCTGTTTTGTTAAGTTCAAAGGTGCACATGCATATTATTTTATTTTGAAGTTTATAGTTCTTAAACACAACATGGAAAATAAAAGAGTATATTATTTGATAAAGTACACCAGGGCCTTGATTTGAGTCGTTTCATCAAAATATAGCATCGAGCATCAAAAATATAGGACCGAAAATCTTATATATGTCACATAATTCAATTTACGTTCTTTCAAATAATGTAAATTCAATTTTTTGTACCGGCCTCGGCGCCACCATTTGCATTTTCTGTCTAGAATAATTAACAGCTTAAAACAGAAGTTTTAAAATTAATAGTATTCTTCTTAAGTAAATAATTTTTATTTAGGCTTAATTTTTTAATTAAATGGTAAGCTTTATGATGATTGCAGAACGCATCTTGCAAATTACTATAGAATCTTATAGAAAAATGTCATTCGATTTGAATTGCGTAACACTTTTACAGAACGTATCCTCCACGCAAATCGAGGTCCTGGTGTACTTTTAAGGCTCGTACTTTGAAATAATATACGAATGGTCACTGTAGTTATATTTGGTAATATTAGAAAAATATGTTGAATAAAATATTTTAAAAATTACAAGTTTAGTGAAATATGAAAATTTTCAAACATACATTTTAGTCTAAGACCGCGTTACGCAAAGCGGTTCCGTCTTTTCAAGAACTCATCAGTTAAAGTATCCCTAAATGAATGAAATTGGATTAAAATCCATTAAAATTGAAATCAAAAACTATATTGAAAAATTTTTTTTAGTAAAATATTTTATTCAACATATAATTTTCACAAGTTAACAAACATTTACTATTGTAATATATTAAAAAAATATAATATATTTTTCTGATATCGCAGATACGACTATTTGAGTAAATTTCATCTACTTACTGTAGACACGTGGCTTGTCATGCCACTAGTTTGGTGTTGTAACATTATAAAAAATGAGGTGTTGGTCAATTTTTAAATAAAAAAAAAATTAGCTGATGTAACGGACAATTTTTAATTATTTTAATAGTTTAAATCTAATTAATAAGAACGGATAGTATCCTTATTTTTAATAATTTAGCAGCTCCGATTCTATACTATGCAGGCCTTATGAGCGGGCTGCACCTGCTACCATATATATTTCAAAATTTACTAAATTGTTAACATTTCAAAATAATTTAATGTATATAACCTTTTACCTTGACGGTGCTCTAGTTTTGAGTAATATGTAAAAAAAGTATTTTATAATTTATTTATTTGTGTATTTCCAGATTAAAAAGCAATCCGCCGTTAGTTGAAAATCAAGAGATGCTTAGCAATTACTTGTGTAAGTTGCACAATCAAGTGAATATTAAATTAGGGAAGCCAGAATATGATTGCTCTAAAGTCAATGAACGATGGAGAGATGGATGGAAAGATGGTTCTTGTGATTAAACATAATTGTAACGAATAGTCCAGTGAAATTTGAATTACCTATTTTGTAGCTTAGTGAGGCCAACAAGAAGTGATGTAATTTTAAGAATAATTTATAAAATAAATATTTCTTTAAGTTGAACATGTCTAAAAATTATTTAAACATAGGGAAGAGGGGGCACATTTGAACACTATAATTTCAAATATGTTAAAAAATTAATCGGTTTTATAACTTGTAGATGTAATTTGTGAAAAATAGTATTACAAGTCACAGGTAATGCAGGAAAGAAATTAGAATAAAATTCGTCTTGGCTTCGGCCAAGTCGAATCACCGGCTGGGAGACCGGATATGGCACGTCAAAGAATAAAATTTAATATTGTTTAAAATATATTGTTGCAAATATTGTTTAAGAGTAAAACTGGAAAATCAATTTAGATCCTCTAGAAGTCGACACTCGCACTTGACTGCGCATTGTTTTTACTTGACCTAGAACTGTGCTTACAATAAGTACTTGTAAAACATAAGGAATCCTAGATTAAAAATATTTGTTTAAACAATTTAATTGAGAAATTTTGATGCATACCAATTTATTTAATTTACAATAAGTTTATTTGTTTTAAAAAGAACACTTCCCGAAGTACTTTCTTTTATTTTTTTTAAACCTAAATAAGGAGACTTCCCAAAGAGAAATTGAAAACAATTATGTAATTTTGAATTCATTTAATTTTTACCATGATAATCTAAAATACATGAAATACAGCGTCTGTATTTATTATAAAATTTTCAAAATGTGCTGGAATATCCTGTTGTAAATGTCATACGAAATTTGTGAGACCATTTTGATTCAAGTTTGAAAAAATAAAGGCAAACAATTTGAAAAAATGTTATCACCTTTCTATCCCTCATCCTATACCAAGGAGTGATTTTGTAATATTCCACTTTCCGATTTGGTTATTAAAATTAACTAATTTGTAGCTTGAGGGGTTCCACAAAGTTTTATATTATTACGGAGGGGTTCTGTGGTAAAATAAATCGGGTATATCATGATTTATAAGACAATTTTAATATTATTTACGTGTCGTGGTTACATCGAAATCAGTATGAAAACTTCTATTACAGAAACTAGCAGTTTGTCATTCAACTTTGGCCACATGTCTTTTTCTCATAAAGAAACATTTTACCATTTACACGTAATTCTATTAGGTATTAAAAATATTCACTTATACAACAACAAAATTATACATAAACACAGACCCACTAAAAAAAATCATAGTTCTTAACTAAACTGGAGTTTATTTCTTAATTTTATTATTCGACCGATTGTAACATAAAATAAGAAATTTTATAAATGCAATTTAATGGTCAAGTAGTATCTAGAATAAAAAAAGCATAATCTCCATTTACATGTTTCTTTTATTATTGTAACTTAAAAAATATAATAGATAAAGTGAAAATTTATCAGTAATCAATATTTACATTAAGATGTTGGATTCACATTTTGTATTAAAGTAATATTATCTCCTTTCAGCATTATACGACCCAAGGATTTTCTTATATTCTTTTTCACGTGATATTCTTCAGCCTCATCAAGAACAAGATTCATATACTCATCGAACCCAACGATATGCCCCTCAATTCTGAGGTTAACGTTTTCGTATATCCAAACTTGGACGCGGGACCGGTTTTGTAAATATCGAAAAATCAAATTAATGGGTTGAACCATTACCTTCTGAACTTTTTGCGGTTTGAAAGCCATTTTGATATATTCTTTAGTTCTTTAAGTAATATTCTATAAACCTTTTAAAACGTTCTTTATACGATGGGAGATACTACCAAAACTTAGGTTAATAACAACGGAATACCACGCTAATAAACCAACGCACTACATACAGCGCTACGGTTAGGAAGCGTCCTGTATAGAAATGAGGGTGTGTTCCGTATTGAAAAAGGGCGTTCAACAGTTAGATCGGATCGTTTTGGATCGATTCATTATTGTGTTGCACGCGTTTAAAGAACGGCAAATTTTACAGCTTATATATTTTTTAAATTAAAATTTCAGTTCTAACCTTCAACAGCAAAAAGTAAGTGCGGTAAATACTAAATAGTTTGTTTTGTGTTGTGGACTTATGAATAGCATACAAATTTTTAGGATCCTAAATTTTATAATCGATCTAAATCGGATAAGTGTCATTGAATAGCTAAAGCACAGACAAAAGGTTTGTTTGTTGTACGTGTTCTGAACTGCTCTGAACAGTTTCTGATTACGTCACACTGACAGCTTTTCAGAGTCAACATTCGACGAACACTTTTGGAACAACTTATCGTTGATCTAAATAACCTAACCTTAAAATATCTTGTATATAAGTTGCCATTGCATTGTCGAATATGAATAATTTAACTTATGAGATATTACAATATCTTGTGGCTTAAATTATTCATATTAGATACCACAGTTACAACTTATTTATAAAATATTTTGAGGTTAAGTTATTTACATCAACGATAAGTTGTTTCAAAAGTGTTCGTCGGATGTTGGCTCTGAAAAGCTGTCAGTGTGACGTTATCAGAAATTCTTCAGAGCAGTTCAGAACATTTACAACGAACAAACCTAATGACTTAAGACGGTGCTTAAAGTGACAGTTATGGTAAATCGATTAAATTGATTTATCTCGTTGAACGCTCTTATTGTCGACAAATTCGAACGACCAGTAAGATAGTTATTAAAATCTATTAAAAATCAATTTGATTTCCAACAGATGGCATGCCCAGTTACAGAAAATATACCCAAGAATATCTCATATGGTTGAGATAAATCCTTATTAGGATCTACATCTTAACGATGAATCCGAAAAACGGCACAGATAATTCTTACAGAGCGACCGATATTCGAACCCGGAACCCTCAGATCCAAAGTCCGAAATTCCTACCACCAAAGCAAATGTAACAGGGGGTGGGGGTTATAAACTAATATCTCATCGCTTTCACCATTATAGCAAGAGGGAAGAGTCTATTAACTAAATTCTCTAGCTTTATCATTGTAGTAATGGGTTTTTTAAAACAAAATCCCGCCGCTGATACCATTGTATTATAAGGGAGGGAGGGAAGTTAAGTAGCGTGAGGATGCTGCTACCACTTTCTCTAGAAGAAAGAAAATAAAAAATATGGAGGAAGTGGGAATCAAATGATTCCTTGATTTCACTAATGTTCACTTTTTAATACCAAATTTGGGCATAAAAATATAAATTAAAAGAAATTGATTTACTATAGATAGTATTTATTGATGCCTTACAACATTTTTTAGAACTGCGAATCTTAGAATGATAGTTAAAATTAAGTTTTTACTCACCCTTTTAAACAATTAGTAGTCAGGTCTCTTTTGGTTAGAAGAAATAACTCACAGGTAGTTAATTAAGGAATAATGAATTCAAGAAAATATAAAAAAATACAAAAACATTGACGCGGATTAACTGATTTAGCTCTTTGGGCTTGATTGATGGTCTACCGCCCCTGAGCTAGACTGAACTCCACTCATTTGCAAAACTTGGGCTCCACTGCCCCGGACTGACTCGAACTGACTTATGCCTGATTTCTTTACCTAGAGATATTTCTTAGATGATCTATCTATTAGATAAATTAATGAAGTAGCCAATCAGTGGTCAGTAAAACAAAACAATCAGAAATATGATATGAAGAAATCGGGCATTACTCGGACTGACTGACCGTACTGAACTGACTATCAACTGACGACTGCCAATCTGCGTCTTTTTCTTTAGTACTTATGCCCTTGTGATCGAGAGCCGTTTTAGGGTTTGCATGAAATGTGGGAAATCCGTTTTCGGCTGTCGTGACCTGGTTACGTAATTATTTTTAAGAGCAATTGAGATCTTTAAGATAAGTGGATTGAATATGGCACTTACCGTGGATCAAAATGTGATTACAGTGGAACCTGCACAAGTTCGACATGCTTCGTAATTACATAAAAAAGTTTTTTATTTTTAGACCGGATTCTGGTATAAACGGTAACCCTCCAAGAGTAGTTTTTACAAATGCGCATAAAAATCACATAATTTTTAAATTATATATATTACAACTGAATGCTTCAAAATTTTTTTTAAATAAATAAAGATAATTTTCTAAAACAATATTATTACTGATAACGTTCGGATTTAGAATGCTTCATAGATGAACAGTTTGCAGGAGTAAAAACTTCGTAATCAGCAATTGTAAAGTTATAATCACCCATCATCACAGAAGCAGAAGCTCCATTCCCATCGTAAGTATGTGGCAAATTTGAATAGCTATCCATATTACTATTGCAATTACTAGATATTAATAAGTCGGCTCCTGCTCCAAATATTGGCCCAGAACTAAAAGTTTTTTATAAAAATGTAGGATCAAACAAATAAAATTTATTAGTACATATACATATTACTTACTCTGGATGATAGCAAATAGCAAATGGTTTTTTTATTATATTAAATTTTGTGGGAGAAATATCTTGATGATTATAAAGTGTAAATAAAAATGCTTTCTCAGATGCAACGTAATGATTTTTTCCGATGGTTTGCCCCAAGGCGCATCACTAAATCCTCCACTTATTTCTCCTTGGGCACCCTAAATTAAAAATACAAAATATTAAAATTAAAAGTCATTAAATTGAATTTTCTCCAAACGGAGAAAAATGAAGGTGAAACAAAAGTGCATTAGAGATTCATAATTTTATGAAAGTAATTGTTTTATTTTACCGCCGACTACGAGTGGCACTTAACTATTTAAACTATTACTTTATTGCCGCGTGCTCATAATGTAAACGTTTAGTTTAACTTTTCTTCTTCTAAGTATTATTTTTTTATTTTTCAATATAGAATCACGAATATCTGCACCTGTACCAAGCCTGATATTGGAACGTTATAGGAAGCATTTAATTGTAATTCAAATTTTATTTAAAATGTTGTTCTAATTTGATGAAGGAAAAGTGCATTACAAAAATATCGATCTGGATGTGCTTGAATCTTATTCCGAAAACGTCATAGCCGTACAAAAATTCGTGTAATAATTTTTTGAGAAATACTATGTAGTTATCTGTTTCAATCGCAACAATGTTGTGTTATAAATTGTAAGCATTAAAAATAGTTTCGTGTTTAAGAAATGATAGTTAAATAATTAATTATATATACCAAAACAATGACATAAGTAGGAGAAATTCCATCGCAATGCCTGTGAAACGCTGCAGCTGAATATCCATGCGTGCTTGCTCGGTAAACCAGTCTCCAAGTTTGTTTTGGGTAGCCAAACCAAGCATTTAAAATTCTCTGAAAATGACTTTTATCTTGACTAAGAATTAATGATCCAGGAAATAAATGAGGAGAAGATCTGGGCTTTAAACGTGAATCTTCGGACCTTCCGGATATTTACTTGGGAGTGCAGCATGCCTGTACCTTTCTAAACTTAATTCCATAGGAACTGCCCCAGTAGGTTCTACTTCTTCAGCAAACACTTGACTATCTACAAAATAACAACATAAAATTTTGAATAGTAAATATTTACATCAACTGTTTCTCTCAGGGCAAATTGAACAACTCTGCATCCCAGATATGCACAGTTGCCCGGAGATATGTAGCCCAGTTCCTATGATATATTTGTAATTACATAAAATCGATTATACAATTTTTTCTCTTCCAACGTTTGTGGGAGGTCATTAGTAGTCTAAATCCAGATTTACAAAAGATATTACTCTTGCGTTAGGCGCTCAAATTTAAAGTGAATGTGCTTTAATTAAATAAATCACCCATTTCAACATCTGTCTGAAAACGATTAGAACCTAACTTGTAAGAAATTAAATTTTCTATAACTTTGATCATTACCATTTTCTGCCTGGGATCAATATTTTTTTACTTTATGTTGAAAATTTTTTTCCCAACGATGGGAAAATATTGTGAAATTGAATTTATGTAATTTATATAATTTCTTTTTATACATAACTGACTGGGCTAACAGAACTAGATAGGTATTACATAATATGAATGGCCAACACTTAGCTTGATTAGTCGATTTAGATATATTTGAAAACAACTTAAGTATGCGATCTATCAAAGTATCGACTAATTTAAAGTTTTCTAGTTACGGTTTACACGATTTTGAAGATAAAAATCCTATAATATTTAGTATTAAATATCGTAGGAAGTACTGAAATACTTATAGTTCTATAACTATAAGAGTGTTCTATTAAAAATAAGAATGTTCTACAGTCAAACTTGTTTTTATGCTGCCCTTTTATGTGCGTTTTTTGTGTGTGAATTTGTTTTGCGGTATACGTGCTATAAAAGTCTTTGACTATCAATTTTTTGTCTTTACACGTTTGAATTAATCAATTATCAATGATATACACTCAGTTGTTTTTGTCAACAAACTTAATTTTAAAAACAATTTAAATGTATTGTTCGAAAATAAAAAATTATTTTTATTTATAATATAGAATTGAATCGTCAAGTTTTCTGTATAAGGATGCATTTATATACTCCTTCAAGTTACCTATCATTATGTTTTTCTACTCTGTAAGCAATTCTTACTAATAAGTGAGAATCACATGATATACATAACTTTTAATGTTTCAAACAATTAGCATTGAAATTCAATACATTCAATTGACATAAATCATATGAGCTGACTAATGTAAACGCAGCAAAAAATAAATTTATTTTTATTTACACATACATATTTTCTACGTGGGACTGTTTTTATGCGATTAATCTACCACATAAAAAATTTTTTTAAATGTGTTGCAAACAATATATTTTATAGTTACTTATAAAGTTTCAGGATATTTTGTTTATGCAATTTCATGTATGGGCTCCCTATCCCCGCACAAAAACAGGTTTGAGGGTATATTACCATAATTTTACAGAATAAATTATCTACGTATATTTCACATTATTTTGCAACAAAAGATTTACTAAAAGTGGACAACTCGGCTAATTGTAATACTAGAATTTGATAAATATTTGACTACAGTTTAGGTATTTCTTGTGTAATATTTTACGTGCTAATTAAATTAATTCACAAAGAAAACCTTGACCATTGAATTTATCCCTTGTTGACCTTGCATCATGAGGGATTTAATTTTTAGTTCTTACCAATAAGTAAGAGACGCACATGATTTATAACGGCAGATAGATGATTACACACTCGTATTTTTTCTTCTTCAGTCCAATGTGCAGTTGGTTGTGTAACTCCTGCTTGATATTTGGCCCAATTTAAAACGGCACGCCATACATCTTCTTCCTCTAAACAAAGCTGTAATTTATAAATAAAATTTAGTGGACACCTACCAAATTATTTGCTTTTGATTTAAACTAAAGGAGATCCTATACAAAAAGTCACAAAGCAAAGTAAAATAATATGATAAGTACATATTATGTACTTGACTTATCTTGATTAAAATTATAAACATTTTTAATTATTTGAAACATTTTTAGAAAATCTCTTATTAAAGTGAATCTGTGTCACACAGTATATAAAAATTAAAACGCTATATAAGAATAATATTTGTTTTTCCCAAGATATTTTTCCATATAAAGCAAGGGGCTCAAGTCAAATCCATATCTATACTATTTCGAAATGTATTTATTTGTTAATTAATAAAAATTATTTATATTATTAACCTTTGAAATTAATTATTATATTAATTATATAATTAATTAATATAATTATATTGTTAATTAATATTCTATGTATTAACGTGCACGAATTTTTCATACATATACAAACATATATTTTTTGCACATAGTACATACATAAGATGTATTATAAGATGTATAAATTTCTTATATAACATTTATCAATTTCCTATATCTCAAATACAAATTTTATACATCACGTTTTGGTAAAAAAAATCTTATGTTAGATATCTATTGTTACTGAATTTCAACTTACGTAATCAGATGAGATGAGTTTGATCACTGCTTCTTTCGAAAGAGAAAGAAATGCATTTGTTCTTATGCATTCAACAGCATTTTCGCCTATGTAACTAATGCATCGATCCACAAATCCCCCAGCCGCTTTAACACCTGTTAAATAAAATGATGTATAAAACAAAAAAATATATTTGTTATTAAATTATTAATTACAAAATAAAATTTTTTCACCACTTTTAAATTTTTCGATTATTTTATAAAACTGTATTCGCAGTTGGTACTGCTGACGTTATCTGCAAATTTTGGCCGGCTTCATTTTGTCCTAAAAAACTTATCTATAAAAAATTTATGTACATACCAAATATTTTTTGATTTAAATAAAATTAGATCTATTAAAATAATTAAAATAAATATGGAAGTATTAATATTATTTAAATCTATTATTTGATTAAAATTTAATTAATCTTAAAATTAAAATCTAACCAAATCTTTATGAAATAAATACTTATAATTTATAAAACATTAAAATTATAAAATAGATTGTAATCCAGATATTTTTAAATAACAAGGATAATAACTTTATTCAATATTTAATATGAAATGATATATTGTTTAGTTATAAAAATTACTAATTTGAATTACCTATATTATGGTAAAATTTATTAAAACATTTTTTTAATCAAAAACCCAACTACGTAAAAAGCGAACAAAAAAGAATTACAAGAAGTAGGAATATAGTAGAAATCTTTTTTCTTAAACTAAAATAGTGATTGTTATTATCCGTCTTGAGCGTGCCAATTAAAAGGTGATATGAAAGGTGAATATGATAAATAATTTCAGTCGGAGGTATCAGATTCATGTTTTACTTGCTGCAACCATAGACTATAGAAAGAATGGACATAGCATGTCCTATTCGAATACACATAACGTTTTGATGCCATCGTTCAGCATTGATAAGAAAGGCGGGGAGGTAAACAAAGTCCTGATGTTTGTTTTGTATGCCACAGGCGTGCGTGTGGGTTCGCAGGTACTTGGATTCAATGTCAAATTAAAATTAGGTTTCAACATGTAAACAACGAATAAAATTTATTTTTAAATAATAAAATAAAATTTTTATAATTTCATATTACCGAGGCACTCAAATTACTTGAAAGACATCTTAAACAAATTGTTTTCGAAATCCTAAAAAATAAATTTGTATTATCTACTTATTTGAAGTATAGGTATTGTGGTAATGGTGGAATAATATGAAAATGATATCATCTATGAAGTAAAAATTGTAATTTAGACACGCCGATGAAATTCTTTTAACTTCGAAATGTGCGCCACTGAAATAGTATACATTATAACAATTTACTTACCTACGAAAAATAACAACTTCTTCGTTAAGTTTTGACTTTTTACACATTATACAAACATATTCAGCAGTATAAATTTATAACGGAGCTATATTTTTGCAAGATAAAAATAAATTTTCTGAAATGCGGACAACCTAACCCTATTAACAGGCGTAATGTACTGTAGATCATAACAAGCATTTCAAAACAAAAACACGGTTTTGGTCACATGATCATGGTTACACTAAAATATGTAAATAGCTGTGTCCATTCTTTCTAATAGTCTATGGCTGCAACTCCTGCTACATGTACTATGGCCGTGTTCACTTAACAAGCCTTCTTACCACCATCATTTAAACTACGCTCTTTTGAAATATCCTACGGATAACTACCGGTTGAACACTTAAGTCATGCACTACAAATCTACTTGCATTTATCGTAAATCTATTCATCGCTCTAATATTATATAAAAGAATTTAAGCTGATCCTTATAATGTCAATAATTTGAATGTTGTTACTTACACTTTATGTGTAATTAAAATAAATAAAAATTTATTCTAAACTTTTTAGAACAAAAAGGAAGTAAGAAATAAATTAACAGACAAAAGAAATTTGTTATTCAGAATCAAAAGGAATTTTTGAAGAGAAAAAGAGCAATGTTTCGGAATTAAGCTGGAGAAAGTTTTACGCGCGTTCCAGTAAGTAAATCAATAGTTGAGGTTGATAACATTACTCTGAACAGAGTTAGTAAAAGCACGAAGTCAAGATTTACAAATTACAAACATGCTTTCTTCAGGTTTAATGTACATAATCTTCCAATTATTAATGCCCTCCAGATAGATAATCTGGAGCTGTCTGATGATCGGCATTCGCCCGCCGTTCTTCGTCAACTCGCACGTCCTCCTCAGGTTTTCTGCCAGTTTTTTCATTTTTCCAAGGAATTTGTACTCAGGGATTTTGTACCCGGAGAATCTATACTTGAATTCTTATATCCTCCGGCAAGTCCTTCCTGTTAGATAATAAGTGATCGAACAGCTTACTGGTCGAGATTATATCGAGGTTTTCTCCTCGAGCTGATCTGTAAGTGATCTGTAATCCCTAGCTAGTTATAGAACTGTTCTTTTCATTTACAGTCTCGGAAGAAATTGCATTTACAACTCAAAGATTTTGCTTCAAAATGTGATTACAGTGCAGTTACATAAAAAAGTTTTTTATTTTTAGACCGGATTCTGGTATAAACGGTAACCCTTCAAGAGTATATTTTACAAATGTGCATAAAAATCACATAATTTTTAAATTATATATTACAACTGAATGCTTCAAATTTTTTTTTAAATAAATAAAGATAATTTTCTAAAACAATATTATTACTGATAACGTTCGGATTTAGAATGCTTCATAGATGAACAGTTTGCAGGAGTAAAAACTTCGTAATCAGCAATTGTAAAGTTATAATCACCCATCATCACAGAAGCAGAAGCTCCATTCCCATCGTAAGTATGTGGCAAATTTGAATAGCTATCCATATTACTATTGCAATTACTAGATATTAATAAGTCGGCTCCTGCTCCAAATATTGGCCCAGAACTAAAAGTTTTTATAAAGAAAGCAAGACCAAATTTAGGATTTCAAATACTTATATGGAGATTTAAAACGCGATTAAATTTTAGTTAAAATTGGCGTATGAAAACGTGTTATTAGTTTTTAAATTTTATTAATTAATATTAGTCTTTATTTAATATTTTAAAAGTAGTAGGAGAAAACTCCTTTGGTTGTAAAAACAACCAAATTTTAGATTTCGTATCTTTATGGTAGAAAATAGAGATGATTAAATTATGGTTGAAATTGGTTCATGGAAACAATTTTAGAGTTTACTCCTTAAGAATCGATTTTCATATATAAGCGCTCGGTATGAGAAAATATGGGAAGTAAAATCTACTGATGAATGACCTCGTTACTTTTTTGGTGCGCACCTATGGTGCGCAACTTTCTATGTTATTGGGCTTGTTTGTTTCTATCAGTGTCAATGTACTTATATTGCTGTTTTTGTTATACATATCAATAATTAATATTGTTATTGTGAAGTTATAATTTTATCATTATATTTCGCTAAATATTTAATAATTATCGATGTAGTTCATATAAATATATATTTGAGAATAACACATAAAATTAGATATTTAATCCAATTTAGACAATTTCTAACCTAACCAAAAATTATTTTCGATGTCTATAAATTCCTCCAGGTTATTATGATTTATTTTATGAATAATTTTAAATATCAATAATTCAAGTCAATAATTCGATAATATTATCTGAAAAATCAACAATATTTCTTTATTATAAGGGATGATTATATATAATAATGTTTTTATAAAATTTTCTTTCGAAAAGTTATTTTTATTAGCATACTTAAATAATTTTCATGTACTATTTATTATTGTACGTAAAAGATTTAGTGACAATTATCTTTTATAACCATATTTTGTTAGTTATTAAGATAATATTATATTTTAATGCATTTATAAATTTTCTAATTTTTTTTTACTGGAGGAAACTCCAGTCGTGCGTCGGAGCTGACACACACGGTTTTTTAAATCCATTTGTTTAATATTAGTTTTTATTTAATATTTCAAAAACTAATAAGAATATCAAAACTGTATCCTGTGTATCCTTGTATCGAGACTTAGACCTGATTAGATTTTGGGCCAGATTGGTTAATGGAAAATATTTTTTTCTTATTATTATTAAAAATTATTTTTTTAATATTTTTCCTTTTTATTTTAATTTAATTTTATTTTTAATTTTTTTTATTTTTTTTAAAGTATGATCAAGTGATGGGCTTGGCGACATCTGATTTTTTGGTTTTTAATTAAAAAAATTGAAGTATGTTGTTAAAAAATGGCTTTTGATCAAAAACATGAATTAACGTAATATCTTTTTTGTTTTTTTAAATATCAAAATTAATACATTTGATTTTGATATGTTAAAATTTGTTATTTTGTATGGTAATAATGATATTATACAGCAGAGTAGCGAGTTGAAAGCCTTAAGTAATTACGAATAAGTAATCGCAGGTTCGAACTCCATACGCTCATGTTGGGTCGAGTAAAATAGAGGAGTAATCCCACCTCGTAAAATGGATTGCGAAGACTTCCAAAATGGAAATTGAATAGTATTTATTAGAATATTTAATTTTTAATGGTAATACAATCCGTCTTCATTTTTAAAAATTTATTTTCTAGTAAGATGATAATTTGCTTGGTTCACTTTTGAAGAGAAAATTACTACATTTTTAGTGAATTGTATTAAAATAAATTTATTGAATTGCAAATCTGTACGATATATTATAGTTGTTCAAATATTTATTAATTTTAAGTTCAAGTAGATCACATTTTACAGGTAAAAGCCAATAATTTCGAATCTAACAAACATTAATTCCTTCTTTCTTTAGTCGTGACCCTTCCCCATCCATAAAGGGTTATTCTGACTAATTACCTCTATGGATTGCGGGGGATACCTTTCGAGGAAAGACGGTCAGAATAAAGTTTTTATTTCGCCCGGGTTGGAACCGGGTTTTTCGGCTTGTTGTTATGATTCGATTTTCGGCTAGACCACGATTCCTTGTGTAGGAGTAGACACATACTCGCAGTAGTAAAAAACTTGTAATAAAAATTATTATTTTACCTGCCGAACGCTCTTGAATATCCATAGCAGCAGCTAAAAACGTGCAGGCGGAAGCAACGGATAAAGTAGAAGTTACATGATCTTCACAAGCTATTCTCAACTCATCAACGCCTAATTCCTGTGCTAAAACCAACATTTCGAATACTCCATTATCTTGTAGAAGAATCTGTTAAAGAAATTGAATGTAAAAATATAATTTTATTATAAAATTTCTTACCTTTCCAGTGTACACATAAATTAAAAATTGTCGGAATGTATCAGGTGGTGCTTGAGGTAAACGTATAGGCGTCGGTGTTCCTGGAGCAGCAGGAGCCACAGAACATCCAGGAATTCGACATACTTCTCCGCGTTTTGCAGTTTGAAAACTTTTACATCTAAAATTCATTATAAATATTTAATTTTAAAAATAGGTACATTGAACTGGTAATCATGGGAATTTTCGCAAATACATATAATAGGGTCATAGAGGAAACAATTTAGTTATTCGTTTTGACTTTCTAAATAACACATTATGCTTTGTGGATCACGGTAGCTTAGTAAGGGAGGGATGAGTAAAAGTAACATCGTCGATTGTATTACTGAATCTTTAATTGCTTTGCTTAATATTTACGTCAGTTAGTCACAAATCGTAGTGCATTTCTAGTTGGTCTTGAAAAAATGTAGAAAAAAAAAAGAAAGGACTGGTGGAAAGCCACCTTCCAATTTTCAGGCAGCAATGTAAATTGGCAAATTAATGTCTTATTCTCATATTCCGGGATTGGAGTGATACAACTTGCAATTTGCACTTAGATGGGTGACCGTTTCATTAATATTTTGTCGCTGCCATCTTCTAATTTGACTTTTTGGAAAAGAATATTTGTTTGATTTCACAGGAAAATTTATATATTATATTATTTTATACTAGCTGGATACCGGCTTCGCCCGGGGTCTCATTAAAAGGTGGAACTCTGCCTTTGTCTGAAGTACTTTAGATTTTTCCGAGTATCCTGCTTCGCTTAAGGTTTTCTTCTCGACGGAAATCTTGCTTCCCGTTGCTAGAGCGTTTCAGAATGATTTTAGTGTTCCCGTTGTCGAGTGTTTCAGAACGGTTTATATTGTACTCTACAATTTTCTCTACAGCTTTTGTTCTCCAGTATTTCAAATCATTTATAATAGTGTAGGTACTGAATGTGAATATACCAACGTAAAATTACCATATATCAATTACAGGTATTGGCGATGGGAATCTCGTTAATCCATTCATGCTCGTCCGCAATTTTTACTTTTTTTAAATTAAGCTTTTCGGTTCCGGTTTTAGCGGAAAACCTCTTTAGGGTCCTAGAGAGTAACTGTGCAAAATTTGGTTGGGATCGGTCGAACGGTTTAGGAGTTATTAAAGACGAACAAACAAACAAACAAACACAAACAAACAAACAAACATTCAATTTTATATAATAGATAATAGGTCTGTTCCAACAACGGTGATTTCCAGTAATATTACTACAACCCAAGCGCATTTGTGCATAATTGTGTCTGATGGGACGAAAATTGACTAATGCGCTTGCGCTCCAGTAATATTACTGAAAATAATCGTTGTTGAATAGACCTGATATTTCAACAACGTAGTAATTAATAAATTGGAGTTTATTATTTTATCAAAACAAAGTAACGCATTAAAAAGGAATGCTTTTAATTTAATTAAAAATATTACAAAATTAAGATGACCTATGGACATAATGTTTCTGTATTATTTAACGTCATCGGTATGATATTCACACAGAGAGCACCACAATATTACAACAAATTTGCGCTTACTTGGCTTCATGAAGTGTGGAACAGAACTAAGTTCTCACGCCATATTTGACAACGCCACGTGCTGACGAGTTTTACTCTATTAAAAAATCGACTTGGTGATAAAAATTAAAACAAAGTAACACGTTTGCCATTGTTAAAAAATGTGGAGTGAGACCTTAGTTTTGTTTTACTCTTCATGAAGCTACAACCAAGTAAGCTCAAATTTGTTATAATATTCTGGTGCTCTCTATGTGTATGTTATACTGATGATAACGTCAAATAAGACAAACATAATAATGTCTATAGTTCACCTTAATTTTGAAATACTTTTTAATTTATTATTTACATTTACTAATAGTATATTATACACCAAGGTAGTGAAGATAGTGTTATAACCCTAGCGCCAGATTAAATCCCAAGGTGCGTAGCACCGCGGGATTTAAGGCGCGCGGGTTATAACACGCTTCACTACCGTGGTTTATATACAATTTTTCCACTACTAGGATTGTTTACTCTTATAATAATAATTGTTAATGAATAAAGTAAATCGTTTTAATTATTTATTTCAAATTATAAAACAAAGATAGTTTTTGTTTTGATGTTGACACTTGCTTGAAAATGTTTAATTAATTTTGACATAAAGGTTACATTAAATATTTTGATATTTGTAAGTTTTGCGAGTATATAGTTGACGAAAACTATTTTGTCAATAAGTGTACTATTTGTAACGATAATTGATTGTAATAATTATTAATAATCGATTTATAAAGTTTCTAGTCATAATTAGCTGTCATAATTAATTCGTTTTCTCATTTCGCCTAATTGCTAAACGTCACAAAATTCCAATTTAATCAACATTTTAAATATCAAATTAATCTTATTTATAGACCGATTTTAATTATTTAAGGCCCAAGATAAATAGGACTAGTTCATAAAATCTTGCAGATGTCACTAGTTGTTGTATAATATTTTATTTTATCTAAGATGCACACCTTTTAAAAGGTATATTATAATCACATTTGAAATTTGAATTGAACCTACCTGGATCTTCATACTATTGTACCTTTGTAAGCTAGGTAGAAGTACCTGCATAGGTAAAAGGGACGCATGTAAACCACGCTTTTCAAATTAGAATTATAAAGGAGTTCGAAATTTGAGTATAAACAAAATTTATTTAAAAGAAATCACCGATAAAATGTAAAGATTTACTAAAATAAAATAAACTGACAAATTTTTAGATTTGCAATTATATTTATGTTGCTAATTTTTTGTTTTTTGTAGTCGACCTTTCCGATTTTTCGGAGATAGCTAACTCGATCCATGGCGGATCGTAACACTTCATGTTTCTAAGATATCTTCTTCTGACTATTTCCTCCAATACACAATCATGATAAAATTTTGTCAACTTAGGAAGCAAGACGTTATGCCACATATCCCGATCTATCGAAATTTCCTCTACGAAAGTATCGTCGTCCGTTACATAGACCATAAAGTAACATTTTCTCTCCCAGTAATGTTCATCTGGCCTTGGACTTGATAATAATAGGCATGATCCCGATTTAATTCCATAAGACCATCTTCGTTTATTTTTAAACACGTAAGCTTTTTTCTGTGCCTTGTCTTAGAGTAAGATTCTTTTAATTAATTTTGGTATGCATTTAACTTCAACACAATGTGTATTTCCAACTAGCCCATCTGGAGATGCACCTAAAAGCAATTATTTGTGTCAATATACAAACCTGCTTTTGTCACCTCTTCAATGCCAAGCTGTTTTGCTAATATGGTCAGAGCAACTGTTTCATATCTTTTCCCAAATAAAGTGGATTCAGATTGAAACTCGGATGGATAAAGTATGTCTTTTACAAGTCCATGACATCTGGTCGTGTTTCTTCTAGCTTTCACTGCGCCAAATCTTGATGCCGTGAGACGATTTTTTTTCTGCTCTGTAACGATCATTTTCAAATTGCTTTGTTGTTGACATAGCAATATCGTTACGTTGTTCTTCAGTTACATGCAGTTTTTCCAAAATGCGCTTCTTTGATATTTCTACTTCTTCTAGTGTAGGTTCCACTTGTTTTGCATATGCTCCATAATCCACATTTTTTTCTAAAACCGGCAACTTAATTACGCTACGACTATTTTTCGGGGTTTCGTGGCACTCAAAGTTTTGCTTCGAACAGATCTGTCGATATAATTTTGAAAATATTTTCCGGGGCTCATTCCTACTTCGCGCTTGTACGAATTTACATGCCACAATGGTCCCAAATTATATCTCAGTGCCGTCAAATCACACCTCATATCAAAAGAACCTCGTCCACTCAAATTTAGCCGTTTACCACAATTAAACCTTGCCAGAATGCTCATAAACAATTCTGCTCGATTATTGGTTTCATTATCGATGAGCATATGTGATTTCTTCAGCAAATTTTCTATAGCTTCGTCAATATGATGATACAAGCCCGATTGTTTTATTGCTTCTATATTGCTATTTAAGGTATCTTTATTTTCGCAACCGAAATATGGCTTGCATTTTGAATGATCCCCAAATGTGTGATTAAAGCCAATTTGAAAATCTTCTCTAAGTGACTCTAGTGGGTTATCTTCAAAACTGCAGTTATAAATAGATGACTGAGCAATACTTTGAAGATCCTCAATTATTTTTTTTGTAAGTTGCTTCCGAGCAACATCAGATAACGCCTTATCTTTTTTCAAATTATATAGTTTTTTACCATGATTTTTTATAGCATGGTTTGCACATTCTATTTTGGTAATAGACTCGCCATAGCTACATGTTTTTGATAGCACAAAAACACTTGAATCACCATCTGCTATAAATTTTTGTATCTAATGCCATGTTGTTCTTCGCTAAAACAGAAACCTTGAGCTATTATATCTTGCTCCATAGCGGAAGAGCTGCCAGACCAATTACGAAAGCAATCGTGGATTTTCGGTTCTTCATCTTTTTTAGCTGCCCTGGCACAAACAGTACAGTATTTATTTCGCACCCCCATAAACAAAACTTTTTTAGTGAATTTCCCAATTATAACTGCCACTCCAGATGCTGCGTTATAATTATGACCGTATGATCGTTTTGACCATCCACCATCCAGATATACAGTAATGAAAGGTACTCCATCCTCATCTATGTCGTTTTTACGTATGGCTTCATCATATTCATCTTTACCAGCTTTAGACATTTCTGTTTCAATTTCTTCGTGCCATAATTTTTGCAGTGATTTTTCTTTAATTGAGTACGTATACTTATTTAAACAGGGAACGTTCATACAATTTAATAATTCTTCTAATTGACCAAATGTACCTCCAGTGGCTAAAGTACCCCATACCGCGCCCGTGTTTATTACAGATTGTTGGAAAGTAGGATCTTCGGTAGCTTTTACAATTTCAATATCGCACATATTGCATTTAAACTCAATATGACTAATTAAACCCAAACCTCTAGTAATTTCACGAACCGGCCTTGGGATAGGCCGGTTCTGATATGATAGTACTTAAAATTGTACTGAGTCCGGCCTCTGTTTTCTTGAGGAATGTAAATGTCAATAAAATTGTTTTTATTTATTCTCCTACTTTCCCCCTTGTTGTTAACCCTGTACACTATTTAGGTGGTTTTTCCGCGTAGCGGCTCAATAATTATTTTCGGGTTTTTAATTAAATTTAAAAAAAATATTATTATAACAAAATATTATACGAGTATTATGTACTTGATATAGGCATTAGAACCAGGTAAAAGACAGCTTATAAATTACGGCAACTATGGGGTGGCTTAAGTGTTTAAATGACCGCTTATATTTTACCTGATTTTACACAATAGGTATTATGGTTTGTGTCATTGCTTCAAATTTGAATGCTGACCTCTCTTTGAAATTGCTTGAACTGAAATTTGACGTAACGCCATGGCGCCAATTTGAAATTTCATGTAGATTGCGTGAATTCTAGTGGCAAGCAAATAAGGCAAACCAAAAAAGATAATGGTATTTTTTTTCGATTGATTAGTATGGTAGGCATTACTTTACGCCTCCTATTTTATATTTATAACAAAAGTGTATTTTACTGAAAACTTACAAAAAAAATTTTTTATATTAAATTTTTTTAAATAAAAAATAGCAGGCGTTAAGTAAAATAGAATTTTAAGTATGCTCTGAAAATTTCAACTTTCTGCGATTATTAGTTTTTGAGATTTGCTTGCCACCAGCTCAACGCCTATTGATCTAGCACCTTAAACACTATTGATAGAATTTCTTGGTTATGCTAATTCGTTTTACACATAAATTTTCTTTCAAAATGGCCCGAAGTTTCCGGACTACGCATTTATGTTCATTATTAACTACTAGTGAATAATAAAATATTATTCACCTCAGGTGACAGAAGGCGTGGTTCACAGTTCGATAACTTACGTTGAAATGATAGTGTTTATGGCTAGTAGTGGAAAAAACTTTTATATATATTATATCATTGCTGAAAGAAATATGTAAGCCTTCTTTATTCGTAAAACGTCAAAGACTCAATTTTTTTAGTACGGTGTTCTCGGTTTTTGGATAGTTATCCATGGAAAAAATGAGAACTAAGACCTAAGATTTTATTTCGTTTTGTTAAATTGCTAATTCCTCACCCACACTATCCCATATCTTTGTTTTTATAACTAGATAATATTTGATAAATACCTTGCCATTAAAATAACTCGATGAGCATAAACACGTTCTTCTTCGCGACCTAGAATAAAAACGATATCGGCGGAATCAGAATCTTCTGATAAACGTTGTAAATCGTCCAAAAGACGAGGTACGCCTGCCAAAGCTTTGTCGGCAGATAATCCTGTTGTTCCCAAACCACCCACTCGAGAACCCATTTCTTGATTACTATGAATAAAATATTAATATTAGGTACATTTCCGCATGAACTAAATATGAAATTTAAGTAAATTAATTAACAAATTGCACTCAAAAGGAATTCTTTTAAAAAATAATTAATTTTTTGTTTATACTATGCATTTGATGGAATTTTATGATATACGATATCGCACAAAAAAAAAAATTGCTCATAAATAATTCTCCATATAAAAACCGCTTTAAAAAACACCGCCTAAAAACAGGTTTGATTGGATAATGTATAATTTATTTGTAGACGTACATTAATGCATTTCATGCCAACGCGACTAGTCTCTGACCCTGATGTGGCTTAAAATTTTTTTTAGTTATTCGGTTCATTTTTATTTTCGACTTACTTGTTTTTTCTTCTTCTTCTTCTTAAATTAGGACTAGGTCCTGTACATTTAAAGCAAAACCAAATAAAAACTAATATTCGAATACGAAATATGTATTTCCAAAATGAATAACATTAAAAAATAAAATTCAAAAATACAAACTAAATTAATGAATATTGCAAATTAAATGTAATCAACATAACTATAATAATATTCCAATAACAACCAATTATAAAACTAATCCAAACTATTTAAATTAAACAAACAATTTTAATAACATTTGATTAAATAATTATCCAAAATTTACAATTTACAAGTTAATAATATAATAATATTTAAAAATTAACTTTTAACAAATTAAATCCAAAAAATTAATTAAATTCTATTTATATCAAATCCATATACGCAAAAAACAACTAAATTTCATTTTAAGACAATTTAAAATTGAAAAGGATTGGTATTTATGGAAATTTGTAAAAAATTTTTAAACAATTAAAATTAATAGCTTAAAAAATAAAATCAAAAATTAATTCCTCTTAATACATACAAAATGTTTAATTACCATGCTCCAATAGTAATTTGTTTACAAATGCTACAAATTATTAAATTAATTTTAACAGACTATTTATATGTTTAATCAATCTCATAAACTATTGCATTGGTTATTAATATAAATCTAATGTTTAACTTTATAAAATAATTAATAATTTAAATTATCTATTTTCAAAATTTCAGATATTTATATGTTTTTGACAATTTGTACAAGTTTATTGGTATTAGTTTTTAAGTAATATTAGACTATTTCGTCACTATCTACTTAAAATATAAATCTATTTTGGCTATTCTTTCTTTCAGGCATAAATTTTCAATTTTAGAATTTCTAAAATTATATCTGCATTGTTCCAAGTAAATTACTATTATATTTATTAATACAAAATTTTATTCAACTTTTTTAGTATTAATTTTTTACTATTCTTATATAATTAAATAACTTTAAATTTATTATAACATTTAAAAAATTAAAAAAATTTAATATTTAAATTTTACAATTTTGAATTAATTACCAAAAATGTAATTAAAAAAATAGTTAAAAATTATACTTAAAATTAACTAAATTCATTCTTTAATCTTATTAAAAGGGTTTGGAAAATAATTATTTAAATTAAATTGTTTAATTTAAAATTTTTTTTAGTTCTTATTCGAATGTTGAAAAATTTCACTTGGTAAACCAGATAAATTTAATAATGAATACTCTCAAATATTAAAAATTTAAAAATAACTTTATAAAATAATTAAAAAATTTAAATATAAAATTTGCAAAATTCATTTCTATATTTTCAAAAAATCAATTTAAAAACAATTCTTATTAAAATTTCATTTTCAAAATATTTTTTATTAAAAAATTTTATTAAATTATTTAAAAAAAAATAATAATTAAATTATTTCAAAAAACATTGGACCATTAATTATCATTGCATATTATAATTATCTTTAAATTAAATTTTAAATTTTTAATATTTTAATTATAATAAATTTTAAAAATTTTTTTAAAATTAAAAAAAAAAAAATTTTAATTTTTTAAATTTTTTTTTTTTTAAATTAAAAAAAAACCCAACCCCTTTTTTTGGGGGGAAAAAATTTTTTTTTTAAAAAAAAAAAAAAATTTTTTTTAAAAAAAAAAAATTTTTTTTTTTTAAACCTTTAAAAAAAAAAAATTTTTTTTTAAAAAATTTAAAAAAATTTTTTAAAAAAACCTTTTAAAAATTTTTTTTAAAAAAAAACCAAAACCCCAAAAAAAAAAAAATTTTTTTTTTTTAAAAAATTTTTTTAAAAAAAAAAAAAATTTTTTTTTAATTTTTTAAAATTTTTTTAAAAAACCCCAAAAAAATTTTAAATTTTTTTCCCTTTTTTTTTTTAAATTTTTTTTAAAGGGAAAAAAAATTTTTTTTTAAAAAATTTTTTTAAAAATTTTTTTAAAATCTAACCAATTTTCAAAGCAATTTAATGTTAATTAAAACAATTTCTAAATAGTTTTTAACCGTTTCAAATCGGATTGCGGAAAAAATTAAGGCGGAAAAATCTCTTATATCAAATATTTTTTTATAAAAGTGAATTCGGTAAAGATTCCTATTAAAACTCATAGCAATACTTAGTTCAATATTTATTTTTGGTAACCAATCAGACATCGCAGTTTTACTTACAGATTTTCTATTTAAATTTCATACTCAATTGCTATTATTATCATAATTCATATATTTAAACTTATCCTATTAATTTTAATTACCTATGTCTTGTAATCATTTCATTGATCAGTTTAATTGTCTATCCTATAAATGTACTTTGAAAATAGGTTTAAAAATGCTATTTTATCGGATAACATTATATTGCGCAATTATGACTGTAATCCAAACGTCTATCGAAATTCCGATATCGATGTTCGTATTAGTTCGAGTACATTCAAATATGTAACATATTTCACAGAAAAATCGCCCACAAAACGCGCATAAAAGAACCGGATAAAATAGGTTTGAATGAAAACCTATAAAGAATAGTGTAAAATAAATTATCCTTATAGTAAATAAATTTTTCAAAAAAGGAATGTTTGCTTAGTAGCTTTTCAAAAATTTGTTAGCTAAAGAAAAAAATGTATAACATTTTGTAAAATGAGCACGGTCAACTGACCCGAACCAATAACTAAACAATATAACATAATAAATTATGTCTAAGATATCAGAGCCTAAAGTTGATCAAGTTGGCATGCAATGTCCATTATATTATAATCTTTATATTTCTTTCTTAAATATAATTTGAGGTAGACTTAAGAATTAATTGTTTTTTTTAAATTTTATAAAAGTGAGTTGCGACTTAAAAAAATTATTTAGCATATCAAATTTTAATCCAAAGAATCACTTTTGTATTCAACGAGGTAATTCCGCTTCAGCGTTATACTCTGTATATGTTACCGTGAAAGTGGATAATGCAGTGAAAGTATACAGTTACTAGGGATTGTAGACATTCACAAGACTGCTTAGGAAAAGTAGACAATTTACTTTTGATTTACAAAAAAATCTACGTTTTCTATAGTGAAAGTCCTATCTAGTGTAGGTATACTTTTAAAAAAAAGTATAAAGAAAAGGGTCAGGAAAAGTAGATTGACAATAAATAGTTATTCTCGTTTTTATACAAAAATGTGTGAAAGATGAGAGTCTAATTAACAGTTTAAAAAAATAAAATTTGTGATCGCTCTACAAATTTTGGAAAAAAATATACTGTTAGAATGATTCCGAGATTTGCCTCCGCTTCGCTCCAAGCTGTTTTGACAAACGCTTTACTCATTAAAAATATCCCCATAGAATGGTCCTACTCGGAAAAGTGTGAGAGCGACTGGTTTTCCACCGTTTGTGATTGTCGACTCATTTATAACGCACGTACTGGTGATAGAATGTTTTCCATATACGGCATAATATTACGCAATAATACACCTACATGTGTTTCCTATGAGAAAATCGTAATTTTCAAAATTAAACTGTGGCCTTATTAGAAATCCGACTAAATTCATCCTCACCTTAAAGAGATTCTATTTTTCTGCTCTTTCGTTTAGTAAACCAATTTTTATATGAAAAAGTATGTTTTCGAGTCAGGGTTAGTCGACTCTTGTCTTATTTTAAATTAAAATTTTTATTTTAAACAAAATTTTACATTATGGGGTTAGATTAAATTTAATCAACATTTCCTGGACGGTATTAGTGACTGTATACATTCACTAGTAAAAGTATATTTTTTTGTTACTGTAAACTTTCACTGGTTATATCAGTGAAAGTATACCTTCACTAGGAATTGTATACATTTCCTAACAATACACTTTCACGATAACATATTATATAATACTTATTAATTTCTGTCCCTGTTACAATTTTTATTGTTATTCTGAAGTAAATAATATGTTCTTATAAATTATAATATGTATGTTGAATAAAATATTTTAAAAATTACAAGTTAAATGTTTGAAAATATTTTATTCAACATATAATTTCACAAGTTAATAAACATTTACAATTAAATTATAATAAAATTAAAATTAATTATTATTAAATGTCTGATGACAGCAGTAACCATTGCTGAAAGCTTACAAATAATGTTTCGTTTTATTGTTCATTTAACCTTATAATTTTAAAAATTTGAATCAATATTAAATTATAATATTATCCCTGAACCCTGATACATATTAGAATGTTTTTAATTTATACCTAACAACAATTAAATTTAAATACGTATAAATTTAGTAGACCTTCCAATGTAACAATTTAAGCATTTTTACATGAAAATTATGTCCTATATTTCGGTTTTTTATTGATCAATTATCAATGTTATAATAATAATATAACAAATGTTAAAAGAAAAAAGATGATTTTGGGCGTCAAGAATCCGTTACTCAGAAAATCTATTATCAAATTTTGGATAACGAATTCTTGACGCTCACGATAATTTTTCTCTCAGTAGTTTTAATTTTCAAAAAGTATTTTCTTCTCAAGTTTGTTATGTTTATTATTTTATAGAGTTGATAATTGGTCAATAAAGGACCCGAAACGTCGGACATAATTTCTATTTAGTGTTTTGACTTTGAACTGTAAATAGTTTTCAATTGTTATAAAGTTATAATACATTTTTAAATAAACTATTTTAAATTCGTTGTTAAAATATTCTAAAAAGTAAAATGAATGACAAAATGCATTTGTATGCATATTTGCAAGATAAGTTATATTTTGATGTTGTTTTTGATATACAAAAACAATTTTTTTTAAATTTTAAAGAAAATTTAAGAAAAAAGTGATAAATTGTTGGAGAAATTCATTAATCGTTTAATATAAGTTCCCAGTGATCTTAATATTCAAAAAGTAGCTTCACACTCAAAGCACAAAACCTCTTTGTGTATTTATCTCACAGGGAATCTGTCACTGGGAATTTATTACCGGTAAAATTTTGATAATTTTAGAAATAAAGACATTAAATAAGATTAAATTAAAAATATTCAAGATAAAATTATATCAACTTAATTCCTGAAAGAGATCTCAAATCAGTACCAAATTCACACCCAATTGATTATACTATAAAGGTAATCAGATATAGAGCCAATTAGTCCAATCCTATTTAAATTCATCGGGTATTTAAATTAAATGGAAATTTAAATTGATACACGTATTAAAAAGTTTATTGCAATAAATTTTTTAATTTTGAACAGAAGATTATGATTCCCGAGTGAAATAAATTGTGAAAGTTTTATCAATGTTAAAACTTATGTTGTTCGTTTTGATTTCTGCTCGCTAAATTAAGGAAAGATAATATGGTATCAATAGAAAGATGAAATGATGCTAAAAACAAGACTAAGGGTGAAATTTTTATTTTAACATACTGATTTAAAATTTGACAATTTTCAAATTAATGCGCCATTTTTAAATTAAAACGTATTTGTAATTAATTTGTAGGAGTAATTAATAATTATAAAATTGAAAAAAGTAAAAAATTTATAATTACATTTTGTAAGGCTCTATCTTCTTAATGCTCAATCTCCTAGGGTGCTTACGGTACTGTGTGAGGGTATCCCCGAGCAACATTACTGCATAGTGTGCAAACAAATCAAAGTTTTGTTTACATCGGTTTTGCGTGGTTTTTTTAACCAACTTTTTTTGGCACCAATGTTACTTTGCAAATCTTGGATATGGGTTATGGGAATAGGTGAAAGAAATTAAGATTGCAATGCCAGTGTGGTACGATTCATAACTAATTTGTCCGTTATGGTTTTGTTTGTGTACAGTGTATCAAGACAAATATTCGGATATTTTAATAAATTTTTGTAGATTTTTAATAGGTTAACTAAACAATAAAACAAAATTATTCGTTTTATTGTGATTAAACATCATTACAGTAGTAACAATTGCTGAAAGCTCACGAATAATTTCGTTTCATTGTTTAGTTAACCTATTAATTTTGAAAATTTTATTTTAATATTAATTTTACAGGTTAATAATATATATATAATTTCAATAATATTCATAAGTAATTATTAATATGACCAGCAGTATAGCGTAAAGTATGTATGTATATACCGGCCGATTAGAAAGCAGGAAACCGCGGTTTAAGTCCTGGTCGCGTCGGATACGTTGCTGTGATCAAAAGTCCGATATCAATCTGTGGACTGAGGGGACGGCAACGGGAAACCACTTCATTAATTATGTTTCCTAGTAAGGTCAGGTTGGATTCGGCTAAGTTGATCGCCTACGCACTGTAAAATGTATGGCACTCGAAGAAGATTTTGTGTTCTTCTTCTGAAATCTTTTATTTCGTCGTTCAAGCATTTGTTCTGTTATGTCCTGAGCCTTAAGGCTCTTCAAAGTATTTAAAAGGTTTTTACAAATAGGTATAGCTGTTCTTAATTTAAATAAAACTTACTTATTCGATAAAAGTTTTAGACTATTGAAGTCGATTACAAATTTGCAAAAACAACGTTGTTTGCAATTTAATAAAATATTATGGAAGACGTACTGGATATTTTGTTTGACAAAGTACCGAATTAATAGAAATTTCTCTAAGAACTTTTTCACTAAAATAGAATTTGACAAGTTTGCAATTCCACAGATACTATAATTACCATAATCTGTTTAATTTTAGAAACTAAACTCCACTAAAACTTATCACTTAAAATTTAAAAATGTTTATGCTTTGACTGGATTTCTCAATATGCACTTTGGCTACACCTATTTTTGAATTCAGAGTAGCATCTTCCAGACTTAAGTGCTTTCTTTTTTCTGGAAAATAAGGCCTTATCAATCTTATTTTAAAACGTTCAAAAATATTATCAATTAAAAATCCTTTATCTACCATTATCAAATCTTCTCTTTGATCTAATAACCGGACTCGAATAATCTGCAATTCGGTAATTTCTTGAAGTTCTGTATCACATAAACGTTACAAGCGCTCACAAACTAACACTTTTGTGTTGGTAAGTGACAAAATTGTTATTTAAAAAAAGTTATCAAGAAAATTATTAAAAAGATCACGTTTAATAAAACATGTTAAACACCAAAACAATAACGGAGGGTTTAGTTTCACTGGCAGGTGTTCGTGGCGCACTTCTTATATTCTTTCACCTATACGACTAAACTATTTCAGTTATAGCTTCTAAGAAGTCTAAAGTTCATGGTCGACTGAAAGTGTGGCTAAAGTAAAATTATTAGTTTATTTTATTGACATGGGAAACAGAAAACATTTTAATTTATTTAAACATCATATAAAAACATACTAAAGCATGCCCATACAGCCACAGTAATTATCTATCAGACTAAGCGCCCTCTGCAGTTTTCAAAGCAATCGTGCTCGTTGTTATTATCTATGTTTAATCAAAATTGAACACTTAAATTATAAATGATAATATTATATTTTAAGATTATGTTTATTTTTTTCTTTATCAATTACTTTTTTTTAATTTTCTATTGCTCTAAAATATTATATTTTTTAAATATTAAAGAATTTTGATTTAAGTTTCTACGCATGTACTTCACGGTTAAAATTGAAATGCATTATTTTTGTTATCTTTTTATTTATTACGATACGTTTTATACCTTCAAACACATCTTCATGCATTTCTATTAATTATTTTTAATTCGTGTATTAGGTAGGGACTAGATACACTGTTATTCTACTCATTTACATTTATTAAAATGTGGTTTGTTAGTATGCTGGCTTTGTTATTAAAAAGATAGATAAATACTTACATTATTTATATAAATTAATTTTAGTAATTTAGATTATAGTAGATATTATATATTAAATAAACGTTAAACAAGCACAAGTTATATTATAAAAATTAAAGTATTTAGGTAATACAATTTATTTCATTAATGTTAATATTTAACCACATAGTTATTTCTAGACGTAGATGATGCACCATTTACTAAAAACACTATAGGTACAGGTAGGTAGGTAAATCAAAGGTAGACCTGTATTCGTCGTGATTCAGGTAGCAAAACAAACCTGCCAATGAGTCCACTGGCCTCTTTTTCAATGTTGCCAAATATCATATATTTTTATTAACTAATTTGGGTAGCGAATTCAGCTTTTAACAGATCATTCATTTTTAAATTTATCAATATTATTTAAAATAGAAAAAGCAAAATATTTCATAATATTTTAAATATTCAACTAGAAAAATGTGTTACGTACCTGTATGTATGTATGTAAATACAATGTTGTGGTATTGAAGACTAAATTAAAGCAAAATTGTAAAATAGTACATATTTGCAGTCTGTTGTACAAAAATTGATTTTATGTAATAAAAATTTAATAAAAGCTTCGTTTTATTGTTTAGTTAACCTATTAATTTTAAAATTTTACTTTAATAAAAATTTAATAATTTGTACCTACACATTTAATTTACTTATATAAAATCAATAGCACAAATAATTTCTTGTAAATTAACTCTTAAATCTTTCTTGAAAATTATTCGTTATTATAATTTTGTACAGTAAAGGTGGCTACAGACGCAACTGCAAGCTTGATAAGTAGATGAGAAGGTGCAAATATGGAATACCATTTTGTTTGGTATATAAAAAATTTTGTTAGCAAATAGAATTAAACCAAATTTAGGTAAAAGTTACTTCAGACAATTAGACACCATAATCTAAAAGCAAATGTGTAATTAACTAAAACATTTTACAAAAAAAGTTTGAAAAAAATTACAAAATGCCCACCTAAGAAAAGGTGGTGCAAATATGGAATACATTAAATATCTAAGAAATAATTAAATAACTTATTGTTCCTAAAACTTAAACTAACTATAATTAACATATTACTTGCACCAGTCGCAAATATACTCGTATTTTTCGGCGCTTGCACACTCATTATGAGCGTATTATGAGCATGGTGGTATGGAATACTGGTATTCCATATTACCGACAACCAATGTCATCAATATTTTAGGCTAGATCTACCCTATCATAACAAAAAACTAAACAAATACAACGTTATCTTAAACTTTAGTTTATATACAATGGCATCGTAACAAATATTTAAATAAAAACGTGCAAATAAAAAAATTAGGCTTGCATATTCACTTACGTGTTAAAATTATCAATGTACGAAATTCACATGTACACATGTGGTAAACTAAAATCATACTAAAACGGTACGGGGTGGATCGCCTCCAATAAAGATGGCAAGCGTTCACAAATTTAGCCGATTTTCGACCGAGGACCTTACTTGGTTTAGTCAAAACCGATGTATTCCATATTACAAGCATATTCCATATTTACACCTTCTCCTCTATGCATGTACAATTATTTTGTACCAGCAAGCATATTTTCCTTAGCGGTACAAATATGCTTGAACAAGCATCATTTTGTGCTGGGAAAATGTCTAGCTCGGATGACGAAGCGGTTGCTTTGGGTACCTTTTGCCTTATTCAGAGGAAAACGCAAAAGAAAAAAAGTCAAACAAGTGGTACCACAGTGAAGACTCATATCGCACCCCCAGAAAGAAAGGGTTATAAGTCCAAAAAGTGACTTTTTGAGTTAGATATAGCACAAAATTCGTCTCTTCAAGCTGTATCTGTAGAAAAAAAATTATTATCGATAATCCAATTATTGCCGTTAAAAAGCCAATTTCCCCTTTCCATCTGATACACTTGGTACTTTTGTTCAGCTAGAAAGGGTATAACTCCGAAGGTTCAGTTGTAAATGGTTATAACTCTTAACATTCGCAATAAACAGCTTATTACTTGTATTAATATTTTGGTTAATTTTAAATATTTTTAATTATAATTCCTTCTATGATAATGTTTAATAAAAAAAAAATTAATAAACATAAAAAAATAAAAAAACAACTTTTTTTTCTTTATTAAAATTTATTTCAGCTTATCTATGTATATTATTAAATACTATATAAAAGAAACATTTTTCAACATCAACAATAATAATTAGGATACAAACCAATAAAACAAATAATATAGTAATAACGCAAATAGGTAATAAAAAATTCAGAATGACAACAAGAGGGAAAAGAATGGTCGAGCTAGATACAGCTGGAACAGTTAATGAACCTGTCAAAAAGAAAACTAAAAGCATGAAGAATGAAGAAAATGAATGCATTGAGAACATATTAGATGAACCACTCAAAGATGATACGTTGAATCAAACCGCCGATGACGCTTCTGAAACGTTATATCAACCACTAAACCTAACTACTGATTCGTTAGACGGGGGCTTAGATGATGGCTTGATACCTAATGGTATAGCGATAAATTTACTTAATGTAGATCCAAGTGAAATCTTATTTGCCGATAACATTTTTTATCCATCGGAAGAACCACTCCAAGACGATACTGCTACTTTGGATAAAACAGTCGATGACGCTTATGATACGTTAGATCAACCTTTCGATTTGACTATTAATTCAAACAAAAACTTAGTTGCTGGTGATGGAAGTTTAGTCAATGAGGTTTCGTCTCGGAAAAGAATCCGCAAACCGAAATTGTGGAAGGACAATGAAAGAAAAAATCTCATAAACACCGGTAAAGAGCACTTCACAAAAAGCGGTAATCTTATACTAGAACGAACCATGAAGAACGCGTGTAAATCAAACTGCAGGGATAAATGTAACGCAAATATAACCTATGATCAAAGATTGTTAATTTTTCAAAGTTTCTGGGAACTAGGCTGCATCGATAAACAAAGGGCATTTATAACTGGCAATATGAAAACTATTCAACCACGTTATGCGTCGAAACTTGAGGGCAGTAATCGCCAAAATAACTTCTCCTATTCCTTGGCCGTTAATAAGGAACAGATAAAGTTTGTAAAACCATGTTTTAGCAACACTGGGAATATCTGCAAAGATGTTGTACAATGCGTGGGGAAAATGAATGAAACCGGTATTGTTCAGCAAGATCAGCGTGGAAGACATACTAATCATAAGGTAGTGGATCCTGTTATTAAAGAAGGAATTAGAGAACACATTAATGCATATCCTCGAATCGAAAGCCATTATCTTCGAGCACAGACGACAAGAGAATACATTGATGGAAGTCTGAACTTATCAGTAATGTACAAGCAATATTTAGAATATTGCAATGAAAGAGGAATTCCACATGCAAAGAAACATCTTTATGAATCAATTTTCAATAATGAATTCAACTTGCGATTTTTTCAACCAAAGAAAGACCAATACTCTGTGTGTGATGAATACAAAACAGTGATTGATATAACGTTTCAGAAGCGTCATCGGCGGTTTGATTCAACGTATCATCTTTGAGTGGTTCATCTAATATGTTCTCAATGCATTCATTTTCTTCATTCTTCATGCTTTTAGTTTTCTTTTTGACAGGTTCATTAACTGTTCCAGCCGTATCTAGCTCGACCATTCTTTTCCTCTTGTTGTCATTCTGAATTTTTATTACCTATTTGCGTTATTACTATATTATTTGTTTTATTGGTTTGTATCCTAATTATTATTGTTGATGTTGAAAATGTTTCTTTATATAGTATTTAATAATAGTGATTATTACCAATTGAAGTACAGAGATAAGCTGAAATAAATTTTAATAAAGAAAAAATTTTTTTATTATTTTATGTTCATTAATTTTTTTTTATTAAACATTATCATAGAAGGAATTATAATTAAAAATATTTAAAATTAACCAAAATATTAATACAAGTAATAAGCTGTTTATTGCGAATGTTAAGAGTTATAACCATTTACAACTGCAAAATATTACGACATGCGCATGGAATTTCATTAAGAGTTGGAACCTTCGGAGTTATACCCCTTTCTAGCTGAACAAAAGTACCAAGTGTATCAGATGGAAAGGGAACTTGGCGGTTTTTAACGGCAATAATTGGATTATCGATAATAATTTTTTTTCTACAGATACAGCTTGAAGAGACGATTTTTGTGCTATATCTAACTCAAAAAGTCACTTTTTGGACTTATAACCCTTTTTTTCTGGGGGTGCGATATATCGCTATAATATACTCTTTGATGTAACTAAAAAATGAAAAATTTATATACGTAAAAATGAAAGCAATGAAGTTTCCAAAAAAATGTCTAATAAGTATTGTTGCAAATGCGATTTTACATAAGAAAATAAGTCTTCAATAGGTACAATTTACATTGATAACATGGGACTGTCCGGATTTCAATTTGAGTCACTGTATGTACTTTACATTTTGCATTGCGATTCGTAAAATGAATTTATGTCATTGTCTTAATTTTCTAGTAATAAACAGGAAACTCAGTTCTTATCGCAGGGAAAGACCCAGTTTTATTAATTGTAAATGTTACTTTGCATAAGTATTAAGTATAATTATTATACGCAATTATGAAAATAATGAAAACATATCTGAACAAATATTTACTTCCGTTGGAATAACAACTGAAAGAAGATGACATGATAATATCTAGTAAAATCAAATATTGATTGATTATTATTTTAATCCTTTGAACCTAGATGTTATATGCAATATTTGTGATTTTAAATTTTTTTTCCGGTTGTAAAAAAATTGCTCAATTTATAATGTAATAAATTAATAAATGCTAAGTTATTTAAAATTTAGATTAGGTAAAAGAGTGTTCTCTGGGAATTTATATCTAACTACAAAGTAAAATTAAATGCTTGCAGGGTAAATAAATTGCCAATCAACATCCCTCTAGGCTCCTTTTACTTCTGTTACATCTTGGGGTGATGCAATGCACTAAAGGAGCGGATATTGCTGTTCGATGAATTGATCAAAGCTAAAAGGAAAAAATATTTCGGAAGCAAAAGTTGAAATTATATTATGTAGCAATAAAAAATATTTTATAAAAATGATATTTAAAAGGAAATTTTGGTACAAATATTTCAAGGATCTGCCATGTTTTCCGACAATTAAAAAAATAGCGAAATATTATTTCAGTCATACAAAGAAGTTTACATACGGCAAAGTTTTATTGATAAAAAATTACATTGCATCAATTTTTATTTTTTGTTTTATTTTGAAAAATTTATATTATATTTAAAAGTTATATTAATTGACAATATTAAAAAATTTTTTAAAATTTTGTTTAACTATTATGCAAAAAAATTAAAAAGCAATTCTACCTACGTTAATTACTACAAAAGCTTCCATTATATTACGGTATAAAGATAACTATAAATAAAGTCTTTATCAGCACTTTTAAGAATAATTTTCTATTTGTTTTAAGCGAATTTGTGTTTCATAAGAACATTTATTTTGCTATGTTATTCGCTTTCTATTTTCTGTGCGTAAATGTTCGAAATTATCAATTACAATATGTAATAACTTATTGTACCACAAAAATTAATTAAACTAAAATGTTTGTGTACCTCAGGATTGTGGGATTTGAACTCAATAAAGGTGAAACGGAAAGTTACCCCAAGGCTAGCTCAGGCACTTGAGTTATAAATACAAAAATAATACTTATCCAAATCAATCCAATGGATCCAAGGACTTAAGAACGAGCTTGGCAGTAAGGTGCCCAAACCAGCTTCAGAAGTCGACAGTCGGATGCAAGATGGTGGATAGCGCTACGTATTTTACTAAAATCCTTACTGGCCATAAATTCTGATCCTGTGCTTCCAAAAACACGAAACTGAAGTAACCCGAAATCGTAACTAATAAAAACAAGGTGGAACTCGGATGACCGCAGTTCTTAGGCTTCTATACAGCTACCTTTTGGTTTACAATTATATAATATTTTGTAATTTTTTTTAATTTAAATTTATAATTTTTCTTTATCTGCACGATCATCAGATTATCTTAATTTTTTAGTTGGTAACTAAAATTTTCTATATAAGAGATTAATTTGCATTTTGTAAGTGTTATTTTTACGTTTTACGTAATTTTACTTTCACTCTTTCGCACCTTTAATTGGTTAGTTCATTTATTACCACCCCAAAAAGTGTAAGATGAATAAAATAATCACATAAACAATTGAAAAAGCGTCCACAACTCTGTGTGTTTGATCTCACTTAATTATTTTGAATCTTGTTAATATATGACTGATTTTCTCAGCTCGCGCTGCAGCCGGGATATTTTTGGTTTTTGATTTCGCTCATATTTGGTCAAGAGGGTCCCCTAGGGCCACTCCATTACTAGTATAAAATTTTTCGAAAATCTCCAAACCGTTACCAAATGGGAGCATGGCAAAGTAGGCAAAAGTGAGTTTCAATTACAGGCCTTAATTGAAAAGTGGATTTGACCTTTAACCTCATGTTTGGTTCAAAATCTTGGCAAAGGTTCAAATCATGGGGACATCTCTAAATATGACCATATTTATCATTATAACCCACTTTTGTGGGACGCCAAACTCATAAAAGTTAAATAAAGAAGTGAGCGCCGACATAGAGTAGGTAAACTATTGTATAACCTATGTGACCTATTCTAACCAATGAATATTTTACCTATTCTAGCATCCAACTACGCTCCCCTATGTGGATGCCGCTTTACTATCGACAGAAATTCTTAAGAACGCCATTGATGATGATGATTATGGAATAAACGGATTTTGTACTGACATACACACACTTTTTGGTACACCGGATTTATTTAGTGCGGACACCGCCCGTTACACTTTTCGTTACATGTTTTTATTAAATTTATCAACATGCTACCGACTTTATTTACTCCGGACATCCGCCCACCACCCATCATCCGTTACACTTTTCGTTACATGTTTTTATTAAATTTATCAACATGCTACCGACTTTATTTACCCGGACATCGCCCACCACCCACCATCCGTTACACTTTTCGTTACACGTTACCGATTTTAAAGACGTATTCACGTCAAAAGTAAAATTTAGTGGCAAAGGTTTTTGTCACTAATTTAGTGACTTTGAATTATGCGGACGGACGGACAGACGGACGGATGGACACGAAGCCAGATCATAAGGCTTCTTTCTATACTAGGTATAGAAGCCTAAAAATTAAACAAGTCGTGCAAAAGAACAACATATATTTACAATACCCAAACTTTCCTAAACAATTGGACATAAAACATTCAACGACTTCTCTACAATAGTTTATGTAGATTTCAACCTCTTGGAATAATATCCACTATAGAGGCATCAGTATTCAAGAACGTGTAATTCCAATTTAATTTACAAAATCGTCTCCTAAAGCCAAAGGGCTGAAAGTTTTATACTCAATTCAACTAATTTTGTACGTACTATCAACGCATGGCAATCCAAATTGGACAAAATAAATTACCAAGCGATAAACAAATACCAAATATGTATAAAACGAGCTCGTATTTTACAGTGCACCGTAAAATACGTGTCTTCTTCTTCATCGTTTGTTTCTTGTCAGAAGCGTCGTGACCCAGCTTGGCCAAAGCCAAGATGAATTTTCATGAGAGTACAATTCATGGGGTGGTTTTGGACCTTTGGTCACAGCAGTGTATCTGACTCGATTAGGACTCGAACCGCGGTCTACCGCTTTCCAGTCGGACGGTGAATGCTTTACGCTACACTGCTGCAAAATACGTTTACAAAATGTTTGTTCTTAAAATATCTAATATTTAGTTACTCGTAAACAGTCCAATGATGTTGTTAAATTAATGTTCCGCACAAAATACAGCCGTTCAAATTGCATAAACTTAAAACCAAAACCAAAAGTTAAATTAAAACTCATTTATCTTATGTTCCGATGGTTCCTTCACGTAGATAAGAGTAGGTAGCCCAAAATATGGTGATTCGTTTCCAAAATACCAATAAAAGTAGATGTGAGGATTTCCCAGGAAATATCAACAAAACTCGGACACAATGGAATGAGAAATGATTGCAAATGTAACTTCCAGGATAACTTATATTTCAAATATTGCAAACAATGTGAATCATCCAATTAATAAAACATACACTAACCAAACTATTTCCAAATTAAATAACCAACAACCGACATCCATTTACAAAAACCGTTGGATTGCATATGTATTAAATGTAACCAGATAAATAAATGAACAAGTTATAGATAAGCTATCACCATAACGTATATATTTTATTTTTTAGCATCAAATTCAACCACGTTTTAAAGAAAATTTAAATCCACAAAAAATGTAATATAGAATCTATTTTTGTTCGACTACCAAAGCCATATATCGCAAATAAAAATCAAACTAAATATCTGCTATCCAATTCAAATCCGTAACCATACGTTTTAGAAAAGACTAATGACCTAAACCGGATAGGGTATTTTAATGGGCTACAACTTTAGTCAAATAAATTTTTTTTGAAACCAACCGTTTTCACAGAAATTCTGGAAATAATGAACAAGGTGTAGATAAAAAAATAATATATACATAAGTATTTAATTCACCTTCCTTAATACCTACTGAAATCCAAATGTTTCCTATGTTTTCCCATGATTTCCAATCAGTGCAATATTTGGTTTTACTAAATAGCAACCAGGGCACGCAATGCATAAGGATTTACGATTTTAGAGCCTAGACAATAATTATTATTATTTGTTGTACAGTCGAATCTCGATAATTAGCAGCCACTTTACTGCTGAGCCAGATAATTCAAATATCAAATCTACATGTACGTAAGCATTTTATTAGAAGAAAAATTTAGCATAATCTAATAAATTACTCAGAAACTCATACGTAGAATGTTTTCTAGATGAATTTATATCGCATTTTATTTGGTGACATCATAAAACTGTACACCTAGTGTTTATATGGGGTATTTGAAAATTTTTTTACATGAGGACCTAATATGTATAACTAGTTTACGTCACTACTCTACTGTAAAATAAAAGTATCATATTGCTATTGGTCTATTCGTTTCTTTTCAGAGAGTCTATTCATTTGTTGTCAATTTTCTAGAAATTTCGTCAAGATAAAATTAATATCTGCACTTGTCTCCAAGTAAATATACTACAGATTATATTTCTATTGATATGACAAGAACAGATTCTTATTTCACACTTATATAAGTTCAGTATTGACAGTATTGTTTGCTTCTTTCCTCTTATATAATGTAAAAAAAACCTTTTTAAATTTTATTATAAGCATTTTTAATAAAATTTAAAAAATAAAATTTTTAATAATAATTGAAAATATTTCACAAATTTAGAACCGCAATACGCCGTAGCTCGCCGATGAGTAGTTTTACGCAGTTAACAAAAAAATGTAATTAAGAAAAAATTAGTTACACATGTACTATATGACTCGATTACAAAAAATTACACTTAGAGCCCATTACTATTGTGGTTTACTTGAGAATGGACGCATTGTGTCCGAAACATGTCGTGTGTTTTTAACCATTAAAATTATTTGCTATATTTAAAAGAGTTTTTTTTTTTAATTTGGGTGACATTCGTCATTGCTTGCAGTCATGTATATGAAGTAAAAACCGTTCGATTTTTTGTTTTAGATCACCTTGAGGGAATATACATGCCAATAAGCGATGGAAGCACTTTACTCCGAGCCATGGTCGAAGACGTGTAGCAGGCGTAAAACTTATTAGAAAAAATTGTGTAGTTACCGGAATTTATTATTTATAACAAATACATGTGCAAAGTTCGAATTTAATCGCCCGGTTAGTCTAGCAAAACAATTTCAAATATAGCAGTATTTTCAGCACAAGAAATCAAATCTTAATTATTCATGTATTCACTTTTTTCTTCATAAACATATTTCAATCTTAACAAAAAAAAATCATCTTTATTCAACAAATTAATGTTAAAAAACAAAAATATTTTTAAAAATTAAACAGAATTTTAATCTCTCTTCATCTTTTTACCTAATTAGTGGACTGCCGGAAAAATCCATCACAGAAAAGGCCATTTAATTGAAATGCACTGCCGCCGACCAGTTATCATTTTTCATCTCATTGTTAATATTTATCAACTTTTATAATATTTATGAAATTTTCAACAAAAATAATTGAAATTAGTTGGTTACCAAAATAAATAATCATTGGCAACACCAAATTAGAAAATAGTTACAGGAATGTCCATGAAGTTAGACCCCTTTTTAAATAAAAAAAAGTTGATTGGATTATGTTGTTTTCAATTTGTTTTGAGTGTTTTGTTAAAAATTTCAGTTCTAAACTTAATTATAACCGCGGAATACATAACTATTCCAACAAGCACATATTGTTTATTATTTATCTGCATTTAATCTGGAAATTCTTCTATAGATATTTCTTTATCCAATCCGCATTCAATAAAAATGTGTGCACCATACGTTACGGTAACAACGAATAACTAACCGCAACATTTTCTTGTTGGAAGCCCTCGGTCTTTCAGTGCTTCTTCTAATTTTCCAAAACCAAGTTTTTCAACAATTTCTAAATTTATATAGACTACAGGTTTCTTAAACAGTTTTCTGCACCCGTCTTCCACACCAACACGTTCGGCAAGCGAGACGTGTGTAATTGCTAGAACCTCTCAGGAGAACCAAACCAATCCTTTACAGAGAGGTTTATAGAAAACTGAGAGAGGCTTATGTTCAGAAGTTGACAAATGTAGGCTGAGAAAAAAGAAGAACTAACAAATCAATGTCAAGTTTTTCCTTTTTGTGTCCAATAACATCCCAGTCGGGATAAACATCGAGGTACAAGCGTTTTCCTGTTTTACTCGGATTTTTATTTCTCCAATTCTGCTCCGCCGTTAATTCTAAATTTTTTGATTTTAAATTTATGACTTTATTGGCAACTTCATTAATATATTTGGAAAATTTTTCAATCACGCTTAGTTTTTTCTTATCTCTATACTATCAAGTTCGGCTTGGGTATTATTGGTCATAATGTCATTTTCCAATTGTGTTTGCCACAGCTAATTTGGCTTTTCCAGAAAATGACTTTAAATGCGTTATTAAAAATGTATTGACGCGCATAGGCAGATTTTATTTCGGAGAACTTGTAATGCACAAAGAGTCGATCCAAACCGATACTACGAAATGCTCCGGTATATCGTTCGTATTTCATTTGAAGAATAGTTCGAATAGGGTCTACATCTTTCACCAAATCCAACAGTTGGTTTTTTTTTCTTGTTTTGCTTTACGTAATCTGCCAATTTTAGGCAAATGTGGTGGTTGTATAAAACATAATAAAAAATAATTGCCCAATTCGGGTAGCAAATTTAAAGGGCTATAACTTTAAATTTTTTTGGAAAACCAATCCATTTCCCAATATCCCAAATCCCAAAATAATGAATAAGGTCGATACAAAAAATATAATAGTCATACAGGGTGTCTCTGTGTACATGGTAAACCTTTACAGTTGTGATAGAAGACACTTTTCTAAGATATATTTTCAAATAAATTTTTTGTCCTAGTTCAAACCTTTGGGAGGTACTCCTCTTTAAAGCAATTTTTGACCTTGTTCATTATTTTGGGATTTTTTGTAAAATGGGTTTATTTTCGAAAAAACGTTACTAGACTAAAGTCATAGCCCGTTAAATTTGCTATCCAAATTGAACCATTAGTTTTTGTAAATAGTTTCGTTTAAAAGATACAGAATTCGCAAGAAAAATTTTTAACATTTCATCTCCTAATTTAATTCATAACTCGAAATTAGTTGATCCTAGAGGATAAGAATTATAAACCAGTTTGTAGATAAATAAATGATCTTCCAAAAATTACTAATCCATTAATACCATAAAATCAATGGTTACGGTGCCATGGCCGTTTGAAAGCAAACATTCAAAAATTTTTTTTAAAGAGGTGTGCCCTCCAAGGGTTTGGGACTTGAACAAAAATTTTATTTGAAAATTTGTCTTAGAAAAGTGTCCTTTATTACAACCTTAAAAATTTACCGTAGACACGGAAACACCCTGTATGACTATTACATTTTTTGTACCAACCTTGTTGATTATTTTGGGATTTTCGGTGAAATTGGTTGGTTTTCCAAAAGGTTTTTGTAGACTCAAGTTATAGCCCGTTAAATTTTCTACCCGAATTGGGCCATTAGTTTTTTTGTAAGTAATTTCGTTTAAAAGATACAGGATTCGCAAGAAAAATAAAAAAATAAATGTTGCAATTTTTTTGACATTTCTTCTCTTAATTTAATTCATAACTCGAAATCTGTTTATCCTAGACAATAGGACGTTATAACCTAATTTGTAGATAAGCAAGTGATCTTTAAAAAAGTTCTAATCTATTAAGTCTAAAAAATCAATAATATCGGAGCTATGACCGTTTTAAATCAGAGTTTTTTTAAAGACACTGTGTATTAGTATGTAGGAATGTTCATGTTTGCTTATGTAAGAAATATAATTTATATTGTGTGCTTCCCTGAAAAAAAAATTAAATATGTGATGTTGTATGTGTACTGTATACGAGTTATTAAACACGCAACAGAAAATTATTGTATTATTCTCTCGATTTATTATATAAATATGTTTGAAATAATAAATATAACAACATTAAAATGAAAATGTGTAAGTGTATATTATCTTCCTTGGTATTGGTCTGTTCATATTTTGTACAAAATGTAAGTAATAATGAAATCAACTCTTGTTTTTTTTTTTAAATTTTGGTAGATTAATTGGCCGAATGATGGAATGAACATTGCGCCTTACATGAGAAGACCTCAGAGTAAAATATAACTGAACCTATGGTTTTACCCGTATTTATTTTCTAAAACTAGATTTAAATTGACTTTTAAATTAATTAAGCTTGTTAACAAATTATGTTAATAATGTCGTTAATGGAGAAATTATACCTTCTTATCGTTTGTAGATTTGGAATTGCAAATCATTAAACACCTTAATTAAGATAAAAAATTCAATAAAAACTTCCTTAGATATAATCATTTCGTTAAAAGATGTTTATTTGACAAATTTATCTCGATAAGAAGTTTTATCATTTTTTTCTTTTGCTACTAATTCTGTTTTTTTTGTTTCTACTTAATCCTTTCACCTATGCATATGTTTCCAGCTTTTAGATATTCCAAAGTTTCATAGTAAATAAACTAATTTTTGTGGAGCCGCTGTGGGGCACAATTCTACATTAAATTCAAAAACAGTCGGCGTTAGCGTCGTTGAGACAAAAATTAAATCTACAAAAATGGTATCTTGATTTTTGTTCTTAGAAATGTACGGTTTTTGAGGTAATTTATGCTGTGGAAAATATTTTAAAAGCTTTCTCCTAAAAGAATATCTTTTTTATTAATCAAATTAATTAAAAAATAAAAATCTAACCATTATTGTCATCTCTTAAATAAAAAATTGTGGCTAGTTAACAAACTATTAATTGTTATTATTCTATAGCGACTAGTCAATTTAAAATTTTAATTTAATCAGTTAAAATTATTTATATTTTTACTTTAAATATTTTTTATTAATTTAATTTTTCTATGTTGAATGAAATATTTTAAAAATTATCATTTTTAGTAAAATTTGAACATTTTCCAACTTACATTTTACTAAAACTTGTAATTTTTAAAATCTTTTATTCAACATATAATTTCACAAGTTAATAAACATTTACAATTTAATTTTTCTACAATTTTTTTTAAATTTTTCTACATATATTCCCAACTTTTCAGAGTCTAACAGCTACATCTGCAGACATTGCTATCCTCTCCTTAAAAAATTGTGACGACGAAGAAGTAAATATTCCAGATAATTTGATTTGTGAAACAGAAATTGTAGGCGAAGGATCTGAAAAAGTTTTCAATGCAAACATCAATCTACCATTCGATTTAGAAGATAGTTTAATGGTAATACATATTATCTAACGACACCTTACTATAGAAATTTTTATTTTCATCATGTTCTTTTCTTTCTTTTAACCTTAGTTTATAATCCATTAATTGTTAAAGCATCGTGTATATTATAGAACCAATGTTTTCATCGCAAAGTGTGTTGCTGACTACCGGAAGTTCGAACTAAAAAATGAAATATTTCGATCTTTTAGAACAGAACTATGGAAATTTATACTATATGTCAAAGCATTAACTGTTGAACTGATTATGTAATTTGATTTTAAGGTTAACATTTAAGAGACAGGAGATTATATCGTATTTACTCTCACTCCAATCACCATAGGCAACAAAATTTGAAGCATTTTTGGAGAAATTTCATCCCAGGCCTTGACAATGGTAGCACATAATGACTCAAAGACTTTAGTCTCCCAAGCATCACCAAACAAAAGTAGTCAAGAGGATTTAATCCGAAGAATTGCATAAGTTAGATAAAATTCGGAAATTTTTATCAAATGCATTGTTGAGTCAATGTTGCTTTTTAAACCGGAGCAGAATTTTGTTAAAAGCTCTAATTATTATTTAGATAATGCTCACATAAAGATAGACGGTCATTGGCCTGATTGTTAGCGCGATCAACTGCTAATGTAAGGCACCCCGGTTCAAATCCGGGTAGGGGCTACTTTGTAAGGCCGTCTTCCTGATTCGGAACACACGGAAAGACGGTGGTCCTCTCACAAGGTGCTGGCAACATCTTTTAGGTATTAATTGCTAGAGTGCCTTTTTGAGGGAACGAGTAAATGACATAAGTTGTATCCTTGCAAAGAAAACCCGAAATATATATATGCTCACAATAAGTTCTAGGGAGAACTACACGGCACTCGGAAATTAAAATGTTTTTTTTTGTCGTTTCCCATTGGCATTTTGACATTGTTTAGCATTAATGGCAATTGTTGGCAACTGAAAAATTGCCTCAGTCTTTTTATTTTAAGTTGTTATCGCAGGGTTTGCGCAATGTTTAATGCACAGTTTAGTACATAATGATTTGATTAAAAATCAGATGATTTATTATAATTTTTTATTAAAAGGAAAATAATATATTTGAAAAGTGTTGTCAACTTTTTACAATCTGAAAGTTGCCCGATTGTACCGAATTTTTCAGTAAATATAAGTTAACTTCAAGCCGCACTTCCAAACAATGTCAAAATGGCAATGGGAAACCACAAAAAAAAGACATTTTAATTTTCGAATATCGCGTAGTTTTCCCCTGCAGTTTTGGTGAATATTATCCAAATAATAATTTAGATCTTCGAACAAGATTTTTCTCAGGCTCACAAAGCGACATTGACTCAACAATGGATTTGAGAGAAATTTCCGGATTTTATCAACGTTATGCAATGGCTACAATATTAAATCTTTTTAAATTAATTTTCTCCGGATAAATCCTCTCGACTATTTTGTTTGGGCATATTTGGAAACTAATGCACGGACTACAACACATAAAAATTTGGAGTTATTACGTGCTGCTGCCAAGGTTTGGGATGAAATGCCTCTAGAAATGTTTCAAATTGCTGCTGATAATTTTATTGAACATTTAAGATTCGGATGCTATTTTGAACATTTTTAATTTTTCTATTAAATAAACGTGTTATTTACAAGTCTATAAAATTTTCAAATGATTTGATTTAAATTATTTAGAAATAATTGGAATTTAATCAGTCGCCGTATTTTATTGTCACCTTGTGACAAGATGCATTGATTAAACTGCTTGATTTCTATCAAAAATTAATATTACCTAAAATATTACCTATATATGGGAGTCGGGTCCAGGAAAGATAAAGCTTGGTCAATTTTGATAACTTAATGAATAAAGTTGAGAATTGTTAGACTAAAAAGTGTTCTATATAATAAATTTAAATCATAAAATAAAAGCGGTGTAAATTCAGCATGCCAGTCAATATAATTATCACGGTTAAGCTGAACACAAAATAATACGAAATACACACGACGCAAAAGACATACATACTTTTTTAAATACATCCTTGTAGCACTAATGCAATTTAAAATAATTTAAGAAACAAATTGTCTGTTCTAAATTCAGACGTTTGTGACGAAGCCTCATTTTTCCTGCGCCCCACTATGGGTATTTGATACAAATATTAAATCATGGATGAAAGAGATAGATCTTTCTCATCTACCTATGTATTAAATTCTATAATTTTTAGTATAAGTGCAAAATTAAGAAATGGATAAACGAAACATGGAAACCATTAAAATTAACACTAACAGGAAGTGTCTGTGAACATGTACATAAGTATTTACCAGGTTTATGGGAAAAGCTGGCTAAAACAGTAAATATTCCATTGAACTGCCCTATTAAAGCGGTAAGTTTGGTCAAATTATATTGCACTTTTAAAAATTGTCATTTACGGATAATACCTGGTAGTTTATGATACTGTCGGTGTTGACAGGATATTATTATAGAATGCGTGTGATATTTGCATAATAAAACGGATGTCAAGTGATATAATTAATTTATTTTAATTATTGGGAAATCGGTTATATCATCTATCTAAAAATCGTTACTAATACTTTCAACATTTAGAATCGGCGGTTAAGGTTGTGTTTGTAGTGTTCACATTATTTAATATACGAGCCCTAACAACTATATATTCGGCCACTTCATAATTTCTATGGAATTATTATTCAATATACCATTACTTGCTAATAATATTTTAATAATGGCAATTTTTTCTTAAATTTTAAAATCACAATTTCTGGCTATTTTATTATAGTTAAAGAGTAACACTTTTGGGCCTGAAAAAATTATATAATGAACTAAAACTGACAATTAAATGTTCGGCCAAAGTAACATTTAATAACCTCAATTAGCAATAACAAAATTTAATACGGCGTAACATGATCTTTGCTTGAATTACTGCCCAAATTATCTTTGGCATAGAATTTACTAGAGTTTGAAACTCTTCTACTGCAACCGAGTTCCAGACTTCTTCAAGTTAGCCTTTAAACTTTCATGAGTTCTTTGTGGATTATTTCTCAGTTAATGCTTCATTTAATGCCATAGGGTTTTGATGACTGTCGGAAAAGTCGGAACTGTTGGAAGGTCAATACATAACTGTCATGTTATGGTTGTTAAACCAATTTTAACGGTTTTGGCCGTAGGACATGAAACGCTGTTTGCTGGAAAATAAATGGCTCCACTGGATACAAATCTTCAATACTGAGGAGCAAGTTATTTTCCAGTATATTTTGATACTTTAGTGCGTTAATAGTTCTATTTATGAATTGCATATTTCTTACACCTTTAACAAACATTCAGCGCCAAACCATTACTTTCGAAGGAAACTTTTTTTATATTTCAATGCAGTTTACAATCTGTATAGTATAATACAACAAGTAAATGGTATGCATAAAACTTAAACTAAATCATATATGAGGAGTATTCCATTGAACACTCTCCATATTATTATAACAATAAATAACAGTTATTTAACTGAACGAATTTCTAAATTTTGATCAGATCAACTAAACGAATCGTTTGTGTAGGTTTGTTAATGATTGTCTTTTAGTCGATACAATTCACCAGTATTGTATAATAATCCATTTGCTAGATCATTTGGGTGGTTACTTATGACCGATCTCTTCACTCATAGTTATCTTCAAGTTACCTTTATCTTTTATCTTACCTTTAAAATTTATTTTTCATTTTTAGTTCAAATTATTTTATTTTTTTCAATATAAGCTTGGTTTAAAAATTTTTTTTTGCTAATTTAGTCGTCAAGTTCCATTTCGTCGTGAAATTTATCGGGTCGGGATTATACAGCTTTGGGAAATTATTTTAACAATTTTTTAATAATACTTGCAGTAGTGTCGCGATTTAGCGAACAAAATTTTGTTAAAGTCGTTTGACTATTTCGGGCAGTTCACTATTGCGAGGTTTGCTAAATTTTAAATAAGTTTAGCGAGATGATGTGCTGAAAAAATGTTCCCTAAGTGTGGATTCGAACCCGAGCGTATTAGATGTGATTACGAGTGCTAACCAATTGCACTGCTGAGGCGATTGGTTTATGTTGCGCGGATCTGCTATATGAATTATTAATTCTAGGACCGCTACATAAGACATCTTCAAATAAAAGACGTACGATTTTGTGCCTTCAATTGTTTGAAAGAAAACCACTTTGTTGCTATCGATTTGTGATGTTCATCTTTTTTTTTAAACTGAGGAACTACGTAATTAGTAAAAATATTTTTTTAAATGTAAAAATGTTTTTAGTAAAAAAAATATAGTAGCATTATTGAAAAAACCCAAAACACCCACGCCGCTTATGTGATCACGGTTATGTTATATCATTCGGGCATTGTTATCACTTTCGCGAAGAACGGTGGCCGGATGTATGTAGTATACATAATTACACACGGAAAACGTCATTTTTTATTAATCATTAATTTGCTTTTTGTTATCAAGTTTTATTCAATTTTTTCATTTTTCTTCGTTTTTTCTTACTTTTTTAGTTTTTATTTTTTATTTTGTATACATAGTACTTAAATCAATTTTTTTTAAGTTTTTTTGTCCTTGTTTTAATTTATTTTTTTATTTTGTACACTTACGGCCGTATTTATAGACATGTATTTAGCACTTACTAATGCTCAAATACCTAATTTGAATTTCATAATCGCATATTTGAGGTTTAGAGAACGAAAAAACTTGGCAAAATACAAGTTTTAGTCAAATATTGGTCAAATGTAACGCTTTTTTGCAAAATATTCTTGCTTTTTAAGTACTGAATTTGCGACAATTAAATCTAAATCCGGCGCTTAAGCATTAGAAAGAACTAATACTTGTCTAATGATAAGGGCGTTAAATACTTTGTGGCGACCCCTTGCCAACCCTACTAACAATATAGCAAAATGTGGTTGTCAGATTTCCAAACGCATTACCATCAGTATGATCTTTTTATAAACAATTTCTCAGCAAACAGCAGAGATAAAACGACACTGGATGAGTTTTTCTAATTTGTTTTTTTTTCGTAAATAATTATATATTCAAGGTTCAAAATTTGTGTTTATTTTAAGTCATTGTAATAAAAAGGTTTTCATGTACTGTTCGGTTTATTATTATCAAAAACCGCGAGTCCCGATGTGATCACATTAACCGGCGTCTACTGTATTATTTTTTATTTTCATCTTGTTGAAATGTTAATAAAATGATGTCTATAGTTTGATTAAAATTTAATGAGAAATTTTTTGTTTATACTAATATAAATTTTATTTATTTCAAATCTCCCCTCCCCAAATTCAGACAGCAGAGGTGGTAGAATATTTAAATAAATCAGTAAAATTTACAAATTTTAGTTTGATTTTGGAGGGATGCTTGGGGGGGGATTCAAATATACATAAGAAACAAAAAATTAAGAATAACAATTATTATTATTTAAAATTACTTCCATATACTTTTTTGAAATAATTTTATTTTTAGGGTAATTATTCGGTGAAAGGTTTTACAGCTGAATCAAATGACGTCAAACTTCCAATTGTTTTACTAGGAAAGTATCTTGTATCTACAGTTGTACTTAAAAATGATATTCCAATTCTCTGCAAACAGTTTGACATAATCATAAGCAAACAATAAGCAATAATATATTATTGTATTAGTACCTTCTACAAAATTGTTAACGTATCTATTGTTTAAGGAAACATGTCAGTGTACCTTCATTTTGATTGTTACCATTTATGTATATTGTTGAATGCTCAACTAATTATAAATTTTGCTAACAATAATATTATATAAATATGGTTGTAGCTAATTAAAATTTCTTTAACGTCATCGAAAATTAGTGACATTATGTTTAAATTTTGGTACTATAGTGCATTCGTTTTAAGAAAAAACTTGAAGTGAGAACTAAAATATTGAAAAGTGAATTGTGATTGGTTGGTTTTCACAAATAACTTTGTAAGTTTACACTGCTACAATTTTGTTTCGATTGACAGCTTATAAATATTTTTTCGTAAAATTTTGTGATGAACCTTTAGTAATTACTAGCATATACATTGCTGTTTGGACCAAGAATACGTTAAATTCGACTGTTTAAAGTGTTAAATAACTTATTTAAATAACCACACGTCGAAATTTAAGAAGGTAATCTTGAAAAAATTTCATACAACGATTAATTTAAATTGCTAACATTTCCACCGAAACATTATGAGATGTCCAAAAATACGATTGAGCAGATGCAACCCGTTTTTACAAAACTATCCGTCGCGTCCAATGAAAGCTTTCGAAAACTTCTTCAACCCCATCGCAAAATTCAAACTGAACCTGTCAAATGTCATGTAAAACTCTATCTTGTGTGGAAAAATTAGCGGGTAATTTTTGCTCGAAGTGCCTCAATCGGGAGTAAAGTCTTTAAGTCTTTAAGTCTTCTCTCTTCCATCAAATCCAGTATTTCTTCCGTCATCCACCCCTTTTTTTTGCATCTTCTATAGAAACCTAGGTGCTTGATTGCAGTCGCTTTGATGGTGTTTTTAAGTTTCGCCCATGCTTCCTCTATGTTGTCTGCACATTTAACTTTCCCGATTTCCTTGTTAATATCTTTAGTATATGCATTCCTGATAGTTTCATTTTTTAGTTTTTCAACATCTATCTTTTTTATTTCATTATGTCTGGTTATTCTCTTCAGTTTGAGTCTTATATCTGCAACTACCGGGTTGTGATCTGAGTTTATATCAGCGCCTGGGTATGTCTTGACGCTTTTAACCGCATTTCGGAATCGGTCGTTTATCATAACATGGCATGTGGTACATATAGAATAAAGTAAAACTTTTAGTTCCGTTGTTTTATTATTCGTCCCGTATCGACCACCTTCTGGAATTCATGACCTTTGCATACCGTCGGAGCTAGCCAATGTAAGGACAAGGAGTAAACGTATTTTTTTTAAACAAGAGAACCTACCACTTGGTTTAACATTTTTCTACAGGACTACCGAATGCTTGGAAAAGGTAAAAAAACTGTTATACACTTTAGCAACATACATACATATAACCGTTGATTGAAAAATAGTAAGATACGCAAGCTTATGAGTAAAAATGTGCTGAAAAAATGTAATGACATATAGGCGGCGCTGTTGTAGCTATGTATCGAAAATTTCTCAGTTGGATAGTGATTGTAGTGGTGTGTGGTCGTGTGTACTGCTCAGCTAAAATGTCAACGGCAAGTCACACATGCGTGTACATGAACTGTAAAAATACGTTGAAGAATAGGCGTGATTTAACGTATTTTAAATTTCCTATTAAAAATTTAAATAGATGTGAAGAATGGAAGAAAAATTGTGGCAATAAATATTAACTAATTAATTCAATTGTTTTAGGTTTAGTATGTTTTTAAAAAATGTTACAATTTTTTTTTAATTTAAATAAAAATATGTTTTGTATTTACTGATTTTTCACTTTTTGATCATTACCGTTTATTATTACGATCCATTTGGTCTAAGAATGCAGTAATAAAAATTTTATAAATTGCACTAATTTCATAAATTCGCTACAAACATTTATGAAAAATTATTCAATCGGTGACAGCTCAGCGAAAATATTACATATACACCGGGGTCTCGATTTGCGTCGGGGATACGTTCTGTAAAAGTGCTACGCAATTTGAATCGACTCAAATCGAATTACATTTTTCCATAAGATTCCATAGTAATTCACGAGATGCGTTCTACAATCATCAAAAACTTTTTTCACAATGGTAATAAAATCACATATTATGCTAACAAAATTTATTTTTAGTAAAATATCGGTAAAAACGATAAAACAAGTTATAATTTTAAATTTTAAATAATAACACGCAAAAAATTATTTAAAAAAATTGTCCAACGTTTGCTGTTTTGTGTTGTATGTAGTAATATGTATACATTACAAGACTTAAGCTACGTTTCCATTAGCAAGTTATTTCTGCAATTTCTTCCGCAAGTACTTGCAAATGTGTTTCCACTAAAACAGAAACTTCTGCAAATTTGCTTCTGCAAGATACTTGCACAAGCACTTGCGGCAAAACTTCCTTAGGTGTTTACAGTCACCGGCGTGCTCGCAAGTAGATTGCTCACAAGTTTAGCAGGTGGTACTGTTGTAATTGTGTATTGTATCAAAATGCCGGCGTAAGCTGGCCTAAAACACTGGCCTAAGCTCGACCGGTGGATCTCGGTGGAAAAATTATACTATTTTTATAAAAATAACTTCAGATAATTATTTTAACATTAAAAAATTTTTTGCTTTCAAGAAAATTACTTTCAAGACCAATAAGTTGCGCACTTCTCATTGGTCCGTCAATTTTGAAATATGACTTTTAGAAATTTCGATAACATATATATATAATGAACCAAGATAAAATAATGGTCTTGTTTGATAGTATAAATTTTAAATGCTACAGGGTGTATTGAAAATATAATTTCGAGTTGCCATTAATTAATGCAAACTTTATGCAAATACATATTTTAGAATTTTGACATGGTGAATACTAAAATTAAAGATACTGCAATTTTACAATTTAATTAGCCGAATGGTAATGTTATATAATTTCTGAAAAAATTAAAGACGATCCTGCAATGCAATTATCAAATGCAATTTGGACTTTAGTTAATGGCGTGTATTGTAACTTGCAACTGCAAGTTAAATAAACTTCCAGCTACTGGCAACTTTTGAAGTCGCTTACGCAAGTCGTTTTCATTTTGTTTACACACAATTCTTATCAACTTCCGCAAATAACGTCGCAAGTATAAAAACTTGCAGAAGTCAGCTTGCCATTGTATTTCCACTAGCAAATATAAGCTACAAGTCACTTGCAGAAGTAAATTGCAGAAATAACTTGCTAGTGGAATCGTACCTTTACAAACTTTGCAAGTGGCATGGCGGCGCGATTCATGCAGATATTAATTCTACTTGCAGATAAAAACTATTAAATTACAGTCGTTAGAATTTTACGCATGAAGCAAAAAATTGAATTTGTATTATTTTAAAAGACGCAAATTAAATTATGTAACGCATATAAGATTTTCGGTCCTATATTCGTGTTATTAAGCAAATCGAATCGACGCAAATCGATGCGACGCAAAACGAGAGCCTGGTGTACTTGCATAACGCTTGCATACTAGTTTACTTATTACATAAACAATGATATCAACTCAAGGCTATGATTATGGTGTTGTATAACCAGATAATAATTATTATGGTACCATATAATACTGTTGGAGGCGACACTTGGTTACTACTGAGTTTGTCGGAAAAGAGAGAGTGGGGTGTTTAAATTACTGGTGGGAGAAAAAGTAACAATTTCTTATTGCATTGCGTATCTTACTATTTTTCAATCAACGATATAACGGTTTATTCATTAAAACGTGTAGCCTTAATTTTTTAACTACCAAATTTTTCTCTTAAATCTTTCTTCTTATGCATTTGCATATCTCGTTTATATAATTTCTTGGTGTCAGCAGTATTTGTACATATTTATATTTTTCCAAGTTGTTATGTGCATAAAAGGCTTCTTATTTCCCATCCGAGCAGTATACTTTAGTCTTTTTCTATGTACTCGTAGTATTCGACCCGCACACCGGTGTTGCCCTGCTTCACCAAGCGCAGAAGAGGTGACTTCTGAACACATTGAAAGCCTAGAAGATCAGGAAGACATGTACAAATTAGAAAGTGTCATGTGTTAATGATTAGACGGCTTATCATACACATAACCAAAACAGATATCGTGCTGAGCGAAGGCGATAATGCACTGTGATAGTGTAGGTAATTTTAGTTTGTTGCTATAATTGTTAGAATTAGATATAATTTTAATATGTTGTTTGTGTTGGTTTTTAGTTATTTATTGAAGATGGTTAAAAAAACTGAAACGTGTGAAATAGAATAACAACTTCGATTATTTAGCTTGCTTTCTTTTTTAAGACTAGATAACAACCATTTAATATTGTTTCTAACATGGAAGGTAATAACATAAATAAGAAGAAAATAAAATTAATGAATTCTAGAATTTATCTAAAAGAGGTTTCTCCAGAAAATCAAATCCGTTTAAGGATAATAAACCAGGATCTGGTAATACATAATATAAATAGTATGTATCTGCGTAGTTTATGTTGATCATAATGTACGTGAGTAATAACTATGAGATTAATGACTAATTACTATAAAAAAGTTGCCAACAACTGTACCTTTTTAATGTTTTGCAAAGAACGACAATTACAATTTTTATTTGCCAAGAATTTTCTTCAAGTACATAAAAAATATACCCATGTTTTCGATTTTTTAACTAAACATTTCCTTAAATGCTGAAAAAGTAATGAAAATGTAAAAATAAAAATTTAATTAGTTTATTTACCTCTTTCTAGCTATGATCTTTCTACATTTCCACCTATTTTAACACTACAGTGTCATCACTAAAAATTACAATAAAAAAATAATATTACACCCTAGTTCAAGTAATATAGATGGCTTACCAACTATACCACCATTGTCCAATAGAAGCCCCCAAATAAAATTTATAATCGAAACTTGCTTGGTTTCAAAAAACAATTAAATCTATATAATGCCCGATTTCTTTACTTAGAGATATCTCTTAGATAGTCTATCTATTAGATAAATTAACGAAGCAACCAATCAGACAGCAGGATAACAAAACAATCAGAAATGTGATTGGCTACTTTGTTAATTCATCTTATAGATAGATTATCTAAGAGATATCTCTAGGTGAAGAAATTGGGCATAACAATAGCATACTTATTATGTAACTCTGGAATAAAGTTACTTTCCTTTTCTGACGGACAGTGGAACTTGATCTCCTTATTGTGTAATATACTATTTTAATGGATTAAGTAAAGGGTGTTTTCCTAGTGGCATTAGGTGTACAAAATTTGAGCAGAACCTGGTAGGATCGAGACAATATCTAGCAGAATATAAGACAGACCACCCACATCAGGCATTTTTTCAAAATCGGTTAGTCATAGAGAAGTAGAAAAAATTTTTGATTGTAAAAGCTCACATGAAGAATCGAATGGTGATAGTAACATTTCTAGAAAATGTTGGTTCATTTTGTTTTTTTATTATTTGTATATTTTGTAATTGAAAGATTTTCAATTACAAAATTGAAAATTATTTTTGACCCTTCATGCTATTTGAAAATCTCGAGTTTTCGACAGTTTGGAACAAACATGTCGCGAAAATTTCAGTATCACCATTCGATTATTTATGTGGGGTGTTGTGATTAAAATTTTTTTCCCAACGTTCTGTGACTAACCGTTTTAAAAAAAATTGCCTGATACGGGTGATCTTCTTCGCCCTGTTATTTAATATTAATTAAATATAGTAAAAGTTGACAAAAAGCGCTATAATAACTTAGACCATTATCTCTCATAGTGTTTGTGTATTATTGTTTATTATATTTAATTTTTTTTGTGTTGCCTTTTACGAGACGAGCCATTTGATGACTGAAGAGCAACATTAATAGAGTTCCATTGAATATAATATATTTTTTTATTATATACATAATATATATTTAGGGCTTATATATATTTATTACTCGGATTCGAACCGGGCGCCTTACATTAGCAGTTGATCGCGCTAACAACCAGGCCAATGAGCGTCTCATTTTTTTTTAAAGAATTAAAATAAGAAAATTATTTTTAACCAAAATTTTATAGCAATTTTTTTAAAACTTCATTTTTGTGATTTATACTTTAATTTTTCTGAAATTTTAAAAATAAACCAGGGCGGAACTTGACAGTGCTTAAGTAAAACCTGGCAGTACTAGATACATAGGACTGGCAGTACACAGCTACGATATATGTAGACAAGACTGACTATACTAAAAAAATGCATGCAAATCCTGTTTAACTTGGCAGTAGATGTACAAATTTTAATAAGTGGGCCACCCTCGGAATTAAGGAATTAAGCTTAGAAATAAAACGAATTTGAAAGGAAATTTTCTATTTACAGCAATAAACGAAAAGTTGGTGAAATCCTTTCTATTTTAGAAATACATTTCCTTTAATTTTCTCATTTAATATCTTAATACTTTTTTCTTTTATTTGTACTAAAGATATGTAGAGAGATACTATTTAATAAGTAGAGGTAAAATAATTTTAATCAATGTATATTATGTAATAAAAAATAATAATGTAACAACAAGAATATGTCTAGAAAAATTTATGTAAAACACTAAACTAATATCTACAAACTGAACTGAATCGTTTACGCATGTGTCTGTATCAGTAGTCCATCCAAATACTGTATGATACTCTTTCAGTTTTGACAGTAAATTGTAAATTACTATACTGGAGAACTCGACAATACGTCTTTATATCGATCTGTCGGCGTCGCGACGTACACTGTGCAAAGCCGCCATTTGCTTTGTTTACGATTAGTTCGTATCGCGTATATAAAATACTTAGTAAAAAGTGCCGAGTACTTAGTTTTGACAGTAATGAGTGGCTCTATTTTATGACGCGACATGTGAATTTAATGTGAAAATTTAATTCTGTCCTGGCATCATAGCATAAGGTTAGTGATAGTCATTAGGTACTATCATTTTTCCAGCAAAAATTAAATAAAGTATTTGATTTAATTTGTAATAAAATATTTCAGACAGATATTGAAATAAAAATTTTAAATGCAGATTTAAATGAAATGTTACTTTAGAATTTAGTTAATTCCTAATTTATCTGCAATAATATTCATATTGGTGCAACTTACCTTATTGTAAATTCTGAAAATAATGATTTGTTAGGAATAACAATAAATTTACATTATTTGATCAAATATTAACAACAATCGCCATATTCTATGGTTATGATAATTTATTATATTAAATAATATAAATTGTATTTCACTACGTAAACTACAATAAAGTAGTATTATAAATTATTAAGTATTTTCCTTAAACGATTAAATCTTTTCGTTAATTTTAACGATATAACTTATTAACTAAATAAATTTGTATACAATTATTGTTATAATAATAATATAATGTAAACATTTATTATTTTATCACGTTATAGGTAATAAACAAGTGGTTTGATTATAATCGAAAATGTATTTGAAATATCATGCATCGGTCCCAACAGCAAAAATACAGCCAGTGCAAAGCACCAAGTTAAACAAATTTTTCAAAGATTGGATTTGTCATGATTTGGTTAAAAAATTAATCACGGTAATTTAAAAAGATATAATGAGTTCTTATGTATTGATACAAATCCACAAATAAAAAATTGTAATAATTTATCATTCGTGCATTTAAAAAATGAAGATTGTATCGTACCACAAATACAACCCAACACTGCTGTAAATTGTCAACAATTAATAACAAATACACAATATAACTTACATTAGAAAATGTACGTTATGTCAATGCAATTAGCTTCAAACTATAATAATTGTGCAATCCCATTTTATTTAAAAACCTCGAAGCAAAGAATTTAGATATCTCATTTTAGCTTCCTTAGAATTTATAAAAGTTTTTCCGTCTAAAAGTTTATACCAAAATCATATGAATAGATAGTGGTCTAAAAGTAGCATATTTAACGCAAATGGCACAAAACCCAGTTCAAATTTCGAATATTGTCCCGAGTAAGTCTTCCAGAACTGTACCTTTTATGAAAGGATTCTTTCGTAGCGGGAGAGTTACAGCATACAGACTTTAGAATTTTTCAATGCACACTCAAACCTGGTTTTTGAGGAGGATAGAGACCGCATAAAAGAAATGTCTCAAAAAATGTTTTAATTTAAGAAAAATAAAAAATCGCTCATATAAAAACCGCTTAAAAAACACTGCATAAAAACAGGTTTGACTGTAACTTCACTTTTACTTACATTAAAAAAATTTTTTATTTTATTACCCGTTTTGAATTTTTTATTCATTTATTTTTTATTTTAAAATTATTGATCAAGTATCTTGGTTATGCTTGCCTCAGGAAAATTTAATAAGATTGAAACAATTGTCGCAAGCTATTACTTTTTTTGTTTTGTTTATAATTAATAGGAAATTTGTTAAAATAATAAAAATAATTGCCAATTCGGTAGCAAATTTAAGGCATATTTAATTTATTGAAACCAAATTTAATCAAACCAAAATAATAACAAGTGTCACATACAAATATAATATAAGGTTCTCATTGACATTTAAATTACAGTTTTGAAAATACCTTTACATTTAAGAATTTTATCAATTAATATTTGCTAGTTCAAATCCTTTGGATTCTCTTAACTTTATAAGTCAATGTTTATGTTTAGTTTTATTGAACTTTACTAATAGTTTTAAATGCTACAAATAACCTTATTTGACTAAATTTAAATTCATTAAAACAAATTTAACTCTTAAATTATTTATTAAAAGATTACTTGATCTGTAAGAATTATAACCATTTAAAAATTATCTTCATTATAATATAATACCATGAATAATCATTTAGGAGCAAACGTTTCAAGAACTTCAAAAGATTTTAAATAGGTCAATTGAACTTAAAAATATTTAAAATTTGTCTTAGAAACAGTGTTTACAACTCAATATTCAACACAAATATTTACAGTACAAATTACTGATTGTACAATTATTATTGGATGAGGAATGTTGTTTTAAAATTTATCGTAATAAGTTATAACCCTTAAATTTTTACCGTAATTGAATTATTTTGTTAAGATTTTAATGTAGAAATATGTTGCAATTTTCATTTTTCTAATTTAATTTAACGAAATTGTAATAGTATCCTAACTAATAGGAGATACTTTTGTAGTAAGCAATGACTTTAAATATCAATTATAATAAAAATATTAAGCAATGTTTTACATTTTTAACATGTTTTTTTAAAATGTTAATGAATTTATTGAAATATGTTTAGAATATAGGATGTTACATTGTCAAGATTAAAATCGATCTTAAAAGTATGTATCATTATCTAAAATTAATATGATAATTTAATATTTGACAGTGTATATTATTTCAGGAATGTCATGTTTGTAAAGAAAATATTAAGTATTAAAATAAATGTGAATTAGTTTATTTACTTGTAAGACATTAATTAATTTGTTTATTATTATTAATATTAGTTTGATAATAATATATTGGTAATAATGGATATGATAATTTTATCTGATTCATAGTGATTTTACAATTAATTAATAATATTTCTTTATTAAAATATGGACATTAATACTTTGTATAATGTTGAACATTATGTAAAATTCGTTGAATTAGTTAAAGATAATTTTAAAATGATTAAATGTTACTATTTAAATTATATAAATTTTAATAATTTGTAAATTTCAACAGTTTCACAATCTCTATGATAGACTTATAATTTGTCAATTGTATAACTTAATTAGTAATTAATAAATCCTTAATTTATATGAAATTTTAATTAAATTAAGTCTAGATAAAAAATTAATTTTGATTCAATAATGTTTTATTATTTTACGTGTTATTTGTTATCAATAATTTATTGATAAATTTTATTCTTAGAATATATTTTTAATTTAATTTGAAAAAAAATTACTTTGAGAAATTTTTAAAAATTATTTTAAAATAAATTATTTTTTTTTATCTAAATTTTTAAAATTTTAAATTAATATTAAATTATAATTAATTAAATAATTATTAATTTTCTTAAATTTAAATGTTTTTTAAAAATTATAATTTAAATTAAAATTTTATTATTTTTAAAATTTAATTATTGAAATATTTATTCAATTAATTTTAAAATTTATAATTAATTTTTTTTTAATATTTTAAAATTTAAAAATTTTAAATTTTAATTTTACAATTATTTAAAATTTAATTATTTAAATTTATTACATAATTTGAATTAATTTAAACAAAATTTGAAATTTAAATTTTTTAATTAATTTTTTAAAATTGTTAAGGAAAATATTTAATACATTAATTAAATTTTCATAATTAATTATTTTTATTAAACCTTATTTATAATTTCAATTTTAATAAATTTAATTAACCATTTTTTAAAGTTTTGAAAATTTCTAAATAATTAATCCTTTTTGATTCTTTAAATTATAAATTATTTTAAAATTGGTTTGTAAATAAATGGAATATTAAATTTTCTAAGCAATTAAAACAAAATTTAAAATATTTATTTTTACCTACAATGACTATAGAAATATTATATTTTTTTAGACCAATTAAAGATTAATTATTAATTATTATTACCATTTATTTAAAATTTTTTTAAAATTCAAATTATGAATTAAATTTTAAAATGTTTTAAATTTGTTAAATACTAGTAATTTTTAAATTAAATTTATTCAAATTTTAATAAATTTTAAATTTTTTTAAACATTTTGTATTTGGTTTTAAATTAATTTAGGCTAAACTTAGTTTGATTCTGACGGGGAAAAACAAACAATTAAAACTTGCTGCAATGCAACAAAGAACTGCCCGTCGTCGAAACAATAACAGTCAACACAAAAATGACTACAAATGCCTATAGGATTTCATCATTGGATAACAAGTATTGCACGATCTTAAAGTTTTTAAAACTCACCCAGTATCGCACAAAAGAAACGTATACATTTAGTCAAAAATACTCTTCGTCATTGGGGATCCTTCCAACTCCGTTATATTCCTGGTTCGACTTTACTTAAGTGTAGATTCTTAAACTAAAGAACGCACAGAAATGCTATTAAACAAATGAGAAATACTTGTAATCGGTCTTATTAATCAAAGTCAATGAACGTAGGGCAATTCGATATCGCATGCAGCCTTGAACATGTATCTAAAAAATATGGCGACGGTCACTTCCGGCGTCTGTCGATCCAGATAAAAAAATACCCTCCGGAAGTGGACAAAGAGGCACACTCTGGGTAACTCAAAAGAAAATCGGTAGCTCCAATTCATGGCATAATTGGCCCAGCGGAAAAATCGGGAGCACACCTTAACTGGAGAATGTCGGTGCAACCATATAAAATTCTGCCATACGCTGGCAATAGCCACGTTCATCATACAGTAAGGGCTCTTCCTCATACAAATAATTAATTTAACCAAAGATTTAGTGAATTTGAGTAAAAGTTGATTTTTGTCCAAAATCTGAATCTGCTAAAAAAATATAAGGTGCCATTTAAAAAGCAAAGTTGATCTTTAAATGACCTTAAAAAGGTCAACTAATTAAAAATATAATTACAGTGAAACCTCTGTTTACGGACGCCTCCCTAATGCGGACACCTCTACATTGCGGACATTTTTTCATTTACAAATGGTTTTTACATTATTCTTATGTAAATTCACCTCTGCTTAACGGACACTCTCCATAACGGACGCGGACAACGTATTTTGTACAAAAAATTGTAACAAACCTCGTTTACGGACATAAATATTTGAAGTGATGTAAATTTAACCACAACTGATAGCGTCAGCTACATTGTATTTTATTACACAAAGATATGCCGATGAGATCTGCTAATTTTGCAGTTGCTGGTTCTACTGATTAGAAATTTAATATAGGTACATACATACTACATGCATTGACAACTATAAAAATTGCGTTATTTCAAGCATAGTTATTATTCAGCTAGCAATCTGTGCACATCATTATTAAAAAATTTAATACCCATTGATAAATTATTATAATACGCAATATGTCGGCTAAACGTAAATCACTTACTTTAAAACAAAAAATTGAAGTGTTAGAATGTGCCGCAAAAGAAAAAGTAGTGTTAGAGTATTAAGTAAAAGTTTCTAGTGGGAAAGACACAAATAAGTGAAATTTTAAAACGTAAAGATGAACTTATGAGATTATGGCACGAGAATGGAAATGAAAACTCTAAGAGGAAATTTCCCAGGTCTCAACATTTAGTTATTGATGAATTGGTATTTCAATGGTTTTGTAAAGCTCGTAGTAAACACATTCCAATTTCTGGTCCAATACTTAAGCAAAAATCAATTGAAGTAGCTAAAGGATTAGGTCATGATTTTAAAGGCTCCAACGGATGGCTTCAAAAATTTCTTATTCGACATAATATTACATTTAAATCCATTAGTGGAGAAGCTGCTAGCGTTGATACTAAGCAAGTTGACAGCTGGGTCAGTAAACTACCATCAATCCTTCAAGAATATGATCCTCGAAATGTGTATAATGCTGATGAAACGGGTCTCTATTTCAGAGCTCTGCCGAATAAAACATTTAACTTAAAACATGAACAGTGCGTTGGTGGTAAAATTTCGAAAGATAGGTTAACAATTTTATTATGTGCTAATATGGCAGGAGAAAAAGAAAAACCGTTGGTAATAGGAAAATCAAAAAAACCGCGGTGTTTCAAGGGCTTACGGACAGATCAGTATCCAGTAGATTGGTTTTCTAATAAAAAAGCTTGGATGACGATGGAAATTATGTCTAACTGGCTCCAGAATTTTGATAGAAAATGCAAAAAGAAAACAGAAAAGTGATTTTATTTTTAGATAATGCTGCTTCTCATCCCCAGCTTAAATTAAAGAACATTAAAATTATTTTTTTGCCTGCCAATACTACCTCCGTTTGTCAACCCTTAGATCAAGGCGTAATACAAAACTTTAAAGTTTTCTTCAGAAAAATTGTGTTAACTCGAATTTTATCTGCAATCGATACGTTGTCCTCACTTGCAATTTTGGAAAAATCGATAAACGTGCTGGATGCTATCACGTGGATCGACTGTGCATGGAAAAATGTAACCGAAACCACAATTAGAAATTGTTTTACAAAAGCTGGTTTTACAACAACAACTACTACGTCAACGGAAAATAATTTAGAATTTGGTCCAGAAGACGATATACCATTAGCATTTCTAATAAACAAAATTGGTGGAGAAATTATTGACTTACAACACTACGCATCAATTGACGAACAACTTTCAACAGAAGATTCGGACATAAACATAACAAATGCAATAAATGAACTGGTAGATATAGAAGATAGCGACGATGAAGAAGTTGAGGATATTATAGCAGTGGCACCAGAAAAAGAATTAAAGTCATATGTAGAAGCAAACGATGAACTGAAGCGATTCGAACATTTTCTTTTAACACGGGGTGATGGTGAGGCGTATCAAAAAATTTCAAAATTAAAAGTTTACTTTGAATTAAAAATAGTAGAAAACAAGCGTAAATTTACACGGCAATTAACTATAACTGATTTTTTTAAATAACATGCAGGTATAACAAAATAAATTTTCAAATTGTTCTTATATTGTTTAAGTATGTACCTAAAGCATTAATTAAAATTTTAAAACATAAATGTATTCATTTATTCATTTAGGTGTTTTTTGCAAATATTTGACAGAAAAAGTAACTCCTCTATTAGGCGGACACCTCTGTATAACGGACAAAATCGGTGGTCCCGTCGGTGTCCGCTCTAGGGAGGTTATACTGTATATCATATTCTTTCCTCTTTGCTATTATACAACTTTTTCCCGAAACATTTCTGCATCTGACGTTTGGTTTTTAAGATATTTATTGCTGGAAGTTTTAAATAAACACCCGGAATGTATCTTGCCCCATTGCTTCAGCTGTGAACTATACAGAATACTTTTATATTTTATTAAAAAGTGGCTTGATTAATTGTGTAATATTATTATTATTATTTTTATCCAGTCAACCATTCCTAAAAAGCTTAATAGAAAAAACAAAAATAGTTAATTAAAAAATACCCATACATAGAAGTCACAGACCGAAGGGTTAATACATTCATAATTAAGTGAAATTACAGCTATTTTCCGTTATTTTTAAGACTATTTTTTTTACAAATTTTTTGCTTACACAAATTATATTGGGAACTTGAAAAAACAACATATTTTAAAACTTTTTATTCATTTATAAAAAGGTATTTACAATTTGCCTCTCGAAACGAACTTCATTAAAGGAGTAAAGAAATGTAAATACCTGGGAGTAACTTTCAACAAACAAGGAAATAACGGGAATGAAATAATAAACAAGATAAATAACGGCATAAGTGCTGTACGAGTAAGATCCCTAAATTCAGTACTATGAGATAAAAATATAAAAAGGAAACCTCATAAACACAATCCAACATAAAAAATATTTTAAATTACGAAATTCGATTCGAAAACTCAGCATAGCGGTGAAAATACAGGGCGATTGTAAACTAGGTAATGTGATGATGGGTAATGTAATATCTACACTAGTAAAATTTTTAGTAATGTGATGAAATAATACATCAGATAATAATGCTCTGCTATTTTTCAAAAGTTGTTTTTTAAATTTCTAGATATAATACCAATTTTAAAGAAAGAGAGAATGGGACTCATGGAACATATTCTTAATAAATTTTAAGTATTAAATTTGCAAATACTGCAAGTTATAATAAAATTTTAATTAAATTTGACAATAAATTTGTAAATTTCTTTCCCACTTACTTATTTAGTCCATTATATGTGAACACTTATATTTCGTGTTTAGGTTACTCGTCATATGGACCTGAATTGATAATTCAATTTATAATTGAATTTATAATTTTATAATAACTTGTAATATTTGCAAATTTAATACTTAAAATATTTTCAAGTTAATAAACATTTATTATACCCTTAATAAATAATATTTACGTTATACCAAGATTTGTATAATTTTTCAATTATTTCGTTTGGTTGATTTGTGCCACACAAATAAATCTTATAGACTAAATAATAAACATTTATGATGTTACAATCGAGAGGATATATTTAAATAAAATTTTAAAAGGTAGTAAATATCAGTTTTTATAACTACTTTATAATATTATGCTCTATGTTGACGAAATCAAGTTTAATAGCAGTAATTTACTTTTTTATTTGCAACTTAATTTTAAAATCAATGCAATCGTACGGTATTTAAAAATTCTGTTCTCTGCATTTCCACCGTATTGGGCTGAAATAATTGTACGAATACCATCTTTTAAATTATTATATTATTTAACTAAATTTTTAAATTTTCTATATTAACTTGACAAAATGCTCTATCCAAGTTTCTTTAACTTATTAAATAAAATAATTTTATTACTTCTGATTACTTTGCATCATTAAAATAGAGTGTACATTAAGTACCCATGTTGGGTTAAAAAATTTATATCTGCTCGGTCATTCCTCTTTTCACTTGGCAATACAAGACGATTTATACCAAGTCACATTGTAAACATAGACCCGTATTTCTTAATTCTCTATGTTGTATACCACTTTGGAGCTTAATAATTATACACTCTACAACTACTATATACTATTCCTAAGAAGCAAAATAATAACATCCCAATAATTAAAGTTTTATAAAAGATATGTACAACCCTTAACTTAAACGAAGCACTTATTGTTAAGTTATGGCTGTGAAAATTTAGTTAACGGTACAATTTTCGAAAGTATTTTTCACTTTATAAGTTTATGAAAGTTCGGCATGACAAAAGCTCATCAGGAATCGAATCTTGAACTGAATGTCTGAACTCATTCAAGAAATCCTGTAGAGGGTGTTCAAAAGGTTTTTTAATTTACTTTAATTCAATTAATTTACATACATCCGATTACTTAATTTTAAGCAGTGTCCTAAAACTGTTGAAGCTTAACATATTGGTGTTAAATTGGTAAAACGACTAATTAAGTAATAGTTTAAGATCAAGTGTAATATAAAATTAAATTCATTACTATTATCAAAATAGGCTATTTTTGGTATAAAAATGAAGCTTTTATAGAACTTTATGGGATATTGGATATTTATTTGATGAGAGACATCGCTTTAAATAAAAAAAAACACATTAAAGATCATTTTATCACCTTTTAAAGATATATGTCAGTAGATATGTATGTAGTACATATGTATCTCGTATATTATACATTTTTTTTCATTCAAAATTTTGTCATTCTTATCAAAAAAAATTTTTGATATAATAGAAAGGTACCTTGGTTTTGACTTCTACAGGTCCTGATTTGTTTTGTATTTTGAATAGGTTCTGACTTTTTTACTTAAATTATAAATAAAGCCATAAAATTGCTTTTAAACAATTAATTTTAATTATAAATAATTGCGATTAATATATTTATTTGTATTATTTATTATATAAACATTATTTTTATTTATAATATATAATAATATTAAAAACTGTGGATTTTAATATATTGGAATTTGTATATGTAAAATTTTAGCATTTATAATTTAGATTATTATTAATATTATTTATAATATAAGTTACCTGTATAGTTTTTTTTACAACAATTTATAGATTTAAAATAGTTTAAATCATTTATTTTAATATAGGTGCTGTGGCTATATACATTATATAAAAAATTTACAGTAAAACTAATTAAAAAGGTCACGTTCTAACTTGTATAATAGGTAATGTAATTTTGAATACATTCTTGAGTTATGTCATATTTTTTATCAAGAACCACTTGAATTCGCCTTGGGGCAAATTTTAGCGTTAGATTCTTTGACGAATCGCTATATACATATATTCTCAATTATTTTTTGCATGTAATTTTGTTGATGTTGATAACTAACTTCTTTATAAATTTTCACTAGAACTGTTGCTCTTTAATAGTTGCTTTTACACATTGATAATTAAAAATCATTATCTATGGTAATCCCTGGAAGTAATTTTGTAAAACACATAAAATACAACACACTATAATATGTTAATATGTTGTATTTATTGTGTATGAAATTATTAGTTACCTACAAAATATTAATAGTACCAAGTATCGGTTAATGATAATCCGTATCTCCATTAGTCTAACGCTAAAAGTAAGTTAAACGGTTTTTGTTTTCCTTTTCAAATAAAAGTATTTCACTGCATAAATTTATTAAATAAAATGAATTTTTTTTAAATAAATAAATTTAAATTTACATAGTTTTTAAATAAAAAAAGTGAATGTTAATTTTTTTTATTTATAAATTAATTAAATTTACTCCTGCAGTAAATTAAATTAATTTTATGTTAATTGTATATTTACAAAATAAAATTTTAATTATAACATATAAATTATGTCAATATTAAAAAAAACATCATTTATATTATTTTACTTTTGAAATTTATCATTAGTGACAAATTTTGTAGCACATTAGTGTGCCGTATTTGGTATCCTGGTAGTTTAAGTGAAAATCCACACGATTCTCCCTACCTGCATTATTTCATTGTAAAACTAAAGTCAGGTCAGGAAAACTTTTTAAAACTGATAATATAATAAATGAACTCAATTTTTAACAACTCTACTTACTAGACTCTTTCATTTTAAGCTAGCGTAGAATTTTGGGGAAAGTGGAAGAAATTTAATTTTAATATTATAATATGCAGTAACCAGCAGAGTGGTGTGTTGGAAGACTTAAGTGACTGTGAATAAGTAGTCGCAGATTGGAATTCCATACGCTCCTGTTGGGTGAGTTGATTAAGAAGAGACGAGGATTGGACTCTGGCTCTTCAATAGCGTATATTAAAACACGAAATCGAATCCGCAGGTATTCGGAATCCATGCGTCGCACCAGAACGTCGTCTTAGGTTATCACACCGTACCAACGCTCCGGGCGTCTTCCGATCCAAGAAGCCAGAAATTTTGGGGCCGTCCTATCCGAGAGAAATAAAGCCGCGCCTACGGTGCGGACTATAGTACGTCCTCGTCAAATGCTCCAAAGTTTTTCCGACGCCAGATTTATCCCCTTTTAAGCGTAAGATAAACAGCGCCGGAGTGGGACTATATGTTTATTTCTTTAAATTTTTATTAACAACATGTTGCTCCGAGCATTATAAGGCGGACGCCAAATCGGTGGAAGCAGAATCTCGGGATTTCGGGGGAAATTCTGAGTTCCTCGATTATTTGAACTACAAAACCTTAACGTTTAGGCTGCCGTTGTAGGTTATCGTATGTTAGGTCTATTTTTCTTTGAAAGCACAATAACAGATAAATTTGTGTGTGTACCTTAAATTTTTAAAATACGAATTTGTCTCTGCACTTGTGTTGCTATAATCAAATGATGAAAATCCAAACCTGACCAACAAAACGATATGGTACTAACTAAACAGAGCTCTACCCCACTTTAAGGTGATCGTTCATGAATATCTAAGACCAAGTTTACACCAAACATTGGATTGGTCGCAAGGGAACGATACAATCAAATGGTCACTTAGTTCTTCGCATTTTACTCTGCCTGATTACTTTTTATGGGGTAATTTTAAGAGCAAAGACTATTTCAATAGATCAACTACCATTGACGAATTAAAGAGTAGAATTTGCAATAGAATTCCAGCAATTCAATCCGAAGTGCTTTACAGGAGTTTCAGTGGTATGTGGGATATTACCAAGAAGTGAGCCGAGGTCACTTTTAACATTTAGTTTGAATTTCGTCTTTAGCTGATTTGTGCGAAAATCATAATTATTATTTTCATTTAGTTGAAGTCTATTAAATGCATTTTGTATTAATATTTTTCTCTTCACGGTCATTACATTTTCATACTGTCAAAATTGTGCTTTGTCTGAAAAAAATAAAAGAACGAGAACCAATGTTAAACCTCTCAAATTCGATCTTTGAGAGCTGAAAAAGTACATATGTGATACAGAAGAATACTTCGCGATTTCAGTATTCGCAGAAAAAAAATTGAAACCACTTTCTGTATTCGCGGCCGAAAATTTTATTATTCGCAGATTAATAATTTAAGATTTTGAATATAATTTAGATTCAAAACTCAAAATTAAATAAGAATAATATTTAAAGGAAAAAAATTTAGACTTGGCGGTTTTTGTTTTGGACAATGCTCCGGGTCACCCTCGTGAGCTTGAAACCATGCATCCGAATATTAAGGTGATATTTTTGCCTCTGAACGCGACGGCTATACTTCAACCTATGAACCAGGGAATAATTCAATCTTTCAAGCTCTTTTACATTAGGCGAACCTTTAAAATCATTCTGGATATCATGGAATGTGATTCTGACGTGAGTTTTATGGAATTCTGGAAAAATTTAACATAGCAATGTGCATTGTTAACATAAAGGAATCGTTACAAGAGCTCAAGCAATACACATTGCAATCATGTTGGAAAAAACTATGGCTTGATCTAACGGTCAGTGAAAATGAGGATTTAAACAAATTAAAACATTAACTGACACAATTGTACAAATTGCTAATGGAATAGGACATGATGGTTTTGAACAGATAGATTCGAGTGACGTTCAAGAGCTGCTTCAATCACACGATGAAGATTTAAGTGAAGCCGACTTGCAGGAAATGTTAAAACCCTTCAAGCTTCAACATCTTACAATGATACGATGACAATCACCTTAAAAAACCAGACCGCAGGTTTCCAAATGGCAAATGAACTGTGAGATCACTTCATTAAAATTGACCCGTTTTTGGAAAGAAACCTTACTTTTAAAAGGAAAATTGAAGTTGCCACAGCTGAATACCATGCGGAATTAAAAGTCTTTTTAAATTACTAAATATTTTAAACCAAATAATTCAAACAATAATAATTAATAATAATACTGATAGGTATGTAATTAAACTGATTTTATTTTAGTTTTCTACCTTGGAACCCAACCCTTGCATTTCCATACAAATCACCATTCCATATTTACGTTTTCCTTATTCGCGGCATAATTTTGGAACGTATACCCCGCGAATAAGGAGCTGTACTTATAAATATCTGACGATAGGTAACCTACCTATCCGAGGTTTTTCTTAAATTTTCGTTAAAATTAAATAATTGTAAAGGGTTACAAATAATTGTAAATCGTGCACATTCGACACAAGTAACCCTAACCGTAAGAGCTAGTAACAAAGCATTTACAAATAATGTGTTTTTGACAAGAAAATTATTATATAAAAAATGTCTATAAAATATACTGTTTAGTAAACTTGTAATAATAATTTAATGATGGGGATTTGGAAAAGTCAAATCTGAATCACGACAGGAAGAAATATACGCAACAAAGTTTGAACTTGGAAAAACAACTTGGTATCCGCTATACTGAACTTACGGAGTCATTTCAATTATTCAAATTAAAATTAATGTAATGTAAAATATTACTTCATTTTGAAAATAATAAACAAACCCATAATCACTATAATAACAATTTAACAATTTTTTTTAATGAACATATTTATTTAAAGATAACAATAACATTAATAACAGTGACAAAAGTTAATAATAATTATAACATAACTATCCAATGAGGTGGAAAAATTAATATTATTTCTCTAAACTCACTTAACAAAATCAAAATACTATAAATTTTATTTACAGTTTTGTTTGTAAATTTATTTGTCTTAAAAAAAATTAAACTAATAAATTAAGAAAGAGGAAACAAGAAAGTAATACTTAAGCATCAGAAATCGAAACCAAAACCGTTGTTTTTTTTTAAACAGTTCACGTCGAAATCGTAAAATTTTTAAATTACGCGATTGTAATTATGGCAAACTTGACCGATAGGTAATTTTCACGATCAAGATGTACACATTGTACCTGTAGTAATTGTTGATTACTTTATATTGCAAATCCTTGGGGTCACCGTCCTGATGTATTCACTTTACAATCATTATCTTAAGATATAGTAGATACCGTACCAACGGGTATTCCTGCCTCATCTCTTGTTTTGTAGTTCCCACTAAAGCTGTAATAACTTGGCGTTATTAAATTTTTTCTATGAATAGCCAATCGGCCATGTAGATATAAGCTGCGAGTTTTCACATCTAATCACTTCTAGTAAGATAGCTCATCCAGTCATATCCTTTCACGAAAACTGCAACACAAGTACATAGTTAATGAAAGTGGTATATAGTTTACAAAAATGGGTTTAACGAAATTATTATTACTTGTGGTAATCACGACAGTTTTCATTAATTTTTCAATTGCTGCAAGAATAAGCTTTGAAAAATGTGCTTGGAAAGGATTTGAATGTCAAAATGCGAAAGAAATTCCAAACAAACTTGATATTACATTCCATTGTAATACGACGCTTACTGGGCAGGTAAATAAAATTATATTAATTATTTTAATTATTTAAATAAGAATTAATTTATACCGTAGTGTCCATACTTGTAGCGAAGTCTGTCTCAATTTATTTTTAAAACTTTGAGAAGCGTAAATTAATAATTTTTAAAATTACACATTTAAATTAATTTTTTTACTAAAATCGGGGGTTTCCAAATATTTGTGTACGGGTACCTATTCATTTTTAATCTTGTTTTAATTATTTGTTACTAATATACTAATATTCGTTTATTGCTGTTTTTAAAAGGAGGTAGATTAATTTTTCCGCTTAATTTTAATTAATTTTTTACCAATTTGTATTTTGTATGTTGATGAATTAGTAATTTATTGTTTGCTTCAATTTTAAAATAAATAATAAAAATAAACTGGTTATTTAAAACGTATCAATGCAGAGATTTGCAAAATAAACAACATTGGACAATAATTATTTTGAAGCATAAATAACTTTCAGTTATTTTCAGTTAAGTTTTCCCAAAAAAATTATTTATTAAATTTCGACCTTGCCAGTTATTGCTTAATTTTATAAAATGGTGGGACATTATAATTCTTGGGTCGACTTTATTGAAAATTACCATAAATAAATTACCACTATTAAGTTTGAGGTAGACGAATTAAATATTTAATTCGTTTAATTTTATTTAGCCCAATAAGAGAACAAGATAAATTTTTTAATGTTATAATTTTAAGAACTTATTTAAAATTCAATTATGATTAAAATAATGGTAAAATATGGATATGTTCAAATTTATTTACAATACTAAAGTACTGAAAAATATTGAATTTAGAAACATAAATAATAACTTGATTAATGTATGCATTTTTGTAAAAACTTTTTGTGCAACTGAATTTGTACAAATGTCACAGAAAAAATTAACAGGGTGCTAAACTCTTACTGTATTCAAGAGAAAATTCGGTCTAAATATTTAGTTTCTATTATTATTTTAGAATTTTTTTTTTAAATTACATTATTATAGTAAGACAAAATAAACTAATTAAATTTAAACAAGGGAATGCTCCATTATTATCTATATTCATAATTATGTTTTGTTGGAATTTTATTTTACAAATCCAGTTCCGCTGTACCAATACCGATATGATTAACTTTGTTATTAATTAAAACATTATTAAATTAATTAAAGGAAGTTTGTTATCAATTTTAGGATTTTAAATACGCGCGATTCATTATGACATCAGACAAACTATGAATACTATCAGAGAAGATAACGGACCATCTATCTTAACTTTCACTAACACCCTTATTCATTTATTAATTTTTTTTTAAATAAATATTTTCTTAATTTTTTGATAATGTACCGGAAATTAAAACCGGTTTGTATTTAAGAATAATTGTATACTTGGGTATTATTATTTGTACCCATTGAAGATTTTTTCGATTTTTACAAATTACATAAATTATCTTCCGATCCTTAAATTATGGGTCGATATTCATTATATCGTTAATAATCGTTTCGCATTTTTTGTAAATCCTACATCTCCTAAAAAGCTTATTTGAGAGAAACCGGCTTTAAGAAAAATAGATTTTAGACAATAACCGCCTTTAATTTTTATTTAATTGATTATTAAGTTTTTATTTTATTAAATTAATTAAACTTTTATTTATTTTTAGGATATAACATTATACCTTTGGCAATTTAATGCTCCAGGAAACATAAACTCGTTTACAATTGAAAATTGTCACACAGTTCGTCTTTCATTTACGTGCACTGCTGAAAACAAACCCATTCAGTGGCTAAAATTAGCAAATATAAGCTACGTTGAAATAATGCCAGCATTAGTAACTCACAACCCCCCAAAAGTATATTTTGAAAACATTAAAAAAATCGATAGCATTCCGAGACATACGTTTTCGCAAATTAAAAAAGAAATGTTAAAGCCTGGATGTTTCGTGCCAGTAAATGATTTAGAAGAAATTCATTTTAACAATGTTAATATAGACGCAATTGAAACCGAAGCATTTTATAATTTAACAGAATTTAAAAATTTGTCATGGTACAACGTTTCCGTAGTTCGAGTAATGGTTAACGCCATTAAAATAGATTTTATTGATGGCGGACGTGGACAATTAACCAAATGCAATTTAGAACTAATAGATCCAATGGCATTTAGAATTACCGGAAATGGATTTTCTATAACACGTGGACATATAGGAGATATTTCTGGTTGTGGTATTAATGGCACCATCTATGATTTTGAATTTAACAATAATACAATTCGCAATATTCAATCGGGAGCCCTTTCAGTTTTAGCTAGAAATGTGCACGTGATGGATAATCATTTTGAAAATATTGCATCGGGAGCTTTTCAACGAATTGGACCGGGATTGCTTCACGATTCCTTAAGAAATTTTGGCAAATTAATATTCGTTTATAGATTTACCAATAATTTAATTGAATCCGTAGACGATGGAGGCATTAGACCGGATATTATTGCGTATAAAAATGTAGCCGCCGAAGTTACTTTTACTTACAACACATTACAATGTTCCTGTGAGGGAATCACCTGGCTTGGAGCTGATGTTGATTTAGGATACGGTTACTCAGTTTTAAAAGACTTCAACACAATGATTTTAGACCCACAAAATAGTAATATATGTACATTTACACCTTGCATGTGCTTTGGTGTTCGATCACCAAATAAAAAGAGTTCCGCTGCAGCTGCAGTATTTTGAAGATCTTATATGCCATAATGTATTTTTTTAAGACTTTTAAGTTAGTGTTTAGTATTAATTAGTGAAAATTTAATTATTAAAAAAAGATAATAACCAAATGCTACTTTATTTAAACATATTCATTCATATTAATTATACTTGTAAAATATGTCTTAACAACGAATTTAATGATTTCAAGTTTTTTTTTCAAATGAATGTTTTTCCACTTACTTATTTTACACGAAAATTTATATAATCAACAAATTCGAAATATAAATGATTATCTATAATCTATATATATATAAATTTTTATATTTCTATAATTATTTTTATATCATAAAAATTTCGTTTAAAGTGAGTACTTAAGTGGGAAAAAAAATTCAATTAAAAATTAACTTAAATTGAAATCATTAAATTCATTCTTAAAAATAATTTATTTAAACTAAAACAGTTTATTGTGAAATTTTGAGAATAGCAATTTCATATTACTGTTGTATTCCTAAACGGAAGCGTTCGATACATGGGTAAGTTTATATTAGCAAAAAGGAAAGCAATAAAATAAACGATTCCAATAAACACGTACAAAATTGTACACAGCATGCAGCTTATAGAGCGATCCTTAACTTCATCATATTTGAATTTTAATGAACCCATAGATTAAAATGACTAAAAATAAATTTAAAAAAGTAGGAAAAATTGCAGGCTCTTAACTCAACTAGAAATACTTCCTTTGCATAATTTAAACAACTTAAACTTGTTCAAGACGAAATATAATTAATATTCTACATATTTATAAATATTATCTCTAACCAAGTGCATGAGGCGCAAACTACGTATGTATTTACATAGTATATAGCAAAGATATGTTAAATAAAATATTTTAAAAGTTTCAAGTATAATGAAATTTGAAAAAATGTATTATTTTTTTAATACAATTCTAATGAAATTTAAAAATTTTCCAACTCACATTAAAGTTTAGGACCTCCCTTTGCGTAAAAGTGGTTTCGTCTTTTCAAGATATCAGCTAAACTATTCCTAAATGAACTAAATGGATTAAAATCCATTACACAGTTAAACCTGGATAAGCGACAGAGTTCAAGGGACCGGAATATTTTTTTTTATGGAGGTTTCTTACTTAAATTTTTTCTTAATTTTCCGTTTTGACATTCTGATGACGTGACTAACCTCTCTTCGCAAATGCTACTTATCAACTGTAATAAATTTGACTAATAGGTCGATAAAGTCACACAGTTGGGAGTTCTAAAAGAATCCGGCATAAAAGCAATACTATGAGATACAAACACGTTTGATTTGTAGTTACTGTAGGTATTTGTTACACAATATTTTTTGCTCGACTCTTTGTTATAGAGGTTTAAGAGGTAAGTGCAGTCTCAATCACAGAGGTCCAGGTGTGAAAACTGACATCTCTCATAATATAGAAGTTTCTGTTTCTTCAGAAAACTCATAGACGTTTTCGAGAGTTAAAATGATGGAACGTGGCAATTACTCTCACTTGTAGAGTTTTCTCGCTTAACCAGTTCTTGCTCACCCAGGTTTGACTGTAGTTGACAACCTCTTAAAAATTTATAAATTACTCCAAACTCTCAAACTACTAGTCAAGAGAAACATAACCGATTTTTCAATAATTTGTCCGTATTATTTTATATTTCTATTTTTGTTGATTAGTTATTATTAACAGGTTGACTGCTAAGGTTGTTTTAATAAAATTTCAAAAAAGTACAATTTTCAAATTCCTTAAATTTAAGTTTTAAACTGTTCAAAGCAGGATAAAATACATTTTCATTATAATTTTGATAGCAGACACTGGTATCTGTCATGGCGTCAAGAGTTAAATTCGCCGTCGAACCGTAAACAGACACAATTAGCAGACATCATATTATAAAATAAATTAATGTCAAAAGAAAATCAGGAGACTGAAATCGCAGCAAATTGCCAGACATGGCGTAAAAAATCCATGGTCAGCCACAAATTTGTGGAAAGCCCTGAAAGTGCTTGCATTGTCACGGTTGTTATCAAAAACGAAGGCCGGTGAGATTACATTAAGCAAAATCTCTAAAGTGACTACATTTTGCAACGACTGTTTGGCAAACCTACATATTATATAGGTAGTTACGCCAAAATTTGAATTTGGAGAAATTAGAAAAATTAATTAAATTTTTTTATTAATAATTCTGGAAATTTTTAGAAATGCAATAAAAGACAAACATAGTCGACCTGAATTATAAATTGAAAATAAAATATAGTTGAGGTATCTCCTCAACTATATATGTATAGTTGAGGGTGACGGTTCGAATTCTGATCGCGATTTTACCTTTTTTGAAGTGGATTATGAAAGATGAGGGTCTAATTAGCGTATAAAAAGTATAAAATTTTTGGTCGGTTTACACATTTTTGAAAAAAACGGCTTTAAAGTTAATTTGGAATGCAATTTTATCATTGGCTCTTTTGAACTGTAACCACGTCCCCCAAAACTGAAATAGGTTGTGGCGACAGTAAATATACCAGAATCTCGGTTTTTACAACGAATTATGATAGATAATAGTATAATTAGCTAATAAAAAAAATTAAATTTGTGATCGGACAACAAATTTTCGAAAAAAAATCACTTTTTGTGTGAATTCGTTTCTGATATGGTTGCGCTGTCAAAACCTACCTCGCACTCCCCCTCAAGGGGTCTCCAAGCAGTTTTGACACGTGCTTTAGTTACTAAAAACATCCCTCAAAGGGCTCCAACTCGAAAAGTTTGAAAGTTGACGCGACGGATCTCGGAGAGCGACTGGTATCTCCCCACTACTAGTCACTGTCAACCCAGGTACAGCACACGTATTGTCTACAGAATGTATTCCATATTTGGTATTTTAATACACAAGAATACACTTACATGTATTTCTTATGGGAAAATTGCAATTTTCAAAATTAAATTGTGGCCTTATTATAACTCCGACAAGATTGATCTTTACCTTAAAGAGCTTGTATTTTTGTGTTCTTTCGTTTGGTATAGCCATTTCTATAGAAAAAGTGTATTTACGAACCCTAAATTTGAACTCTCACCTAGTTGAGGTATCACCTCAACTATATTTTCTTTTCAAACTACATATTATAGGTTAACCTACCTAACCTAACTTACATAGTTTTAAATGCTTCAACTCTATTCATTTTTAAATATGTCATTAGTTTATTTAAGTTTATTTTTACTTGTTACTTGATTTTTTAAAATATAATTTATTTTTTTTTGTAAATGATTAGTTTAAACCATAATAAACACTATTTGCATTTTTTTTTGTTTTAATACAAAAGAAAAACTGAGTTACAAAAAAGTTCTTAATATGGGGCAAAACCATGGTTCGTAGTAGACACGATACTATGTATTTTACATAGTAAGAGTAGATACATGAACTTTATAACTTCATGGAACTGAAATATTATCTGTTTTATTGAAATATTTGGATTGCCATTGACTATCAGAAGATTTATGCTTCTTTCATAAAAATGCCAGTTGGGTTAACAATTATTTATTTAATCAACAATTACATGAACGAGCGGCATAGTTACCGTTTGTGAATAAAGTAAGATTAACAACTTACAACTGCTGTATGTGCAAAAATGTTTATCGACGTTAACCAAAAATAACGTGATCAGCGTTTTTAGAATTGATTACCTCTAAACATCCGTTTTATGAGTATGTACTTGTTCCATCAGCAAATGCTTTGACTGCAGATTAATGTTTCTACTTAAGGCATGTTCCGCACTTCATAATATATTAATTATTCACATTATAATCAATATAATTATTACATTTAAACTTAAACTACAGAACAAAAAACCACCAAGCAGACACCAGTGTCGGCCGTGGCGTCTTGGAGAAGGACTTTGAACAGACACCGTTGTCTGCCATAGTAGTCAACCTGTTAAAGCATTTATTTTATTTTTCCGATGTTTTCCAATTTCGATTTTATTTTAAGCAACTAGGAAGACAAGTTTTTATTTCAGTTGTGATTTTTAACTATAAACTCCTGAAGATAAGTGAATCCATGCAAAACTAGTCGAGGTTTGTAAATCTTTGTTTCATTTGCAAAGAAGTACCCCTTGCGAAAATTTAATAACCATCCTTTGCTGGTATTATATAAAAATTTCTAATCTTTAATATAATTATTAATGTCGGTATATTTATTTTTCATAGCAAGAACTATGTCAGTGGTATATAATATGTATTAAAACTTTTTTGTTTCAACATCACATCAAAAATTCGTATTTTTAATATTGGCATCACGTTGCAAACCACAATGTACAATGTATTAGCGAAGATTAGTTTGTATTGCACACTCAGCAAAACTTGAAACACTTTTTATATTGCTTTTTTTCATTAATATTTTTAACTTTTAAGTAATGCTCGAATTTTAGAACACGCGACCTGACAAATTTGCTTTGTGCGTGATCAAAAATATAAGCAATTATGTTATTAGAAATGCATAAATGAACTACTGCATTATAAATATGATAACATCACAATATTATGGACAAAAGTAATAATTTTACTTGCCCTAAACTCACGAATTTATTCAAATTTTTCTTATTTTTGGATACTCGATGAGCCATGTGAGAAAAACATTTTAAATTAGCGAGACCACCTAAATAAGTATACTTCTAACTAAATACTAAATACTTCTAAATAAGTAATTTAATTATACTATTTAGCGCGATAAATAGATTTACGATAAATTCAAATAAAAATCAATATAAAATACAATTCAATCTTGTTTACGATCTTAATCGGTCTTTATTTACTTTCAATCGCATTCACTGTTCAATACAATTTCACTTTTGTTTGCTTAACGAGTATGGGTATTTTTTAACTGCATTTTTCAGCTTAATAAGACCAAAATTAAGTAGGTTTTACGCAATAACCAACTTAGGGTTTCTATATCGAGCAGCATTGTGATAAGGAGGTGATTACTATAGATAAATTACTATTCCTATTGGTCAAATCCGAATAACGGTAGAACATCTACAACTACTAGACAGGACCGTAATTAGGGAGTACTATTGTCTATTACTATTGGTCAGATTATAATAAGAGGATGGAGTCTATACTTACTGATCAGAACCGGGAATGATATGATGTTGGTATCTCTCACATACTTACAAGTAGCAAGCAGCAAGTGATGAAAATTAACTTTTTCCTAGCCGAATATCACAGATTGTACATAAATTCTTTTCCAGTACAGTATAATCATTTATTTAGAAATATGTGAAATTTTGAATTACCCTATCGGGCGTTTGGCAAAACACAATGATCTCGTATAGACGTAGTCGTTAGTCATTTTTAGGCTCCTGAACACAAAAGTTAAATTTTTACTAAAGAAATCTTCGCTGAGCTCAGAGCTTCAGAGCAAGTTAAGAACCACACCTGTTAAGTTTAATAAGTTTTTAAAGTAATTTTTCACTAATATGTAGATAAAGGGCATTAAAAAAAGACTTAAGGTGAGGTAGAACTTGGCGTGTTCATCTTAAAATACATATTTTATATAAAATTATTCTATAATATGCTATTATGTACTATGTAAATTTACAAATTTTTTATTTTTGTTTTAGGTATGTGTTTATCTTCATATACTAACTGAGATCGAAATTCTGCGAGAAAACTGATATTTGTTATTTTTTTGAACATTTGGAATCTTGGTAAGTTTCGACGATTTTATTTGCTTCAATCGTACGGCGTGCTTTTCAATAGATCAAACTTTTTAATGTTACACCTGCTGATAATACTATAAAAGGTTTATAGTCAATTCGCAAATTTTAATTTGTTTATTTTCAGCAAACCAAACCTTTTATCCGCTGTGAAAACACATAGATCCTACTCCTGCGATGCTGATCATACAGAGGACAAAACTTTGTAGATCAAAAATGTTCCTGCTATAAAATATTTAAAATGGCTCTAAAGAAATATTCTAATGTTAAGACCCCACGGCTGCTTGTAGCAATAATTAAACAAAATTTTTTCATGCTATGCCATTTGTTCGATCGTAGGTCTTATTACACGAATCATGTACAATTAAGTACTTAGTCGTAGAACGAAGGTTGGTTTGAAAACCGTCGTGGATTCTTCATTAAAAATGCATTTGATCAATATGAGAAAAAGTGATGTTAAATATGCACCAGTTGCAGCAAACAAAATTATCAAGGTAGGAAAAGTCGTTTAATTTAGTAAAACAAAATTGGAAAAAATGCGTTGACATATTTTCAATTCCTTTATTTTATTATTTTTTTAAATTTCATATTATAATAGGACTTTTAGTTATCAAAGTTAGCACTATGTTTTCATGCATAGATATCCTACTTTTTGATAAACCCGGTGTTAAAACAACACCTAACGAGCACGCATATATTTTTATTTTGGTGTAAATTTTAACTTTTTGAAATCTACTGCGATAATTCCAATTTCACAGGTAATTACAATTTAATTTTTGTATGGTTACATTTTCATCGCTTATTTTGTTGCAAAGTTAAATTTTTGCAAATCTGTACACCTGGATTAGTTATGAAAATTTAGCCCCACTCATGCCCGGTGTCACAAACATTTAAACTACGATTTAGGCTTAAATTTAGGCTTCAATAATATAATCGCAGTTTAAATGTTTGTGAAACCGGGCATAAGAAAAGTCGACCTCTGTTTATTTAACAGATTTATAATGGATTATTTGTATAATTATTTTCTGGTTTTTGGAATTTTGGACTGTTGTATTTTGGAGATGATGGGGTTCTCATTACATTATGTAACAATGGTAGTCTTGAAGCTTTGAGCTAGCTGATATGCTCTGACTCAAGATGCTATTCGGCCTTAGCAGGCCTATTATTCTACCACGAATGTAGCAGTCTCTTTTTTAAACCTCCAAATAAAGTTAGATGAAGCGTTTGTAACGAGCCATTAATAGTATATTACACTACGAGGGCCGAAAGTTGAATTTTCGGCCCTGCGCGTCATGATGCCCCGAGGCGAAGCGTAGTGTATACGATTTTTCTTCATAGCCGGTCGAAAGTACGTTATTAATTCTACTTTTAACTTTAAATGTTGATAAGCATGTTTTTGATGACAGCGGTTAACGATTTGTTGTAGCAACAGAATAAATAGTCCCTAGTTACGAGTATTAATACGCATGAGAAATTCTTTCCTCCCGGCGTTATAGAGGGCGCGCGTGTACTTCTCAAAGGAGTAAATGTTCAACTTTCGTCCCTGCTATTAGGGACGAAAGTACGTACTCGACCGAGGTATGAAGAAAATAAATTTGTGTAGTTTATAAATCATTTTTCAACATTGATAGTTGACGTTGTCTGCTAGAAGGTATGTTTAATTCATTTGGAAATCTCCAGGTAAGTGAGCTATTATCAGTAAAGATGCAGTGATGTTTGTTTTAACTACGCTTTAGGTGAAACTTTTGTTTTAACGTCAACGATTTTCTTAACAAAAATTTAATTCTTAAACAATTTATAGTAATGGGAATACGACTTGAACCACCTAGCCTTCAGCTGGTGGAGTTTGTAATTTGCTCCATGAAGTTTACTCGTTAGGTAAACTTACTCATTTAACTTGTGATTTTTATACTACTATTTTATCCTGTAGCCTTCAGCTATTTACTAATGTTATTTGCTTTGTTTTTTTTATTTTTATTATGTGTTTGTTCTGATGAGGAATTGAAAATATGTCACCACCTTTTTATAATATCTTTACTTTTGATAAATTAAACAACTCTTTCTTTCTTGAAGGTATTATTTACATTTTCACTTTTAATTACGAATGCACCTCGGCTTTTAAACCAAGACCAACCCTCGCCTTTCGTCTAAATACTTAAATGTATAAGAGTTAGCCGATCGTGGAATACCACCTACGATCAAGCAAGTGAAGCTTACACGGGTCCACTAAGAAGCGTAAGCCGCAGTTTGAATCCAGCTCGCGTTAAATACATTACTGTGACCAAAAAGTCCAATATCGATCTGTGGACTATGGAGAAGGCAACGGGAAACCACCCTATGGATTATATTTCCTGATTTGTTGAATTTCCAACGTCCGGGAAACCGGATATGGCACATGAAGAAGGATAAAAGTAAGATTGTCGGGAAGGTATAGAGCCTACCCTTAAGGAGACACTCATATCGCTGGAAACTGAGACAAAAATATCGTTAAAAACATACGCTTACAACACTCAGTACTAGGTGTCTATTTAGTATTTACCTTCGCCTTGCCTTTTATTTTCAATATTTATTTTGTTCATTTCCGGCCTTCGTTATCTTTTGGTGTAATTCGATTTGTATTGGGGGATGGAAATGCATCAACAACTAGGTTATTAGCACTATTTGTATTTTTGTATTTATATATTAGCTTGGTATAATTTTATTTGAATATTGGTAATATTAATCATCTAATTCAAATAGTGACGAATAGTCGATGAACCCAGGAAATTAAAATTTTTTAAAGAAATTATGAAAAACAATAATGTAACACTTAAAAAATTTGGTCTCTTTACAAATTTTGGAAAAAAACAGCGTTAGATTTTTTATATATAATTTTAATATGTTGAATAAAATATTTTAAAAGGTTTAATGAAATTTGAAAACAAAAATTATTATTTTTTACAATTCTAATAAAATTTGAAAATTTTCCAACCTAAATTTTAGTCTAGGACCTCCTTATATAAAGTGGTTTTGTCTTTTCAAGATATCATCAGCTAAACTACCCCTAAATGAATGAAATTTTATCATTTTAATATGCTATCTGACTGTCTTCTATGCTGTAACTCCGCCTATCAACACTTTTATGCCTAATTCCTACAAATTGTATATAATTTGTGTAAAATACATATAAAAATACTAAGTGTAAAAATTATTTTAGCCACAATTTTATATGTATATTGATTATAACGTTTGAATATTAATGTAACGTTAAATTATTACTTTTTAGGGCTATAATACAGTCAATGGAGGTGTAAATTAGGGCTTACCTTGCAAAAGGTCAGGGAAAGTTCTAATTTGGCAAGCTTGTAGAGTCCCTTGTTCTGATCATCATACTAGTTTACGACCTTGAACAGGTGCCGCTTACGTCGCCATCTTGCCAAAAAAGTATCGAAAAACAGTTTTGAGTATATTTCTCTTCTCTGCTGTTCTGGAGGCTAAAAATAATCATTATAAAAATTGTAGGAAACAAAATTGCCTACAACTTTTATCAAAACCTTTTTCTGTCGGACGAATGAGTTACAGCGAAGTAAGGCGCAGCAAATTTTCTCAAGGAGATGTTGCCGTTAGTAAGCATGGACAACAATTATACAGCATTTAAAAGAACTAGAAGGCATAAGTTAAGACAAAGTTATGAATTAGGCCTACCGGGTATACCAAATAAAAACGCGCCGCTTACTCTACCCCGTGGTAGTAAGTAAAAAAGTAAGTTAGTAAGAAATAAGTAAAAAAAGAAATTAGTAATAATCAATACATATTAATTGAAATTTGGACGGAAATTGAAGCGTTTTCGCAAATTTTTAACAAAAATTTACTTCGCTTTACTTTGCTGTAACTCATGAACTATTTATCCAGAATAAAAAGTTTTAGATAAAAGTTGTAGAGAATTTTATTGTATACAATTCTTGTAATAACTATTTTCAGCTAACATCGTAGCGGAAAAGAGATATATACCAAAAATTCCTTTTCGGTACTTTTTTGGCAAGATGGCGACGCGAGCGGCACTCGTTCAAGATTGCAAACTTAGTATGATGATTACGACATGCCAATCTACAAGCTTTCCAAATTAGAACTTTCCCTGACCTTTTGCGAAGTAGAATATCTCTATCAATTGACTGTATTACTAGCAATAATTTTAAATTAAAGTATTTTATATTTATATTATAGTAATTGCTGTAGATAAAACGTTTCAAACTTTCAACGTTTCAAACAAATTAAAAACTTAAAATTCAAACTAAATTCGAAAAGGTGAAATCCAGAATCTTCAGAATGTTTTCGTATGTTTTTATGGTACAATAGAGCACCTTTAAAATGGAATTTTTCGGTTATTAAAAGATATTATGAGGTTTTACCTCACTTCGATTCGATTTATTTTAATATTTAACTACCAGTAAAAGAATTCTTTAAATATCTGTAAAACCCTATTGTCCAGGTTTGGAAACCGTTACCAAAGAGCGACCACTTATTTAAAATACTGATCAACTTCTGTTCTTCACGTGCTGCATCCGGTCCCCCGGACGTTGGTGATTTAACTTGGCCGAAGCCAAGATGAATTTACTAGGGGTATAATTTATGTGATGATTTCGTTGCCTTTTCCATAGTCCACAGATTTATATTAGACTTTTTGATCACAGCAGTGTATCAAATGCGAGCAGGATTCGAACCGCGACCTTACGCTTCTTAGTCCACCCGTGTATGCTTCACTTTATGATCACTGATCGACTATGTATTTAAAATACTGGCCCAGTAAATACCATCATCTCAAAAATATTAGTAATTGAAGCGAGAAAAATGAATTTTTATTAGATAGTTATATGAATCGAAGTGCCTGAAATTTGTATCATTCAAGTTGTGAAACTGTTTCTATGTAAATATTCAAAAATTCGCTTTTTACCCTAACTTCGGAGGGTGATGCACCCCTTATAACTTTTTCTAGCAGCTAAGAAAGTATTGATTTCTTATTTGTCAATGTTCTACCACACATCGGAAAATTATCGAAATCGAAGAGGAATATTGAGCATTCTTTCCTTGTAAATCTTGATCTTGATTGGATGTAATTATTTCATTCATAGAAACCAAATCTGACTCCCTGCATTGCAGCTCTTGTTCAGATATCTTTATATTATGTACATATCATAAATAAATTCACAATGACACGTACTTGGTACATACCTACAACATAATAATATTATTTAATAAAACTCGAACATTGGTGTTTAGAGTATGTAGCTTATGCAACTAATATAACATCTTGAGCTTTAAATCTAAAATTACTAATAACCAAATTATTTAACATTTACAATTTTTTCAAAGATTGAATAAAAATTGTTTGAAAAAGAATAAATTAATTATTAATTAATACATAATACTGAAATCAAAATTATCGTTTGAAAATAATCTATTTAATAAAAAATTTCAAATTAAGAATGGAAATATGCAGACCACGTAACAAGAGGGGACATTAATAAATTATGTAGAATAATGCTGCTGTGCGACCCTATACTCTCAAACGGCCAAGGGTAAGACCACCGATAAAATAGTATGATGAATTAAGACAGGAAAACTGAAAGATCTATGAAAAGGCATAGGGTAAAGTAAGGTATAATGTGATATTTTCGAAAAACTATGGCTATTGCACTTGAAAAATAACGAAACTTATTTTTAAAATATTCTACACAACTACGTGTATTAGGAAAACTTTTTGTGAAAAATTAAACATATTGAGCAAAACATAAGGTAAAATTGAGGATATGACGCACATTTTGAAATTTATCAATTTTTCAGTTACTACTCACAAGTGTCTCATGGTGATAGGATTTTTTGTACCTACAACCCTAACGTATCTTAAGCAGGAAGTATAGGTGATTCTGATTGTGCTAACTGTTATTAATTACATTAATTCTAAAATTGAATTTTGCGTCATATCCCCGATGGGGTTGGGGATATGACGCTTCTAGGGTTGGGGATATTGCTTATGGCGATTTACATGTAATTGATTAAAAATAATAAAAACAATTTTATTTGAAAAAGTATAATAGTCAGATAAAAACTCAAAAACAATGAACACTTAAACTACGGTAATGGTTTTAGGAAATATAACATTAAATGTAAAGTGTAAAATTGTAAAAATGTAAAATTAATGTAAACATATTACTATCTCACAATATGCGTCATATCACTAACTATCCACCATTTTATTTATAAAATAATTAAATCATAACAAAGACCATTATGACTAAATTAACTATTTATAATTAATTTTAGACGTTGTACAATGCCATAAAATTCAGAAAACGAATTAAAAATCTATGAGGAAACATAATACAGAACTTTCAAAATAATGTAATAAAACTTTTGCATGTGCTCACCTGATTCAGACGAAGAAAATGCGTGCTCTCATGAAAACGATTCGTTCAACAATTAGTTTCTTGCTGTATATCTGGTTTTAGGCAATGGAACTAAGGGATATTTAGGTAATAAGGTTCATAGATAACAACATAACAGAGATCTTGCAATTGCGTCATATCCCCTACCGCGTCATATCCATCGGTTTTACCTTAAGAGCTTTGTAATCTCTTTTGTTCAGATAGAATCTGAAGGACATGCAATATAATGACGTGATAACATTGAAAATTGCAATATAATGTTTATATAATTATAATATTGTAAAAACATAACATCTACGTGGTAAATTGTGATGACCTATTACCTCATTTATAATTTTGTTTAATTTAGATTTTCTTAATTTTCTATAACAAATGGATAACAAAAAATCCTCCCAGTACTAGAAGTTATTGCAAGTATTTACAAAATATTATCCTAATATGTTATTTTGATTAAAATAATATGTTATTAGTGCAATATGTTGAGGGTTACATGTTATCCTAAGTTTGGACGCGATTTTTTTATACTTTTATAGCAAATAAAAAAATTACTTATGATATGAGCTAATCTATAGTTCTTACTTTTAAATTCAAATTCTGTGCATTTTTCAAAAGTCTCCATTTTCAAATATAATAATTATTTGCAAAAAATTAAATGTTTTATTTTGAAAACAAATTGATCATTAGCTATGACTACATCAGTACCTACTTATCGCGATTATAATAAATACGGCAAGATTAATAAAATCTTATAAATAAGACGGAAATAAAAAATATACTCTAATGAAAAATATGTGGTAGACCATGTGGCGATATTATACAGGTTCACCCCCTTTATTATAATCATATAACACATCATAAAACAGTATTAAAATAAACACAGCTGATATAAACCAATAAACGTTTTTAAATAAATTAATCTGTTTTATTACCAAAACTCTTTAATCTAATTATATGCAGGATTTAACAGAGCAGATAGACTTTTGATAAATTAAGAAATTATATTCAACTTAAAATTTCTTTGTAATTTTTATTTTGCTTTGTATTTTACAATAGAAAACATAAAGAAAAAAAATTTAACCATTTAAAACATTTTAAATTTATTATAATATGTAGTACATATTATACATACACATTTTTCTATAACTTAGTTTATTTCTTTTGCTATGATATGAACCAGGCACAGATCCATAACATTGTCTTTCGTGTTTTTCGAACGTAAGTCTGCAACATTTAAATGTCTTACGTAGTCTGTCCTTCCTTTTGATTTGGACACTTTTCAATCTTCGTCATATACGATCTGCAAAAAACATGTTTTCTTATTACTAAACTTATTACTCACCTTCAGCCTCGTACCCCTTATTACACTAGCTATCATTTTTCTTCTTTTTTATCTTTATCTGTTTAGGCGAATTTCGCAAAACATTTAATTGATGAGAATCGTGATTTTGTGGAAAAAGATATGAAGAGTTGCCTTAGTACCGAGTTGGCCCAGAGCCGATTTGATCCGGAGCCGAGTTGTCTTGGAGCCGAGTCGGCGGCGCCAAATTATATCGGACCGCTTACTAATGCTTAAACATCGGATTTGAATTTCATAATCACATATTCGATGTTTATAACGGAAAACCTTGGCAAAACACTAGTTTTAATTAAATGTTGGTTAAAGGTAACACTATCGAAAAGTATTATTGCTCCCTAAGTACTGAATTTGGGGCCATGAAATCTAAATCCGGCACGTAAGCATTAGTAAGTACTAAATACTTGTCAAGGAATACGGACGTAGGAAAAGCACAAGTCATTATAAAACCGTAAATTTCTACTGAACAGAACCGGCATTAGTTAATTGGCGTTACTTCTAATAAAAACCAATATACATACATTTAATTATTCGTAACGTAATTTAATAAGACCAGCACTATAGCGCGAAGCATACACAGGTTAACTACGAAGCGGTAAGCTCGCGGTTCAAACCCTGGTGGCGCTAGATACACTGCTGTGATTAAAACGTCCAATATTGATCTGTGGACTATGGGGAAGGCAAAAGAAACCACCCCATATTCCCAAGAAAAGTAATCTTGGCTTCGGCCAAGTTTATTTCGCTAACATCCGGTAACGGATAGGCATGTGAAGAAGAAGAATGTAATTTTATAAAAACATGTAAGTGTCTATACAATGTCGGTAGAGCTATCAATTAAAATACTACGAAATTTGTTAATTGTCACTAATAACAGGCGACACTAAATGTCCTAATAGGCGCGGTTTAAAAGGTGACGCTAAATCTCGTCTCGACCTAAGTGCGCTTGCGTTATCTTCGTGTTTCGTACTATTAGGCGGTTGAAAAATTTTCTTTGCCAATTTTACTTTATATCAATAACATATTGTTATAAATTATAATACGCAGCAATTATTCATTGATATATTTATTGGATAATTTAATTTTTTACAACGCTTGTTGTAGTGTTTTAGTTCAACATTATAAGTTATTTTTTAGGTTACTTAATTCGTATTTCTTCTGAAACGCACATTTATTATTTAAACAGCCATGGATTCGTAAATTATTTAAGTGATATTCTTATGTATTGTGTGAAATTACATCAACATTGCTTTTTCAGTACCGTATGCCCTTATTGTGCAAAAAAAGTTTTATGATAGTTCCTCGAAGAATCGTCACATAAAAAAAATTCACCCATCGGTAGCTGCAGTTGAAAGAAAAATAGAAAAGTACATATATTTTGTCCAAAGTGTCCCGACAACAACAAACAAAATATTTTATCTTATGCTTTATTAACGAAACATATTTCAGATGTTCATAATATCGTTATTAAAGAGGAAAAACTAAAATTTGATAAATTCGAAGATTTTGAAAATTGGAGAACAGTAGAAGATAGAGAAGTAAATTATGTAAAGCAGAGTATGGTTCAAACGGCAAATGCAAAGACCACGTATTATAATTGTAATCGAAGCGATTCAAATGCTAACTTTTTTTACAAGAACAATAATTAGGTTAATTAAATATTTTTTTAAGGACATCAAAGTAATTGTTTGAAACGGGCTATGAAATCAAAGAGAAGTATTAAAATCAATGGCGTTTGTCCTTCGAGAATAATAGTACATCATTGTAAAGTCATTGCAAAGAAAAGAGTAAAGTATGTTTTCTTGACTTATTTTTGAGTTAATTATTTTTATTATTCTTTAATTTTTAGATGGGGTCTCCAAACTTAACCTACCTCTTACCTCTCTTAACCTGTATGTTAGGAACAACGAGAGGTATTTTATTTATATGTAAATTGTAAATAAACTGTATAGTACTGACATAAAAATTATATTTATATTATTTTGCAAATTGTAACACAAGTAGTCAATTTTTTCATTAAAAACTATAATGTAACAAGTAAAACATAGCATTATTTATTTTGGTAAACATAACTGTAACTGTTTAAATAATTTATGAAGCCAGTTTTTAAATGAAAATTTTTTGCAACATTCAATGAATTTCAGAAGAAAACCAAATTTATTTATAAATGTACCTTAAATAAAATATGAAAATAAAAACGATGTAGAAAACTTATTAATTGTTTCAAATAATATCCTGATCAAATTACTACAATTTAAATTTTAAAGAAAGTTTTAATCACCTAACTTCTAAAAAGTGGAGCAAAAAACGCGGGTCAACTGACGTTTTTAAAATTTTAAAATCGAAAATGAGAGGTGTGTCTTTACATTAGCGCAACCGCACCAAATCCTGCCTATTAGGACATTTAGTGTCGCCTCGAAACACGAAGATAACGCAAGCGCACTTAGGTCGAGACGAGATTTAGCGTCACCTTTTAAACCGCGCCTATTAGGACATTTAGTGTCGCCTACTAATTACTATCAGTTAATTATTGAGCATAAGCATATGTATAAGGGCTGATATTAAAATAAAATTTAATCTTACATTAACATTTAATAGGAGAAGTAGCTCAAAATCAACGCATTTTATTGGTTTATTTGGTTCTAATTCTCCTATTAAATTTCAATGGTAGATTAAGTTTTATTATGGAATCGGCTTTAAGTAACGAATGTAGTTGTTAAATTGCAACATTTTAAATTTTCAAATAACGCTTTCATTAAAAATAATCTTTTTTACCCACCAGGCCCTATTTCTCGCAAGCACCTACCTTATTTGTTTCCAAATATAAAAATAGAAGCGGCGAGTAACTTTTATAATACTTTACGGTAGTTTTAAGTTATATTTACTAAGCAATAATTGTTATAATAACTTAAATGTTACGTCTTGTAATTAATTTATTCTGAACACTAAAAAATTGTACACACAGATGCATAAAGTATGCCGCAATAGCGGCATTGTTTTAAATGGTAACAATAGTAAATATATTTACTTTATTATAATGTATGTATATGTACCTACTTTGTTGATTTGGGTTGTTGGGGAAGTTCTTATCTGAGAAAATAAATGAATCTACACCTACAAGCCTATAACAAACGGTTGTTATACATACACTGGCTGCAAATCTGGAAAGAGTTCAAATTTTGTTGACATTTAATGGCCGTTTGGTACCTAACATACGTTCTTTAAATTATTGTATTAATTGATTTATATTTAATGAATACTTACCGGATTTAGAAAAACAAAAAAACTTACGGATAAGCAACCGATTTTTCAACTATGCAGAAAAAGTTTTTTATCGTACTTTTTTATTTCATTTTTTATATAATAAAATATAATTTAAATCAAATAGAGAAGGATTTCTTTTAAAAGTTTCTTTTCCAAAATTTGGTACTTAAATGCGATACAAGTTGCCTATATTCTGGTACTTCAAAAGTCGCCGCATTGGATAGTTTATAGCACTAGAAAACCGATACAGTAAAAATACCTCGATTTTTGCCATATTAGGGAAAAAATAAGATAAACTAAACTTTGCACAGATATAGTGGAATACTTACACTTTTTTAATTATTAAGAGTAATATTTAATAATAAAGATTCAGTAAATTTTGTATAGATTTTAAAAACGAATTTTAAATTTAAAGTTAAATAGACTCGCATTTAATCCTTATTAAAAGCCTTGAAAAATGTATATATATATGTTGGAAAACATTTTCTCAATTAATATTATACAGGTGGTCTAATTTTTCCTTCCTGGTTCATTTGCTCTTACAAGTATTAGATGGAGAGAGTTGGCTGCCTACATTTTAATATGACTCGATGTAGTCTCACTTTCTCATAAAATCAACGTGAGAAGTATAATTGAGGTTATAAGTGCGATTCTGCCAATTCAAACCGGGTGAATAAAGTGTGGGTAGGTCATCAAAATCAATAAATGTTGATGATGAAAAACGTTATTTTGGCAGTCGTGAAAATTTTCAGATTTCTAGAATATGACGTTACAAATTAAGAGTAACTATTGGCCGACTACCAACTTCAGGATAAGAAGTCGCCAGACCGCGTCAAAGTCATAAAGAATTCCAGAAAATTAACTTTATTCCCACAATGTTGAAATTTATTGCTCAGCTGAATGCGACCCTGCTGTTTGAATGTTTTTATTGGTAATGTGTGGTGAAAAGTTATCTACTTGTTAGCTTACACTGACCTATCATCTCAACTATATTTTCTTTTTTAATTTATTTCTCATATTGCTTACACTCTACATACATTGACGATATGCAAAATGGCATATCGTCATATCGCAACGTGAAAGAAGAAGATAAATAATTGGCAGAACTTGCTCTATATGACTTGACGTAAGCAGAATTCTTATTTATCCCAAGTAACAAACAATTTTTATTTTTACATTATTCTACATATCTGCTATCTTTAAAGTATGCACATTTCAAATATTTGAGAGAGTTTCAAACAAACATTTCCATTTCCAGCTTCTTGTAATATTATTGGTGAAAATAAAATGGTGCCTTCTATTGCTATAAGTTACAACAACCATTGAAGAACTGGAAACTGAGGGAGATATTTTACAGATTACAGATATGGCATGAAGGCATTTCACTCTCTCTAAATTATTGTACAGACGTCGCTTTTAATCACGATCATGATTTGCCTATATCAGTCCACTGTTCGACATAGGAGACCTTTGCCCATTGGGTAGTATTAGTCATACCACGCTGGCCATGCATCTTGGTGAGTGCTTTTTATACCTACTGCCAAGTTGGTCAAATTACCTCGATGGATAGCCACTGTATTCCGAAGGAAGACGGTCAGAATAAAGTTTTTACTCCGCCAAAATTCGAACCTATGCGCTCGGCTTAGTAGTTGACGCACTTACGCGCCAAGCCGCGACCGCTTCGCTTCGTGACCGCTTTTAATAACTTTGACGAATTCATTGAAACTTGCAATGGTAAAGATACATTGCATGACAACGTGAGAATTAATTACCAAAATGTACAAACAAATAAAACGCTTTTGATGAAACTCCAAATATTTCCTACGATGATAATCTGCCAAACACCAAACTAAGCCAAGACTTTTGATGCAATTGGTCCTGAATTATTATCATATATTTAAAAAACCTGAAGTTGTTGAAAGCTTTACGAAACGAATTATAACAAACAATTCTGAGGAATTAGAATTTTGTAAAATCATTGCAACTTATATGCCTTTTATCACACTTTTGCCAAGTACCATCAACTCCCGTATGAGTAAATAAAAAGATCATAGTTCAAAAAAATGTTCTTAGACAGATACTCCAATCAATATAACGCCAACAAATATTCCTATTGTAGTATATAAAACAATGCGCCAAAATTAAAAAACAGTTAAAGAATGTCAGCAAGAGTATATTCAACACAGAACTAAAAAATGAGCTTAAATATAATGAACTTTGCGTTGACGAAATCGTTCCTCAAAAGTACTTCTACGATCGATTTTGTTATAACAACAGAAATGCATTCATTAAACAATGCTTAAGTATTAATATCAAGAAAACGGAATAACTCTAATTTAAACCAAAACCGGGCAATTTACTGACTGTCACGTTCCAGAATCTTTAGAAGTCTACCGACAATTTTCCCTCACTTGCAAGTCTGTTATATGTAACCCTATGAGGTAAACTACTCAACAATACGTAGATAAAATTTTAAGACAGTCGAAATAACTATAAATTCATGTAGAAATAAAAATTGTTTTGTTGCTTAAGACACGAGTTCTCTGCATATGTCAAGCGGAAAGCGACGTTTCGGCGCGACCGTTTCGGCGCGCCGTTTCGGCGCGAGCCGTTTCGGCGCGAGGCGGTTCGGCGCGTAGACGGTTCGGCGCAAGGCGGTTCGGCGCAAAGACGGTTCGGCGCAAGCCGGTTCGGCGCGAAGACGGTTCGGCGCCGATACTTAATTTTTAAAATATTTATTAAAAATTACAAAATTAATGCATTTAATTACTTGTTTAGGCATTCATCTCGTGATTATAAGATAATCCTCGCAAATAGTCGATTATAAATTTGTTAACGTGTTTGTTGGGAAAATACAATTTGCGGTGTGAAAATAAAAAAGTGTTTTTCCACAATTTTTTTTTCACGATGCCACTTTCGACCTAATTAAAATTCTATTTTTTCAGAGTTTATACCAAATATAGGTGGAATCTGCACGAAAAGGTAGATTGGGCTGTAGGTTACAGTTGGTTTTTTAATTTTTTTTTGAATTTGAAACCAAATAGGTGGAATCTGCACCAACCTAAGAAATTAGTTGTCCGTGCACATTTACCCTAGGGGATCTACCTTAGGGCGCGGCCAACTACAGCAGCGTTAGATAGGAGTCAGTCGCTCCCTGAGATCTGCCGCGTTAACTTTCAAACTTTTCGAGTTGGAGCCGCTTAAGGGATGTTTTTAATGAGTTTAGCACGTGTCAAAACCGCTCGAAGCGCCGTCAGCGCCCGGGACGGGCGCGGGCGGGTGCGGAGAGTAGGTTTTGACAGTGCAACCAAATCAGAAACGAATTCACGCAAAAAATGATTTTTTCGAAAATTTGTTGTCCGATCACAAATTTAATTCTTTTTATTAGCTAATTACTCTATTATCTATCATAATTCGTCGTGAAAACCGAGATTCTGGTATATTTACTGTCGCCACAACCTATGTTTATTACTTTTTGTCTTAAAAATTTACCTCAGTAAATTTTCAGTAATGGAATAAATGGTATCCAGATAGTTTTGAATAAATATTTTAAAAATTAAGTTCTCGCGCCGAACCGTCTTCGCGCCGAAACGGCTTGCGCCGAAACGGCCTGCGCCGAAACGGCTCGCGACGAAACGGTCGCGCCGAAACGGCTGCGCCGAAACGTCGTAGACCGAGTAGCAGACCACGTTAAAGTCATAGAAAATTTCAAAATTAACGTTATTTCGGCAGTATTGAAATTTATTCTCTGATTACCTACACCTTACATACATTAACGATGTGCAAATCGACAGACGTGAAAGAGGAGAATAAATAATTTAGCAGAACTGTTTCTATCTGACTTGACATACGGTCTACGTATGTAAGGTGTAGGTAATCAGAGAAATAAATTTCAATACTGCCGAAATAACGTTAATTTTCTGAAATTTTCTATGACTTTAACGTGGTCTGTCTACTCCTTTTTCCCAAGCTGAAAGTCGGGCAATAGTCACACAATTTATAGCGTCATATCCTAAAAAAACTGAACATTTCATGACTGCCAGAATAACGTTTTCCATTTTCAAGATTCATTGATTTTAATGACCTACTCGCACTTTATTCTCCCGGTTTGATTCGGCAGATTCGCACTTGCAGTCTCTCCACTACTTCTCACGTTTATTTTATGAAAAAGTGAAACTACAGGGAGTCACATTAAAATGTGGGCAGCCAGCTCTTGAACAATATCTTTTCAGTCAATTAGAAAAGTTTGTGACACTGTTTTTAATTATTATTAAAAGAAAATTAAAAAAAAGAAGCTTGCCTAGGGGGGAGCTATAAAATGCGCAAGCCCCTCTTCCCCCATCCCAATTGCTGCCATAACGCCCAAAGCAACACTTGAATGAATAATAAATTTAGAGAATTTTTACGGTCAATTATTACATTTAAATTGGAACATGAATCCGAACCACGGCACATATAATTTTTTTAGATTATAGGATTCGAACCCGAGACCCTTAGATCCAAAGTTCGGAACTTGACTACTAAACCAAACTATCTGTTTAGCTTTAACCCTGGAACTTCACACTTATTTTTTCTAACGTGTCCTTCACACTGGGGTTTTAGAGACCCCACCATTTTTTTATGATATTAGTAAACAAAGAATTGAAATTAAAAAAAAATTTTTTAGTACTTTTCAATAATACTGCCATAGTAGATAGAATATATTATATAGTAATTTTTTGGCCTTTTTAATCCAATTGTTATAAAAAACTTAAAAGTTTGAATAAATTTGGTGAAATAACGGTTAACATTTTAATATAAAAAAATTAAGTTTGTTAAATTAATTTTACATAAATAATTTTATGAAGGAGTAATACATTTATCAAAAAAAATTTGTAATTTTCCAAAAAATGTACTGGCTACTTTTAGCCAAGCTTTTCAAAATTGATGAAAATTTTTTTGCCTTGCATCGTGTGAAAATTCATTTTTGGGATTTTACTACAAAATGGTATACCTTTTTGACCATAAATAAAAATAAAAGAAAATATTAGCATCAACTAAGTTGAAGTTTATTTGTTTTAGTGTTTATATTTACGACAAACCATCGACACCATACAGCATCGAAAAATTTAAAAATTTGTTAAAATTACATTTTTTAAAATTTTTTAACAAAGTCATATTATTTCTAAACACTAACTTTAATATAGTCAGTAATTTATTATTAGACAACAAATAACAAATTTAATGTTGATTTTTAAAAATATACGTAAACTTCACACTGGGGTTTGAGATACCCATATAAATTTATTTTCAATTGTTCTAATTTCTGAAATGACTAAAAAGCAGCACCTACGAATATTCACACTTACTCAGATAACTATGAACTTAATTTACAAGAAAGGATTCAAAGAAAAGCATTAGAACACATGTGGCATTAACTTATATGACGCTTGGGGTTTCTGAGACCCCAGTGTGAAGTTTCAGGGTTAATCATTAAACAACCAGATTGATTTAATGGTATGAACTGTACTGATCTGATTTGTAGACCGATCGAAGTCAGACTATGGAAGATACTACTGTAATTCTATTTTTTAAAACACTTGAGTGAAAAAATCGAATATCTTAATTAAATTAACTTGGCAGAACTTTCACGTTTATTTACATTTAATTACAAATAAAGGCAATTAAAAATAATTACAACTATATTTTATTTCTCACTTGGGGAAGCTCGGTTTGATTCTGGAACGCATGCCCGCGATTGCATTGTTGCGCCACTGTTCCTCCTTGTACAGGTGACTAATGCAGGTAGACTAGTGAAGTCTTCTTGCTCACTGAAAAAACAAATTATTTCAAAGTTGACTACATCTATGAAATACACATAATAATAATTAATCTAATTTTGCTAACCCATTCGTTAGTTAGCAAAATAATTGTGCAATGCTTTAATATTTTAGTATTAGTTTTGTATTTTTAAGGTTCCATGTTTTAAAAGTATTAGTGGCAGTTTGCTTCACCAGGGCACATCTGCAAGTGAATTTCATGTCACATAAATAAAGCTGTATCAGTTAACGTCGCATGTGAGATATTCATCCATCATTCCTTGTTAAAATGAGTCTTGTTGCCTTCATCTTTCATAGAAATTGGATATGATAAATTACATCAACGTTACTGTTTGTGCGGTTACAATATCCTTTTCTCCTAATAATTATTATTGTATAGGTATTTTTGCATATTCTATATAATATGAGATAAAATTATACGTAATTTTAAATTATTGAAAATCAATGAACTAAATTAAATTGAGTAAAAGTAATTATTTAATTAACTTTCCAGTTCAAGCTGCGCGGACTGACAGTATTTACAAAATAGACTCAAAATAAACTCTTACTTACTCTCTCCATTAATGCGCGAGTAACGGAAAGATAAAGATTTACGACTGATTGCATCAACACCAAGCAACAACTTCACAAATTTATTGATTACTGACGATGTTTAATTTTTATATGTCAAAATTCATTATACTTACCTTAATTGTATAAAATATGAAAATTCAAAGTATTATGCAATATAATAGCAATTTACGCAGCAAAGGAAGAAAGGTAATTTTTTGAACGATTCGTGGTATTATCAGTAACAAGCCGATTACGGAAAAATTCATGTTTTCATCACCGATAATGAACTAGTTGGGTGCGGTCACACCGATGTACACTCATATACTTATTTTGACATAAAAACTATATGGTAATCGGTTATCATTGTAGTGTCTAATAAGAATAATTTAAGCTACAAGACATTAAAATTCCAATAGTAATATTTTGTGATTTTAATTATTCATATTTGACAATACAATGACAACTTATTTACATAATATTTTGAGGTTAGGTTACTTACATTAACGACAAGTTGTTCCAAGAGTATTCGTCGGATTTTGCTCTGAACGGCTGTCAGTCTGATGTAATCAAAAACTGTTCAGAATAGTTTGGAGCAAGTCCAACGAACAAACCTTATATTTGGGATTAAATTTTTTACAATAATACATTTTTATCGAAATTAACAGTTGCAATCGTTCTGCAAATTGGCATACAAATATGAAATCGAGAGAATATAAAAACAACCCTTCTATGTATGTATGTATGTACATAATAATATGTACTAGTTGTGACGTTGTTGCATTTAACCAATTTCACATTTACGAAGATTGAATTTATTGAATTTTCACGTACTAGACACTTATTATTTTTACAAGTTTTTCAATTATTTAAATATTTTAAAATTGCGTGTGAAAATACTGTGCTGAATACAAAACTGTATAAGAAAAGCAACCTATACTGCAAAGTACATAAAGGTCTTTATTCAACGTTATAAATGCGTGAAGTAGCTTTGTTGAGCTGTCAGAATGTGTCACTTCTTCAAGGATCAAAGCCTGCTTTGCATCTCAATGTCGAACCCCAGCTACACAATGATACGAATTTATACTGAGGGATTTCAAATTACATAATATAATCTTTCTGTTCAATTTTGTTTTATACGATTTTGCACTTTATAGCTCGGTCCCTTCTAATACTTTTTATTGCAACCATCGTTATCGATTATTAATATTTACATAAAATTAATTTGTACCTGTTTTCCAAAAAAATTTTAAAAGCTTTCTTATGAAAATCGAAAATAATAATAATAAACTTTATTTTTTATGCATGCACATATAGTGTATTTGTGGTTGGTTAAATTTTTAGTGTCACTGAAATTCCATCAACCAAAAGTGATTTTTTGCATGTACAAAATCGTAATACAAACACGTTAGGATCTGAAGATTCAAACCCAGTTTGTTCTTTTGCAGTTTTCGTGCAGATTAATCCATACTCTTGTGAAGCTTAATCGTATTCCAAAATCCCCTTACTCTCCGAAAGGTTCTATTTTCAGGATTCCTTGAATTGAACTGAATGTTGATATTATTATTATTGTTTATTAACTTGTGAAAATAATATATGCCAAATAAAAATTTTAAATTACAAGTCTAGTGAAATTTGAAAATTTTCGAATTTACATTTTTAGTCTAAACCCCGTTGTACAAAGTGGTTTCGTCTTATCAAGAACTCGTCAGTTAAACTATCCATAAATGAATGAAAATGGATTAAAATCCATTAAAATTGAAATCAAAAACTATATTGGAAAATTTTACTAAAATTAATTGACATGTGTTTTGACAAATCCATATCGACATAGTTTTTGAAATCCATATAGTTTTTTATTTCAATTTTAATGGATTTTAATCCATTTTCATTCATTTAGGATAGTAATAACTGACAAGCTCTTGATAAGACGAAACACTTTGACAACTCTGATAAAATTGATGAAGATGGAAAATTTTCAAATTTCACTAAACTTATAATTTAAAAATTTTTATTCAACATATTATTATTAAAAATCTGATGACAGTAGTAACTATTGCTGAAAGCTTAACAATAATATCATTTTATTGTTCATTTAACTTTTAATTTAAAAAATTTTAATTTAATATCTATTTTATATATATTATTTACTCTCAAATTGTCAAATTAAACGTTCTCTTGTTTTATATTACAATAAAATCCGAGTTCACTGCTGCAGACGAAAAGCTAAATAAAAGGTATATTATTGCATTTATTGCTTGAAGATGATGTGAAAATGTTCCATGTAATAAATTGTATTAATGATTGTTTATTGTTACAAGCTGATCATAATTGCCTAAGGAACTGGTGTAAGTTAAACAATTTTAGTTTGAATCTTAATACGTGCTCTGTTATCTCTTTTGGCAGAGTCATGGAATTTTAGAAATTCCAGTATCATTATAGATGACAGGTTCACTAAAATAAACAATTTGGGAATACACAGAAATTTAACAATTCAATTTTAAATCGAATATGTTTGGATACAAATTTAACGTTTAGAAACCATTATTACGAACATTAGTGGCAAAGAGTTTCAGGGGGACGGATAATAAACCTGAACTCCGATTTTAACCATTTTTAAAGTGGATTATGAAGGACGAGAAAAACCCCGCTTTAAAAATTCAAGATTTGCCGTGGTTGCGTTGATCAAAACCGATCTTCTAGAGCCTCCGCTTTGGTTCTCTCCGCTGCGGCCGCGTCTGCTCATTTTGACAAACGCTTTACTAACTAAAAATATTCCCCTAGACCAGTCCTACTCGACAATTGGGGATGTTGATCCGACAGGTAGCAGGGAGCGATTGTCGGTTATGAGTGTCGACCCGCCTACAACGCACCGACTGGTGATAGAATGTGTTCGATTATGACGTAATAATACACTTACATGGTGCTTCTAATGGGAATTTGGTTAATTTCATATTTAAATTGTGGGCTTATTAGAAAACCTATCAAAATTTACCTCACCTTGAAAGACTTGTATTTTAAAGCTCTTTCGTTTGGTGAAGCGATTTTTATAAGAAAAAGTGTACTTTTGAGTTCAGGTTTATTACCTCTGGCCGCGTTTTGTACAATCATTACTATTTTCCTAAAAATAATAATCAACAAATAATATTATTATCAATATTATTATTATTGCGGTCTTACACGTGCAGTTGATGATGATGATGATGATGATGATAATATTATTATCAACTTACATTACTTGTAAATATGTATAGGTAAAAACGTATAATTAGTTACATCAACCTCCGCGCAGGGCCCAATACGAAGTAGGCTCAGAAATGACCTACAAAATTATTATTTTCTAAAGCAAATATCAGCATTTACTTTAATATTAGATTTTGAAGCAATTTCTAAAATAATGTACACATGAATCAAGTTTAAGGAAACATTTTTATTGTCTATTTCTCAAAAGTACATGGTCTACTACATTCTTCTAATTTATTAGCCTAGCAATAACAGAGAATTAATGTATAAAAGGACCAGCAGTTTAGCGTGAAGCATACACGAGTCAACTACGAAGCGTAAGCTCGTGGTTCGAACCTTGTTCGCGTTAGATATACTGCTGCGATCAAAAGTCCAATATCGATCTGTGGACTATGGGGAAGGCAACGGAAACCACCATGAATTATACTCTAGTAAATTCATCTTGGCGTCGGCCAAGTTGAATCTCCAACGTCCGGGAGATCGGATATGGCACATAAAGAAGAAGAAGAATGTATAAAAATAATAATATACTTAGCAATTTTAGTTTGCAGGAAGTGCACTATTTTAAGGTTATTACTATAACATCTTCGTCGAATCACAAAAATGCGCGATTAATTCAACACTAAAAACAAATTAAGCAACATCCGATCATACTTGAAATTAATTTGTAGATATCAATTTTTCTTACATAAATTACATGAATAAGCAATTTTAGTTTACGGTTTTTAAATTTTCAAGTAAAAATAAATATTTTATCGTATTTATCCTTTTCCTTAGAAATCCAACAGATAGTAGACATTTTTATGACATATTTTATAAGGACATAGTTTTTTGAATTTTAGATTATGTTTTAGCCCCCCTCTCTCTTCATATTACTTTAGAAATTTTATATTTCTTATGTACATAAAAATCATTTTTAAACAATAAATTTTTAAAAATATATTAAATTTAGTGCTTTATTATTATTTCCTAAAAAAAAAGTTGATAGGGCCCCAAAAATAAAATCTAGCACAATGCACACATGAAATCGCATGAAATACTAGTTACGGCACTGAAGGGACATTACTAAAATGTTAACAAAATTTTCTAAAACAATATCCCAAAACTCAATTTAAAAATAAAATCTTTGTAATGTTGTATAATTTTCAAACTTTAATTAATTTGTTAACCTGGCTTATTATTATTAAAACAATACGTTTTCGAATTTTATAGGTATAATAAAGTAAAAAAAGAGATTTTAATTTGTTATTGCTTTAAATAGTCACTTTTGCATAAATATTTGAGTAACTACATAATATAAATACACCTTGATATCAAAATAGAAATAATTTTCAAATCGGTTTAGTAAAATATTTTACAGAGGTGTAAATCCGTAAATTAAAATTAATTTTATTTAACATCTCTGCTTATACCTAAACATATAAAAGTACAAATTAGTTTACATGTGTTTAAACAGATAACTTTTAGAATCTAATTTTGTTGTTGGAATGTGACTGACTACATACTGTTCATTTTATTCGTTGTTTTCTTATGATTCAGAAGATGAAGTATACAAATTCTCAATTTGTGTTTCTACATCCGCACCGTTAGCAAAGATTTGCTTTTTTGAAGAAAGACAAAGCACAGTCTAGGGTGAACTGTCGAACGATTTATGTGCTTGTAGTAGCAGACGCGAAGTAGTCAATATAAACAAACAACTACCAAACCCATAAAATTTCATTCGAAGTTAGAAAACCAAAAGTACACATTACCTACGACTAAACGATATTATTTTCGACAATAATCACATTTCCTTTAAAAATTACCAAAATATATGAACGATAAATATTAAGTAGATAATATAAAAATCTATAGTCCTTACAAATCTACATAATAGTATGTACCTACTATATGTACGTACTAGCTACTATATACATAACATGTACGTATTATGTAAGTTGTGTATATACATCAGTTCCAAACAAAATTTATAATTATCGTTCCAGAATTGTGGAATTGGTGATTATATTACCTATAGACCTATACGAAAAGAATGAATAATATAAAAAGTTCTTGTTATATTATTTTTAGGTATGTGCGTATTGGGTATATGTAATAAATTTAGGGTGTTGAAAAAAGGTGTTGACAAATTTTAAACGTACAAACTACTCATCAAAACAAACAAAAAGGTCTTAGTTAAAAACAGCGGCGGCTCGTGCTATGGTTGCAGGTTTGCACAACCCCCAAAAGAATAGCAAGAAAGTATTTAATTTTTCGGCAGTAATAATAACAAAAATCATAATGAAATATTTATATTTCGATATGATAATCAACGCAATATATTCTATTTAATTTATTACTTCTATTATTATAATAAATTGTTTTTCCGTCACTAACCGTACCTATTCGTCTAAACGTATGCATCCTCCGTTTGTACGATGATCGCAAACCATTCTCCATAAGATCCTACTACTACTCTCCTTCCATAGAGCGTGCGCACTAATTTCCTATGGTGTTATATCCATAAGAAAAGTTGCATACATATTACAACCCGAGAACTAACTTTTATGTTTAAGACAAAATAGAAAAGAGAAAAAGAAAATATTTTCGAGTATAATGCGGTTGTAGGACAATTTTATGATTAATTACGAGTTCATTATCATGTTTTACTTTATAAAATTATTTAATTAGAATTTAAAACATTGATCATCTATAAAACATTCCTCATTGATGCTATAAAAAATATGAATATATTTTATATTAAATTATTTAAATATCCAAATTACATTTAATTCTAATAATAAATTTTGCACGATGGAATTAAATACATTCTAATTGTAAAACATCCACATCTTAAATCTTGTAAACTTTCGTAAAATTATTATTTCACAACATCTTTTAACCGTTGTTTTAACTACATTGTACATACATAGTACATACGAGTATATACACAATGTTAAAATTGCTTATGAGACAAATAGTGTAAAAAAATACTAAAAGAAATCTACTCTTATGATAATGCCGCGACGATACTGTCTCGTACCTGCCTAAATAATATTATATGACATAGTACGTATGTTGCAAAAAAATATAGCAACTCAACTTCATTTTTTGATTGCATCTCTTTACAAATTAGTATCTGTGGTGCAGTTAACGAAGAACTACGTACGTTTTAGTTTTAATACGCAAATTGAAAATGAATTCGGTTAAAAGTTTGCTTGAAAACCCATTTGGTAGTCGGTCTTCTATTGACAAGATAGAAACAAAGAGTCTTGGAAGACCGTGTCCTAATTTAAATTTGAAGCAAACTGTAACAAGTAAAATCAGAACTTTTAATAGAATTTTTAATACAAACATTTATAATAAAAATGCGGATGTGATTCAAAAAATGCTTTGTTTTGTTTTCCATGTTTATTATTTGGGGGTGAAGAATCCTGGACCAAAACAGGGGTCACCGATTTGAACCATCTAGTCGAACGAATTAAGAAGCATGGCGTGTCAGGAAGACACATGAAAAATGTTGTGCAATTGTCACTTTTTGGAAGTTCGAACATTGCTGCTCAATCAGATAATGCATATAGACGAAATATTGAATTACACAATGAAAAAGTGAGACATAATAGGTACATTTTAAACATTATAATAAATTGTGTGCGTTTTTGTGGAGCTTTCGAGCTGGCATTACGGGGACATGACGAGTGCGCTTCTTCTTCTAATCAGGAGTTTTCGAGTTTTTCGTAAAAGCATTTGGATTTCATTTTTAAATAGTTTTAGGTGAGCCTGAAAGTTTTTTTTAGATATTAGTTTGACATTACTAATATTATTATTTTTGATAATTTTTAAATGCAATATAGTTTCTATCATATTATTTCTATTATTATTATTATTATTTTTATAAATCCGAAAACTTGAATTTGATAATCTAATATTCTAGATCGTGAACAATAATTCTATTGTTAAAATATATAATGAAAGATTAAGCTCTAAGGTAGTTATAAAAGTTGCAACCCCCACATTTTTACAGCACGAGCCGCCGCTGGTTAAAAAATTAAAAATCATTTATTTTGTATAATATTATAATGCATTACACATATGTAATGATTATAATACTAATATAATTGAATATTATATAAATTGTTTTTAATAATACATTTATTGCCGGATCAACAATGCAATAAAGTTATTTTACACAGCATCTTCTTCTTCTTTGTCAGCCCTTTCCGCCCACTCCTGAGCATCAGTCTCTTTTCTAAGAGAAAGGTGAATAGCATTAAGACCCCACGGCTGCTTAAGTCCGGGTTGGGGAATTTGCCTGTAACCCTTTATTATTGTTGATGTTGGCAGTCATCAACTCAGACGGACCGCCGGTTTTACGTGCCCTCCAAAGCACGGGAGACGGTCACGGATAGAAAGAGTCAGAAAGAAAATGTTCCTTACTAGACTCCTCCGGGATCGAACCGGGTGCTTTTGCATCAGTAGTTGATCGCTCTAACTACTAGGCCAAGACCGTCTCCTTCTTACACAGCATAGATGATTGATATTTACAAAATAATTTCATTTATTTATAGGAACATAATAATTTTCCTTATAAAATAATTTTACCAAAATTATAGATTATACGTATTTCACTGTCTTTCTCAAAGTCTTATTCTGTAGCACTTGAAGCCTGTTTAGGATTGTGGTTGAGGCATTGTTCCTTGATTTGACTTGTCTTGTTGGCACTGTAGAGTACCGGGCATCGCCCCACACCTCCTTCATCTGGCTGGCATGTTTGCCTGGTTTCTTGACTCTGAAAAAAAGAAAAATTTCGCGTTGCTGCGGGTCGCGCCGAGGTAGATACCTCTGTGTGTGGGTTGCAGGTTTTTCTGATTTTGCAGGGGGAGGGTTGCGATGCGGTCGTTAGCGCGTCGCGGTCCTCCTGCAGAATCCCTTCGGGAAAAAAATAGCTTCGAAAGTTTTGGCTGAATTGAAGTCCCATCTCGCTCTTTGAAGGTGAGGTCTTGCGGAGATGGGGTTGATAATGTCGCTGCATAGTTTGGAGAACTATTTGGGTGGCTGCAAGATATTTCTGGGTTTCTTATACCGAGGCATTGCTCCATATGCATAGATACATAGATGTAGGCATCTATACATCATTAGTGGATAAACTACTAATTCATTATAATAAAATGGAACATTTTGCTTGGATTAAATAATAATTAGTAACTTTCAATCAATCATTGGTTTCCATTCCTGTCGGCATATAACCATTTCCATTTTGGAAGTCCTCACAATCCGTTTTACTAGGTAGATTATTTCTCTGTTAACGCTACTTCCACTATAACTTTTTGTGTGATTTTGCTTTATGGATAATCTGTCTCCACGTCTTTCTATGTACTTGTGCACTTCAACTTTCAATCTGTGACCCTCATCACGCTCAAATCTCTTGTCACAACATCCCACCATCTTAACCTTGGTCGTCTAGAGGACGACCGTCGTCTAGACGAAACCGGATAAGGAGAGGTAGAGCTTCTCCTTATCCAGTTTCCACCCGTCACCAGTCTTCTCACTTCGATTTGTTTTCTTTGCATTATATCGACACTTCATAGGTCAATTGGCGTAACCCTCATTTTACATTTTTTCAGGAGGCAGTAAAACTGTATAAATTATTCAAAGATGCATTATTATGGATGAAAATTTCAATGTTAGTCAATAAGTTTGGTTTGCGTCAATTTCAAATGATTCTGAAATGATACTACACTGGGTTTCACAGATATTAAGCAATATTTAAACAAAATTGATGGTTACGCCTATTGACCTGTACTCATTTTTAATGTTGCTGCTTTAAACTTGTAGGTTAAGCCCATTGACTTGCAGTTAAATGTTAGTTTGTTTTTATAATTTTAACATAAAGTAAAGGTTTTCTAACCGCATTTATTAAAAAGTGAAGCAAGAAAGACAATTCTACAAATTATCTTTAATAAAAATCTCCATAGCTGTGTGAATCAAAATTGAGTCTTATTTGGAGGTTGCTTCTTACCACGACTTTCCGCTTTAGGAGAATTCACGACGGTTTTATTATAATCTAAATAACTTATTAATTTTTGACTAATGTCAAGGGTAGCCAAAAGAAAAATTTCCATTCTTTTAACACATGCAGCTAAAAAATTCTTTTGTTCTTCGAAATTCTTCATACTGCAGTAATTATTAAAAATTTATAAACGCTTCAGTAAATTTTGATGAACAGTTTTTGGCATTTTATACGACTTTACGATGGTTACGCCATTTGACCTGACTCTAAAATTAGGCGAACACTTACGACCAAAGAGTGTTTTCCAATGATTTTAACGCATTAAATTCATAATTCCGGTTAAAAAAATGATAGAAAAGGTGCGTTACGACATTTGGAACCCAAATATATGCATAACTCGATTTTCGAAATTTTGAGGGTTACGCCAATTGACCTGTGAAGTGTCGTATGTCCCAACTATCGTATTCGCTGTGTTTTTATAAACCTCACGATATTTTCGTTACCTGAAATTTGCTTCATCTCTTCGTTTTTTTGCACTTGTAATTCGAAGTCATTGATTATTTTTGGTCCCATAGTCGTTCTAACTACTTCTCTTTCGAAAATCTTCAATCGATCCTCTTCTAGACTTCTCATATATAGTACTCGGCTGCATACGTTATGGTAGGTCTTATCAGGCTTCTGTATTTTCTGAGTTTTGTCTATCTAGATATGCTTCTGTTTTTCAGTATTTTCTTGTTCGCATAGAAAGCTCTGTTTCCTGCTTGCAGCTTGTCCTTTATTTCTTCTTCTCTCTCATTTCTATTATTTATTTTCACTCCCAGGTACTTAAAACCATTTACCTCTTCAAAGTCGTATTCCCCTATTTCCAAATTTCCGGTTGTTCCGCTTATCTTTCTTCCACATCGCATATATTTTGTTTTTTTTTCATTTATCTTTAGGCCAACTACTTTTGCTTGCAGGTTAATTTTTTTGAAAATTTCTGTCATTTTTTTCGTTGTTCTTGACATCACTACTATATCATCTGAACTTTATTAATGGGATATTTGAACCGTTACAAATTGTCATGAATTTCATCATTGGTCAAAGATAAGGGTATATATTTAACTACTACAGATAAAGGCATATTAGCTGGATATTGATAAGTGTAACTGTGGACTCTTCTTTCTTCATAATATTTTGTACATGTTCTATAGTTATCAATTTGTGAGGTTTACTCAAAATTGGTTTTGATTAAATGTGGTTGTAAAAGTTTTACCTTTTACCTCGTTATCTAGGTTTGCTAATGGGTAGAACTTGTTTTGTTGCAATAGATGTTCTTGTGATGTCTAGAGATATCGTTTTTTATAAAGTATCTTCTTGAAGTGATCTATCCTCATTTTCATGGTTGTTCGCAAAATAGGTGTTTTTGGTGTCTTGTTCGATAATAATTTCTTTAATTTTGTTCACGTTTTATCCATATTTAAGAGAAAACACTAGAAAGAAAGAGAAATTCAGCACAAGAATTTATTTCCCAATTAGATATTTGTATTGTTTCCGATTTGGATGAATTAAATAATTTAATAAATATTTAAACTATTTGTTAATATAGAACGTTTGTATGCTATTGATAAGAGAGCTCAGCTCAAACACTCGATTGCGAATTAATATACAGTCAATTCTGCTAAATCGGGACACATGGGACAGGAATATTTTGGTCCAATTAAGCGGCTGACCCAAATAGGCTCAGTTCTTCCAAAATTTAAAAAATTTGTGTTTGCTTACATTTTAATGGACTTCTAAAATTCTACATATCCATAATATTACTCATATTATAATGTTATTTTATATTGTATGTAATCAGAAAAATGTTTATGTTTGAATAATAAAATAAAACTAATTGAATTTAATTTTGCAAAAATGCATCAAGAATATAAAGCGTTTTTTAATAATTTTTAATTGCACAAAATACCCAGAAGTATTTAGTTCAGATAGCGGGTTTCCCTCATTACCCTCCTAAATTAAATATGGTTGCACCCAACAATAAATTTGTTTGTTTTTTGGTCAGTCACTGGCAAAGATAGAACATCTTGTTCGTTTATGTCTGATAAGCAAAATTTAAAAAAAACCACATTGCAAGACTGATATTCTTGCATTTTGTAAACAGAAACGTTAAATTGCTTATAAATTTTTATTTCAAAGCTGTTACCTAAGCATTTTATAAAGTGTGTAGATACAGAATCGTTAAACTCTTATTACATTTTATGTGGTTATAAAATTTAGCAATTTTCTTCAATATTACATAATATCTAAGTCTTAATTTAACGGAACTTTATTTAGTTCGATTAAACGAAACTACGTCTCAAATAAGAGAAGTATAATTCGAAGTTATTCCTTAGTTTGGTTTCTGTTCTTCCAGATTTGGCCCAATTAAGAGGTTGTCCCTCTATAATAAAATTGTTACTGGATGTCCGACTAAAATGGCACACAACAGGCATACAAAGTTGATAAACCGGCTTAGAATGATTATGTTGTTTCATACATCTTTTTTTTTTAAATAAGTAACCTTTTTGAATTTTGTAATAACAAAAGTTTTGACAAGTAAGATCTACTCGTTTACTCAAATGTTTGTTATTTTGTTATTTTTCCAGACTCAATTTGAAAATTATCGCTTATCATATAGGAAAATTACTAAATTTCAAATCAGTATTTTAAAATAAAAATCTCTATTTTTTAGTATCATTTGATGCTCAATAATTTTATCTTTCTATTGAAAGCATTCCTTTTCCTGTACGTTCAATTGGCAAGCAGGAATCTGCATAATTCAAAATTGAGAGAGAAAAAAATTTCTGGTTACCAAGTAATCTAGCACCAATGGATTTTGTGTAGGTATGAACAATCTCACACTAATGATGCCTATCGCCTAATAATGTTTAGGTTTACGAAAAGGTAAAGATATTTTTAAACACAAGAACTTCCGTTGAGCATGTATTTCGTTCTTCCGTCAATATTATTAGTTATAAATAACTTTCAGAAATTGAAGAAAAAGTGTTAACTGTCATAATATAAGCGCATTATTTGCTATAATATAATTTAATGTGATCTTACAACACCTAGTAAAATTACATCGAGTAGCGCAACTAGAGTAAAGTTGGGTCGTAGGCTTTTTGATGATGACGTAGGCTTTTTTCTTACAAATAAACATAAAGGAGTTTATTTTGATGCTTTGAATTTACTTTTATTAAAATAATGATCACAAAATAAATATTGAAGTAGTGATACTGTTGTAGAAAGATCTATCTATAGTATTACTACAACACCTTTTTTGAAATTTAGATCAAATTTTGAGTCAATACAGTAAATTTGGTGTTAGTTGTTTGTGGTTAAATTAATTTCTATTTCCGTTGTTAGAATTTTTATTTTCAACTAATTATGAGCAAACAAATTTTTTGAAATCTCCGAGCAACAACCACCCATTTAAAATTCTAACAAATTGAATATTGTACAAAATCGGTCATATAATTTATTAGTTTTAAATTTATAAAGATTGATATAAATTTATATTATTTGATCAGATTTATTTTTAAATAAATAAGAAATTTGAAATTAAAAATTTTTAAAAAAAAAGAAAATATGAACTATAAACAAGCACTTACCTAAAAAGGCACCCGAGCACGATGACTTGAATTGTAGTGGCTCGAAAAAAATTAGATTCCACGAGTTGTCTAAACATTTCTATGAACTCAGTAAGAAATTTTGATAATGAAGTGTCTTGTAGACGTGTTTCTTGTCACACTTTATTATTTAAGATCGAATATGTTGACTTACTTACTGATATAATAAAATTGGTGACAGTTCGAATTCCCTGATCGGGCTTTTTACCATTTTTGAAGTGGTTTATGAAAGATGAGAGTCTAATTAGCACATAAAAAAATAAAATTTGCAGTTGGTCCACAAATTTTGGAAAAAACGACTTTAAAAATTCAAAATTGGCTGTAGCTGCGTTAATCAAAATTGACCTTCCGCAGCCTATGCTCCGCTCCGCTTCGACCGCTACAGGCCGATTTGAAGAACGCTTTATTCATTAAAAATATTCCCTAGACCGCCCTTACTCGAAAAATTGGGGATGATAATCCGACAGATAGCAGGGAGCGATTGCAGTAAGTCCGTGTTAACCCACCTACAGTACACTCACCATAAATACAATGCATACAATTATTGCGTAATATTGAGCAATAATACATTACATGTATTTCTTATGGGAAAATTCAATTTTCAAAATTAAATTGTGGCCTTATTACAAGTCCGACAACAATAATCCTCACCTTAAAGAGCTTTTATTTTTCTGTTTTTTCGTTTGGTAAGGCCATTTTTATAGTAAAAAGTATATTTTCGAACCCCTAAATTCGAACTCTTACCTAAAATTGAATTGGGGAGAGTTGAGTTGGTCGAAGGAGTTGCATTGAAAGAATGCGCAGACTGAAAGAGCATTAATACTGTAGGAGAAATGTTACTTAACAACAAGAACAAAATAGATAAAATGTCGAAAAGTGGAGTTTACTCAATAAAATGCGAGGGATGCAATTCCACATATATTGGTCAGACAGGAAGAAAAATAAAAACAAGATTATCCGAACATAAAAATAAAAACAAGTTTTCTGTCTCACAACATCTCCTCCAAACAGGACACAAAACCTCCAAAAATAGTATAGAACTGATTCACCACGAGAAGAAAGAAAAAAAGATGGATCTTCTAGAATTCACGGAAATAAATCGTCAAAATAATATCAATAAAGCATCAAAATCTTTTACAGCTACTTCTGTGTTTCATTCTAAAAATCTATTACGCTTATAGAAAAACCCTATTATAATCATCGAATAATTAATAGTTATGGTTTTTCGATTTTCGACATCGAAACAATATAAAATAAAATAAACACAAAATTATTTTTCCTTACTTTAATTCATAACTTGGAAGCCATTGATTTTAGACAATAAAGGTATATAATCTACTTTGTACTAGTTAATTTCATGTTTTTAAAAATCAATATAGCCATTAACACTAAACAAATCAATAGGTAAAATTAGAAATTAAACAACAACTTTCAAGAGATCTATCACCAAAAGTGTCGGATGAAACTTTTAAAATAAATTACAGCACTTCGCGACCACCTCTAAATGAAAAAAATATTAATCTTAAAAAATTTCAATGCGGTCGGGTCAACTTGACGCACCCTAATATAAAACTGTGATTATGTATAATATGTTTTTTAGATGTATAATAAATGGTTATTAAATTGTGAAAATATAATTCAAGTATTAAAATTTGCAATTTTACTAGTTATAATGAAATGACGAGTACTAAAAGTTCGAAATATTTGTATACACATATACAGCCTTGGCCAAAAGTATTAGGTCGCTACGTCTTACAGCCCTAATTAATATTTTAAAGCATTTTCAATAAAAAAAAAGCAGTGTGTATTCTAAATACGTATTTATTAAAATATTTTAGTAATTAACACTTTTAATTCGTTTAGGCATAGAAGCAACTAAATCGAAACATGTTTTTTGCGAAATGTTCTCCCATTCTTCTAAAATAATTTTTTCGGTGCTTCTTTTGAAATTTCTTTAAGAAATTTTTAATTTCGCTATTTTAGTTGATGATATTTTTGCCTACTCATAGTATATCTTGTGTAACGTTTTATTTTTATTAATGAGATATATTTTTGACAACACCTTGTAATTGCGCTGATTAATTATATTTCGGCGCATTGACATTAATTTTGAGTATAGCGCAGCAATAATTTGTTGCTAAAGCGATATGCCTTCCATATGGTTTAGAAAGCGATTTGATTATTATATTAGTTCGAAACACATCAAAATTTTAGAAACGAACTTAATTTTTATTTAATAGAAGCCGACCATCTGGTAATTATACTTTTTTGTTAAATTCGTCTCTCTAAATTCAAACAACATTTTAGGCTTCAATTTGAGTTCAATCGTGATTCAATCGTGATTCACTTTGGCTTCAACCTGGCTTTACTTTGGCTTCAATTGGAATTCAATTTGGCTTCAATCCGATTTTGATTTTTTTGGTCAAATGGAAATTAGCGTTCCCTTGTATCCAGTTTCACGGAATCTGTTCCTTTTTGTTTAAAAACCATTTATTGAGAGATTTCTTTGGATTACACTTGGACCATAATAATTGTTACCGAAACCTTCATGAAATTTTGGATGTGTTTGGAAGTCATACCAAGTTGTAGAATATCAACAACACTTACGATAAGGTCAGACAATTATTTGCTTATTTTATTTGCGACGCCGAATTCTTGCGCCGATTACACACCGAAGCGTCGTATACTGATCAACATTAAATTATCAATCACCTACAGATCCACCAGTCAGATTTGTTCAAATTTAAGAAGAAACGAAACTTTGAGACAATTTTTTTGAGTTTATATACAATATCTTGTAAACAGGTATATAGCTATATACGCGTGGGTAAATAATCAATATTGTAATTATTTACATGGTTAAACTTGTAACACCGTTAATCTTCGATTTTCATAACAAGACAAACAAATTTGACTGTAGAAACTTGTTTAGTAAACTTTTGTTGTTTTTACGTTTATTAAAGACTAGTCAATTTGATAATTTACGTTACTAAAAAAACTTCTGGCGCCCTACATTATTCCTTTTTGAGAGTAATCCACGACTCGCTCTGCGACATCATCTGAGCTGCCGTTCGCTTTTTGGTGAAGGTCTTGGAGGATTAAAAACCCTTCAGGACGGTGCACTTGATAGTTCATTATACTACAATTCTTCTTCTTCGAGTGCCATACACTTTACAGTGCGTAGGCGATCAACTTAGCCGAAGCCAAGCTGACCTTACTAGGGATTATAATTAATGGGTGGTTTCCCGTTGCCTTCCCCACAGTCCAAAGATTGATATCGGACCTTTGATCATAGCAGCGTATCCGACGCGACCAGGACTTGAACCGCGATTTCTCGCTTCCTAGTCGGCCGGTGTATACTTTGCGGTATACTGCTGGTCATATACTACAATTATAATACCTATAGAACTGATATTGAATATTTCGTATAAATATATTATTATAGTATTTTTTATAATCATTATTTTTATTTGACACTACTAATAACTTAAATTTTATTTTCAGAATTATCCAAAACTATAACAATTGCAGCATGATGAGTTTAAAAATGGTAAGTTTTTCAAAATACCAACTTACAAATATATTAATGGGCTAATGCTATAAAAATTATAGAGGCTGTCAGCTATACTATAGAAAGAATGTTGCATAAATTCAAACTTACAACTTTTTGTGTTTGATTCCGTATTTTTAGAAGGGTATTCAGACTATTCCAAACTTGCAGTAATTAAAATAATCTTAAACAAATGGAATATTAATAAGTTTCCGCCGATTTTTATCAAAAATTAAGAATTTATTGTGAAAGAACGGTACAATACGTTTATTCGAAGTATTGCCCATCACAAGCAACTACTTTTTCTCATCTCTCAGGCAGCATTCGGACGGCGCAATTTCTGCCGAATACGGCGGGTGGAAACATTTCCCAATCAAATATTTTCAAATAGATTTTGACCGGAACCGCAACATGCGGACGAGCATGATCATGTAAGAGAATAATTTTGTCGTGTCTGGAGTAATAATGAGCGCGTTTTCCTTCAGAGCTCGGTAGAGAGCTCCAGTAATGGTTTTGCTCGGATTAAGCAACTTATAATATGCGACACTCAGCTGATTCCACCAAATACACAGAATGCGCTTTTTTCGTAAATATTCAATTTTGTTGTTGATGTGGAAGCGTGGCCAGGTAGTTCCCATGATTTTTTTTTTTGATTATTATAGTGTACCCACTTTTTATCGCCAGTAACGATACGATGTAAAAAACTTTTTTATGCCTAGAAAGCAGCATTTTACTCATGCATAATCGGTGTTTAACATCTATCGGATTTAGTTTGTATGGAACTCAATTACCTTGTTTTTGAATCAACCCTAACAATTTTAAACGATGTGAAACTGCTTGCTGAGTAACTTCTAAGTTCTGTTTGCGTTTGAGACGAATCTTCCTCCAATAATGCTTCCAATTCTGTGTCTTCGTACGTTTTCGGACTTCCACTGCGATCTTTGCCTTCTACGCCAAAGTCATTGTTTTTAAACTTTTGAAACCACTCAAGACAAGTTTTCTCACTTAAAGCAACCTCTTCGTATGCATCTACAAGCAATCGATGCGTCTCAGCTGTAGATTTTTTTAAATTGAAGAAGTAAATTAAAAGTTTCCGTAAATTATGCTTATTTGGCACAAATTTAGACATTTTCGGACGAAAAAATTTATATGATGCTGATACGAAGTCAATAACACTTTAAGGGGAAACCAGTTTAGACCGATCGAAATATCGTCTTTTTTATTGCATGAATCGTTAGTATAACTATTCAAGAATATGTGGTCAAAATTTCAAAGCAAAATTCCCATTAGTTTGAATGCAATGAGCACTTAAGTGACCGCCCATCGGTTTTGTGAAAAGCGCACGCTAATTATAATTAAATACTGCCTTGAATTTCTCGATTTCGCTACATTATATTTCAAACGCGGTTTTCTCGAAACGACATTTTTCGACTAGCGTACATTCTAGCTCAAAAGTTATTGATCAATCGTTCTGAAATTTGGTGTAGATATTCTTTATTCAATTCCACGTAACATGAACCAAATTCTGGGATTATATTGTTATTAAAAATATATTTTTTATGCAAGAAAGATGAAAAATATAGTATAAAACATGACATTGTGTTCAAACACCTCAAAAACATGCAATTTTCAATTTGTTTGATCAAAATTAGGTTCATATTCTTAGAAAATATGTTTTAATGAAAAAAAATCCTGATGATTACAGATAAAAATTGCAACGTCAGGGATGTACGCAAGCCAAATGCTCGGATGGCAATCGCCCATGGACTGCACGCGGTAACTCCTCTATTTAAGGCGGAAATCGTTTGAAAAATTCTAAAGTGTACATGAAAACATAAATAAAATATCCTCCAAGTTTAAATAATTTGTGATTATTCCTTCCTGGTTAAAAAAATCATGAAAAACAGCAAAATTTCGACCTCATAAACCGGTTTCTTAAGGTTATGTTGTTACGAAATGACCAAACTTACTTTATGCCGTCTTTCATCTGACAATTTTAATCTAAACCTTGTGCAGCACCATCTTTCTTAAAACGGTGAAAACTTATTTGTACACCTTATTACTCCTAAACTTATTTGAGTATTAATTGTACAATAGTACTATAGTACTATTTTCTTACTTTTATTCTTTTTATTATTATTGTTTCTATGTAGGCTCTTTAAAACTTGTGTAGTTAACTTTACAGATTTTAATAATTATTAGTAAGTATACAGTAAGTAAATGATATAACAAATTAATAATTCAAATACAAATAAACATGTAGAGGCTATTTCGTTAAATACTCTATAAATAATATAACAATAATGCTACTTATAAATACTTAAATGGATTTCATCAATTTTTCCTATAGGTACTAATTTTAATTAAATCGTGTAATGCCCGATTTCTTCACTTACAAGGAGACCACCGACCTTACCCTCACCGATTTGCTTGATTTTTGTTTTACGAGCAGGTTATGACTAGAAATGAAGCGGGCCAAAATATTAGAGCGCGATATTCACCCGTTGCCGAGAAAATCTACTTTGAAAATATCGTCTTTTTTCATATTTTATGGGGTACGGCTGAAGGGTCTAGTAATTTTCTTATTGGTATCTGTGGATATAGGGATAACAAAAAATACTATATATAAATTAAAATTATAATATATCAAGTTATACCTATATATCGTTTCGACAATGTCTGACTACAAATTCATGGAAACACTGGGCCCTTCGACAGTTGAAGAAATCGAAACCGATGAAGAATCTCTGTATAGTGAAATTTCTAGGAGGCGATTGAAAGATGCGATGGTGTATTGTCAGCAACTCCTTATTGCAAATAATTTAATGGCGCCAGAAGCTTCTGCGGTAATTAGTGAAGACGCTGTGGTAGTAGGAGAAGACATTTACCATTACATTATAACAACGTTAGGAGAAAAAGGAATTGTGTCGGAGGACGAAATTTTTGAAGAAGTAAAAGAAAATATGACCGAAGATTGTTCTCCAGAGAGAAAAGGATGAAAATAGAAGAAATCGATAATATTCCACTAGATTACAAAATCAAGGTTTCTAATATTGCTAGGCAACATCCAAAGTGGAGCATTAAAACTCTTCAAAAAGGAGGATGTTCCCGTCTAAAAAGCTTTAAGGATTTGAAGAAATGGAGAAAACAAATTCAAAATGGTGGAACAAAATTTGATAAATTTGAAATTATTGACTCTTGGAGCAATGACAGGTTTGTAGAAGCTCGCAAAACTCTCAACAAGTATCAACAAGAAACTTGCAACAGTGGGCATTATCTGCAGCGGGTCAGTTTGAGAATTTTGAATTCAAAGCCTCTGAAAATTGGGTTGTTCGATTCAAAAGAAGACACCGAATTGGCCAGCGAAAAATAACCAAATTTGTAAGCCAAAGAGAAACCGCGACACTGGAGGAAACTTTGGCTGCCGCTGAAAGATTTCGAATCCAGACTCGTGCGTTGATACCGAAATTTGACAAAGATCTTGTTATCAATACAGATCAGACTGGGTGTCAATACCAGTCAAATTATAACCGAACTCTCGCGGAGCGGGATCAAAAGTTATTATTGTTAATACAAAGGACATGAACAAGGTCACCCATTCCTATACAGCACAGTATGCCATTACCCTCTCCGGAAAACTATTACCTCTCGTTTTTGTATGCCTACAAGAGGCGACAGGATCATTTGGGCCGAGGGTTAAAATATGTGTAGAAGAATATGCTAGAAAATATAAAATGTTGTTGTAACTTCTTCAAAGTCGGGAAAGTTGACAACATCTTTGTATAAAGATTATTTAACGAACGTTTTAAGCCATACGTGGAAAAGAACGTTTTCTACTTATAATCGATTCTTGGGAGGCCAAACAAATCTAGATCTATACGATGAAGTATTTCAGGATGAAGAAGGTCAATCAACTTGTACGATTAAAGTAATTCCTCCGAAATGTACACCATTGGTCCAGCCTTGCGATGTTTACTTTTATCGACAAGTAAAAATTTTATCAAACGTCTTCAAAATTGTGCACAGTTGATCGAGACACAACGTGAAATCAATTCTCGGAAGATTGCATAAAATACAATCGATAGTACAACATCAGTTGTCCTCACCAATTTTTCGGATATGCTGCAGTACGCGTGGTTTGCTTCCAAGCTCACTGACGAGAGAAATGTTTTCATAAATGTAAACCAAATGTGCTTCCCCATAGAAATTTTAAACAATCCTTGCAAGTGTAAGAAAACTGCATTTATAAGGTGCGCTCGATGTAGTGAAACATATTGCTTTTTGTTTTACGACGAATATCACCCTGGCTCCTGCGAATTTTCGGATGATTCCTCCGAAGATTAATAGATAAAAATAAGATTTTGATTTTTAGTACACAGCTTGATATATTATAATTTTAATTTATATATAGTATTTTTGTTATCCCTATATCCACAGATACCAATAAGAAAATTACTAGACCCTTCAGCCGTACCCCATAAAATATGAAAAAAGACGATATTTTCAAAGTAGATTTTCTCGGCAACGGGTGAATATCGCGCTCTAATATTTTGGCCCGCTTCATTTCTAGTCATAACCTGCTCGTAAAACAAAAATCAAGCAAATCGGTTAGGGTAAGGTCGGGTGGTCTCCTTGTTAGATAATCTATCTATTATCTCATAGATAATCTATCTATAAGATAAATTAACAAAGTAGCCAATCATATTTCTGATTGTTTTGTTTTGCTGCTCTCTGATTGGTTACTTTGTTAATTTATCTAATAGATAGATTATCTATGAGATATCTCTAGGTGAAGAAATCGGGCATAAGTCGGATATTTTTGTCTTTTTAAACGCCAAAGTTCAGCAGTATTATCCACCAATTTATTTGCTAACTAATTTGGATGAACATTTAACCTACCACAATATTTGACGTAGATAATTTTTAAATTTCTTCCTTAAGTGTTGTCACTTTTAAGTCTATGCTAATTGACGCAACATAATGGATTTACTAGCGTTTGAAGTACCAAAGTTTAGAATCTTTGCAATATTTCTAAATTGGAATTTTACTCAAAAATTATGTGTTTTTAATTATTTCGTGACAAAATGCTAGAGACAAGTAGAGATATCTAGTGCTTCAATGTAGTTTTGTCAAAACATAATATATCATCTATTTAATTTTAATTTTCCACATATGTACTTTAGTTGTGAATTCAATTATATAGCGGATTTTATCCTTATTCAATTATTAGGGTCAAGTTTAACTGACGCGATTTAGAAAAATCGATGATTATACAATAATGCCCTAACCTAAAAAAATATGCAAGTAATTTACTAATAAAAAAATTTTTTATTCAAATAAAATTTCACTTAACTTGAAAAAAATTTAAAACCTTTTTTAAAATATGAAACCATGGTTGAACATGCCATTTTTAAATAGCGTCTTTTATCCTGTTTTCACTGATATGTAATATGTGTGGTAAAAAAAATTAATCCCAAAAAATAATTATAAAATTTTTATTTTCTAAAGAAATTTGATTAAAAATTTTAAATAATAACAAAAATTAATGTATTTAAACTAAAATCCATTGTTTAAATTACACCTCTTCCTAACACTACTTACTTTAAGAAAGTAATGTTAATTTATTTTATTGTGAGTGTTAAAAGTAATGTTATGGTTAAATTGAATTTTTGTTATTATTTAAAATTTTTATTCTGATTTACTTAAAATTGTTTTTACTAAACTTTATTTTTGTATTTAATATAATTAGATTATCCGTAGTTTATTATGTAAAAAATTGTAATTTTCTGGGTGTTTTTCATGTTACGTTTTTATATAATAAACGAACATTGCTTCGCGTAATGGTTGCGCGTTTAAATTTTTATATCTTTGTATTTATGGTTTGTAAACCCTTGCTACATTTTTCTTTACATTTTCACGGGCAGCACTGGTTCGTTCTTAATACAAACCGAATAATAATTATTTAAGATCTCAATTTATAAAAGGTAGAACTGCAACCTACAACTGCTCGAGATTGAAGAAACAGGAATTAAAATTAATTTCACTATTTTAGTAATGGGTTTCTTTACAAAGATGTTAACGTCAATCAGGCTTAAGTAAGTCAAGTCATTATTAATACAAAAACACTTGAAATAAGGCTTGTAACTTTCAATTCAGAAAACTAATGTTATTTTAGGCTATTAAAATTTTAAGTAGAAAAGGAAATATTTTAAAAATTAAATTCGAAACTTTTCTTAAATAGGTTATTCATAAGGACGATTTCTTTGTTGATTGTTTTGTGTACTAAGCAGCTTATGTTTACTTTACCCATAACGATTAGGTTATGGCGAATAAGATTCTCGGTAAACACGTTCACTTAAAATGCGATTGTACGGTTGAACAGCTGTCAAGGAAGATTAAATATTTTTAAATTTTTAGTTTCATTGTAGTCAGGAATATAGCGATATTATAAAAAAAATATTAAACCTTATGCCGAAGAATCGAATTTTATAAAATAAGTTGATCTTATTAGATATTATTTTACATGAAAATTAATTAATTATTATCCTTCCAATGTTAAGTTCGGTGGCCTAACCAGGACTTTCAGAAGGTTGTGTGTTGTTTTAAATAAGTTTAAAAAATCAGATAATAATTCTTTATTAATGAATATATTTACTCAAAGATAAGAAAAACATTACTAACAGTGACAGAAATTAATAATTATTATTATGTAGATTATATTATAAACATACATATTTTATTTAAAATAAAATTTATAAATACGTATTGTACAATTGCCATTCTTCTTATGACCGCGTACTTTCTATTTCAGTTTTAAATTTTCTCCAAACTTGTTAATAAATTTTTTTAAATGTGGAACAAATCACAGGTCGTTGTTATAGTTGTACATATGTTGTACTATAACAAATACATACATACATGCATACATTCCGAGGTACATTCTAACTAAAAGTAGCCACCATATTTTTTGTAATAGCAGTGTTTATTCGCTCCATTAAAATATACAGACACTCAGATTGTTTGTGAAGCTCTGGTATTTAGTTAGCTAATTCATCTTAATTTCCGACGTTCCACTCACTTTGTCACTGTCGTTTCACTCGCAGTAGCGATGCTATCATAAAATAAAAAAAATTAAGTGTCACTAAAATATTTAACTTAAATGGCGAGACCTGAAATTACTACTACGATTTTTAAGAACATTATGTACCTCCTAGGTATCCGGCTAAAAATCAATTAATACTAAGTAGATAAATGCAGCAGTACTTAATAAATTATTGTCTATATATTAATAGTAACAATAAAAGTTATTATTTTAGTGTATTATTTTTTATATCTTCTTATTTATCGGCAACTCGATAAAAATTATTCATTTATTTATCTTGAAAATATTGTAATAGATAATCAAAAATACCTCCATATATTGGAAATTAAAACTCATTTTCTTTATTGTTAACTTGAATTTTTTTGGCATAATAGTATGTCTTACCAAAGAAACGCAGAAGACATGGAAATCAAAGAATCAGGAGAAACGGAAGAAATAGAGAAAAACCACGGAAATAGAATTCTACAATAAAATAAAGTAACAGAAACAAAGTGTGAAGGCTGCACCAAAAAGAATAAATTAAAGATAAAACCGGAAACATAAAATACGAAGAAGATGAAATAAAAAATATAGGGAAGAAATACTTCTAAAATATTTTAAATAAATCGAATTAATTAGTAAGATTTGAAATGAAGGTTCAAAAACAAAGTAAAATAACCAGTTAGCTAAAAAGAAATATAATAATCAAAAATTGGTAACAATAAAATGGTGTCTGAACCAAGTTATGAAATATTCACAGAAAAATTGTAAATAACTAACTGATAAAAATGGGAAGCAAATTACTTTGAAGGAGAATGCACGCTTTGATGTTGAAAATTTGGATAAATGAAAAATCCCAACAAAATATCACTGCTCAACTCTTCCTATAAAGCTTTATCAAAATTCACTGCAAAAGCATACACAAAACCCATTGAGACATTATTACTAAGGCTTAGACCAGGAAGATCGACCACTAATTTATTTTTCAAAACAACACAAGTTTTTGAAAGATGCTATAAATATGATATGCGGATGGAAGTACTATTTATATATTTTAAGTAGACATTTGACAGAGTAAATAGAAAAGCGTTACTAGAGGAAATGCAAAATATAGGAATCCTGAGAAGTTGATACGTTTGATAAAAATGGTCTTTCAAAATACCACAGTACAGATAATAACATTAAAATGGAAGAATTTGTTATAAAACCAAAAGTAAAGCAGGAAGTTAACTACACTATTTAATGAGGTATTGAAAGAAATAATAATAAAATTCGTCCCTTAAGAAGACGATACAATTGTAAATAATGAAGACGCAGAGAGATATGAATAATTGATTGTGAACTTGGTAAATACAAAATTAATGAAATATCATAGAGGAGAAGAGCAAACTATAAACCGAAGAAGTATAACACACTTAAGTACATGGGTTTGCAAATTAGTAGTACAAACAATAGAGAATAAATAATTAAAGAGATGATATTAACTAGAAATAGAAACATTCTTTCTTCTTCTGTACTGTTCTTTTTTGTCCGTACTAGGCCGCCTAGTATCCTCCTCGTTATTCTCCTTTTAAATACTCTTAATCTTTCTTTCCCCCTATCTTTGAAAAACATTTTACCTTCATATTATATTCTACCTCATTATCTTATTAATGTTTTATAAATTTTGACTATGGTCGCTTTCTTAATTAATTTATTCTTTACATCTTTACTAGATACTACTTTAAGAGGTGGTCATTGGCTTGGTTGTTAGCGCGATCCGGGTTGGGGGTCACTTTGTTGTGGCCGTCTCCGTGCTTCGAAAAGCACGTAAAGCCGGTGGTCTTCCTATGTTGATGAATTGTCATCATTAACAATAAAATCGGCTAATAGACACATCTATGGCCAGCCTAGCAAACTACTTCAGATTTAAAGCAAATAATGTTCACAGTACTAACAGTGGGTTCGGAATATCGCCGATGTTAGTGTTATGTAATAAACAGATCAACAGATCTCAAAAAGTTAAATAAGAAAAAGACACTTCTTCTAGATCTTCACTAGCTTCGGGATTCAAAAATATTTTCTATTTCTTCTTCTTCTTTCATGTGCCATATCCGGTCTCTCGGAAGTTGCTGATTCGACCTGGCCGAAGCCAAGACAAACTTACCAGGGAGTATAATACATGGAGTGGTTTCCCGTTGCCTTCCCCATAGTCCTGCTGCTGAATGTAGAAAGAAGAAAGAATGTAGAAATAAAAAATGAACTGTTCACCGTTATTTCGTCTGGCGCATGGATTTGCAACATTTTTCCTTAGTGCAAATTTTTCGAGACTTGCAACAGTTTTCTAAGTATTTATAATTATTGAAACTTCATAGCCCAATATTCTGACAATATTATTAAAACATCTACCAGATTAAAACAGACCATCATCGCTTTTCCCACAGTTTTCAATTAAAAATAAAAGCTTTATGCATTCTATTAATATTTTTTATACAACCAATTTCAAATTAAATAACCGAAACTTAACAAACTCATGTCCGGAAACCAAAGCAACTTCATTTTTCCGTGACTTACGTTCGATTTCTTCACTCATAGTGAAGTGTGAAGAAAAATACACATTATTCATGTGTCAAATTGTTTTGAAGGGTTATTAACCATTTAATATGGCTTATAGATGGTGAAATTATGTAAAAAATTTCTTGGTGGAGTCATTTCTGAAAAATATCCAAAATAATGGAAAATATAGGTATTTGGTAATGACTATTGATTAATATGCACACTGGTTTGGAGAAGGCCATGATCCATATGGCGATGTTCTTACTGATGATCCCTATAGTGGCCTTTGATACATTAAATCTTTTGATATATAAAATTTATATTAAAATAATAATAAGAATACTAATTAAAACAATAAAAATTGTAAAGTAAACAATCGTATGTTTATCCCGCGATTTGATTCGCCCCTTAATACTCCAATAAAATATTCACCAGGTAGTACCTACATATTAATATTCTTTCCCAATTTTCCAAAAACCCGATTTATTTCTCAAATTAAAGCAGCTTCACCTGAAATTTGGGCATTTTACAAAGACAAATATCAAAACTTTATACTATGCATATTACGCAACCCAATTTTTTCAAAATTTTTTGGCATTAATTTAAGTTGTCGAAACTAGCAAGATATTTAAATATTTTAATTTTAGTTCTAGTAAATAAATTAATAAATAAATAAGAATTTTCTAAGAGCTTAATTTGAGGTAGGTATAATATGAAGACGATGAGGGGATGAAAGACTAAATAAAAAATAACTCAACTCCCTAAATTGGAGATGCTTTTCAGATGATATTATCTGCTAGTATCTAGTTTGGATTAAAAAGAATTTTCGATGATTATTTTTATATGAACCCACGACATAATATTTTTAATTACACTAACTATAAAAAAATTCTATAGCTCTATTTTTTAATCCCGCATACCAGATTAACTGTTTGCATTGCGAACATCTTGAAAACGTCTAATATAAATAGAAACCATTAGAACAATAACTTGTTGAATGGCATTTCCATTTGAATAGTGCACCTACGTAACTTTAACTTCTCCAGTCAAACACGTTACACAATCTTCTCAACTCTCCTCGCAATGAAAAAACAAGATGTAAAAAGTGGGTAGTAGTTTTAAAAGTGATAAATATTCAAAACAAACGAATTTTCAATAAATATATACAAATATTGTGTGTAATGACTGTTCAAATTCAATTTTTTTTAGTTCAAAAGCCAATATTCCAGAAGATTTATAATAAGTAATATTTCAGCCTTTATTGTTTTAATAAAAACTGAAAAAGGTTTTACATGTTGTGATCAATATAAATGTGTGCTATAGTTGTGTATGCCTATATAATAAATTTATGTAAATTAATTTGAGCATGACGTAGAATATTTTTAATTAAAGAAATTTCTTCTCCTTTTCCCGTCTATTTCTGTCGTAATTTTTGATTATAATTTTGCTTACCTACCGTGAGAGATACCATAGGTACTCTGAGCCGATACGCATCCATTAGTTAATTATTGATTTTAAAAGTCATTATGAAGTACATTAACATTTTAATTTTTCTATTACGCTAACGGAACAATTAGTTAATCCGATATTAACGAAAATAAGATAAGGGAAAAAGTTTGTCGCGTTTTTCCTGATAGATGGCATCAATTGCAATTAACTCAGGAAACACAGATCGCAGCGGCACCACTAAGCGCTTGTTGGAAAGAACACTTCGAGCGTTATTTTGTGTGTAAACATCAAAATTGATGCAGTGGTTGGAAAGTTGTTTACGTTTGAAAATGGAGAAAAGTAATGAAAAATTGTGCTATATTTTTATTACGAGAAAGGAAAGAAGGCTGCAGGCTTGTGAAGAAATTTGTGCTACATGTAACATGTAATGCTGAAAGTACTTTATCAAAATCAAATTCTGCTGGAACGGACTGGAAGGGAATCGTCTACCATGAGCTATTTCCAGTTGGTCAGATGATTGATTTTCAACTCTCCTGTAGACAACTAGAAAGAATTAAAAGAAAACAGCCCGAATTGAATAATAAAAAAGGTGTGTCTTTCATTATAACAACGCCCGACCACGCACTTCTTTGATGACTCGCCAAAAATTTCAAGAGCTTGGTTGGAAAGTTTTGATGCATCTTCCGTATAGTTCAGACATATCACACTCTGACTATCACTGCAGAACTCTCGCAATGAAATTAAGCTGGTTTCAAAAAAAGCCTGTAAAAACACTTGATTTAGTTTTTTAAGCAAAAACCAAACAAATTCTTCATTAATGGCATCATGGCTCTACCCGAAAAATGGCAAAACATTGTTAATAATAATGAAGCATATTTGCTTTAAATAAATTCATTTTCACACTATAAGAGACGGTCATTGGCCTGGTTGTTAGCGTGATCTTTTTGTTAGCCGTGCTTCGGAAGGCACATAAAAACGTTGGTTCTCCTATGTTAATGAATTGGCATCATTAACAATATAAAATAAGATAATAGGCCCATCTGAGGCCAGCCTAGCAAGCTACTTCAGATGTAAAACAAATAATATTATGCTCACAGTACTAGCAGTGCCTTCTGAACTTCGCCGAAGTTACTGTGGGTTAAATAAACAAATCAACAGATCCAAAAGGAAATTAAAGAAGAATAAGAAACCAGTTGAATTTTACACCACCAAAAACACCACGAACTTTTTCCAATTATTATGAAATCAGCCCTATTCTGTAACTTTTCCCTTGTGAAAGGATTCTTTTATGAAATGCAAAACTTGGTTTTTATGTAAAATTAAAAAAAAAATTTGTCCGAATTTTTAGGTGTACATTAAACTTTACAAATAAAATGAAAATTGTAAACTCAATGCAAGGTATTTTATATAATTATTATTAAACTTTACTATTTATTAAAGGATCCTTAACGTAAAGGACGAATTATAGAATACCGGCCTAAGCCTTAAATCAAAAATTATCTTTCAAAAATCGTCTCTTTTCTTTAGCTACAACTATCTTGCTACGTGTACAGGTAACTCCTATAACACAGCAGATAGGTTTCTAAAAAATGACGTGATGTGTGAAACCGTATTATATGAGACCCAGAGCTAGTACAAAAAGGGGTTACGTTCCGAAAACTTATTAAAAACAAATATTTTTTTAATTCTTTATAATTAATTAATTTTTACTTGATAATACAAAATATGAGAAAGTATTGTTTTCGTGAAAATAATTTTTTTTAAATTTGGGATTTGTTATCTTTATAGGAATTAGAGATGATTAAATTTTGGTTGAAATTGGTTCATGGAAACAATTTTTTTAATCCTTTTATTTAATATTAGTTTTTATTAAATGTATCAAAAACTAATGAGAATTTTAAAACTAAATTTGGTAATTTTTATTTTTGTATTGAGACTTAAAGCTAATTAGATTTTGGGTGAAATTGGTTAATGGAAAATATGTTTTCATTTTTATTATTAAAAATTATTTTTTTAATATTTAATAAAAGTATAATAATGTCATGGGCATGGTCATATCCGATTTTATTAAAAATATAAATGTATGTATAATACAATACGAAAAGAAACAACAAAAATATAATTTAATAAATTTCTTCCTGATCACTCCTCAGTACAATCAAACGAGAACTTTTTGTTTTGGTTGAACGAGTTCACCTTCACTTTCAGAACCTTTTCCATTATTTAGATTTTTTGCACCTTCTATCATCTTTTCAAAAAATCTCATTTAAAAAGTCATTCTTTAACACATCGTGGTTCAAAAGCAGACTGCCGGCCTGTGTTTGAGACAATTTCGTCTACAGATCATGTATTCAATGATAGGGATGATACAAATCGAATATTCCTCCAATTATATTTTATTTTTGTAGGCATGTACTATACATATGAATAGTGTGTAATTTAGATTTTAAATAATATATAAATGTTAAACAGTGTAAGTACAGTGTTATACGAGGGTTTATGCAAATTTCTGATGGTGTTAGAGCGAAACCTTGTTGTAAGATACCGCGTTATAGGAGAGTTACCTGTATATGAAAATTTCTATAAATAAAATACTTTGTCGCTTAGAACAACTATTACTATATATTCAGATCGGAGATCACAAGTTAACTGCTATTTAAACAAATCAATAAACAATATTTGATAAATATAAAAAAATAATGCCATTACAAACAACCACTCATATACTACTTTTATAAAAAATCAAGTCGATAGCTCAATTACATATATAAATATGAAGATGTATCTAAATGTTCAAAAATAAAAGTTCTAGAAATAATCAATATCTGATGTTTTTTTTAAATAAAAATGTTTTTGACTTTTGTTTGATAACTTCCATTGCATATTTTTTGGTTTTGATAAATATATGTGTAAACTTGTCAATTACTCTTGTCAGAAATGTAGCATAGGTAGGTAATTATATTTTATTTTTGAAAATATTCATTATTAAAAACTTAAACATTTTCATTTTGTAAATAAATTATCGTTTATTTATGTACTCGTATGTGACTTCTACAAAATGTAAATTCTATCTTTTTAAAAAGATTTTCATCTGCAAAACTTGTTCGTTTATGTATTGTTATTTTTCTATTGTTGAGATACCTGTTGACGACAATTTTCTCTCTTGAAAAATCTCCTCTAAAAAAGAGGATTAAGAAGATATAGTAAAGTTATATGGCACATTAAAATTCGTTTCACGTAATTAGAGATTTTAAATATAACGTGTGTAATATTTAAGTAAAATTTGGAATAGAAAGATTTTAAAACAATACCTTTAAGGATGACATTTGAAGATTTTTATTGCGTTTTCTCTCTTGAGAAACGAATTAAAAAACGAATGTATAGGGACTAATAAAAACTTTATACGTATATTTTACGTAACTAACTTACGTAACTTTGTTATGTAAACTTTATATAATAATAAGAGTTATACATTAATTGCTGCATTTGGCTAGAAAAATTTCTTTTCAGTGTTTCGCGAAAAAATTACCCTTGAAGTAATTATTAAGTTTAAAATCAGGCATGTCCTAAATTAGGGGTAGAGGGAGTTCTTAAAAATTCACTTTTTTATGGAAGAAATTGTCATGAAATTTCACTGTCCATCGCAGGCAGTAAAAGCAGCGTTAACTAAATAATATCATAATGGTTTTGTTGATTTTGTCATTCAATTAAACTTAAAGTTTCGCTTTACTGCCGCCCGCCATATTTTTACTTTACTCGTAGTGAGTAAAAGTAATAGTAATTATTTTTTCGTTTGACCAAAAAGCAGCCTTTCAGAAACTCGGAAAAATTGCAATTGTTCCTCACGAAACTGAAGAAATGGGATTTCTTTGGAAAGTTTTTTTTGGCTTCATTTATTAAACTTATCAAACTGAACATCAGTGTGTTGTAACATCTACCGAAACCAATTAGCATCGATGACTCAGATGACTGATGCAAACGGAATAACGCGTAAGTTAAGAAATATATACTACTTATGTAGTATATATATAGTTATACATGATATACGTAGTTTCCTTCCCCACACACACTAACGAAACATGGAACATTCTTTAGTTATTCAAAATACAATTATTTTGAATGTGGTAGTATGAGCAAAGTAGGTATTTCTTAAAATTCATAACAGGTTCTGTACAGATTTTGTCATATACATACCTACTACACCTTTTATTTTATTATTTGATAGACATTTCTGTATGTTACGAGTTGAAAATAAATTGCTTCCAATCTACGGGTGGTCAAGGGTTCAATATACAATTAAATATACTATATACTATATTTACATGGTTCTTGCATACACGATCAATATTATATTTTATATCGTTTTGATATAACCAAATGATTACTTCAAGCGTAGGTATTGTGTAAATAAACTTATCAATATCTAGTATTTTTTTAAAGAATAATTACCATAATAACAATAACCAACCAAGTAAACTAAGTCGTCGTATAAAATTTATGCGTTGGTAGCAATGCATTCTAAAAACCATTTCGTTTTATGTCCTGGAAAAAGCAATGTAAAAAAATCACACCTACACCTACGTGCTTCAAGCCATTGTAACGCCTTAAAACTGGACAATATACTCTATTTGTAATTGTGGATGTTTTGTTATTCAAAGATTACATGAGGACATTATTTATTCGAGGAATTATTTTTACCAATACTTGCGACTTGTGAATAATAATTGTTTAGTTGCGAAAGACGTGGTAGGTACAGGCATATTACCTAATTAACGGACCAAAATAGTCAAACAAACATCTCATATTAACAGAAAAAAATGTATGTACAAAAATTTGGGGATAATTTGTGCATACTTTTTATCAATTTTTCTTGATACCATTAGTTTTTATAAAATTGGAAAAAAGAACTGCATTTGATATTCTGAGTAAGAACGCTAATTGCCTCGAAAATTTGTCAAAATCAACTATTCTCTAAGCAAGAAGTTTGCGCCAACACAAATAAGGATACTAGTATTTCATTGTTTAATAATTTATACTTTATTTAAAATGGCCGCCAAATCTATAATAACAAAAATATAAACGAACAAGTTTTGCAAATGAAAATCTCTTTACAAAAATAGAATTTACATAAATTTGTAGAAGTCATATTATACATTCATAAGCGATAATTTATTTACAAAATGAAAATGCTTAGGTTTTTAATGATGAATATTTTTAAAAACACAAAAATATAAGTGCCTATGCAAAATTTCCGACAAGAGTAATTGACAGATTTTAACGAAACTACGTCATTCCATTCTTTACTAAATACAAAGTTTACTCCTATAATTTTAGGATTAAAGCAACAAAATTTTAATTTCTTTGTATTTTGTTGTTTTTCTATTGTCGCGTCATCTATTGGTAACATTTTCCTTCTTGCAAAAGTCCCCCTCTTGATGAGGTTGAAAAAATAAAGTCAATTCAAGTACATCTAAGTTAATGATATTATAATATAACTGAAGCAAATAAAAGTTTAAATATAATTGTTATCAAAATGAAAAAATATGCAATAGAAGTTATTCAACAAAACTCAAGTGATTAGCTAGTATCTACTTTTTGAAATATAAACAATTTTAAACAACAAAGTAACTACTAGATTTTTTTTTAAAAGGCACGTTTATATTAGTTTTACATGGGTAACACTACTTTCTTTTTCAAACATTTTCAAATAGTTTTTTTCTGTTTTTTTAATGCAGTAGTATTATATTACCTAGTAAACCTTAAATAGATGTATAAAAAACGTTAAATACGAAAATAGTTCACTATATAATTTCCTAAATTCTCGACTTAAAATTATTTCTAAAAGTAAACCATTACCAATATTTTATAATTTATCGCAGCAATGTTCATGATCAAGTCATGAGCTGACTACATACAAATTTTAAAACGCGTTGCCCATAATTTGTGTGTGTGATAAATCAATGATTTAATTAGAACCACCTAGAGTGGCATAACTGACACTTTTATAAAGACCGGTTTTAACTTTTCATGGTTACCTACCCTTTTTGAGACCACCATGGTGCGATTAATTATTTAAACATTGTTGTTTGTTCTACTTCCTAATTTTGTTTTGATTAAATACAATGACTCAAATACATTATAGTATAATAGTTAATTAACTACAAATAATTGATTTTATTGGTATATCTACATAATTTTGTATGTACGTAGGCATTGGTCACCACTTATTGGTAGGTAAAAATACAGGTACAATATTAAAAAAAAATGATATTTAAAAATCATAAAAAAATCAATATAATAATATAATATGTATGTACAATGTACAGCACTGAACATTCGTAAATGTACAGCCCAGTACATTTCTACATAATGTGATGATAACGCATTTATTATATTAGCTAATAAACATTGACATTTTCCAACAATAGCCTGTTTATACGAGATATATCTCAATAATATAGGCACATTCAGTGTCGTTAGTTAAAAAAAATTAAATATAAATTTAAACAAAAAATATAAAATTAAATTAAAAAAGTAAAAATTATCAAAAAAGTTATAATTGAACAAAAAAAAGAAAAACAAAAATATAAGTAGTCTACGGTGGGCAACGTTGACATTTACCCAAGATGCAAATATTGTGGATGCAAAAATTCGATTGATCGAGTTATCTATACAGGCTGAATAATTCGTATATAGCTCATACCTCTATATACGATTGGCCGTTATATTTTTGAGGTCAGAGACCGCGCGTTTTCTCCAATATTTGATTGCATGAAATATTTTTTTTATTAGTATTATATTATTAACCTAGATTTTTTCTATCAAGTACATTTTTTGCTGAATTTATTTATTTTGAATTCAATTTTTGGTTTTACTTCGATCCTCTTGAACTTTGTAAACATTTTAGCGTTATTGTCTAATGAAAAGAATACTTCGTTATTTTTCAAAATTTGTTCAAAATCTTATCAATATTTGAGTTTCTATGAAGACATATTATTATGTAGCTTAAAATTATACTCAAACATTGACCGAGAAATATACATAAAAGTCGACTAAAATACAGTGAAATATATTGCAAAGTTGCAAAATAATGTGTAATGTATCTAGTAGATGCAATTATTGATTTCTATGGAAGTGATTACATATAGAGGTGGAAAAACACGCGTGGATCTGACGATAACATCCTAAAGTAACTCAAATATTGCTACAAAGTTATTGGAGAGTGGATTCAAAAAATCCACTTTATAACCTTATAAAATGTAAAATACAATATTTACGTAAATACTTTCTGCGACAATAAAACTTTCACATCGAAATGCATTAGAAGCAGTAAAAGAAGTGGTTGGTTTCGTGCTTTTAATTTTTGTAGTCAAAAAGTACCAAAGGGCTAAAAGTTAACCTTTCGTTTTTCTCCCAAATGTTTAAGATTTAGTGGCAAATCCAGTTTTATTACATAATATCTATAACAAATTGGGTTGCATTAAATTGTAAAAATTAGCTTAGACTGGCGCAACGTGGCAAAGTGGCACAAACGTCGTTGCAAAGTCTTGCAATAGCGTATTTGAAAAATTTCAGTCAAATCTATTTTATAATTTACTTGTAAATGGTACCGAAGCCTATCGCAACAATAAAAAAACATCCCTGAAACAAAACAAAACTCGAAGGGGTGGATGTTTACCGTCATGGTTCTCAGGAAACACTAAAAGCTACGCAAATGACCGGTCTCGCAGAATTTTTTAAATACGGTAGAATAATAAAAAGTAGTTAATTCAAAGTATGCTCCATGGCCATTTTGCCCATCTTTCGGGCAATCTATAGATACCACGCGAGTAAAAATTTATATCTTTTATGAACCAAAGAGCAAAGCAAGTGCGTGACCCATGGATACAAACAAGTGGTAATCAAAAGGAGCCAAGTCTGGTGAATAAGCCGCATGGGTTAACACTTTCCAGTTGAGTGCTTCCAACATGTCGCGAACCAATTTTGCCGTATGTATTGGAGCGTTGTCATGGATTAAAATTACCATGTGTTGCCTTTTTTGATATTCTGGTCGTGTTTTGAACAGAAAGCGGATACAAATTCATTAATTGTTGTTGGTAGTGTTTGGTATTAACCTTTTCATAAGGGTTTGATGGGGTTGTAATAAAATTAAAATGCACTCCACTTGTTTTTTAGAGTTTTTATTGGTGACGCGTTTCGGCTTTTTGGGCCATCATCAAACCAAACTACAATAAAACATTGTCAAAATCTGTTCTAAAATAACATACAATGTAACTTTCCATAAGGCTTTAACAGCTCGTAATAGACTACACCCTTCTGGTCCTACCAAACACAGAGTATTGTCTTCCTGCCAAATCACTACCTTTGAAACGCCGAAATCATCGTTCACACATATCTTGCGAGGGAGCATGTTTACTATAAGCTTCTGGAAGCAATCGGTATGATTCAGCAGCAGTTTCCTTCAAATAAAACAAAAATTAATGCTGTCCAAGCAATGTTAATGCTCTTTATTTGAAGATAGCAAACAATACTATGCAAACACTTTTCAATTTATTACTTGTGCGCGTTTGACACTTTGTTATCTTTATACTATACACTGCATTGGTGTGCCATCTGCTGTTGAAATCCATATTTCAAACTTGTACATCTGGTATACTTACGCTGAGCACACATACGGATGACAGAATGTGACAACCATATGCCATAGGTTTGTATAAAAATTTCATTAACTAAAAATTTATTTTTAGGCTTATTAAAGGACCTACCAAGTTTTTATACTTTACCACCCGGGTTGATTAACCCGACTAATATTTGCTTCTAATTTTTTATATTTTGTACTTTGTTATAAAATGGCTCTTGGCAATTAGACCACTCAAAGAAGTTGTTGAGGAAGAAATGAAGAGGAATGCCACTATAAGCAGAAAATTTAAAGTGCTTGGAAACAGTTACAGGACACTTTCATTGGCTCGGGTAGAGTTAAAATTCCCGGGTTCAAAATACATTTTTCCCCTATAGAAATTGCTTTACCAAACGAAAGAACACAAAATACAAGCTCTTTAAGGTGAGGATCAATCTTGTCGAATTTGTAATAAGGCCACAATTTAATTTCGAAAATTGCAATTTTCCATAAGAAATACATGTAAGTGTATTTTGTGTCATAAAATGCCAAATATGAAAGACATTCTGTTGACGGTACGTGTGCTGTGTCTGGGTTGACAGTGACTAGTGGTGGGAGATGCCAGTCCCTCTCTGAGATCTGTCGCGTCAACTTCCAAACTTTTCGAAATGGGGCTACTTGGGGATGTTTTAGTAAGTAGCGCGTGTCAAAACCGCTCGGAGCGCCCGAAGCGACCCTGAGGGTCGCGTAGGATGCGGAGAGTAGGTTTTGACAGCGCAACCACATCAAGAGTCGAATTCACACAAAAGAGATTTTTTCCGAAATTTGTTGTTCAATCACAAATTTAATTTTTTATTAGTTAATTAAACCCTCATCCTTCATAATTCGTTGTAAAAAACGAGATTGTGGCATTTTTACTGTCGCCACAAGCTATTTCAATTTTGGAGGCGTGGTTACAGTTCAAAAGAGCCAATGATAAACTTGCATTCCAAATTAACTTTAAAGCCGTTTTTTTTCAAAATGGGGAACCGACCGCAAATTTGATTTTTATTATACGCTAATTAGACCCTCATCTTTCATAATCCACTTCAAAAATGGTAAAAATCGCGATCCGGGAATCTTAACCGCACCCCGTTGGCTCAACACCGAGACCGGACACCCACAATTTTTCCCTCTACGTACTTTTGTGAGATCCTATTCTCGGCATTAAAGAATTTTAAAACCACTAAAAAAAACCGACGGACAAATGAAGTCACTAACGTTTACCTCGGCTTAAAGTGTACGAAAAACTAACTTTCAATTGAAGATTTTTTACTAGAGCTACAAATATTAAAAATTATAAATGTAGAGTAATAGACGTCACCTCCTTATTATGATCTTGGTCGATTTAAAACCTTGCTTAAGAATCTTGCGTAAATCTTACTTAATCTTGGTATTATCCAGTTGGCAAATGAGTATTGAAAAAACTAACATACTAATATATAAATAGAAGCAGAACAGAAACAGACTGATCAAGGAAAATATTAATGGAAATACTGAAGAATAATTAATTATGATTGAAAGTAAATGAAAACCTATTGAAAATATAAATAAGTTTGAATTGTATTTTATTTGGATATTTCATGAATTTATCGTAAATCTATTCAACGCACTTCCCTCGCGTTGACATATCTATTCTAGATGTGACAGGGCACCCGAGTTAAGCTAGGTTATTTCCGAATTTTGACACACCAACTCAAAAGGTTTGCTATCACTGCTATAATGATGTATTGATTATTATACGGTACGTTCTTGTAGTTTCACGCATTGGTTGCAGAGTTTTAAGGAATTTAGGTTTGGCAGAAGCATTATACTCGTATGTGTTCCAACTTTCAACTAAAATCTGTATTCATACCAGTTGGATTGATCGAGTGGAGAACTGCTATTGGAAAGTTTAATGAGTCATACCGCAGGATCATTGCAACCAGGGTTGGCAACCACTCACCATCGTCCGTTATAATTCAACTAATTCAAAAGGATAAATTAACAATAATTCTACTACTTTCGTGTGTTGAATTTTAGTTGGTAGTTGAATGCTGCACTAGAACTTAAGAATTTCCTAAGAATATTTTCGTTGAAAAGTACAGCAGTTTCAATTTTAACCTGCAAATTTTAGTGCGTCTGATGACGGTTTGACATTTTCTCAAATCGTTTCAATCTGTTGCAGAAACAAACTATTTATTGGAATTTCAACAATATTTAATTAATTTGATAGAGAAATAACAACCAAATTAATATTTTAGAATTCTTGCTTTCTATTGTAAATACTAGCGGATAGGGGTAGATATTTAGACTTGTAATTATTGTTAAGAATGCGAAATTAAAATAAGCGCTTTTTAAAATACATCACTTGTCTTGGAAAAGTGAATAAATAAATAAATAAAATATTATTCTTAATTTTTTATAACATCTTTTCTAGATATGAAATTAACCTTTATAACTTCATGGTGGCTTCTTAGGCAGATGTTTAAAGTCAAAATATTGTCAAGTTCCAAACTTATTGCCGGTTTTTTCTTGAGAGATGCTTATATTTGTGACATTTTCTAAAGAATTATATTTTCGGTTTGGGTATAATAATGACCGTGCAAAAAGTTGTCGTTCCCTACTGAGTCTTTCACATAAAATACTTTCTTTAAAATAAAAAAATCTGACAGCATAGGTGGCATAAGTTTTCAATACGAAAATATTTAAAGAAATGCATAGAAATAGATATTAATATCATACTGAGATATCTTATCTATTATTATTATAATTATTTAATTCATTCATTCTTCTCGGAATAACAAAGTATAGGTACTACCTAATTAATTCCGATTTTGATGAATATACATATACTGAATTGAATTAGATTGCACTGAATTGAATTATGACCGATTAGCCTGATTTGGTATGAATTGCGAATTAGTATGAGTTTTACGTAGATTAGATTGAATTGTTTTTAATTATTATCCATTGAATTGAGTCGAGATGTATTATCAACAATTAATTGAAATTAATTAATTTAAAATCTGATTTGTTAGCCTCTTGAGGTAAAAGTGAGAATCACTCCAATAGTCAAATACCCAAAGTTTAAATTTTAGATGTGTATGAAGAATCATTACGCGTCGAGGTTCAAAGAAGAAAATCGGTGTTATTCTCTCATGTTCAAGACTTAGATTGATGGTATGGTATGTGGGATGTGATCATAATAACTTAATATGCTGTTCGACCATTCACAATTAAACACATCGATTATATTATAAACGTATGCGATGGTTATTGTAATCTTCAAATCTGAACTTTCGTGATCGCTCATGATCGCATGAAGTGAGATAAAAATCACTATGTAGTCAAATGAATGTATATCGTCGTGAATCATAATGCTTATATGTAAAATAAAGTATGCGTTATAAATATTTGTTTAAACTAAGTTAAGACGCTTATGACGTAATCCCAAATTACAAGACTGCAACTACATCAACATTTTAATCGCTGATTGCAGAAAGGGGACATGTCACATTTTCTACGGAATTGACATTTTGACATTTTCTTGTTCTCATAGATGGCCAGACTCAAAAAGCCTAAAATCAAATACAGCCTTGTGCAAAAGTATTAGGCACCCTACAGTTTTCAAATTATTTTAAAAAGGGGTTATTTTAGGGGAAATCAAACTCGATATTTTTTATAAAAAGCATTAATTATTAATAATATTAATATTTGGTGGGTCCACCCTTGGCTTTTATAACTGCAGCAACCCTTTTAGGCATACTCGCTACCAGTTTCTCACAATCCTTGTCACTTATTTTGTCCCAATTTTTTTTTAACGAAGTTATAAGTTGTTTTTTTGTAGTAATTAGTTGTTGCCGTACCCTTTGCTTTAATATAACCCACAAATGTTCGATGGAATTGAGATCTGGAGACTGCGCTGGCCAGTCTAGCAGTTCTATCCCAACATCGCTAATCCACTTCATGCTATGTTTTCATTTATGACAAAGCGCGTTGTTTTGCGTCAATTTAACCTCCCTCATATTGGTATTACCAAAACTTGGTTAAATGATGGCTCAATGGTAGTTTCTAGGACTTCGATGTACTCTTTACTGTCCATACGACCCTCACAGAGACATTTTCCCTACGCCACTGGCTGCCATACATCCTCAGATCATCACACTACCTTCTCCATGTTTTACTGTAGACACCACACAGTCAGGGTTGTACGCTTCACCTACCCTTCGTCTTACAAACGTTGCTCCAGGAGTTAGAAACACCTGTAAAATATCGTTACGTATTAATCGATACTATAAGTGTTAAAACGGCAACTTCTTAATAAATTAATTTTTTACAAAAGTAGAAACATAATAAACGTACCTTATAGTTGGATTCGTCAGACCACATTATATTTGACCAATTCTCAATGGTAAAATATTTATGTTTTTCAGCCCATTCTAACCGCGCTATCTTATGTTTTTCTGAGAGCCATGGATTTTTCTGGCTTTGCATCCTCTCAGTCCAGCATTAGTTCACCTTCTTCTCACCGTACTTGGATGTACAACTTTTCCTTTTGCTTCGATAAGTCAGCAGCGAGCTGGGTAGATGCTTTTGCGGTTTTTATAGAGGCACGAATGAATTGTCCATCTTTACGAGAACTTGTCACTTTTTTGCCCGTTTTATACTTGTTTTGATGAGATCCGGTTTGCATAAAGCGTTTAAGGGTGGTTTACACCCCACAACGCGAATATTTTACTCGTCTTGCAATTACAACTTGTGATTTACCATTTTTGTGTAAAATCTGTATGAGTTTCCGTTTTTCCAAACTAAGTTCACTTTTTTTTGGCATAATTAATTTGCAAACACTATAACAACACTTAATTTAAAAAAATTTTTACAAGTTTATCACGTGTAGTTCAAATTCAAGCAGTTATAACAGAATGAGAATTATTTCTAAAACTTTAAATTTTACACAAATAGGTCCTTAATGTTTTATTGTCCTTTAAAAACAGGTACCGTCTCCTTAAATTTTAAGAAAACTTCAAAGTAAAATAATAGCACAGGATACAAAGGATTGTAAGATATGGTTTATGAAATTACCTGGAAAAAGAAGGGTGCCTAATACTTTTGCACAAGGCTGTATATTATATAGATACTAATTGATAGAATATGTTCTAAGGCATCTATTTCCGAAAATTTGAGTAAAAGTGATGGGTTTTTAAGAAATTAAACAGTCTTTTTAATTCTCGAATATTTTCAGAGATGTGACATTTCCCCTTCTGCAATTAGCGATTCGTTTATTATTCTAACCATCGAATAGGCTACTTTTTATTCAATTATTATAACCATGAGACATGCTGTACGCTTTTGCAGTTCTGGACAGTGATTGTCGAGATTGAAACAGAAATTGTACGTTGTAAACAATTTAAATTTAAATATTTCTTATTTAATCAAAATTTGCATTCAGCATTTTGCTTTAGGTATGTGTCATAAATTTTGATGGTACGGAAACAATTCATGGCGTCTTTATGGTAATTTATGATACCTTCTATAGTACGGAAACAAGCATCAGTAATAGCCTTACTCGACATGGTGCCAAAGTATTATCATTTGTCAACTATCGACTTTCTAAGTAAAATATTTACTTTGCTAGGTACCCATGATACAAAATACCAAAAAGTATAAATAATGTTGTCAAGTAAATCCACATAAAGTACACAAAAGCAAAAACCAAAATCCATGGTTCATCTCTTATTCTTCATAAAAATAATCCAATAACTTTCGAATAATACGTATTTAATTTATTCAAACTAATTGCATTCAATGTCAAATGTTATCACTTTAGCAATCCTTATCTCACTTCCTCTTAAAATAAATTTGCCTATCTTGTATTTCAAATTACCGATTATTATAATAATTCAAATAGCCATTTAATTACTTTTTCAAATTTATTTCACAACAAAATAATTTCCATCCTGTTTTCACGTATAATCAATAATGAATCCTTTCCAACTTCTCAAAACATCTTGGAGATCCGCCTGCGCATTCCAAAATAATTCAACTTCCAATATAATTTTTGTAATGTGTGTACCACACACTGGCGCCGAATCATAAGGGCGGCAGGAAAATTAATTTATTCGTTGATTTTCTTTTTGACAAAAAACTACAGCTTTGAAATAATAATTGAGCGTAGCACGGGAACTTATACTCATTTATTCAAAATTTCCTAAAGAATTTATGGTAGATTATAAAAAAAGATACAATTAGGTAGATTATAAACTGCGGGCTATTCAAAAAATTGTATTCTAACGCCTAAACAAAGAAAATTGTAATCTGATTGTTGTATTGGCTGTATTAGTATGCCGGAGATACACCCAACGAGAGTTTCGTGTAAAAAAATTAGTGAAAAGGGTATGTTTTGTCAGTTTTGGTATCACATTCGATCTGTATGTGTCAGATATCGATTTTATTGTTATTCGTATTGAATCTCCACGATACAGAACAAACTTGTTAAAATTATGAACAAAAATTATTGTAAACATAATCTTACATTGATTAATAATGAGTACCGTGCATTTTCTACTTTTCTAGAACTAAAATAATAATTATAAATTATTCTGAGAAAATTTGCAAAAATCTCTCAAGAGCTAGACCGCTACAACCCAAAAACGTAGAGACGGACAAAAGAAATTAATTTTTTAGAAAAAAATGTTGCAGCAAAACACTTGCGGTGAATAACTTTGCTACAGAACACACGCGCTGATTAAGTTTTGCGACTTCCAGTAAATCATCTTTGCTGCGAACCGCTCGCGGCAAACTGGGCGCGCGGCAAAATGGCTGCGGCGATTTGTCCTATTCCTATTATATTATATCTTCTTCTTCTTTTACATGTATTAGGTAAGTATACCCGTTACGTGACCATCAATCACTGGTCTCTCCACCTTTTCCTTGATCTTCCGACATTAGTGATCCAATTTTCCATTGTTATTTTCCATTTTATTGGGATCTTTAGGCTCGTCCAACATTGATTTATCAACTCCAAAAATCTCTACTTGAATTCTCCTGACGCGTATTTGATCAGCTCACTACTCACTTTGTCATTTCCTGTCGCTTTTCTATTCTTAGTCACTCTAAGAGCTTCATCTAATTCTTTACCTTCTATTGGGTTTTCTTCTAATAATTTTCTTCTACAGTTTTAAATGTTATTTCTTTTTCATTCCACCAAATAGTTTTATAGTATTCCAGCCATTCTTTATTGTGTATAATTTCCATATTTGCGCTGTCTCTTTCTTTACTGTTTAGGTACTTTAATATTTTATTTATAAACTACGTTTAGTCTCCCATGTATGTATGTCGTTTTCAATCTTGCTAATAAAAGTTTCCCATGTTGTAAGTTTTTATGAATTCTTTTCACTTCTCTTTTGTGTCGTTATATTGATTTCTGTTTTCTGGCGTTTCTCTTCCTAGTAATTGTATGTATGCTATTTTTTTTCTGTTTTATTAGTTTTATTAGTAAACATTTTTATTAGTATTAGTAATTTTTCTTCGACATCCAAGGAATTCCGTAGCTGCTTTCTTTAATATTCTTTTAATGTTGACCCATTCTTCTTTGGTATCTTGTCCTGTTAGAGTGTTATTCATTTAGTCTTCTTTGGTAGAGGTTTTTTATTGAATATTCTTCGAGTAAATGCATCTAAAACAAATTTTTCCCAGTATCTATTTTTGTTTTCTATTTTAACTGCCTAGTCACTACTTAGTGAAGTTTGCAATAAGTAATGATACGACTCAACATCCGAACCGCGGTATACTCTTCCGTCTCTGATTAATTCTGATGTTTTGTGGTTACCCAACCCAATAGTATGTATGTAATCTATAGTTTACGCTTGTCCTCGAGTTGCCCAAGTAAATTTATGTATTTTTTTGTGTTTAAAAAACGTATTTATTATTTTGATATTATACAACATGCGAAATCACGTAATATTTTTGTATTCTAGTTCAGTATGTCTTCATTATGTGCTTCTATTATTTGGTCTATTGGCATTCTTCCAATGCGGACCTTTAAGTCGCCTCCTACAATGATGTAGTCATTCTTTGGGTATGCATTCAGTACTCTTTGTATGGTTTCGTAGAACATCTCAGTCTCTTCATTTTTTTCTTCTTCTGTCGCATACACGCTTATCAGTGTTACCGGTATTACCTCGATCTATTTTGCAGCGTACAGCGTATCTAGAAGGTCATTGCATAATGCGCATATGTGACGTTGCTTATTATTTTGGGATTTTCTGTGAAATGGGTGGGTTTTCCAAATAATTTTACTAGACCAATGTATAGCCCATTAATAAATAGCAGCGCCAAAATTTGAATTTGAAGAAATTAAAAAAATTAATTAAAACAAACATTTTAAAATAATTTTGGAAATTTTTAGAAATGCAAAAAAAGACGAACATAGTTGACCTGAATTATAAATTGCAATATAAATTTCTTTTCAATAGCCCGTTAAGTTTGCTATCCGAAATGGGTTGTTAGTTTTTTGTAAGTAGTTTCGTTTAAAAGATACAGGGTTAAAATTTGGAATTTTTTAACGTTTCTTCTCTTAATTTAATTCATAACTCAAAATCCGTTGATTGTAAACGATAAGAGGTTATAAACTAGTTTATAAATAAGCAAATGATCTTTAAAACAATCACTAATCTATTAACACTATAAAATCAATAGTTACGGTGCTATAACCGTTTGAAGGCAGAAATTCAAAAAATTGCTTTAAGGGAGATACCCCAAAACAAAAATTTTATTTAAAAATATCTCATAGAAAAGTGGTCACGGGGACATCCTGTGTGTATTAGAGTTGCCGCTTAGTTTTCCATATATCTTGACTTTTCTAAGTTTTTCATTTGACTAAAAGAAATATGTATACCTAGGTACATCCCCAAAAAAACAGTTTGATGCAAATTAAATAAAAAAGGAAGAGTATTAATTAATTTGAATAAATAAAAAATGCAATTTTTATAATTTTTTTCAAGTTTCAAAGAATTTTTTCTAGCTTATACTTTTAATTTCCCTGACTTTCGCTAAAAATCAAAAATGTTCTAATTTTCCTAGTCAAAATTTATACAATTCTAAATTTCATGACTTTTTAGGTATTTCACAGAAGTGGGAATCCTGTTACAACAAATTTTGATTAACTATTTCAATTAATTACTGCAGACCTAAATCTATAAAAAGTCAAGTCGAAATTATGCGAATAATTCGAATAAATTGCGTACTCCGGCGTTGCACGGTAGGGCAGATTGCAGAAAAAGTGACAAAAAATAAAATTAAATTTAAGGATATAACAGAATCTAATATTTAAATATGAAACAAACATTCCTTCCCGTAATTTTCACCGGCAGTTGCACCATTAAATGGTTAGAATTATGCATAGGCCTCAGTTTAAAATTTGTTTATTTTAAAAGTTAATTGTAAATTTTGTGCATTGAATTTTAATCGTTTTAGAATGTGCTCTACGCTTTAAAAATAATCAACACAAATTTATAACTACAGGTGTAATATTTCTGCTAGAGGTGTAAAATATCATCAAAAAATCTTGTAAATGTCTCAAATGTGAGAATATACTACGTACTTAATATTTTAATTACATAATATTATGTAAACTGCATGTGCGTTTACAAATTTTTAAGTGCACTCTTCAAACCTCCGTCTGAACAAGAGTATTTGACTTATGCTTTATTAAAACATTATATTTTCCTAAGAAAAATGTGAACTCAATTCATCAGAATTCATTTTGCATTTACTAAAAGTTTTTTTTCAAATTATTTATTTAAATTTCTATAAAACTCCTAAATACTATAACAATTCTGATTAGATGCCGAAACCCTAAATTAAATGTTCTTTTTTGGTTAGCTTAGCTTTATATTAAATCTCTGGGTTAAGAATTTTAAATCGTACAACAATTAGGTGCTTTTTATAGTTGCTTTCGAAATATGCATTATATACTAGTACATACATATATACTATGTATAACTGCAGAAAGGTGTGTGTGAGTCGTGTTGTCGTTTGACAGACTCTTGAGTGTTTCACCTCCGACGATCAAAAAGCTCAAGCTCTAGTCAAAGAAAGGAGATTTTGTAAAAATTCAGAATCAGAGAAATCAATAAATTAGAAATAAAAATGTCAGAAAATGTTTCATTTTTAAATTATAATAAAAAATTTCAATTTTAACACATAAATTTGTTTAAATTTGCAAAATAGTATTTGAGGTCTTGCAGCATCCGCCATCTTGGATTATTAAGTTGCGCAACCTTGGGTGGAATAAGTGCATGTTGCTCGTCCCATTTTTATCCTTTTGTTACCTTATCAGTTTTCAAGATTTTCAGAAAAAATAATGATAGTGCTAGTTATAGCTCTAGTTGTTATGGCGATAGTTTTAAATCCTATAAACAACTAATAATAATTTCAAGATCACTATTAAAAATTATAGCACCTTGAAGCGTTTAATTTTAAGCTTTCGTGCCAATTATACTCGTGCTCAGCGCCAATAATACTCATACTCAGCCTATATTACCTATAACAAGCTTTTCCATTTGAAACTGCTGCTTGATTCTACAAATGGATTAACGAGATTCTCATATTCACCTTTCTGTAGTTAGGAGCCAAAGAAGCGGTGGAATTCATGCCTTCTTTGTAGATTATAATGAGTGAATACAGTTGAACTTGATTGATGTGTAACTCGATTAATGTGCAACTCGATTGATGTGTAAGTGAATTAATGTTCAATTTGATGTGCAACTCGATTGATTGGTCATAATTCTAAGTTAGCCGAAAAGCTTAACCAATAAGATAGTAATTTCAGTGGAAAACAAAGTAAGACAGTACTAATCCACTAATTCATGATGTAATATATTAAACAATTTTTATTACAACAATAATTATGATTTACAATAGTAACTTCTTTCCACTTCATAAGTACTTTTTTGTATTGTAATCATTCCCCACGTTTCTTTAGACTGCCATAAACGCGTTTTGTGACAATTAGAATTTTTTTAACCCCTTAACGCGCAATAATATTTTTAAGTTGGGGTAAAAAAAAATTTTTTTTCTTGCAGAAAGTGATAATTAACTTTATTTTTAATTATTTGGTGTAAAAAAATTGGCAAGAGTCGACTAACCCTGATTCGAAAACACACTTTTTCTATAGAAATGGCTTTACAAAACGAAAGAACGCAAAAATACAAGCTCTTTAAGGTGAGTATCAATCTTGTCGGAGTAAGGCCACAATTTAATTTTGAAAATTGCAATTTTCCCATAAGAAATACATCTAAGTGTATTTTTGTATATTAAAATGCTAAATATGGAATACATTCTGTTGGCGGTACTTGTAATTTCGTATACGTGAATAGCCCATAGGGCGGGGCTAACTAAAGCAGCGTTAAGAAGGAGTCAGTCGCTCCCTGAGATCCGCCGCGTCAACTTCCAAACTTTTCGAGTTGCGGCCGCTTGGGGGATGTTTTTAATAAGTTAAGCGCGTGTCAAAACCGTTCGGAGCGCCCTTGGGAGAATAGGTTTTGACAGCGCAACCACATCAGAAACGAATTCACACAAAAAGTGATTTTTTTTGAAAATTTGTTGACCGGTCACAAATTTTATTTTTTATTAGCTAATTACACCATTATCTTTCATAATTCGTTCTAAAAAACGAAATTCTGGTATTTTAAATGTTGCTACAACTCATTTTAAATTTGGTGGGCGGGGTTACAGTTCAATAGAGCCAATGAGTAAATTGCATTGTTAATAAATTTTTAAAGCCGTTTTTCCAAAAATGTGTAAGCCGTCCGCAAATTTTAATTTTTTTATGTGTATCTGGCATTATTATCTTTCATAATTTACAAAAGAATGGTAAAATTCATAATCAGAGTTAATCGACTCTCACCAAAAAATTAAGCAAAAAGTAAACGAAATACGACCCGTTATGTGCATGTACAGACCTAAATTATTAGATTAAAGTAATCTAATATCATTCCTGATATAAACAGATTTAAAATACAGTAGAACCTCGATTATCCGAGTCGACCGGAACCGTGCTCGGCACGGATAATTGAAAAACACGGATAATAATAATAATTGACGTTTTTTGTTAAATTATTACAAAAAAAAATACACCAAACAGCTTTGTATGTAATCCAAGTGCAGCTCTGAAGTAAGCATAAATTCTATACATTTGATTTCACATAGTATACTACTAAAGTTGCGAATTTCCACGCATAAACCGCTGGCGCCGCACGGATAAGCGGCCGCACGGATAATCGGGGTTCTACTGTATTTGTAAAATATAAAGCAGAATTACGTGGGGGCATGACATCCATGCATCTGTACAATTCTGCAAGTAAACGCAAGAAATGTATGCCATACAGCTATGCGTTAAGGAGTTGAAATAAAGATTAAGATAACCGAAAAAGTTAACAATAATTGTACTCATTGTTTTGCTGTTGTAATGACATCTTGAAAAGAACGTCTTGAAGCGTTAGAAATAGGGGCGTTCGTTTTATTACTAAGTAAATAACCAAACTTTGTGTTTTATAAATTACTGTTTTATAGTGTTTTATAAATTAGTGAGCGAATACAGTGGAACTCGATTGATTGCCATGTTCTAATAGTTTTAAAAATTAATTTAAATTTTCTTAAACTATTTGACCTTCAGTCTCACAGAGAGACTTAATAGAAATTGTAGGCCATTGTTGTTCGGCCTTCAGCCTCGCTCAGGGAGACCTGATAAAAATTGTATGCCATTGTTGTTCGACTTAACTCAGAGTAATAGGGCAGAAATTTTAAAATAAACTTTATAAAGCATTACCATCTTAACAATATGCGGTTACACATTTCGATTACATATTAAAAAAGACAGACAGCGTTCATAAATAGTATACACATTTTTATAATATTTTTAGCCCATATAAATTTTTTAGCCCAAGATTTGTTACTTTTATTTCGGATTCCTAAGATACAAGAAAGTTGTCTACTCGGGCTGATCGTCGGAACTTGGATATAGAGGAGAAAGACTTATAAAATTTTTGGTTTTGGTGATTTTAGTTTAACAAAATTTCATGTAACATTTAAATAACATAATATAATATAAAATTTTAATTTTGGTTGTTTTCGGTACTGAGATGAGAGGGCTCGTACCCTTATGCCCTCCAGGGCACGGCGCTACTGCATAAAGGTTTTAGAATTCGACAAATTAATAAAAAGATATAATAGTGAAGATAAAAGATATAACTTAAAACAAAGGTTAACCTGCAGTAGAAAAAAATTTAAAAGAGAATAAATCTCGGGTTAATTTACTCCGAAATATAAAATTGTTTTATGTGTCATTTTAGCTTGTTAAATCCGTTAAAATATTTTATTGGGTATAAAAGGGTATTTAGTTTCTTGCTTGTGACGGGGAAAAATTAAAAATTTAGAAGGCAATAAAAAATATTAACATTCGTAAGTAAAAATATTTGGCACATAAGAATCTATTTTCTATTGCAATTCTTGAACGGCAATATTAAGCAGTATGTATTTTAAATTTTCCGAACGAGCGAGTTTACACGACCCATAGGTGTGAGAATGACAATCGTAGTTTCTCGTAGATAAACGCAGGCTATCGGTTTTTATCGTCGTAAGAAGTTTACTGCTGCCCCGCTTACTTAGGAGGAGTCACTGTGAGTTCAGTTTTGTATTGGGAGTGTTATGTGAACTGTTCTTAAAATCGAGAGAATTATAATGAGAACGTAAATTTAGATTTTTAACCATAAAATTGTGTTAATTTTGATTGTGACATGTGATAATATCTAGTATGTGATGTGAACTATAATGTAATACATAAGACGCCTAAAATTTGTGGTGCGTTTAAAAATAACCAGGATTTAATTGTGTTTTTAATTGAATACTGCGGCGCTAACGAGGTAAGCAGCACCTTGTTAGTAAATCAAATAGAAAAGTCGAAATATTGGCGTAGGCGTTTGTTTTAGTACTTTCGGCTTTTTATAATTAAACCATTAAATTGAGTAATTCAAAATTTAGAAACACCAATAAATGTTTTTTCGTTCCCATTAAACATTACCATTTTTGTCGGTCATATTCTAAAATCTAAATGCAAATAAATACATGCCCATTTAATTTTCAATTTAATAAGATATCGATTCGTCCTTTCCATTGAATAACATTATAATGTACAAAGAATACAATTGAACATTCTAAGTTGAAAGAACTTCTAATGATACTTACATATTATTATTGTTCAACCCTTGAGTATTATTTAGTCATTTATTCCTACTTGCAACTCGGGTTTTTTCAAGTCATTTACAAACTCGACTAATTTATTTTAGGAAGAAAATTTAGTAAATCTTGTTTTTCTAGAATTAAAAGCCCAAATTTCTAAGCTTTTTTTTTCTTTTCTGGCACATAATGAAAGGCCATAGAAGGCATTTCTTTCATTTGTACAACTGTCGCCCTGATTTACAACTGCAGATTCTTTTCAAAACGTACATTTTGTTAACCTACCTCCTACCCATTTAGGTACCTACTCTATATATTTTTATTTACCGTATTGATTGAATTATGTTTTTTTTAATTTCACTCAACTTTTGAAGAAAAAAATTACTTAATTTTTAAATTTCCAAAGTACAAAGAAATTTGAAAATATGATCACCGCATACGGATTTTGATCTTTTTTTGATTATTGTAAAATACATGAATATAATGTTGATCAAAATATTATTTCAGGATAAAATAATGCACCAATCACAGAAGTACAATTTACAAAGCAATGTCTAGTTTAAGTAAATATAAATCAAGACTTGTTATTTTGAAACTTTCTAAATCGTATCTTAAGCAGTGGTGTGCTATGTGAATTTTTCTTAACAGGCTGTTCCCATTTTTGTCTCAGACATTCCAACTTTATTCTATTTCTAATTAATTTTAACATTGGCATTGAATCAAATTAGTAACGAGTCGGTTTGATAACTAAAAAAAACTGAACTTTCTGCGAGAATTTTTTGTTAAATAGCCACGATTAATTTTAGCTGTGCGAAAAGCTTCATGAACTATTCATAAAATTTCCAAGTTTATATGGTATTATTTTATGTATTAACTTCAAGAAAATTTCAAAGAAAAATAAAATTAATATAGTACAAAACGAGTTATCCTAGAATATGTAGGAAACCTATTCCTTACTTACAGCTGCGTTCAAAATAATAGCAGTGCTGTATCACAAAAACCGCAACCTCGAATAATTTTTTTATTAGAGTTGCTGGTGTTGTATAATTGCATATTACGGCACTAATCTAAGATTAAAAAATTAAAATTAGCTGATCAAATGCTTCGTCGGCAAAGTAATTTTAGTATTACTTATCACTCGGTTATCATTTTGCAATTTTAGTACGATCAAAATAATAGCAGTGGTAGGTAACTTGTTCTTAGTATTCACAACAAATTTTTAAAACTTTAAAAGTTTTAGTGCAGGGGTAGATAATGCTCTTTCCTTTAAATGTTTCATAAATTTTTTGATTAATATATTTAGAGAAATGTGGGTGGATTACACTGAACACCACAAAAGCGAAATCTAATTTGTAAATTAATTAATGATGGAAAAACCTATTAAGAGGTTCAAAAAATTATTGGGTGCTCGGAAAAAATGATTTAAAATGCCAGAAATTACAATGCAGAAGTTGAAACACGAGGTCGTAAGAATATTTTGTCCCAAAAGTTTGTAAAACGCGTTGTGCGATATTCAAAAGTTAACCCAAAGGTGCCGGCAACCCAAATAAAAAAGGACTTACATATACCAGCAAGCGTTAATCTTCCTACGTTGAATATTGAACGAACATTGCCCAAATGGATTGCCTGAACCTCGAAGTCCAGGAAAAACTCGACTGTTGAAGAAACGCCATCTTGACAAGAGGTACTGGAACACGGAGTTATGTAAGATGTCCGCCTAATACAGAATACGATCCAAAATATGCAGTAAAAACTTGAAAACATAGAGGATAATCATGTTATGGGCGTGCTTCAGTTATCACGGTGTTGCTTCTATACATAGTATACAAGGAATAATGGATAAAAACGGTTATGCTGACATTTTGCAGAATTTGAACATCATGCTTCCTTATACCGAGGAGGAAACACAACAGCAAAAAGCTAAAGAATGGTTTAATCTCTTGAACTCAACCCTATTGAGAACTTATGGACAAACATAAAAAAAGCAATTTCTCTTGCTAATCCAAGAAATTATGGAATGCAATACCGCAGGAAAGATGCCAGACGCCAGCTTGGCCGAAGCCAAGATGAATTTTCATGAGAATATAATTCATGGGTGGTTTCCGTTGCCTTCCCATGGTCCACAGATTGATATTGGACCTTTGATCACAGCAGTGTATTCGACTCGACTAGGACTCGAACCGCGGTCTATCGCTTTCCAGTCGGCTGGTGTATGCTTTACGCTACACTGCTGGTCTTTTTTGTTTACATCTTTCAGTTTATTTTACATTGGAAAAATTACTGTCAGACAAATAACCCCCAGCCTCGCACTCTCAAATTTGTGTTCTTTTAGAATAATTTTCGATTATTTGACGAGGAGGGTCTTCATTAACGATCATGGATCGTACGTGGTTATTCTCGAAAATATAAACAATGTTTCGGACACCTAATAAAATTTGAAATATTTTCTATATAATTCAATTATTTAAAAAGGAAAATCACCAAAAAAGTTTGAAAATATGTAACCATAAACTAAAATAACACCTACTGTTGCATTTTTGTATCTGGGGATATTGTAAATAATTTTTTGTAGATAGTTTACACTTATACGAGCTCAGTCCTATTGGAATCTTTCGATTAATTATTCATGTTTTGTCTCTTAAGGTATTTAGATCGGGAGACAGGAGAAGGATGTCATATGTATTTTGGGATATTTTAATTATTATAAGAGGTATTCCTGTACTAAATGGGAGTTGTGTATGGAATCATTGTCTTAGAATTAAAAATTATTTTTAATACTCACCCGTTCAGCACTTTATAAGAAATTATGTTCTAAAAGGTATTCATATTTATGTGTGTCTAAAATTCTATCTATAAACACTAGATATACTCCCGTCATACAATAACACTTTTAGTGGATTTAGTTCAGTATTAGCTTTACGCCATACTATAATGCGCCCGTCTCATCCGCAAACATTATATTTGCTTTTGTTCACAAAATTACATTACTCCACTAAAGTTTGGTCCTTACGTAAAAACTTTTTCGGGTATTTCACACGTTTCTTATGATTTGTTTCTAGTGAAACAAACAGCACGTAAAATCATTTGTTAGTAAAAAATCATTTGTTAGTACAAATGATTTTTTACGTGTTACTCGGTCGCGATCCATGCTTTTTAAGAAAGTTACGAAGGGTTACATCCCAGTTCATTTAACATTTCAGATTTTAATTGTGCTACACTAATCTCGCAATTTTTCTTAATTTTACGTAAAATATAAGTTTGCTCTGTAACACTGAATGCACTTGCACAACCATTTATGATGGTTTAGATTTTTATTTTTAAACGGTTCTCAATATCAAATACTGTAGTTTTACTAATATTTAATAATTTGGAAATTTGACGATAAGATTTACCCTTAGTATTATGAAAAATCACCAAAGGCCAAAAATTAAAACTGCTATCTTTAACTCTTCTCCCGATTGTGTTTTAACATATTGAATGTAATAATCCCAACTGATATTTTTTTGTAATTTCAGCAGAAATTTTATCAGCATTATAAAAATTATATTCTTTTGGTGCTTTTGTGACCTTAATAAGCAATATATCTAATGGTAAGTTTAAACAAACATTACTCTATACACTCCATTGGCTGCGAGGTATAATTGCCTTTCGAGGAGAATTTGGCAGTTGGTAACATCCAGAATCTGATATTTTCCTTTTTGACAAAGCCGCTTGGCAAAAATATAACTTTGCAAAGTACATCTATGAATGATCAAAACAATATCGAAAACTTGAACGATGGATATAAACGTATCTCGAACAGTTTAAACACAGTATAATAGTGATATAAAAGATTTTACCAACCTTTTTAGAGAATTGTCTGTTATATTTCACAGACGGTGACACACATTTGTTCTGTAAATTGTAAATATTACTTCGTTAGAAGAAAATGTGCGACCATTCAAACTCGTTAAAGGGTGGCAGATCTGATCTATAAAGGGGGAGGGGGGTCGAGTAATACGCGATTTATGTGCAGGTGCATTGGCTGGCAAAATCGTGACACCTTTAGCTAACGATGTCGTATTTTCACTATTTTTTCGCTTTCAGGTCATAGAAATGTATCCATGTTTTATCTATGCTAACAATACGGCTCAGAAAATCAGCACCTTGTTCAAAATAGGCACTGATTTTGAGTACGAGATGTTTCCACTCTTGTTCGTCTGTATTAAAAAGTGATTAAAAACTGTATTAAAAGTATTAAAAGTGTATTAAAACGTAAACCTTCAGTAAATCTGCTTACCCCATAACCTCAGTTCCTCCCAGCACAAACGTGTTACCTAGGGGGATTCCAAATTGGGTGATTGTAGACTGCATCGATGTTTTGCCTAATTAATTTATGCATTGTACTATTAACGGTGCGTGTACTGTAGGTGGGTCGACAGTGACTAGTCGCGGGGAGGTGCCAGTCGCTCCCTGACATCCGTCGGGTCAACATCCACACTTTGCCGAGTTAGACTGTTCTCGGGGGATGTTTTTAATGAGTAAAGCGCTTGTCAAAACCGCTTGTAGCGGCCGAAGCAGAGCCCGTGAAAAGTGGGTTTTGACGAACTCAACTACGCCAAGACTCGGATTCACTCGAAAACTGTATTTTTGCCGAAATTTGTGGACCGTCCACAAATTTTATTTTTTTATTTGTTAATTAGGCCCTTATCTTTCATAATTCGTTGAAATTCGTTAAAATTATGAAATTTTTATTGTTTACATTTTAATAAATAGGCTTTCCCAAGGAGCATTAATTTTTTAATGTCATTTAATCGCCCTTTATTTATTCCTATCAGTGCAGTCTACATACGTCCTTAAAATTATATTACGCCAATTTTGCACATGTATACAGAAATTGTATATATTATTAACCTCTGAAATTAATAGAGGAGAAGGTGCAAATATGGAATATGCTTGTAATATGGAATACATCGGTTTTGACTAAACCAAGTATCGAAGAAAATCGGCTAAATTTGTGAACGCTTGCCATCTTTATTGGAGGCGATCCACCCCGTACCGTTTTAGTATGATTTTAGTTTACCACATGTGTACATGTGAATTTCGTACATTGATAATTTTAACACGTAAGTGAATATGCAAGCCTAATTTTTTTATTTGCACGTTTTTATTTAAATATTTGTTACGATGCCATTGTATATAAACTAAAGTTTAAGATAACGTTGTATTTGTTTAGTTTTTTGTTATGATAGGGTAGATCTAGCCTAAAATATTGATGACATTGGTTGTCGGTAATATGGAATACCAGTATTCCATACCACCATGCTCATAATACGCTCATAATGAGTGTGCAAGCGCCGAAAAATACGAGTATATTTGCGACTGGTGCAAGTAATATGTTAATCTAACCCTTATAGTTAGTTTAAGTTTTTAGGAACAATAAGTTATTTAATTATTTCTTAGATATTTAATGTATTCCATATTTGCACCACCTTTTCTTAGGTGAGCATTTTGTAATTTTTTTTTCAAACTTTTTTTGTAAAATGTTTTAGTTAATTACACATTTGCTTTTAGATTATGGTGTCTAATTGTCTGAAGTAACTTTTACCTAAATTTGGTTTAATTCTATTTGCTAACAAAAATTTTTTTATATACCAAACAAAATGGTATTCCATATTTGCACCTTCTCATCTATTAAATTAAAATTTTCAAGATTAATAGGTTAAATAAACAATAAAACGAAATCATTCGTGAGCTTTCAGCATTTTTTTAAATTTTTAATTTTATTGTTTATTTAACCTATTAATTATGAAAATTTTAGAGTAATAATTATATTATTAGGTATGTATTTTCATAAACTGATTTCTTAATATAATTATTGCAGACAGAAATAAAAAAAAAATTTTTATTTATATTATAAAAAATTTAATAGGCAAGTACCTAGGCAGCTACAATACCTACCTATGTATATAAGTTTTTATTTTTCTATAATAGCAATTTTCTATACGTCGAGACTGTAGGTACTTTGCAAGTTTGGCTGTAGTACTTAATGATGTGATTAATTAATTGCGTGATATTGCAATTTATCGATTTTCTTAATTATAATGTCAAGAAATACAAGAATACTAGGCCACTACGCGGCTGTATACTTTAATTACTTCTCTCTAGTGGGTGGACGATTCGGTAGTTGCTCGGAGCACATTTATTTCCTAAATGGTAAAGTTTTCATACGATATTAAGCAACGGCGTGGAAGTTTTAAGCGTTTGATAGGTATAACTGCTGTAAGCAGATTTATCACGAAAGCGGTAAGATTTTCATACGATTTTAAATAATTTATTATAAGGAAACGTTTGGAAGACATACTTTTATTATAAAAGCTTGAAGGTCAAGACATTGGTTTGTATGTGGTTCGTATCTAGTGTTGACGTCAGACCATATTTTCCAGGACATTTTTTAGTTGCATCTGAATTATACTAAATAATCTAAGTTCTTTCACAATCGAATGCGCCAAAATAGAAAAATCATTGCATATATTATGAGTTATGACATCCTACAAAGCGAATTACGAAAGTTTTCATGATTGCCTTCGATGTTTTGGACACTTTTTCATTTTTTACAATATATACTATGTCGACCAAGGTGGATACTATTTTGACCGTCATTCCCAAATGGTCATTTATTCCTGAAATTGCTAGAAATATCGTTTTTTTAACTTTTGGTGTTTACTCAAAACTTGAGAAAATTAAGAGGGAAAGACTAAAGAGACAATTACATCCATAAAAATTCCAGTTCACTGGACTCGTTCATAATTTGATAAATTTTTTATCTGGATAACTTTTGAAACTAGTGTAGTGTTAAATGTTAATCTGCATTGATAACTTGCCCTCTAAATTATTAAGTTATCGTATTCGTAAAATTTTTATTTAAATTTATATCATAAATTTAAATTAATAAGTTGTTGACCACTTATAGGATAACCTTTGTCGATAAAAAAATCTCATACTCAAAACTGATCTAATTAATATGAATTCTACTATGAAACTCTTGTGATTACAGAATATCCACTCGATTATTCTGGTAGACATTTTAAAATTCTGAAATTTTTAGTATCAACAGATCTTACAAAATTTTGATCACAAGGTACCAGGGATTTAATTAGTGAATATTCCGATTATATACTTTCTGGTTATAATCGAACGAAGTCCTTAGAGTTACATTCCACCATTGTGGATTTTAGGAATTATTTTATTGCTTCCTATCTTAAATATTGCATTTGTAAATGTTAAAATTTACAAATATTATTTTAATAATTTCATAATATGTTATTTTAATTATTGTTAATACAATTAATTGTATTTTTATGAATATCTTCATAAACAAATATTGCTTTTCATAAAAAAGATATACTTCTACTATACTGGTGACAATCCAAACAAATTCATAATCTATAAATTATTTATGATTTATTCAAAAAATAATCTTATCGTACCCCGAGCACTTGTTTTAAAAAAATAATCACAAAAGTGCAAACATTTTGTCGTTAATTAAAAGTTGCGTTTAATCAATGCCACTCGTGTCAATTGACAAGAAGAAAAACCTCGGAACTACCCTCATCGCTTTATTTTTCAATTTTCAATCGACACTTCAATGAATTACAAAAATTATTCGCATTCTTCTTATTATTTTCCTCGTTATTCTTTTAGCACTCGTGGTATAACCACTGATTATATCGAATTTTTTCTATTAATTTCCCGAGTCCAGTGGAAATGTAACTTTTTTAGCTCTTACAACAATTCTTTCAAAAAACAACACCATTATCTGAAGAATGTCCCATTTTACAGCCGTAGTAAATAATTATCCGTCGAATTATCCAATATTATGTATAAGTCGACTGCCCGTAACTTGTAATTTGTAACTTGTAGATTTGCTCTTATTGTGCAAGCACCAGCTCATTGTGTATAACCTTTAAAATACATTATTCGGTAAAGTGCGGCTCTCAAAAACAAAGTACTGTAGGTACTTGAAAATAAAGTACGAATAGTCAGCATTATCCATACCTTCACTGCTGTGGTATGTCTAAATAGCATAAATTCTTGTAAATTTATTATTTCAGAGTTTTTACTTCTTACTATTTATAATTTATCAACAGGTTTTTTTAATGATAATAGCTGTAAGAGAATTTGTAATTATTAAGCTCAATGAAATTATTATATTAAAATACATTTTTATTTAATGTCTCTACGGACTGTACTCTTCAAAGCTTCTGAATTGAAACCAGTTTTAACACGCGACTAAAATAATTATAATCTCAATATTAAATTTATTTGACCATCTTTCTGTAAATACTGTTTACTGCTTCTACATCATTATTCAATTAACTCTTCTTTGGTATAATAAATCAATCAAAATATGTGCAGGTACGTTTCAAATAAATGCTACAAGATGTATCTACACAAGCATAATCTTACCTGAAATATATGAACCTTTCCAACCAGGTAGTTTCGGTAATTTACTGGAAGGTTATTGATTATTTGAATGTTGCTTCTGTTACACATATAAATATAAAACACTCGCAAGGTGCAACAGAGACGCTGAAAAACGTAATGTGCTACCCACAATTATTAGGAAATCAGTAATGGTAACTCATCAGTAATAATTTTCAATAGATCAATTAAGAAAATCATGAAGGTTTGCCACTACCCAAGGTTCTTGTTTATTTATTTGTAATTAAAATTATTAATTGTGGTACATTAGCTTTTCGGTATTTCTTTGCAATTTTAGAAGTTATTGTTATACATAGTAGATTTATTTGTTTTTAATTTTGCAACGGATTGTCACTACTCCCCGAATATACGAAGAGATATTGGTGATTCATAATAATATGAGTGCGAAAAATTAGATTGCATGCTTGAAAAGAGAAAACTTTCCGTTAAACATAAGAAGATACCGAGAAGACCCATTTCTATGTCCTCCCACGAAAATATTGGTGCAGTTGACGACATGATGGTATCGGACCGTCGAATTGGACTGTGAGATGAATATCTGAAGCACTGAACGCGTAGGTTCACGTTGATTTGGTTATAAAAAACTTCTGCAATAGAGATTCCCAAATGTTTGAAATTTTGAATAGTAAATAACAAGAGAGGATACATGGCGATATGTGAGCTGTCGATGTTGGCTTTAATTTTCATTTCAGTATTTTACTTGCCGCAGTTCACAAATTTGCACAGCTTTCCCATCCACACGCAACGATACTAATTATGCAAATATCATTGCGTCCAGAATGGATCGGTTTTGAATTTTTTATAGTACGAGATAAAAATTGAAAAATAATCAGTTATTTCGAACACTTTTCAACTACCCTCCTTCCCAACCCGATGCAGAGTTTTGAATGATTTCGAGTTTACACCGAGGTTGTGTACATCTAGTGGCACAATTTCCAAGTGTAAATTTCGATTACGGAATGAGTTTTGGTCGATTGCAGATCATTATGGTTTTACAGTTTGGATGAGTGTTTGGACAAATTTAAAAATTGAAAGGTTCTTGGAAAGGAAAGTGGGATGTTTGTATAGCACGATGATATTAAATGATGATGACTACTGTGAAAGTAGATCGTAAATTGTTATGTTTACTGGAAAAGTAAGTTTTCTGTAAAAATGAACATCTATACCGACGTAGTCTCTCTACCTACCATATATACTACCTAGTTGAATTCTCTTTGGCTTGGTAATTTTTTTAAATGGTAACCTTTTTTCTGTGATGTTAAAATTGATTAAACTTGTAGATATTGTTAAAGTAATGAAAATGACACTTTGACTGATGAGTTTCTATTGTGACTCGACTTTGCTTGAAGTTGTAGTTACTTCACGCTGTGTTTAAATACTTGACATGTAAAATGATTATGATGGAAAAGTTACAAAAATTATAGTAGTTGTGCATTTTAATTTTTCCAAATTGCAATAAGAAATAATTTATGGCAGGTGTATGTAAGTACATACAAAGATTCAATTATATTATAATTATAAAACTTGAGCACACAACTCGCTCCGTTTCAAAACTAATTTACTCGACAATTCCAGCGTAACTAGGAGTTTATTGTTTCAGCAATTTACTTGATCATTTATTTTTATAAACTTGATATTTTTTATATACTACGTACCTACTAAGTAAGTTTTTGTTCATTACACCTCAACTTGTAGGAAGTACAATATCAAGCAGAAAGCTGAACATAGATATTAAATCGAAATATGTTTGAATATTCGTTGTCCTGGTACCGCTATCTGAAGGAAAAAAAATTGTTTAAATTCAAAAAATTGTTAATCAAAAATTGTTTCATAATACATATTATATTATGATACAACTAGCATAAAATCGTCCCTACGGGCCGATTTGACTTCTATCTCTCGAGGCGCCGACCTCTGGTCGGCTCGTGCCTTACGCCGCGCGGTTTTTCTTGACGTATCCCTATATTTGAGACGGACTTTTGTTCTTGTATTGGGGTTGCATTTTAAAGGATATCTTTGTGGAAACAGAGCATGAAGTAGTAGTGAACAAATGTTTGTGCGATGTTTCCTGACGTCTAATTAACTTTTCTTTTTAAATGTAACATTGGTTGTATTCAATTGTATTGACAATTCGCGTTTTGGTTATTTGGTATCAGCTTTAAATTAACTCTGGCCGAGAGCCTGATCTACCTTTTCGTTTAGATTTCACTTATTCGGTATCAGTAAAAAAGTAACTAACTCTAATCTCCAGTCTGATCTACCTCTTCGCACTGATACCACTTATTTGGTGACAAGTAAAAAAAATATAAAATCGTTGGGATTAAATGTAAGGCATTACAATAGGGATGTTGCATGGTATTGAATTTAGTGATAACTCTTATTAATTCTTGAAAATAATATCGAATGAAATTTATAAACGAAATAAAATTTTTCAATTGAGAAAATCAAATTTGAAATTCAAAAATGAATCGTTCAGCCGATTATGCCTCTGACGTCAGATCCGTAATTCAGAACGTTTTTATGGAAATTTTACAACGTCGCAAAGACCTGACAGTTAAATATTTTACTTATATTTGACAGTTGTAAACAATGTAACGTTTACCATTTAAATTGTATGTTTTATTAATAAATATTTATTTTAATACAAACTGTAGTCACAAGCAATTATAAAATATATGATATTAAAAACAATTGAATGTTGCTGACGTCACAAAAAAACATTCAATTCCGTTTATTATTTTTTTCATGGTGAAATAGTTATTATACAAAAACACATTTAAGACAAAGTTACAGCGGTTAAATTTGTTTAGCAACAAAATAGTTGTTACGGTATTATCGCAAAATTCTTTGATGGTCTGCTAGTTTTAAAAGTAATGTTCTTGTCCGTCTATTAGGACAAAATACACTGACCGGTTAAGAAAATTATTTTTATAACTTTTTTTTTATTTAACTGTAGGTCTCCTGAACTTTTTATCTACGCAGTGTTGTTTAACCATCTAAAGTTTATAAAAAAAAATACTTCAAAAATCATGATACATTCCTATTGTATTTTCTTGGAGGAGTGAAAGATTACCTTTTTGGTATCGTTTTTTTTAAACACTATCTCAAAGTCTTCTTCAATTTTTTTCTTTCTTTGCTGAATCAATCTCTTATTGTATTCTGCTATTTTGTTTATTTCCGTTCTTTGCTGCCTAATTTCATAAAAATCACTCTCCATTCTTTTTTTTAACGCCCTCGCATTTACTCGAAACGGTACGCCGGTACAAAATACGCAGTAAGTGGGTATAATATTATCCATTACCTATTTTAAAAAAAACTCAAATAATTTAAACCATTTTTATTTTCCCGTTCGAGCACTCTCGAGCCAAAAGAAAGCGTTTTTTAATCGAAACGATGCCTCCGCAACACATTTCAAAGACCGGAACTCCCAATGATCCCGCGCAATTTTTTTACCCGAAAGAGGGGACGACCTCAAGCCCGCGGTTCTATCACTTGACGAACCGAGCAACTTGCGTGGCGACCTGTCACAGCTCGGTGGTCGCGTCTGTCGAGCGGTCGCCCGGCGTCCTTGCCCGCTTGCGGTGCGCATTCTTCCTTTATTTATCTCGCTGCGATAAATTAAATAATCGCGTTGTGCACTTTAAGCGTTATTTAATTTTCGCGTGTCCAAATTCTAACGAAATCCGCAAGGAACATCCGCCGTCGACGGCATCCAACATTATTGGCGATAAATTTTTTTTCAAAATTTTCACTTTTCATTTTTTTTATCTTTTCCGCCGATCCCGCGCGCCGAAATAATTCGAAAAGCTCACGCAAAATTTTTCGAAAATTCGTCCCGTCGCCTCGAAAAACCCCCTCTTTGGTTTACACCAAAAATCGTTCAGATTTCGATCGGAAATTTCTCGCCGCCCGCTTTCCATTTAATTGCCGCCTCGCGGTGCGTCTGTCGAGAAAAAGTGCGATACACGAAATTGCGTTCCGACCGTCGGAACATCCGAACGCGTCGAAAAAAATTTCGAAAATCTGAGCCGTTTGAGAGCGGGGTCGTGGAAGAGGTCGAAATCTGCGAAAATCCTTTGCGAGTCCGTCGCGCGCTCGTTTATCGACGAAGGTGCGATTTAAAAAATAAAACGGAATTGTCTCGCCGTCCCGCAACTTAAAGCCAAGAATAAATTTTTTTGTAGGTGCTCGGCGGAAAGCGTCAAATGAGTTTGAAATTTTCGAAATTAGTTTCAAAGGGGTACCCTTGGTTTTTCGGTCGAAAAAATGTTTTCCGATTTTGAAATTTATGGTACGAATATGTTCCCCGAAGTCTCGGATCGCTTTTCGTCGAAATTTTTCTATAAATTTCCTCTCGGTTCGTGCACAAATCGAAATCAAAGTGGGCGAATTTTCAAAATCCTCATAATTTCCAACCTCTTCGGGTCCCACGGCTCGAATCGGAGGAGAAAACGTTAAATTTTTGCAAGCTCGTGTCCGCACAAAAGAAAAACAAACCAAAATCATTAAATAAATTCGAAAACATTAGAATTTAAAATTTTATTTTAAAAAGTCTACAATTTTGTACTCGAGTCGAAAGCCACAAGGTCGTTAAACAAATTTATATTGTACTATTTTACAAAATCGTGTTTCGAGTGGGCCCTATTATTAATTCTAAATAAATTCGACACAAAGTCGTGCACATTTCACCAATATACCAACACCCGGCACCATATTATCTTCCAACTCGAACGGTAACATTCTACCGCCACAATCCTTGGATACACGCCAGGTCATTGCAAAGCGTACATCCACTTGGAAAAGGACAGCGTAGAAGAACACAACAATCGACTTGTTTTAAAAATATCTCCCGTTTAATCGTCGCAGGGTTTATGCCAAACTTGTCGTTTCATGCCAGTCCGAGACCGACTTTTTCCAATCGGCATTATTAAAATTACGATTTCTCCATAAAAATTGTAGCAGATATTAAAGTAAATCGATTTACGTGCCAAAGGGACCGAAATATGCGCGAATCCCGTGCACCGGAATTCCACAATTGAGAAAAACGGTGCATCGGTGAAGGTTCCGATGAAAGTTGCAAGTGTGCGAGACCAATAAAATGTCATCGGACAGTAAATTTTTTTACATTTCTTCGACAACAGCTCGGAAGCCCTACCTCACGCATATTTTCGCTAAACAATTTCCGCGATTTAAGCAAAAATTTGAAAACCTCGAGCACACTAAAATTTAAATTTTCTTCGGAAGGTCCATCCTCGATTGCGAAGCACCTCACAAACTTTAGGTGCAAAATTAAACACCGACGTCTTGTCGATCGGGCAACGGCGAGGTATCGTGAGAATCGTCAAAGCCCGTACGACCCCCCAAACGACCCCCGTCGCGGCGCGCCAATTTAATTCGAAAAATGTCGAAAATGGCGCCAAACGTCAAACGTCAAATAAATTGAATAATTTTGCGAAAACGGTCCGCACCGCGGCGCGACGTTCTCGACGTTTTGTCTCGCCCGTTCGACGTGCGTCCGACAAGGACGCGACATGGTACGATCGAGAAAAGGCAGCGCGATTATTAATTCGTGCGAGAGAGACCTTGCCAGGCCGTCTCGCTCGCTCTCGCGGGAAAAATTTTTGCAAAAAAGTCGTCCGACTTTGGGGGCTCGCGGCGAGGCCGGGTCGCCTCCGACGGCCGAGCGGACCGATTTGTGCACGATGGGAAACCTTCCCGCGTCGAACGACGCCCCGCGCGTCGAAAACGGTCCGGCCGATCGAGCCGTGGTTAAATGCTAAGAAACGTCTCGAAAAAAAACGTCTAAAATCGCCGCCGACGCCGCCCCCCTCGTCCCACCTCGATTTTTCGAGCGCACGCGGCTCGGCTCCGCCTCGCCCCGCGTTTCGAGACCGCCCCGGACGAAATCGGTGCGGGGACGGCCGCTGCGCGGCCGCTTTCGTTGGAAAAACGCTCGAAAAGCATAAGATTTTATTATATAGGATTTTGTTAGTTGGATAATTCGACGCTGATTTTACTTTTTAACCAGCAATAAATTATTTTTTCCCGAATAAAACAATCTTTTATATTAATATGATAAAATTGTTTTCTTGTCTTTTTTAAAAATTATAACATTTAAAATAAAATAAAAGTCGTGAAATTAAAAAGACGTAATAAGTAAGATTTGTAATTGTTATAATCTAATCGCCATAATATTATTACTTTAATTTTTTACGCATATTGTTTAAAAATATAAATTTAAAAAAAATAAGTTTAATATTGTTGATGTAAAGTAATGTAGATAATTTGTTTAGTTGACATATACCGAAATAACTATATTTTTATACATTTCCATTAAATAACTGATAAAATTAGTGAATAAAATTAAAATAGGTTCTTTATTCTAATGTCTCTTGGGTACCGTATAAAACTTATAATTATTGTGTTAAATCAGCAAGGGTAATAGAAAATATAATATTTCGTCACATTAGCATATTTCATCTTGACTTGTGTTGTAAATTTAGTACATAGTAGGTACTATGTTGTATTATAATAATATCTTGATGTTGAAAACTTGTGGTAATTGCATTGAAGGATACATTTTTATTACTTACATAAATATGACTAACACCTATTTTACAATTAGATCCATAGACAAACAATAATTTATGCCTTCTCCTTCATAATAATTATCCATACTTAATATGGGGTAAGGTAAACTGGGACAAATGCAAATTTGAAAAAAATTTCGGAAATGATAAACTGGGCCAAAAACAAAATTTTAAGAAATTAATTTTTTTTTTGGTAATTAAAAAATATTCCTTTTGAAAAGAAAATATAATTGAGTGGTTTTTCTTTTCATTTATAATTCAGGTTGACTATGTTTGTCTTTTTTGCATTTCTAAAATTTTCAAAATTATTTTAAAATTTTCGTTTTAATTAATTTTTCTAATTTCTCCAAATTCAAATTTTGGCGCTGCTATCTAATATTCCTTTTATTTGGTTTTTTTTATTGGTATTTAAAAATTACTTTACACTATTTCTATGTTATATTTCTATTCATATATTTCTATATGAAATAGTGTAAAGTAAAACAAATAAATTTGCACGAAAAAGTAAATCGGGCTGTAGGTAGAGTTAGTTTTTGATATTTCTTTAGAGTTGATACCAAATATGTAGGTGGAATCTGCGCGAAAAGGTAGATTGAGCTGTAGGTTAGAATTAATTTATGAAAGATAGCAGCCCCAAAATTTGAATTTGGAGAAATTAGAGGTGGTAAGTAGATTTTGTATTTTCTTTATCAATCTGAGTCTGAGGAGCTCAATTCCACTTTGTGGATAAGAATGAAACATTAGGTCATCCAGTAAGTTGTAGAAATTATAAATTTAAATAAGTAAAATCAATTACTAAAGAAGATATATTAGTAATTTAATTGGATCGTATCTCTCTCTATGAAGTGATAACTGATAAATGGAATGTAAATTGAATTAACCACAGAATGGTAATGATAGTTGTGCAAAAACAAAAAAAGATGTCAAATGGCCAAAAACATCCTAATGATGTATTTTCGTAAATTGTAGGTACTTGTATACACCCCATTAGTTTGTCGTAATTAGTTGATAATATATTTTATTTTTATTGTATTAATATCAAAGGGAGTAGGTGTCTTTTCTTATTTAATTGTCCTCTCCTAAACGTAGACATCTTCTATTTTCCTCTACTCTATCCTGATGGTATCCTGTGCCACTACGATTTATTAATAATTTCATTGGTAACTAATTAGAAGTAACTAATTATCGAATTATAGCTTTTTATTATAAGAAAAAAGCTTATTTGATGAATTTCGGTACTTGGAACTATAAATTTAAAATTATTAACTTGCTATTTTGTTGTAGATTTAAATAAAATTTAAGTTGTAGTACTTTTGCACAATCCAAAGAAATACGGTATCAATCTCTAGACGAACGAGTTTGTACTTTAAAGTACATATTACGAAAATAATATCAAATATTTATAAAATAAAAAAATTTCAATTTAGAAAAAGAAAATTAAAACAAAATAGATCAATAGTCCATAATTCAAAAGGAGGCTTAGCCTCTGTTACGCCCCGGAGCAAGGCGTATCTGACGTAAGGCTTAAGGGCCATATTTCTGACTGCTAGTTGCGTTTATGCAAGGGGTTAAATATTTCTAATTTTGGCGTCCCACATGATATGCAATAATTGCATTACTAGTGCACACAAATTTTTATGTTCTATATGAAGAAAGCGCTTACTTGGCTGCTACTTCGTACTAAATTTTGAAAAGACAAATCATTGAGCTAAAGTCAGTAATTAAATTTTAAAAAAGATTTTTGAAAAGTTTCGTTATTGAAAATTACTTCATTTTCATCATTTTTATATTGATTCGTTGTTCCGGTGGCGAAAATTAATTAATAATCGTTTCTTTCAAAAATTTTGAAATTTTTCTTTGGTATATTTATTTCGTCTTAGTGTCTTTCTTATTTTACGAACATTAACATTTGTTTTAAAACCATTGACATGGGCATCTGTTAAATATTTAAAAAATGTTGAGGTTTATACATTTTACCTGCTATTTTCAAGTATAAATTTTGTCGCCACTATCTTGAGTTAACTTCATCAATCAAATTTATAGTTTAAAAAAAATGTCACCTTAGAAACGTGAAACGTTTATTAAATAATCATAAAAATATTATTAATATTTATGACTAAAGCTGCCAGGGTACAGTAAAACATTTAAAATTTTTGTTTTCGTTTCATTCTTGTGAAATTTTTATTAATTTCTTAATTTTACTAATTTAATTTTCTTCCAATAAACAAAAGGGGATGGGGGGAGGCAAAGCTGTACTATTTCTAATTTATAGAAGGAGCACGTAATAATTCATTTCCTGTCGATTATGATTTCATAAAATTCATTATTTTTGTAAAATCATTTAGAAAAACTTGTGGAATTTTAGTTTTGCGTCAATTCAAAATAACAAAATGACCTACTGTTAGCTTCGTGATATCTCAAATCTTGTTTACGATGTATGATGTAGGTAAAATAGTCCCTTCGTATCTCGCAAGGATGTCTTTGGAGCCAATAATGTCTTTTGGAGTCACGCTGTGTCCTCGAAGCTAGTTCTAACTTAACCACTATCTTGTCTACCATCGAGGACATAAACTTTCAAGACAGCGACCCTACCCAACTTGCACTATGTGTATCTTTCTTTGGTTACAATTAATCTATGTAGGTACGTATTTTTGGTTTTATGAAAACGAAACTATTATTTTCTAATATTAGTTTACTAAAGGAATTCCTGATGGTAATTTAATTTTAAAGCAGTTAGTATGTAATAAATTCTAAATTACTGCTTGTATTTTGATTTCGCTAGTATTTATAGACAAATATTCCGAATTTTAGATTTACGAAAGAATTGGGTATAGGTATTTCATTTTGATTCTTCGCACATCCAGATTAGTAACAATATATTGTTTATTTGAAGATATCTAAATTTTGTTAATTTTATGAACTATTTTACTTATTATTGTTATTATTAAATATAATTATTATTTATTAGTGTAAAATTAATTAAAAAGATTTCTAATCGTTTTCTTGAAAACTATACCCTATAGATTTTCATTTTAAATATATCTATGAAATAGCAACATATTTAGAAAAACAAGCATAAGTAAATATCCAAGTTACTTTGTGTATGTTATATTAATATTATATCAATTCTTGTTTGCAATAACTTCTTTATTATTTGCCATTACATTTATGTAAATGAAATTTCTTTACCTTTGTTAAATACTTAAATCTATGAACAAGTTGTGGGTATACACGATAATACCATGTCCGAATAAACGTAAATTATGTTTTAATTCATTCGTAATAGATAATTTATTTGCCCACCTGCTCCCGTTTCGCGGAATTTACAAGTCTTATGAGGTTGCAATATATTTTTTAGATTAGGAAGTTGAACTTAAATATTAGAAAAATTCTCCTGGTTTTTATTATAATATAGAAGGATATTCAACAGAATCACCAATATCACCATTGTGAAGTCATCGTGACGTGGCTTGAACAAATAAATGCAGCCTAAATGAAATTTGTGGGGGTAAAATGGTTCTTCTAGAATAATATTTAGTTAAACGTAAGCAAAATTACAAAATGCATTGATTTTATCTTTTACTATACGTAACATGTACGCACATACCTATGTATATAATATATACTTATATTATGTATGTATGGTACATAATGGTTTATATTTCGTACGAATAAAATAACGAGAGCACAAAAATATTTTTGAAAGTCTACCTACACTTGCACTGTGTCTATAAATAAATTTGTTTAAATTACTACTGTAAATTTTCTTCATTTTGTGGCAGGCAATATTTTAGTATTTATGGTAGTACATACGTATTATTTGAAATGGTAAAGGTTGACTTTCGGGAATACTACCAGCTGTAAATTCAGAATGTTTTGTTTAGTGTTGCCCATGAAACTTGACATTTTTAGCGCTGTAAAATAAACCAGCTTTATGAACTCCTCTATTATTGCACGTTGTAAATTTTTTTTACTTTTAGAAAACAGATTAGAATTAGATACATTTTATTAAACAGCCTTGTTAGTGAAGTCGTCTGATATTAGTGTATTCTATTTTTTAAAATGACAAAGTCGAAACCAACATTATTTTAGCTAATTTTTATTTTTCATTTTTATAACGCCATGCAATACCTATAATTAATTTCTTTTGCTTGTCTAAAAATATTATTTTTTATGAATCATTGTCGCTGTACCATAAACAAAAATGATAGTCAACATAGTATCCCGCAGAGTAAAATGATTTTTGTCGCTGTTGGATTTCAAATCCAAATAGTTGTTTATTTTAAATGTTGTTTTGACTTACATGTACCTACCTCTGTATTTTTTTTTATAATTTGAATATTAAATATTTTATTTGCTCAGCAGAATATTTTATACCTATTATATTTTTAATATTGGCGGAATCATAGTTTCGGTATAAAACTTACACAGAGCTGGACAGTTCCAAATTATTGAGGGTATTTTTGTTGCAAAAAATAAACTCGAATACTTAGTACTTAGTATATTTATAATTTTATAGTATGTATGATTCGTGAGCAAATACTATCATTTTATATTTTCTTCATACGGTTACTGCCGAGAAAAAGGATATCAATTTCCATAATCTACAACATGTAAAATATTATATTATTGCCACTGATTATTGAATTTGTCTACTGATTCAGTAAACCTTTGATTAAAGAAGCCACTTTCCAATTGATACATTTTTAATGATCTCCTTTCTTCTTTAGCTTACGTTTTTAAATTTTTACTCCATTTAATTCACCTATTTACAAAATTGTGTTAAGCCGGGATAGGCTTATTTAAACGCAGCATTTTGTTAACTAACACGCTAGAACTCTATTTCTATTTGGTACGAGCTTTAGAACTGCAATTTCACTGATTGTTGATAAAAAATGCATAACAATGATGTGCAAAAATTTATAAATTGCTATATTCTACACCTTTTCACTTACTCGTAATGTGTTTATTTTTAATTAAATTTTATAACGAACTATTTAATTTTCAAAAATGAACTTAAATTTTCTTATTTTTTTAAGAAAATGGTTTCTTTTTAATTCAATGTTTATTTCGTTATACTTCTAAGAGTTTTAATTTTTATTCAATAATAGATTTTAAATAATTAATTATAATAGTGTTGGTCATTAAGAATTTAATTAGAAATTAGAAAAAGTTTTGTTTTAAAACTTGGCAGCCGGTGTAATCAAAAGTTGTTGCTAAAAGGAAATAAGAAAATTGTAATATTTTGTATAATGTTACAACGTGTATTTATGTAGATTCCAAATATAAAAAAATCAGACGTTTGCTAATTAAATCCAACAAAGTTACTAATTAGTAATTACCCTCAAATACTGCAGCAATCACTAATGTTGACTTACAAATTTTAATTTTGATAAATGAATTAATTAACCATATAGTTTTACTTATATAATATTAAACTAAAATTGATTGACCAATTAGGGTCTAACAAAATAGTTGGTATTTTAAGTATGTGCTATGCGCTTTGGGATGAGCTGATACAAATTGAATAATTTAAATTGTCGAGCTAATTGATTACCTACATACATATAGATTTGTTTAACAGCATTACGAAGCCCAAAATGCTATACTCCGTAAATGATACCAAGCCCGAGGATACCTTATGAAGCCCGGTTTCGGGCTGCATAAAACTTGCGTGTATATTTTCTTGTGGAGCTTTATTACGATTCAAGCAAGTTATCTTTAAATTTTTGGTAGGGCTGCATAATGCATACAATATATCACAAAACATATACGTTTAGTTCACATAAAATTTCTTCAGAGGTCGCTCGGTTTTTCTGTGTATGTATTGTATACATCGGCAATGTATATCATCAACTTTAAGAATCCCACGCTTGTTCATGTATTATACGAAACCATTAAAATTGGCAACATCGCCAATTCATATATTAATCACTTTTAAGCTGACTAATGACTTTGAAATACTATCCTATTGTTTAAAGACTACTACATATTTCTTATTAATTTTACCGGAACGTTTGTTTATCTAAAAATATATTGGATTTAAATTTTTCTATTTGTAACTTTTAAAAGTTTCTCGGGATTAAACAGATACATGATTATTGTTCCTCCTTACTAACAAATTTAATATTTTAACTAAATAATAAAGTTAAAGGGCGATTCCGTACTGCGGTGCAACATTTAGACCCACTCAAGGCTTCTTACTAAGAAAAAAACTCTTTTAAAGAAATGACTGGCCGCAGGATTACATTGTAATCTGTTTTACAAAATTAATATAAAAACACCATGGGTACAGGTCATGAAGCTAGAATGAAAAAGTCTGTTAATTATGGAATATTTATTAAATTATTTTACATTCTTTAAAAGAATACAAAACAAACTAATTATTAACTTAAATAAAATTATTAAAAGAAATAAATATTATAAATTATTCACTTTTATCCAGTCGCGGGTGCAACGTAAAATTATCGCGGTGCAACGTAAAATTATCGGTGCAACAGTCTCACTGTAGTGAATATAAACATTTCCATGTAACTTTAAATTAAAGATATGAGATTATAGATGCTGTATCACTAATTAGCACTTTCCTATATAACTTAAATACATTATTTTTTTGGAATAGTCGGCAATTTATCAGCCTTGATTAAGATTCATTTTCAGAATCGCTGTAAACATCAGAAATGCGTAACTTTTGCAAGACTTTTTTTGTAACTTTTCCACGTTTTTTTTAGTAGTAGTTGTCAAAACTAATTTGCTTTTCAAATTAGACTTCGACGTTCGTACAACACAAATACTCTTACCCTCCTCAAATTGAAAAAATGTTTTGATTGAATGGCTGGAATATTTTTAGTCCTTTCCACCTATCATCTAACATGGTTTTCCTTCTTCAATTTGTTTTTGGGATACAAATATAAAAGAAATTTTTGGAGAAAGGCGACGAGCCAGATCATAAAATTCTTCAGCGTTGTTAACAATTGTTTTCCGAGCTTTAACAGCAGTCCACACTGATCTTTTCACACTTCCTCCGAGTCCATCGACGGCACCTTTGCCATGTGAAGCAGCAAAAAAATTCCATTCAAGGTGAGTAAATCCGTGTTCTGCTTTAAGAGTATTCATACTTTCAATTACATATCGGTTGTTGAACTGAGCGGCACAATTGTCGCTGAAGATACGTATAGATTTTATATTATTATTTATTGACTGAATGTACTGAAAAATTTTCTACAGGAAAACATGAACTGTATATTTACTATGGCTTAGTTCATCACTTACTATGACCACTGAGTAAGTTTGTCAGTTGTCCAAATACAGCATGTAAAAGCGTCACATGCCCATGGCACCAATGAGCTGATTGTATTTCGTCTTGACTAACTAATCCATAGTTTTCAGCAAAGTCAATTTGTACAATGGCTTTCTCGCTGGTCAAGTTTTCTTTCGCACTTTGAAAGTACTCGGACTGGACATTTTAACTAAAAATGCAGCTTAAATTTCGTAGTGTTCTCACGTAGTTCATTTAACGCTTCCCTAAACGGTTTGTTCACTACGATCTGTTTTGGTCTCTGATTCTCCAAAATCCAGGTTTTCCATTCAACATTTGGATTAGAATCTAGGTAGTATTCCAAATATTGGAATTTTTGCATACATCGCAATCATTTGACATACAATTTTCATTATCGATATTATACGATACCTGATTTAGTAGCTCTCGGTGTGTTTTGGGAAAATCTGGCACATGTTTTGAAATAGCAGTAAGAAGATTAATATAATTTGAGTGTATTGTACATACACAAACATTATGAGGAGTTTCGTTGACTGGCAAAACGTAAGCAGGTCTTTCATTATAAAAAGAGTCTTGCCAATTGATATTTCGGAGAAACTTATTTGAAATAGCTCGAAAGCTTCACGGACGCTCATAATCATCGTTCTCTTCTGGATTCTTAATTTCTCTCCCGTGCTTGTTTTTATTGATTTAGCATCTTTTATTCCAGGCATTTGTCTGCTAATATCATCCCTTTCATAAAAGTTACGAATTTTTTCTTTGACTTCATCTATCGATTTAGAAGGCATTGTTTTAGGAGGATCGATGACAGCAACTTGAAATTCCGCAGCAATTTTTTTTACAACTTCAACTGCTTTAGTACGGCTAGCGGGTAAATTACGCTTCACTTTTGCTACTGCTTTTCCCAACGTACGAGAATTCTTATATGAAACACTTGTTCTTCCAATTTTTGCTTCTTTACGACGTTCTCTTGTCGCCCGCATTCTTTCTTTTGAACGCATTCTAGCCAGCATTTTTAACTCTTCATTTTCTTCCATATTTTTTTTCATAATTTCTCTACGTTTTAAATCACGAGCCCTTTCTCGACGGAGATGGTTTGCAAGAAGTTTAGGATTTTCCTTTAGTTTTCGCCTATATTTTTGAGAAGCAGTCTCCTTTGCTTGCTGCCATTCATCTATTTACACAAAAAAGTAAAAATTAACAATAAACTCTTATTAAATAGGAATTAGTAATTATAAATAAAATATAAAGTTATCAAAAACTTAATAAATGAAAATATATGACAAATAACAATGTAATCGTAAGAGTCATAACTGTTGCACCCGCGATTCTAATATTTTGATCGCGGGTGCAACTCATTTTAGTCAACGTTAATTTTAATTAAAATGACAACATACCTTCTATTGCGACTGAATCAAGTTTTCCTTTTAGTCCATTTGCTAAGAATACTTCGTGTCCTTCATTTACCAGAGATTCACTCATTTGGATATTGTTGGTAATTGTCTAGTGATCGAAAAAATTCGGGTGATAGTCTGTGCGAGCGGACATTTTGGAGAATCGACGCCATCTTTAATTCTTATTGAAAATATACTGTACAGGCATGTGAGGTGTCATTTACATGTTTTTGTATTGAAAAGTAATCAAATTGTTTAGTAATCATTATTTTTGGATAGTTTCAAAGATGTTGATTTGTATCTGCCTTACTAAATAATGATTACTAACCAATTTGATTACTTTTAAATATTTTTAATATCGGAAACGTGTTTAGAACCCTAAAAACATGTAAAGTGACACCTCACATGCCTATACAGTATATTTTCAATAAGAATTAAAGATGGCGTCGATTCTCAAATGGCCGCTCGCACAGACTATCACCCGATTTTTCGATCACTGGATAATTACCAACAATATCCAAATGGGTGAATCTCTGGTAAATGAAGGACACACAGGAGTATGCTCAGCGATTGTATTATTTATTTCTTCTTACTTCTACTAAGTTTCAAAAATTATCAATTTATTTCTTCACGAAAACCAAACTTTCATTTCTTTTATATCGCGGGTGCAACTGACCAACAATGGTTTCTTATTTAATCAAAATTGGTAGAAAAATAATAATAAATATTTAATTTTTTATATAAGGCAATAAACAAATGTTATAATCTCAATATTCATCAGTGAAATATAACCTCAAACCACCGGTAATAGCGATTTTGTGGAAAAATTATCAAGTATCGATAAATGGTTTGCATCAAGTCTTCAGGCGCCACCATTTCTGAGCGCGCCAAAAATTCAAATAATAACTTAAATTCTTAAGTTTTTTATTATTTAATTTATATCTTTTTCTTTGTATTGGTATAAAAAAGCAACAAATACTGTGATTTAAAAATTTATGTCAAAATCGTCTCCGCGGAATCGCCCTATTGCAACTTTATGGTTAGACTTATTAAAAGTAAAAGAAAACGGTAACTGATATTAAGTCTTATCTACAATAATTCTAAAAATAGCAAAAGTAACTTGTATGATTTGACATCACCGCAGGGATTCATAAAGTCGGTGAAATACATTGAATTGATACATCCGGGCTTCTTATGATCTTAAAATGTGTAGGGCATCATAAAACTATTTAATACATTTTCAAATTGTACATTGTCTTTTTTACCCTCTAGGTTGCCCTTGAATTCTATGGTTAAGAATATATTATAAAACTAACATACACAGTTCTAGCGTCAAGATAAAGGTAGGGCTGCAGGCTGTCTGAGAAATATAGTGGGCTTCGTATCATATATTGGGTGCGTAAGAATATACACATTAACACATGTTATATTTTAATATATTGGGTGTTGTAAAAACGTGCCTTTAAAATTAGAACTTTAAATAAAGTTGAATTATTTACCTCGTTATTGTTTATTAAATTACTATAGTATAAATTATTCGTATCCCATACTTTTATCTACTAGAGTATATAATATTTTACTATTTTTACTTTGTATTGAGTTGGTATTTTTATATTATCGTCAATATTATCTTAAAATTCTGAACAAAGTGTTATACCTACCTATCTACTTGTAGTTTGTGCCGACAAATTTTAGAAGTTGTGATTTAAAATTTTTGTGGATCGCTAATCCAGTCTTAGCTGCGGTTTAAGCATTTTCATTTTTGTTATGGTCTGTGCAGGTGCATCGTGTTCTTTTATCCACTGCAGCACCCTAAAGTAAAGCTATATATGGACATCATCGAAATACTCGAAAGAAATTTGTATTTTATCAACGAATTTACTGTGCAAATTTAAACAAAATTGATAACGGCCAATGGTGTCGGGTTATTACTATGATCAGCACTACCAGTGCTACCCACCTAGGTAATTACCCAAGAACGCCCCCCCTAGGGGGGTCACGATACTCGAAATCGAGTTAACGACTAAGAAGAAGAGAAGATTTCGTAATTATATCCCTACAATGCATTAATTTTTCTTTTTTTTATCTTAAGTAGGTTTAACTTAATTAAAATATTAAAACTAGAATCATGCATCAACGCTATGCAAGCTGCATCGAATTAGTTTTAAACATTTTGTTTTTAACGAGGATTTTATTGTGTATAAATTTTTAAGAAATTTGACAACAATCTTCGGTGTTTTCGACCATAGCTGCAAACCAACTTACAGGAAAATTTGAAAATGAGTGGGTAATTTTTTTTGTGTCCATTCGATAACGTTCAAGTCCCGTCCATTTGACGTGAAATGCTGTACTTCCCAAATGGAATGTTGTATAAAAATTGTACCAAAACGGTACATGTAACATAGTTTGAGAAACCCTGCTCTATATTATACATACCTAATGTACTACATAGTGACTCAACAATTATTAATACACCTTATAAAATGCAAGTTATAATACGAAAAACCTCTTAATTATAGTTCAATATTTTTGAATTAAAACATATATAAAATATAATAATTAACAGTTAATATGCCATAAAAAGTATAAAAATTAAATTTTTAGCTTAAAATTACAAAAAACAAAATACTTACAAAATTTCCGCAACTATTATTAATACACTTGCATAATTCTAGCTAAAATACTTATTTTTTATAAAATTAATATTTTGTAGGATATCTTTTAGCATCGATTATTGCTTGTAGATATCTTGGCATCGATTCCATCCATTTTTGGGTAATACTTTTGTTTATTTTTTCCCATTCTTGCAATAATACCTCTTTTAATGTTTTTTTTACTAAAAATGTGGTTTTCTCGAATTTTTCCTTCTAATTCTTGCCACAATTTTCTAAGGGATTTATGTCCGGTGATTGGGGTGGAGTATGGAGTTGTTTTGAAACGTGATATAAAAGCTATTCCTGCACAAGATACGAAATAAGTTTCAGGTCGTTATCTTGTTGAAACATATACTCATTTTTCAACGCTAATTTTTTGATACTGTGATCTAAATTTGATTATAGAATATTCAGGTAAGCACACTTAGTCATAATAGTTTCAAAAAATTGCAATTTTCCAACCCCATCAGCAGATATGCACCCCCCGACCATAACATTTCCGCCAACATGTTTAACAGTTTCACATAGGATTTCATTATTAATTTATGTATTAGGTTTTTGTCAAAATTTTTGCATTCCATCTGGCCCAAAAATATTAAATTTGCTTTCATCACTAAATATTATTTTTTTCCAAAAATTAAAGTCCATGTTAATAAAACAAAAACCTAATACATAAATTAATAATGAAAACCTATGTGAAACTGTTAAACATGTTGGCAGAAATATTATGGTCTGGGGGTGCATATCTGCTTATGGGGTTGGAAAGTTGCAATTTTTTGAAACTATTATGACTAAGTGTGCTTACCTGAATATTCTATAATCAAATTTAGATCCCAGTATCAAAAAATTAGCGTTGAAAAATGAGTATATGTTTCAACAAGATAACGACCTGAAACTTATTTCGTATCTTGTGCAGGAATAGCTTTTATATCACGTTTCAAAACAACTCCATACTCCACCCCAATCACCGGACATAAACCTTTAGAAAATTGTGGCAAGAATTAGAAGGAAAATTGAAAACCACATTTTTAGTAAAAAACATTAAAAGAGGTATTATTGCAAGAATGGGAAAAATAAACAAAAGTATTACCCAAAATGGATGGAATCGATGCCAAGATATCTACAAGCAATAATCGATGCTAAAAATATCCTACAAAATATTAATTTTATAAAAATAAGTATTTTAGCTAGAATTATGCAAGTGTATTAATAATAGTTGGCGGAAATTTTGTAAGTATTTTGTTTTTTGTAATTTTAAGCTAAAAATTTAATTTTTTATACTTTTTATGGCATATTAACTGTTAATTATTATATTTTATATATGTTTTAATTCAAAAATATTGAACTATAATTAAGAGGTTTTTCGTATTATAACTTGCATTTTATAAGGTGTATTAATAATTGCTGGAGTCACTGTAAATTGTTTCTCCAATTTAATCAAATCGATTTACATATTATATCTACATTATAATATTTCTTCATGTTGGAGAAATATATAAAAAATAATGTACCCACACTTTTATTCTTTTATATACATAATATAATAGTTGTTTTCAATTTTGACATAAAATAATATTATGATGAAGAAATAATAATCAAATTATAATAAGTTATATTTTGCATTTATAAAACTATATGTATATAATGCAGATTAGATTATAATAATATTGTGACTAAGATAATATGAATATTATATTTTTCAATAAATTATATTCATAGTTGGCGCCGCGTTAAGAGGACTAAATTGATATTAATTTATTAATGTGGAGGCCGGGTTGTAAATTGAAATGATTGCATATATACAATAACAAAAAATGAAACAGTTAAACATTTTTTTTAGTAGGTTGTCGTATTATTTATGGCCTCACATTAAATGCAAAAATTCAGATTGCGAATTATTTTATAACAGTTTATTTAATTCCACTTTGGTGTTTTGATTTGTTAATAACTTATAAGATTCTTGAATATCAATAGTTTTTTGGTGTGCTTCGGTTTCTTAGAAAATTTAATTCTCTCAGCAGGTTTTGTGTGACTAAATAAAAGGTTGTTGAATATAGTATACCTATTGGAATCATTTACATATTGTCTCTTATCGAGGAATGTGATTTTAATTTGCTCTGTGGTGTCTGTGGTGGTAGTTTGATATGTCATTAAAGTTTTTAGAGTTTTATCTCGCAAGGCTCGGAGTAAAATGTGTAATGTTTGCCATCAACATTTTTTGTTTTTTAATTAACATTTTGGCCACCTTAATGTTTCGTTTTAATTTTTTTTTTGTTATATATAGTAAATCTTTATTTTTATAATTATTTACTACAGACAACGAGGCTACAGCATATTTCCTCTTGTACACACATAAACGTATGTTATTTTCTATTTCACCCCTTTTAATGTAACCCCAACACTAGGAATTAAAAGCTGAGAAACCGTGTGCTAATTGCAATATGGAACACGTGACGTCATGCATTGATCTATTAGGAAGAACCACCCCGAAACCGGATGTCAATTAGGTTGAAATTTGGGGAATATCTTTTAAAATCCCTCTCGGCATTACTCATTCGTATACACAAGACTATAGAAATGCAGTTATGTCATGTCATGTCAAAGTTGATTGTGAACTCAACTATACAGTTAGTTGGTTTTTACTTGGCACACGGTGAGAAAACGTAAGAGACTATTTTGTTTACGGTTCCGATGATCGAGTAATCACATCTTTCGCCCGCCATTTCAACTGCAATCACAAATCCCACTTGCTGTACCTAACTGTTATTACTCGTAGTAGGCACATAATATTACAGTGATTGATTTGGTATAACCTAAAGGGAGGGCGTTTCATACATTGCTTGTAAGGGTTCTATGTAGTATGACGCGATGTAACAAAATTAGAAATTTTCTTTTGCCGGCGTAGAGTATTTAAACTTATAGTGCACCTAGTAGTAAGTTGTATTAAAAATTCGGAAAAGCACATTAATTACGTATACCATGTTTACGTGATGGATCATCTCCTACGTTAGATAAAGAAACATCATATTATTATTATGTTTCGGGCTTAGGTGCTTGATTGAAGAATTTTACAAACATAGTTGATTATTTTCGTGATTTCTAATTTGAGGTAGCGGTAAAAATGATGTTATTGTTAGATTTGATATAATTATGAAAGGAAGGATTGTGATTGTTACAAAAACATAATTTTTATTATTACAGAATAATTATATTGTTATACTGATATATTTTTATTTTTTTTCAGATGTATCAGGGCTGCGGAAAACGAACAGGATCTTGACATCCTAATAGTCTCCGTCATCGACCCAAGAAAAATTGGTAATCAGTGAATATTTTAGTGCACTATAAACATTATGTGGCGGCATAAGACGTTCAAGTTTGCGAATATGGCGCTAATTTTTCGATTTATATTATTGGTACACATGATTTGTAATGCATACGCCGATAACTCCGTAATTTCGTCAGCCCATGCCGACATCCAAGATGGAGATGGCCGTTGTGAACAAATAACAATCCCCATGTGTCTAGGAATTGGTTATAATTTAACGAGGATGCCAAACGAATTAAATCACGATAATCAAGAGGAAGCGGGACTAGAAGTTCACCAATTTTGGCCACTTGTAGAAATAAAATGTTCTCCAGATTTAAGGTTCTTTTTATGCTCAATGTATACCCCCATATGTCTAAAAGACTATCAAAAGCCGTTACCTCCTTGTAGAGACTTATGTAAACGTGCTCGAGATGGCTGCGAACCATTGATGCAACAATACGGATTTAGATGGCCAGAACGTATGGAATGTGATCAATTTCCTGTGTTTGGAGCTTCTCAGGAAGTCCTTTGCATGGATCAAAACAAAAACGAATCTTCGGGTAAATCTACAACTGTCAAATCAACAACGCGCCCAAAACACAACAAAGTTTGTAAGAATTCAAAAAACTGCGCAGATCCTCCAGGAGAAAAAACAAAAGCACCCCGGCACCGGGATTGCAACTGCACATGCCAGAAACCATTAATTCTCCTGGAGAACACGCCGTACTTCAACAAAAGCATAAGCGTCGGAGGCGTAGAAAATTGTGCGTTTCCGTGCAAGGAGACGTTCTTCAAACCAGACGAAAAGGAATTCGCGAACGTATGGATAACACTTTGGTCCAGCCTGTGCGCAGCATCCACCCTAATGACACTCACAACATTTCTGATAGAAACGGAACGCTTTAAGTATCCCGAACGCCCAATTGTGTTTCTTTCTGCCTGTTATTTCTTAGTTTCAATGGGATATTTAGTTCGAATAGCGTTAGGACATAAAGAAGTTGCATGCGATGAAGATATGATTAGATATTCTTCGACTGGAACCAATTCGTGCACATTAGTATTTTTATTGGTCTATTTTTTTGGAATGGCTTCGTCGATATGGTGGGTTATTCTTTCATTTACGTGGTTTCTCGCAGCTGGTCTAAAATGGGGAAACGAAGCGATTACAAATTATTCTCATTATTTTCACTTGGCTGCATGGATGATTCCAACTGTTCAAACTGTGAGTGTATTGTTATCGGGAGCGGTCGATGGTGATCCCATATCTGGTATATGTTATGTAGGAAATATGAATATGGATAATTTGCGCACTTTCGTTCTTGTACCGCTTATAATTTATTTCATATTGGGAACGACATTTTTGTTGGCTGGTTTTGTATCTCTTTTTAGAATACGAAAAGTGATTAAAAAGCAAGGCGATGGTGGATGTAAAGCGGATAAGCTTGAAAAATTAATGATTCGAATAGGAATTTTTAGTGTTTTGTACACAGTTCCGGCCACAATTGTTATGGCTTGTTATTCATATGAAATTGCTTATCACGAAGAATGGCTAAAACCTTTAGCTTGTAAGTGTTTTAATAATCTCTTGCCAGGAGGAGGAAGACCTAGAGATGGTCCTTTGTATTCCGTAGTAATGCTCAAATATTTTATGGCATTAGCTGTAGGAATTACTTCTGGTGTGTGGATTTGGTCAGGAAAAACAGTAGATTCGTGGAAAAGATTGTGGCGAAGATTATTTGGGCATTCCGATAGAAGTGGAGCTGCCGCCGTATTAATAAAAAACAGATCGGGGAAGCCACCACCACAATATTTGGTTGCTGGACCGGGAAGCGCTTCTCTTTTAGCTCCTACAAGTAGCGTAGCTTCGGCGAGTCAACATCACTTGCATCATCATGTTCTTAAGCAACCTCCATTAAGCCACGTATGACAACCAGGCGATGGGGCTACGCCTGTAGTTGTGACACATCAAGTTCCTGGTTCCGGACCTTCTTTGAGCAACTATGGACCCATTTGAGTGACCGCCTTTGCCCCTCGTCATTCAGTCACAGCTCTCTAGTCTTACAGTGCCATCTTAGAAACTTAAATTACTTACGATAGGTACAGATTGAAATTTTTGATGGACACTATTGTTCCAAGTAGTACTCATATATTATTAATGTATGCATATTGACTGACTTACTTATATTGTTTATGTTTTTAACAACATATGTATCGAGGAGAGTGGGTACCTACACTTTTATACTATGAATAAATTATTACTAATTTTTTAAATTTTGTAATATTTACAAAATATAAGTATGTATTTGATATTAAGAAAACGCAAATAATATTTTAATATTGTTTTTTTTTGTCAAATATTAAGGGTAGATTTTTATAATTTTTTTTAATAAACCCATTGTAAATACTTATCTTAAATGTTATTTAGTTCAATAATTTGAACTGCAAAAACTACTTACCATATAACTATACATAAATACTATTACACTAGCCCATGAATAGTTTTGAAGATCTCAAAATTGTGTCATAAGGAAAATATAGTAAAAGTGACAATTATATACGTAATACTTATTTTTAATTGATATAAAATAAGTTAACAATAATAACTCGATGTGATCGGCTTGATTAGGTAGAATAAAAATTATTGTATGTTAAATGCTACAGTGTAAAATAGGTTTCCAAAACTACGTACCCTCAATGTTAAATAATGATAATGTGCCATAGTAATTTTATTTTTACTGTTTGAAAAAATGGGGACCATATAATAATACATTTACATTTTAGCATTTAATGGAGGACATTTTGTTTCGTAATATTATCTTAATGCCTGTCTAAAATCCTAATACATAATATATTCTTGTAGATGTATGATATAAAATGTAAGTTTTTATATGGAATATTTAATGAATCAATCAAATAAGTAATCATTTTGTACTTGCTTTTTGTGTATACCTAATCTAATTTTGTAAATAATTTTTTATAAGTAAGAACAAATTTTTACAGGATCATGTTAAAATAAAATTGAGAATATTATGGTGATAAAATGTATCCAAATACGTATTGCTCTTAACGAAGCAGTTCTATAATATAAGGACATATCAAATTTTAGTAAGTGATCTACTAATAATCGATTTTTGTTAAAAGCCATCATTTTATTTTCTAATCGTTATAATTAAAATTACGTTATTTTCGATAAATTCGACTAAACACTGCACAATATTACTAGGTATATTTATATTAATTTAACCTTGTACAAACTCTATTTGTAATTAATTGAGTGTATAGAAAACATAGTTCTGTAATTGTATGCTTCTACTATGTATACGATTTTAATTAAAATTTATTGTTTAAATTAATTTCATCTGCTTATTATTTCTAATACATTAATATTATTTACACATACACATTTTGGGCAAAGCAAAAATTTTGTTGGTTCTCAATTTTCCACTTTTCTCATACACGGTAATAACCATAGGTAACAGTAATGCTATCTTCACACATCACCGTCTACCTAGAACTTGTGGTGTATTGGATTCTATGTTCGAATAGCGGAGTGCATGTGTTATTGTTTTAATCGGGCGTTGGAATGCTAAGATATTTAAAAAAGATTAAAACCTTGCAGCCGCTAATCTCAGGGGCGGCTAGAGGCAGGAGACGCTAACGATAGAGCACAGAGCTGGTTCCTCTCACCGATGGTGTAAATTACACAAGGGGTTCTAAGCAATACGCTTCAAAGAGCAAGCTGTAATGATGTGGTTTGGGCGCTACGCAGTTTAAACCACCCTGTACAAAAATGAACACAGCAGGCTCTAAAGAAATTGCGAAATTAGTTTCTGAGGAAAAGGAAAGGACCAAGTCTGGTGGCACAAGTAACAGAGTGTTGATCCGTTTTAGTGACAGATTTAATTTTCGTAAAAAATTACAACTAAGCGCAATATTGGGTTACCCTTTGAGCTTTATAATAAGAATAACATGTAACGCAATTATAAATATTTCTTAAAATAGTTACCACCTATACTAGGCACACATGACCCTGGGACGAAATCACAGTTTTCAAAATGATCAACTGACAATTCTTGATATTTTAAATAAAATAAATACGTTCAAAAGAACGACCCAATAGAAATAATCCGCGCAATAATATCTAGCAAATTCAAATAAACGTAACAAATTAAATCTGACAGCTCAAACAAAGATCTTATCTTGTTGGAGTCTTTGTTCTTGATAGATGGACGAATCTGATGTGATGGGGGAGCAGGATTCAGGTGGACCTCGGATTGACAAGTCTTGGTAGATTCAAAAAAAGACTTTGGCCAGGCTCCTTTCGGTTGATAACTCAAAAAACTCGATTGGCAATTCAAAGACTTCCTTTCGTCAATAACCCGAAAACTCCATCAGTAATCCAAAGATATGGTTTCGCACACAAAAGGGATACAAAAAAAAACCCTAAAACTCATAATTAACATAATGTGGTAATAATAGTTATCAACATACCTCGAAGATGTTATTGGAGGGTTTCAACAATTTCAGTGATAATTCTAATTCTTCCAGGATGTTAAAACTTGGACGAATAAATCCTCCAAACAAAGTTTGGATAATTTCCTCAAAATTACTTACAAAAGCAAGCCGGTACAGAAAATATACCCAAGACAATGACCAATACAAATCCCAAACAACTTGGATTGAAAAAAACTCGAAGTTCAATCAACAATTGGATCACTGCAACGTCCAAAAAACTAGATTTTTGTGCAATAATTGCAATACGTAAAGCTTTTAATATTGGATTTGAATGATTAAACATATCGGCGTTTTCTTTTTTTATGGGGTTTAATACTAGACGAGATACTAAAAAAATGTATGAATTTTTATTGTAGAGCCATATAGTTCTCTACAATAATAGTTTAGCAGAAAAATGCGCAAGTTTATAGTTAAGTTTTCTGCTTTTTAGTCTTTTTGTGTGTGTGAAATTTTGCAATCGAATTATCATCTTGATGTGATTATGGCAGAGACATATAGGAAATTTCAGGTTTATTTCAGTTTCTCTTCACCTGAACATATCTGAAATGGAAAATTGTTATAACTATTAAATAGATAAGAAAGTAAGGTGATATTGCATCGTTATCCAGTTCTGAGCTATGTTTCAAGTTTCTAGCTTATTAGTAGTTATTTTAAAATCAATTACAAAATTTGTTTATAAACAGGCAGACAAGCAGTAGTACAGATAGGCAACCAGGAGTATAGCACGAAGCATACACGGGTCGACTAATAGCCGATTTCTTCACTCGTAGTTATCTTGAAGTTGGCGAACTTCAGGTTAAATTGACGAAATAACCAATCAGATGACAAAAACAAATAAACCAATCATCTAAACCAATCATCTGATTGGTTATTTTGTCAATTTAACCTGAAGTTTACTAACTTGAAGATAACTAAGAGTGAAGAAATCGGCATAAGTAAGCTCGCGGTTCGAACCCTGCTGGCGTTAGATACATTGCTTTGATAAAAAAGTTTAATATTGATCTCTGGATTATGGGGAAGGCAATGAGAAACCAACTAATGAATTATATAGTAGAAGAAATTCATCTTGGCTTCGGCCAAGTTGATAAATTTAATACAAACGTGGTAAAAATAACTTAATTGATTAAATAAAATCTGAAATTTGCTACTATTTCCAGGGTGGGCTATTAACTGTTTATAGGGTAGCAGAACAATTTTATAGGCAGGCTACCACCCAAGCCCACGCTTAACTCCGCCACTGGCAAACCCCAAAAAAAACGGTTCAAGATCCAACAAATTTTTAGACCTTACATAACATTATTGTGTTACACAATAGAATAAATTTTATATGGTAACAATTTTAGTTTAAAAAAATATTGCAATCGTACAGAAAAAACAGTTGTTATATTTTAAGTGCCATAAGTTAAAAATATCATTTCCAAAAAATTTGTGTGTGCAGTCAAATTTTATATGAACTTTACTTTAAAAAAAACCACCAGAAATGTCACACCCAATTTTGGTATTTGATAGGTACTTTATATATTGAGCCTAACAATAAGGTCGGTATAGATTTTGGTTGAAATTGATTGATAGAAACTATTTCTTTTTTTTAAATTTAATTTATAAGATCATTTCCACAATAAGGACAAAAATAATAAGCAATAATTAAACAAGTTCGACACTTCAAATACCTAGAATGTGATAATAGCTATGACGACAATATTGATATATAAAATAAATTTACCCGATTGCAATACCTAATATTTGTGGTGCAATCAGAATAGGCTAAAAAAAATGTCCAGAACGGAATCCCAAATAAAACTATACAAGACGATATATGTACCAGCATTACTGTACAGCAGTGAAGTATGGGTGACAACTGCTACAGAAAAATAGATTTAAAAATCCAATCCGCCGAAATAGAGTTCCTTAGAAGAGTTAAGATGTTAAGAATGTCAAAAGATTAAACCGAATAAGAAATGACGATATAAGAGAAGAGTTACAAACCGTACAAAGTGGGGGGAAACATCTTACGAGACGAATCCATTCACACGTACTAATACAAATCTCAAAGACGCAGAGAAATAGGACAACCTAGAAAGATATGGGTCGGAACAGATCGATCTAATCCATGATGGAATTGATGATGTTTCATTTACATTTTTTGAAAAATCGTGGGAATACAAATTTTCTGGTAAAACGAATTCCAATTATTTAATTTAGCTGGTGATTTATCTAGTAAAATTGGGGTTTTCTGTTACCTATTTGTATCCAGATGTTGGATCCTTCTCCCCTATTTACGTGATGTGTGTTCGAAATGTTATATCACAATAGCATGGACTTAGAAGCTTCTAAGTCTAAGCTTCTAAGTCCATGCACATAAGAAACCAAGTAGATGATTTAGGACGGAACCAAGTCTTTTAAAATGTAACTTAAGTTTCCTGACTTGAGTTACAAATTCAACACGAAATAATTTGATATTTTAGAAATTTCAATGCTTTGGTGAATTTTGTTTAGTTTATTTTTAAGCTATGGGTGGATGATATAATATATATAGCCTTTTTTCAATAGATCTGCCATTGAAGAAACCGACTGCTTAAGAGGAGAATTGGGAAGAAATTTGTACTTATTAACACTTTGTAGATTCAAGTGGTTATGTGCAGCGAAACTCTGTATACAGGGTTGAATGTATACATACAGCTTTTTAATAACGAAATTCCAAATAAAGTAAAAATACAAGATTTCTACGAACTTCGTCCTAACGTCTTCGGCAGGCTTCAGTAGCACTGACGAATTGTAGAATATTATAGCTCTGAAATTTTACTGATATAATATAATAAGAGTATATTATGTACTTTGATAGGCATAATATGTAATATGCGTGGACATCACCTTTAGACTAGTTTCTTGTCGCGTATCGCTTTCAAATTTGATTAGTGCGTAGTTGATATCATACCACAACGGCCGTGTAAAATGAATCCATATGTTATGCAATTTTGATTTCCTGCCATGCATCTTTCTTCAGCTGCCTGTTTTTTTTTGTACAGTTCTGACGATGAATCCCACGAACGTGGTCTTTCTTTTACTACGTCAATAACAATTTCAACATCGAGATTTTCCATATTTCTTCACACATCGACACAACTTGACAGACTGACAAACCTTAGACAACAAAATCATTCAGTAGCAACGATAATAAACGCGTTGCATAAAAGAGATCTAATAGCTGTAATTTTGGTCGCGAAAGTGTTAGACGTACTACGAATTCAAGAACGAAACACTTATGGATAATAGTAAGTTTGGTTTGATCGGTTTATTTTGGTCTCGGGACAATGTGGTTTATGTATTGTACAAGCGTTTCAGGGACACCATGTATTTCATCGAAACGAGACTTGATATTTGAAGTTTTTGAAATACTACAAATTTCGATTGATCCTCAAATATAGAATGGAGAAAATGATTGATAAAGGGTTTGTCCAATAATAGTGCTGTCCTACACCGATTTATGTTTTACATTTATAATGTGTTTATTATTTTATCCTTTGGGTTGTCAAACCAAATTTGTTTAAGTACTGCAGTAATATTTTTTCAAATTTTGAGTTTGACTAACTTCTGAAAAAATTCTTTAGGTGTTCATTGGTAATAAATAGACTTTGCCATGCATGGAAATTTTAGAAGAAACGTATACTACATAGCTATAAATTGGATTTATTACTTTTCATAAATCATAAATTGTTTCAGAGAACGAACATAAAATTTTTATTATGCATATGTATACGCAGTCTTTTGAAATGAATGCTGGTTTCAGATTGCGCGAGTAGTAGTTTACAATGCAATGCATGCGAAAGGTAATATATCGTACTGTATTTACGTGACTAAAACGAGGTTTCCAATTATCCATATTTATTTTCTTTTATTTGCCTTCAGAGATTTACCGATTACCGACTTGGATTACTTGGTGGACACATTCAAACACATTGATCGTATGATCGTTCGTGCCGGTATTAGGTACACAAAACTACACAAAAGCTTCAAGTGACAAAATTAAAAAAATTCATTTTTTTGCAACAAAAAAACATTTCTTTAGATTTATTCCAGGTGTACCATGAGTGTATCTACATCGTACAGGGTTGATCTAGTATGTACGATCTAACCTACAGTTACTCACAGAAATTTCCAATAAATCGCTTGTATCTTAATTATTCATTATAAAAAACAAATTATTTGAAATTATACTTAATAAGGTGATTCTTGTAGTTAGCGAAATTTAAAAAAAATTGTTTAATTTTGCATACAAATGAAAGTAATTGAGATTAAATACATTGTTGCACTATTCTAATGTTACATAAAGATTCGTACGATTAACAAATTTGCAGTTTTGTATTAATTTTCTAAGAATTATAATGGTTGTATGTGCAGTTTTTGTAAGCAATATAATTCATACTTTAGTTATATGTAATACACGTAACAGTTTACTTACATACAATTTAATTTGTACGAAAATGGGACGTAAAAGTACTAGTTTTGATATTAGACAACTTGTGATTTATAATCGTGAAAAAGGAAAATCTTAAGGCCAAATAGAAATTTATTAAATTTAAGTAAAAGCACGGTAGCGGGTATCATAAAACGTTATAAATGTGAAGATAGGATTGAAAACAAACCAATACCGGGCCGTCCACCAACATTTAACAAAAGAGAAAAAATGCAAATTCTACGAAAAATACAAAAAAACCCTAGACTGAGTGCCCCAAAAATAACCACCGAAGTCTTACAAGAGATAGGAAAGAAGGTAAATCCCCAAACAATTCGCAGGGTGCTTCAAGAAAAAAATTATCACGGTCGCATAGCTGGGAAAAAAGCCGTATATAAGTGAAATTAATAGGAAGAAGCGTGTGAATTTCGCCAAAGACTATGAATGTAAAGATGCAACGTGGTGGAATGATGTGATATTTACGGACGAAAGCAAATAAAGGGTCTACCAATCAGGGTTTGTTTTAAATTTTAAAAGAAACACATATTTTGTATGAAAATTTTCTAATTCTCTACTGAAATATGTTGTAGGGGCTTGAACATTTATGAATGGAAAACAATATCCGGTAAATGTCCTCCACGACTACGTTTGCAGACGTAACGAAAGCACCAGCCTCATTTTCGAAAAAATAGGGACCAATGATGCCCCTACCCATAAACCACACCATACAGTGACACGAGATGGATGTAGTGGTTGTTCAACAACTGCTTTTGGATTTTCAGAAGCCCAAATTCGACAATTTTGCTTGTTAACATACCCGTTTAAGTGAAAATGTGCTTCGTCCGAAAAGATGATTTTTTCTGAAAAACAAGCACCACGTTCAATGATCCAATCAGCAAATCTAAGACGTTGAGAATGATCTGCTGGCTTTAATTCTTGTACCAGTTGTATCTTATAAGGCTTTAGAGCTAAATCCTTCCGTAAAATTCGCCATGTGGTCATTGTGGACAGGCCTAATTGTTGAGAACGTCGTGAAACCGATAAATTTGGGTCCTCTGTGACACTTTCACGTACTGCAGCAATATTTTCGATTGAACGACATGGACGAGCACATATTTTTGTGCTTACGTTTACTACTGAACCGGTGGACTCAAATTTTCGCACTAAATTCGCAATTGTAGTCTCAGATGGACGATCGTTACAAATAAAAATATCGCGAATTTTGCGAAATGTAGTCTTCACGGATCGACCATTTTCATAATGGATTTGAATTATCTTAACACGATTTTCGAGCGAAATCAAAGGCATTATATTAAATGTTGACCTTTTATTATACATATGATAAAAAACTGAATAACAGAACTGCCTACTTGACCTATTTCAACCAAATTTAAAACAAACCCTGATTGGTAGACCCTTTACAATGTTTTTGGCTCAGATGGACGTACTATGGTGTGGGAAGCCCAATACAGAGCTGCAACCTAAAATTTACAAGGCACAGTTAAACACAGCTTCGAAGTGTAATGGTTTGGGGTTGTATTTCTACTACAGGGTTGGTACACTCGTGTTTATTGAAGACCTTATAAATAAGTATAAATATTTAGACATTTTAAAAACTAGTTTATTGCAAAGTTGTAACCCGATAATTTGTCGTTTCGTTACAGAACAGGAATCGGCTCCTCATTGAATATTTGAAATGCCCTGTACATAAATAAAATTCAGTATTGCTTGCATTTTTAATATTAATTTGAAAGGTTGGCGATTTTTATAGCTCGAGATTAGAACTTTGTTATCTGACGAAACATACATACGTGGTTTTAACGAAGGTTGACTAAAAATCGAGATTCAAGTTAGATTTTGCTGATGAATCGATTATCGGAACAAGTGCGGTTTTGTTTTTGCACATTATCTTTGGTTAAGAGGGATTAATTCGATACTCGATTTTATATTTTTCGAATGACTGGAGCTCGCTCGTCATCGAACGATAACTTCCGTTTGGTTTGCGGGATTAAGAACGCCACTATCTACGGGACAATCGAGATTTGCGTTTTCCTACGGATTCAAAAATACACCATCACGTTTAAGTGGGTACCATCGAGCGTATTAGCGATTCCATACCACGAGGTCGCCACAACATCTGGACGACAATTTTGCTCAGGAGCTTTTTCGATCAGTCAGCGGCATTCTTCGCGGAGATCACCACCTCGCCGACTCGAAATTCAATTGGAAATTCCCAGTGGAGGCGCCGGTACTCAACCGATAGGGGGTGAGAGTTTCATTAAGTACTTTCTATTTTTTTGGGTGGAACAAGCTGTTGCCACCGTTATTAATTATTTGTGCCAAGTACAAACTCGTGGAGACCAACATAACTATTTAATCTGTTTGCTTGAATTGGGGACCATCCCCAATTGTATTAAAAGTGGAAAACCACATCAGATCTGGTTGGGTTATTTTTTTAGCTGCGTCTGACATCATTTTTATTATTACTGTGTCGTACATGCGTATTGTGCCTGTTGGTCGAACTATGTATAGTTTTACTTTGCTTTCTGGATTAAACGCGATTTACTGGGTGCTGCGTTTTATTACTTTTAACTTTCAAATTTCATTAAACTTGAAATCTTTTAAAATATTTTATACAGCAAAACATTTTTATTACTTTATTTCATGCGGTGACAGTGACCACAACACTACAACTATTATCATTGCCACGAAAGAAGTCGTCTCCTAAATAATATGCGTATGAATTAAGACTAGTGAAAAACTAGTGTATATAGTCAAATTTGCTTTTTATTTATATTTTTTTCCATTATTAAGCCGTATAGGCTGTCATTTTCGCGTAGGTTATCACTAGGCCTTCTCTCACTAGTAGTAAATAATTTTTGTTATAGAGGCAATGTGCCTATCCTCAGCCATTTAACAGAAAATTTTATATTTGACACGTCGGAAAATAGTAGTTTTTTTTACAAAGTAGTATTTGTAAAATTTATAGAGAACATAAGTTAGAATGTTTACCACCGTACCTTTACTTTTTACAAATATTTTATCATGTAAATGTTTCATAAAAAAAACTCAGACTTTGACTAGGATCCACGGTTTAGGAGTTATATGCAAAAAACTAAAAAAAAAGTCCTAAAATTTTGAAGTTCTTTGGCTGCCAAAAGTTCTCCGATGTCGCTCGTGTTAGCATTTTTGTTTTTCACACCTATTTATACAAGTTAAAAAAATAAAAGCTTCTACACCACCTTTTGCAACATACCTCCTTATTTCGATTCTCTACTGACTGGCCTAATAGAAATTGATATAAACATGTGGTTACGGTCCTGTTTTGCCAACGAATATAATTATTTTCAATTACAGTGAAATCTGTATAATTCTGAACCGCTCGGGACCGAAAAATCGTTTCGTGTTAAGCAAGTTTCGTTTTTACCAGATCCTCTGCCTAAAACGGAAAAAAATCTGCATAAGACGGAATTTTTTTTAAAATAGATTTTTATTAAAAAATTTAATAATAATGAATTGTATTAATACATATTTCCATAAGAACCTTTAACACGTACTTTTCCTTCATCGTAACACTTAATTAAGTGCACTTTAGATTTTAAAGTTAAGGTATTACACCGATATTTTACAGACATTTTAAAGCTTAATTTATCAGTCAATTAAAAACAACCTCGGGATGCCATAGGTGAGTATCACATAATGGACTGCGAATAAACGTTTATACAAAAAACTACAAGACATGCAGAAAGCAAGCAGTAAATAAAAAAATGATTCGTTTGCATGTTGCTTGTAACGCAGTATTATTTGGTAGGTATTCCACCTACCAAATACTATGTACATATGTACGTAAGTATGTATGTATGTATGCATTGTAAATTAATACACCGCAGAAGAAATTATTACTAGAGTAGTCTAAACATTGGATAAAAATGTCGTACGCATAGACAATGGGTAACATTCCTGAATTTCGCTTCCGGCTTATGCAATTTAATTTACGCGCATGGGAGTTAAAATAAGCTTTCCGTGTTCGCGTTAGACAGATTCCGGGTTATAAAATTTGTTTTACCTAGTAATGTAAATCAATAATTTGGGACCACAGACAATTTCCGTGATATACACGATTCCGGCTTTTGCAGATTCCGGCATATACAGATTTCACTGTATTTGAAGATTTGTTCAAATTAATTCTATAAAATGATCTAAACTTTGTTTGAAGGATTTATTCGTCCAAGTTTTAAGATCCTGTAAGATTTATGCCCACGTTACACAACACTTGTTTTGATGATGGATTCTTGCGTGTTTCTCTGCTGGTTTTCAAACGGCTGGGTATCGTGATAGTTTTGACGTGAATACGTGTATAAAATCGGTAGCATGTTCAAAAGTTAATAAAACTATGTATCGAAAAGTGTGTGGGTGTGTACGAAAACGAGTACGACCAATATTTATACCGTTCATTAGTCACTAGGAATTTTTATCCAATCGGTGAAACCGGGTAAAATGGATGTACCGCGATGACATGTTCACGTAAAACCTAACGGCCATGTCCTAGAACATGGTCTCAAATTTTTTCAGCGTGTTGGCTTCACGCAGTTGCACTAACACGCTTGTCACTTGACAACAGACGATCAGCTACTTGCAGACAAATGTTAACCCGCAAGCCCGTAGGTAATTTTCTTAAGTGACTTATATAATATACTAGCTGGATACCCGGCTTCGCCCGGGGTCTCCCTATAATTAAAATACTTTGCCTTTGTGTAAAGTATTTAGATTTTTCCGAGTATCCTGCTTTGCTTAAGGTTTTCTTCTCGACGGGAAATCTTGCTTCCCGTTGCTAGAGCGTTTCAGAATGATTTTTAGTGTTCCCGTTGTCGAGTGTTTCGGAACGGTTTATATTGTACTCTACAATTTTCTCTACAGCTTTTCTTCTCCAGTATTTCAAATCACTTATAATAGTGTAGGTACTGAATGTAAATATACCAACGTAAAATTACCATATATCAATTACAGGTATTGGCGATGGGAATCTCGTTCCATTCATGCGCGTCCGCAAATTTTCACTTTTTTCTTTTAAATTAAGCTTTTCGGTCCCGGTTTTTAGCGGAAAACCTCTTTAGGGTCCTAGAGAGTAACTGTGCAAAATTTGGTTGGGATCGGTCGAACGGTTTAGGAGTTATTAAAGACGAACAAACAAACAAACAAACAAACAAACAAACAAACAAACATTCAATTTTATATAATATATTATGTAAGTAACACATGAGTGCTATGCAAGATACCAATACCTCTTAATAACGATTCAAAATATATTTAACAATTTTTTTAATAAATTTAAATTAATAAAAATGTATTAGTATGCTAGTAATTAAATTTCAACCAATAGGAATGAATTAAAGATTTTTAGCTCACTAGTGACTTTTACCTTAGTTTATTAATTTAAATCTTCATAGTTATAAGGACCTATAGTTATAGCACTATTATTATGAGGCATTGAATAAAATGATAAGCACCTATTAGATTGCAATGTTTAAAATAATATTATTTTATATGAATTAATGTATTGGGTTGTATTAATAGTTTTTAATTTAATTCTTTTTTTAAATTTTATTGATGACTAGTTGGATACCGGCTTCGCCCGGGGTCTCATTAAAAGGTGGAACTCTGCCTTTGTCTGAATGATTGAATAGCTGGATACCTGGCTTCGCCCGGGGTTTCCTATAATTAAAATACTTTGCCTTTGTGTGAAGTATTTAGATTTTTCCGAGTATCCTGCTTCGCTTAAGGTTTTCTTCGCGACGGGAAATCTTGCTTCCCGTTGCTAGAGCGTTTCAGAATGATTTTTAGTGTTCCCGTTGTTGAGTGTTTCAGAACGGTTTATATTGTACTCTACAATTTTCTCTACAGCTTTTCTTCTCCAGTATTTCAAATCACTTATAATAGTGTAGGTACTGAATGTGAATATACCAACGTAAAATTACCTTATATCAATTACAGGTATTGGCGATGGGAATCTCGTTAATCCATTTATGCTCGTCCGCAATTTTTCACTTTTTTTTTAAATTAAGCTTTTCGGTCCCGGTTTTTAGCGCAAAACCTCTTTAGGGTTCTAGAGAGTAACTGTGCAAAATTTGGTTGGGATCGGTCGAACGGTTTAGGAGTTATTAAAAGACGAACAAACCAACAAACATTCAATTTTATATAATAGATAGCTGGATACCCGGCTTCGCCCGGGGTCTCCCTAAAATTAAAATACTTTGCCTTTGTGTGAAGTATTTTGATTTTTTCGGATATCCTACTTCGCTTGGGGTTTTCTTCTCAACGGGAAATCTTGTTTCCCGTTGCTAAGGCGTTTCAGAAACGCTTTCAGAAGCGTTTCTAGTCTAGTCTTTTCTAGTCTTACTTCCCATTAGTCGAGGATCTGTTGATCTTTTGATTCGTTAACCCATTTGTGCGCGTCCGTAATTTTTCACTTCTTTTAAATTAAGCTTTTCGGTTCCCGTTTTTAGCGGAAAACCTCTTTAGGGTCCTAGAGAGTAACTGTGCTAAAGTTACACTTTTTATGTGTTCTCATTGGTGGAATCTAATGAGCTAATACAGCTAATCAACTACATGTATTGGCCATGGTAATCTCGTTAATCCATTCATGCGCGTCTGCATGAATTTAACTTCTTTTTTAATTAAGCTTTTCGGTTCCCGTTTTAGCGGAAAACCTCTTTAGGATCTTAGAGAGTAACTGTGCAAAATTTGGTTGGGATCGGTGGAACGGTCTAACAGTTTATAGGAAACATACTCACACACACATACAACTATTTTTATATATCTGTCGCTCATTGTAAAAGTGGTGCAACTCCATTTTTAAAATTTTATATTTTATTACTTTAGAATTAAATTTAGCCATATCTTTCATTATAAAAATGAAGCAACTCCATAATATGCACTATAATACTACAGATGACGTTAATTGTTTTTTCTTGTATTTTTTTTCGACACATTACTTTTGCAAAAAGCTCGATATTTCAAAATTCAGTTAGATGGAGATACTTCACTTTTACAATGAACGACACATATATAGATTTCGATTAGTAGATAAATCTGTCGGGTTGGCTTCGTCCGTTCGTTCGTTGTTGCTCCCTTTTCCTTTCTGCCGCGTTTATACACTAAAAATTAGCGCCGACAGGTTTTGCCAACTTACAAAAATTAAAAACAAAATACAGAGTAGATAATAAACAATCCGTAAATAATACATGAGTGTTTTCAGAGTTGTCGCTATATTACCCCCTTCTTGTGAGATCGTTGCAGAGTGTAATGTGCTATATTATTATATTTATCGAACGATACGACGATATGTATGATTTATGTATATTTCTTTGGAAAGTGTACCTTTCTTTTGTCAGGTCACCAATTTCGTGCTATAAGGTAAAACCGATGGATATGACGCGGTAGGGGATACGACGCAATTGCAAGATCTCTGTTATGTTGTTATCTATGAACCTTATTACCTAAATATCCCTTAGTTCCATTGCCTAAAACCAGATATACAGCAAGAAACTAATTGTTGAACGAATCGTTTTCATGAGAGCACGCATTTTCTTCGTCTGAATCAGGTGAGCACATGCAAAAGTTTTATTACATTATTTTGAAAGTTCTGTATTATGTTTCCTCATAGATTTTTAATTCGTTTTCTGAATTTTATGGCATTGTACAACGTCTAAAATTAATTATAAATAGTTAATTTAGTCATAATGGTCTTTGTTATGATTTAATTATTTTATAAATAAAATGGTGGATAGTTAGTGATATGACGCATATTGTGAGATAGTAATATGTTTACATTAATTTTACATTTTTTTACAATTTTACACTTTACATTTAATGTTATATTTCCTAAAACCATTACCGTAGTTTAAGTGTTCATTGTTTTTTGAGTTTTTTATCTGACTATTATACTTTTTCAAATAAAATTGTTTTTTATTATTTTTTAATCAATTACATGTAAATCGCCATAAGCAATATCCCCAACCCTCGAAGCGTCATATCCCCAACCCCATCGGGGATATGACGCAAAATTCAATTTTCAGAATTAATGTAATTAATAACAGTTAGCACAATCAGAATCACCTATACTTCCTGCTTAAGATACGTTAGGGTTGTAGGTACAAAAAAATCCTATCACCATGAGACACTTGTGAGTAGTAACTGAAAAATTGATAAATTTCAAAAGGTGCGTCATATCCCTCCATTTTACCTTATAGCTTTTTTAAATTTATTTCGATTAGTTGGCAAATCTGTCGGGTTGGCTTCGTCCGTTTGTTGTTGCTCCCTTTTCCTTTCTGCCGCATTTATACACTAAAAATCAGCGCCGACAGGCTTTGCCATCTTACAAAAATTAAAAAATAAAATACAGAGTAGATAACAAACAATTCGTAAATATCCGTAAATCCGTGTATCTCTTCGTAAAAAAAATTAAAAAAATTCATATTTACTCACCTTTTAAACCGTCCCTGGACTTCCACAAATAATTCAAAACCAAAATTAGCCAAATCAGTCCAGTCGCTCTAGAGTTTTAGCGAGACTAACGAACCGCAATTGATTTTTATATTTTTAAATTGTAGATATGTATATTCCCGCTTGAATTCTTCAATTCTTCTTTTTTTTTCAATTCTTCAAATCTAATTCTTCACTTATATAATAAAAATACAACAAAAACAATACCAACTTAAAACTTCATGTACAGAGTGGTACAGAAGTTGAACCTTCAAGGAACGTTTAAGAGAAAGCGAAATTTTTTTAATTTTTTTAAATATTTTTTAATATTTATTTACCTTTAAACCTTCCCTGGACTTCCACAAATAATTCAAAACCAAAATTAGCCAAATCGGCCCAGCCGTTCTCGAGTTTTAGCGAGACTAACGAACAGCAATTGATTTTTATATATATAGAAGATAGATAGCTGACCAAGGTTGTGCGGCATGAAGGCCGCACTGTTGGGAATAATTTTAAATTCACCCTGTATGGGAATCTCGTTCCATTCATGCGCGTCCGCAATTTTCACTTTTTTTAAATTAAGCTTTTCGGTCGCGGTTTTAGCGGAAAACCTCTTTAGGGTCCTAGAGAGTAACTGTGCAAAATTTGGTTGGGATCGGTCGAACGGTCTAGGAGTCTATAAGGAACAAACACACACACACACAAACACACCCACATACATCCATTTTTATATATATAGATTTTACCACTCTACTTGCCTCTGAGGCCGACCCTGGATCTAAATTATATCTATTTATTGGTCTAATATTTGCAATTCACCACTTTTGAGTGGTATTTGAATATATCGGTATTCACCAAACCCTTCAACGGACCTCATAGCGTACATTTTTTTGTACAGGTTATAATCCGCCTCTGCATTACAGAGATAAATTTTGCCTATTTTTAGTATTATTTTGTTTGTTGGCAACACTGCGTACAGCAGAGTTTTTAAATGTGGTAATTTTGGTTATGTTTATAACCACGTGCATTCCGGTATACAGTAGTTTGAATTAGGTTAAAAGTGTTATTTTAATATTGTAATAATCATCGTGTGTACAACATGTTGGTTCTATTTGAAACGCCTGCTGGCTATGCTATATTTAAGGTAATTAGTAATTGTTTTAAGAAAACTTGTAATTATAGCTTTGTTTTCCATGTGCTTTTTAGTTACTTGACTCGAAAAAGTTAAAAAAAATCGATAATCTGTATCGAGATTTTGAGACCCCAGAAGCTGCTAACAAAGTGTAAGTATTTAATTTAATCTGTTTGTATTCCATTTAGTTATAATTGTAATTTGTTATTTTTCAGCATTAAGCTTAAGCATTTTGAAAAGTTTGCGGATACGACAGAGGCATTAGCAGCAACAACTGCTGCGGTGGATGGAAAATTATCGAAAGTTTTAAAGAAGACTTTAAAAAAATTGGTTATCGAGGATGTTCAAGAAGAAATTTTAGTAGCAGACTCGAAATTAGGATTTTCCATCAAAGAAAAATTAAATTTGCAATGCGTATCAAACGATGCTGTGCAAGAATTGATGCGATGCATTCGTTCTCAAAGTGACAGCTTAATTTCTGGTTTATCACAGAAAGATTTAACCTCCATGTCTTTGGGTTTAGCACATTCTTTATCGAGATATAAATTGAAATTTTCCTCGGACAAAATTGACACCATGATTGCTCAATGTGTTCCTTTATTGGAAAATTTTGATAAAGAATTGAATAACTATATAATGCGATGTCGGGAGTGGTACGGTTGGCATTTTCCAGAATTAGGAAAAATTATTGCCGACAATATTACGTACATAAATACTATAAAAATTATAGGCACACGTGATAATGCAGCCGCTGCCGATCTCTCGCAAGTTTTACCCGAACACATAGAGGAACAAGTAAAAGAAGCTGCAGAAGTTTCTATGGGCACAGAAATAATAGAGGAAGACATTAATATTATTCTTGGATGGTGTGACGAAGTAATCAAGTTACACGAATATCGTTCAACACTGAAGGAATATATTATTGCTCGCATGTTTGCAATGGCTCCAAATGTTGCCACTCTGTGGATTCAATAGTCGGTGCTCGATTAATTGCACATGCTGGTTCGTTACTAAATTTGGCTAAGAATCCTGCATCCACTATTCAGATTTTGGGTGCCGAAAAAGCATTGTTTAGAGCTTTAAAAACTAAAAAGGACACTCCTAAATACGGTTTAATTTATCATGCTTCATTAATTACTCAAACAAGTAACACAAACAAAGGCAAAGCGGCAAGAATGTTGGCTGCAAAGGTTGCCCTTGCTAGTCGTTTTGATGCTCTCGTAGAAGGCACTGCAAGCCCTGATTTAGGGGCAGAACATAAAGCAAAATTGGAAGCCAGAATTAGAATTTTAGAAGAAGGTAACTTAAAGCGTATCAGCGGCACTGGAAAAGCTAAAGCAAAATTCGAAAAGTACCATGGAGTAAGGTATAAATACTTAAAATTTATTTTTATCTAATTTTGTGCCAATTTTTATTTCTTATCAAAACAGTTTCTATTATGCAACGAAATCATTGTTTGATAAAAACTGGTTAAATTTTATACACGATTTTATAAAAATCTTGCTATACTTGCTATACTTGTTTATAAATTTACTATTTCAATAATTTAGTTTTCATCTTTTGCATAGATTTTTGATTGGTTTAATGATGACTTTTCCATGTAAAATTGGATAGAAGGTTAACTCATAGTTAAAGGTTACCAAACTCTTATATTTCTTGCACTCACCTGAGAGATCTTTTGTTTAAATTTGTCTAATCGTTTAATAATCTGCTCCTGTTACCACATATGATGTAAACTACTATTAATTATTTTAGCGAAATTAAACAGTATCCATCTGCTGTGGATTCTACAATTCCGTCATTAAAACGAAAAAGACCTGACTTAGATGATTCTCTTGCCATCAAAAGTGAACCAGAAGATGCACCAGTTCATAAAAAAAAGAAAGTTAAAAAAACACAAGAAGCATTTGATAGTGTAGAAGGTAAGAATTTATATTTGGTGTTTTTTTTTTATTAATTTAAATATTTTTCAAGTTAAAGTAGAAGTTGAAGAGACCACTCCTAAACAAAAGAAGAAGAAAAAGAAAACAACCCAAGAGGAGCCTGATAGCAGTGAAATAAAAGAAGGTAAGCTAATCACAATTAACAGGTGTAACAAATGTCTTGACAATATTCTCCTAATTTTCATTTTATTCACAACTGTTTATAAACGGGATGGCTGGGGTCGTACACCCAAACAGGGAATTAACATAGAAAATTGTTTTTTTTAATTTGCTACTTCCTCTTATAACGGATATTAATGAAATATATCGTCATGTGAATGCAGAAAAGAACCTAAGTCCAAAATTCTTGATTTTTTATTTTATTACAGAAAATTATAGTATGTTATGTTCTTTACAAAGCAGAAAAATCCCAAGTCCAAAATCCTAATAAAAATGTAAGAAATCTTCATAGAACATTATGATCCTTAAGGAACATTATAAGAATCTTAAACCTTTTAAATGCTCTCCTGTAAAATTTTATGTTAAATGTTTATTAACTTGTGAAAATAAAGTTTCTTGAAAAGACTAAACCACTTTGCAACAGGGTCTTAGACTAAAATATAAGTAGGAAAATTTTCATATTTCACTAAACTTGTAATTTTTAAAATATTTTATTTAATCGAAAATATCTTTTAATATTTTTTTCATTAATATCGGTTATAATGGGAAACAGGAATTTAAACAATTGCAAATTCTTATGTTAATTCCTTATGTTTGGGTGCCTGGCTGGCCACCTGGTATGTAGTGTCAAAGAATTATTTTCTTGGAACATAGTTACTTAATTTTCGAATTACATGTATATTTTAAAATTAATTTTAATTTTTAGAAGTAGAAGAGACAGAAACACCTGCCAAGAAAAAAAAGAAGAAGAAATCTAAACAAAATGAATAATGTGTATTTAATTTTTCTATCATTTATTCGTGAGTATGTTAATAATTGTAACAAATCAATATAATCAATACAAATAAAAATTTTGTTAAATAAAACAACTGTTGAGAATCTTGATAAAACTTGGTTAGTCTTAAAATATAATGCAAAAGATATTGCAGCGTTGAGATATATAGTAAGAGTGGGTCAAACGGACACTTGAAGGGATTTTATAGTTATATTTAATAAAGGCAATATAATATTTAAGAAATAATTATTTGGTTTGATATCTCAATTATTAAGCTAACAAATGATGGCATTAAAGTTAAAAAAGTAAGAACAGTTTTTGAGATCTTAACCTAAAACAAACATAAAGTGAAAATGTTTGTCTGCCCCACACTCCTGGTCAAACGGACATAAGATTTAATATACATTATAAATAGTTAAATTCGCACTTTTAGTCGGAATGAATGAGGATGGGAACGCTATACAACTTAACAGCAGACTTGAAAGCCATTTTATCTTTATTTACAGCAATTCTGGCAAGATTCATATTTTCTTGACTTCGCGAGCACCTCTCTGTAGTTCTAATCCGGTTCCATACGATTATTTTGTAAAAATTCTTTAAAGAAAAAGCATAACTGTCCGTTTCAATCAATATCACTCGATCAATTTCAATTAATATGTCCGTTTGCCCCGCATCGGAAATTTTTTTATAAATTCAAAATCCAAATAAATATTAATATTAGGACAATGAAATTAAGTGGCACCAATTCCAGAGACACTTGGTTTTAATTGACCTAACTATAAGTTTTAAATTTTTTACTAAAATACTTAGATTCTAAATAATTTATAAGAAAAATATAACAACACATTAATTTTTACTTACATTTCCTATCACCTTTCACTTTTAACATGCAATAATAGCCTTAGATTGGAAAAATGTTAACGGATTACTTTCTTATTAATTACCTCAAAAGTCAACGTCACTAGTAATACTGCGGTAATAACTCGGCGACTTTTCTGAAAGAACTTACGCATTTTTTTCTTAGAAAATGTCCCGTTTGACCTCATCTTACCCTATCGCATGAGATATATCTCGTGGAAGGCATGTCCCAAATGTTGGTAATGAAATTAATTATAGAAACTGTTTATTATAGAACTAATTAATTTAGAACGAATTAATTAAAGAACAGTTTCTCTTACTTTACAAAATTTAAGCAATTTGCAGGGGCCGGACACGGTACTTATTTTAGGTATTGGTACATATTTTTGGCACTACTACATATTTTTTAGAAACATTGCATAAAGTACATAAAATAATAATTTTTTATATTAACTCGTAACCGGTATTCCGGGTATGAGAGACACACTTGAATTCATAATTCTTTGTTGCACTCGCACCTTTTGGAATATTATTGTAATATTATCAATACCTTCAAATTAAATCATTTCTGATGTTGTTGCAAAATTTGAGTGATCTAGGTAAACGTAAAACCTATTTTATTACACCTGAGAGTCTGAAAGACCACCGCGTACCGTTTACGTATGCAACTTAATCCGTAACGTAATCGTAACCATCCGTAACGTAATCGTAACCATCCGTAACGTAGTTGATTTTTAATCAGCTATAAAGGGTTTGTTAGCAAAAAAAAATATATTTGAGCTTTTATATGGTATAAATATTAATTTCTGATTATTTTTTATCTTCGAAATTTTAAACCATTTTTTTAATTTTTATAATTTTGAATTATATTCGAGGGTAAATCTAGGGTAGTTAGTTTTTATGTAAGTGTTAAAAATTTTGTATTATTTTAAGTTTTTATTATAGTTTAAAGTATAAACATTTAATATTAAGTCATTTTGTTTAAACCATTTTAATATTTTTATAAATTTATTTGCAAAATATAAAACCTTATTATTTCGCCGATATTTGAAAGAAATTCTAATTATTCCTTATATTAAATTTCGTTTGATTGGTTTTCTTGCGTATGCTAACTCGTAAAACACATACTAATGTCTTTTAACTTCAGATAACAAATATAATAACACAGGCTAATTTTAAGGGGTAGTTGTCTCTCAGACCACAGCGTACCGGTTATGAACCAAAACTAGGACTCTACCGGTTACGGGTTAAATTCTTTTTTTTTTATTATTTCTGTACCTTGGAATGGCAATGGCGGATGTCACAAATTGTGAAAATGAGATAAACGGCCATTATTGAATTTTTGCTAGTGTAACATCTTTGGTGATTCCTAAGTACTATTAATAATTGTCTTAGGCTATCAATTTTTTGATTGTATACTTAAATCTAATAAACGAATGTAATACAAATAAAATAATTCGAGAAAATTTGAAATATCGGAAAAAAAAATGGACATGCGACTTTTTTACATTGGCTTTATAATATTTTCATTGATGGACATGGGGCTTTTAAATGTATAATTTAATAGAAAAACTACGTGAAATTGTAATTTTTATTGAAAATTGTGTTTTTTATTATAAAACAATAAAAAAACAAAATATTAATCTGAATCTTCATTATTGGTAGTTGCAATGCATGGGAGATTTTTATAAAAATCTTGATTCCTGCATCTTCTTGTACTTTTGCTTTTTTATTGGCAAAAGACTGCCAATTCGTAAGGCAATAAATTACCAGAGAATTGGAAATCTTGCCTTTTCTTGCGCTTATAGCTGACTTCCTTAAATTCAGCCTCATCGAAAGATGTTTTATAAAAATACTGCCAGGGTGGTCAGTTTGGGCTTTAATGTGTACCACTGTGGAGATTAAAAATGATTCTCCTAAATGACTTACCAAATCACTAATAATTCTGATTTGGCAGAATATAAATTGGCCCAGTCAATAAAATGTTCTTGAGCCATTTCATGCACTATAAGTGGCTTGTTTCCCATTTGGCACGTTCTCACCAACTGCGCCCACTCTCTAGGAGTTTGAATAGACATTCCTGGTAGCCTCTTCTTTTTTTCTATTATTGCGTGTACCCCATCAACCTCCATATGGGTATGACCAGTGAGGAGGAATTTATGCTTAATTTCCTAAATATGCTACAAGCAATATACTTTTCAAAACTTTTGAAAAAGCCGGATGTCCATTATAGGGCTTTTTCAAATTATTGTAATACATGACTTACATCGCAATTTAATAAATCAAAGTTGTATTAAATTTTTACTAATTTAAAAAATTTCGATCACAAGGTAATATTTGAGTCCTGTGCGTGCCATATAAATAAGCTTTATAACGTTTATGTTATTTCGGTGATACATCACACCAATTTTATATTTTACCTTATCGGGACAGTTATTATAATGTGTTAAGTTAACATAACGTTTTACGTTATGTTAAATTTTAAAAGTACATCACTCCACTGATTATGTGAAATTTTAAATCAATTGGTACATGCGTTTGTCTGTAAAAGTGGACGAAAAAAAGAACACGCACACTCATTTTCACATATTTAATGAGTACCTTTGCACTTTAGTGTCTTTTATTTCAAAAATATAGTAACAAATATGACTAAAAAAAATTAAGATAATAAAGTTACTGTAAAAATGACTTCATTGGTACCTACTCAAACTTGTTTTATAATTTATTCAATTTTTAATTTGACATAGTATTTGTGACATTTTTATATTAATTTTTACGACATTATAATGATATGGCAGATAATTTAAAAGAACCAAGAGATATCAGCGAGCCTTGTAGTTTAGAGAAACTTAACCAGTCGGTAATTACAAAAAAAATTTTTATTCATTAAATCGTTTGGCACCATGTATTTAATTTAGATACCATCTACTAAACCAAAAGTAATACAAAATTGCGTTAAGGATATTAAAAGTGTAGTAAAGCAATTAGAAAATAGTTTAACCCAATCTCAGTTTAATGATCAGCATTTATTAATGCAATTGAGAATGGATGAAGGGAAAAAACAAAGAATTACTTCTCAATTGGAAAAAGCCAAAAAAGAAAATAAACAGTTGCTAAGTAGGTGCACTTACCTTTATTATTATGACATACATATTTAATAAGCTTTTTTTGCAACTTGTCAAATTTTAAAACCAATTCATAGAGGTCTACTACGACCTACTCGTACATCTAAAAGTTGCAATTTTTGGAGACGTTGCGTTTTGTAATGTTGCTCTGCGTTTATGGTGAAATGCAATTAATCGAAAAAATAAGTTATTAGAAAATCCATCCGACCTGAACAGATTTACTTCAAAAGTTTTTTTTTTGCTTTCTAAAATCACAAATCAAGAAGGTTGGTCACATTTTGTTTTTATTTTTGTATCTTTTTTGGAAATTATGTACCGAAAACAGTTATAATTATTCCCAACGGTTTTTATGATCATATAAAAATCATGCAAATTTTAAAATTTGCTTAACTGCTTAAACTGGAATGTTTAAAACGAATTACGGTAGTTTTAACAAAGGATCAGTTACGGATTTAGGGCGGCAACCTTTACTAAAACCGAGAGCATAAACTTAGAACTAAACTATAATATATGCCACAAGAATGGAAGTTGGCTTATATTACATAAATGTACAAGAATTGGAAAAAGACTGACTGTATAATAACTATCGAGGAATTAGTGTGTTATCTTCAATAGGAAGACTATATATGGGAAAATATTAAAAGCAAGATTAAAAATAGATATCGGGGAACAACAAAGTGGTTTTACTGCAGGGAGATCATGGGTAGATAACATAGGTACATATTTATAATTTGTCAATTATTAGAAAAAAAGAAAGCAAGCTCATTTTCGTCGACCTGGAAAAAGTTCCATCTCTCAAAGTTTCTTCGGTTACTCGAAAAATTAAATGTTAACAGAAAATATGATCAAGCTGTTAAGGAACTATGTCACGGAAATCAACCTGTAATTAAAACAGGAAAAAATGTATCGGTGTGTTTTAGTGCAAATAAAGAACTGCGGCAAGGTTATTGCATGTCGCCAACTCTTCTATTTGCTGATGATCAAGTAGCAGTAGCTCAAGAAGAAGATGACAACATCACATAATATATTATTATTATTATTTACAGCATTACATTCTATGATAGAATTTAGCTGTCCTTTCGGACTTACAAAATCCATTTGTTGAGGTGGATTAATCCTCGTATTCACAATTAATAAATCATAGGTCCCGGTGTGTTTTGGCATTTTTACGATTTCTCTCAGGCTATGCGTTCCTTAACTTTATATCTCCATCCTCTTTCTCCCATCTTTTCCAGATCTTCCGTTACTTCGTCACTCCATCTCAGTTTAGGTCTTCCTCTGTATCGTTCTTTATTAGGTTTCCATGCCATTATGGTTCTCGTTATTTCTTCTTTGTCGGATCTCATCACGTGTCCCCACCATCTCAATCTTTGAGCCTTGATATACCTCACAACGTCTTCGCCATTCATTTCTTCGAGAATTTCGGTGTTTGTTCTAATTCGGCATTCTCCATTAACTCTTTTAAAGCCAAGTATCGTTCTTAGTACTTTTCTCTCAAATACACGGAATTCTTCTTCTTCCTTTCTTGTTATGCACATGACTTCAGCTGCGTAAGTAATTACCGGTCTTATCAATGCCTTGTATATCTTTATTTTGGATCTTTTTGAAATTTGTCTATCCTTTAGTAGGTGCTTATTTGCGTGATACACTCTGTTGCCCGCTTGAATCTTTGCTTTTACTTCCGCGTTTCTGTCGTTCTTGCAATTAATTGGTACACCAAGATAACTGAAGTCATGTACATGCTGAAATTTATCGTCGTCGATTATTAAATCAGGTCTGTAATCATTTTTCTCTCTTGTGCATTTCATGTATTTCGTTTTGCCTGGTTAATGCTTAGTCCGATTCTATTAGCCTCTCTTTATAAGTTTCTTAATGTATTTATTAAACCTTCTTTTGTTCTTGACACAATAACCACATCATCTGCATAGGCTATCACTTGGTTTTCTTTATTTATTATTGTGCCCGTACATCCAGTGCTTCTAATTACTTTCTCGAGTGCAATATTAAATAGCGTCGCCGACAGGGCCACATAATATATTATATGATGAAAAACTTGAAGGAAACATGAAAAATGGGGTTTAGCCCACTTTTCGTAGCCTCTGCCCTGCTTTGCTACGACCGCTCCAAGCGATTTTGACAAGCGCTTTACTTATTAAAAATATCCCCGAAGAACGGTTCAACTCGGCAAAGTCTGGATGTTGACCCGATGGATCTCAGGGAGCGATTTATAGCTCCCCACCGCTAGTCAATTACCGCGGATACATGCGGTCGTTAGTTCGAACTAAGTCAGCTCGATCTAGCTGGTCTAACATGTGTACACTTAGATAAAGCAACCTAATCCGCTGGATCAACCTTAGTTAGATCGAGCTATATCATTGCTTTCAGTTTGAACTAAAAAAACATGTATACACCTGTGCAATAAAATTAAAAGCAAACTAGCTTAGATCGAACTAAGGTTAGTTCGAACTAACGACCGCATGTATCCGCGGTATATGTAAATGCGGACTATAATGACGTAATATCTCGCAATAATATACTAACATGTATTTCTTATGGGAAAATTGTAATTTTCAAAATTAAATTGTGGCTTTATTACAAGTCCGACTAAATTCATCCTGTTCTTAAAGAGCTTGTATTTTTCTGTTCTTTCGTTTGGTAAAGCCATTTTTATAGGAAAAAGTGTATTTTCGAATCAGAGTTAGTCAACTCCTAACTCTGCTACCGGTAGTATACATACATAAAGTGCTATCATCCCTGATTCTGGAAAGGCTGAAAAAGTATAACGAGCAAGTGCTATGGAATTATCAATGGGGATTCAGAGAAGGTAGATCGACGATAGATGCGATACATATTCTGAAGTAGCTGACATAAAAATTCTACGAACATAATCCGAAAATGCACATGCTATTTTAGGACTTTCAACAAGCTTTTGACACTGTGAATAGATTGATGCTAATAATGCGCGAAATGAAAGTTCCTGAAAAATTAATAAACCTGATATACATAACAATGGAGACTACAAAAGACACAGTTGAAGTCGCAAAAGAAGAAATGGAGAAATTTTAAATAACTGAAGGAGTGAGACAAAGTGACGCGTTTTCTGCAACTTTGTTTAACGTAATGATAGAGCACATAATCAGAAATTCTAACTGCGGAGGCACAATAAACAATAAAGTAGCTCAGGTTTTGGCGTATGCAGATGATATACTAGTGATGTCAAGAACAACGAAAAAAAGACAGAGATTTTCGAAAAATTAACCTTCAAGCAAAAGTAGTTGGCTTAAAGATGAATGAAAAAAAGACAAAATATATACGATGTAGAAGAAAAATAAGTGGAACAACTAAAAATTTGGAAATAGGGGAATACGACTTTGAAGATGTAAATGGTTTTAAGTACCTAGGAGTGGAAATAAATAATAGAAATGAGAGAGAAGAGGAAATAAAGGACAAGCTGCAAGCAGGAAACAGAGCTTTCTATGCGAGTAAGAAAATACTGAAAAACAGAAACATATCTAGAAAGACAAAACTCAGAATATACAGAGGCCTGATAAGACCAACCATAACGTACGTAGCTGAAGTATTTTGTATGACAAGTCTAGAAGAGGAACGGTTGAGGGTTTTCGAAAGAAAAGTAGTTAGAACGATTATGGGATCAAAAAGAATCAATTACTTCGAATTACAAATGCGAAAGAACGAAGAGATAGCGCAAATTTTTGGTAACGAAAACATCATGAGGTTTATAAAAGCACAGCGAATACGATGGTTGGGACATAATAATGCAAAGAGAAAAACTTAAGTGAGAAGACTGGTGACGGAGTGGGAATCGGATAAGAAGAGAAACAGAGGATGAGATGGTGGGATGTTGTAATAAGAGATTTGAACGTGATGGGTGTCAAGGATTGGAAGTTAAAGTGCCCAAGTAGAGAGACGTGGAGACAGATTGTCCATAAAGCAAAATCACACGAAAAGTTATAGTGGAAGTAGCTTTAACATAGGAGTAATCCACCTCATAAAACGGATTGTGAGGAAGTGATTAAATTCCGACAGGAATGGAAGCCAATGATTGATTGATTAGAATATCACTTTATTACAACTACTTAAGTTAATTTGGCCAAACATAGAGAGGCTAAGAAATTAGGGGAGGCCTATGTTCAACAGTAGGCGAAAGACGGTTGAGAAGAAGAGGGAGTTAATTTTAAAAGTCAGTATTTAAAATCTAGCTACCGGATTAGCTCTTGGGGTAACTTTAGTTCAACCCTAATAAGTATATCTAATTCCGCGCAAAAAAGTTTTGGTCGGATGAGATTTAAAACTAAAGTCATTATTATTTGATTAAAACTTATTTTTACTATTTTAGATATTATACAACAAAGCTCTCAACATGGTGGTAAATCATCTCGATTGCAATTGGACGATACAAGCTATTCAACTATTAGTATGGTTAATTTGCAATACAAGTTAATTAAGGAATACAATATTTTCCTTAATTCACAAATCAACTTAGAATAATATTTCAGGCACGAGGAGCTACTTTCAAGCTACGAAAGTTTGCTGAAAATTATGGCAATTAGAGATAAAGATTTACAAAATTTACGCGATGAAAATGAAAATTTGAAGGACGAAATAGGTGGCTTGCATCTAAAGATACAGAACTGTGAGCACGTGATAAATAACGTGTGCAATAAATATTTAAATTTGAAAGAGCGAAATAAAGCCAAGGAAGGTTTTACATGCAGGTTCTTGAAAAACGTTTAATTACATTTTAAAATCGTTTTTCAGATTATTAATTTAAAAAAAAGGAGAAAGAGACCTTGGGTCTAGCTCACAATAAGTTGGTAAAAATATTGCATATCGAATTTATGAAAACCGAAGATTATTTGGATAAAGAACTCAGCATCACTTTAAAATCCAACAGAGCACTACTCTTACAGGAGGTGAATTTTAATTTTTCTATCTGTTTTTGTTGTTATTGCTTATTTATTTCAAAAATAACTTGTAAGGTTTTTAGATTCGCCGTTCAAACAAACTTAAACATGAAAATATGCTTTTAAAGCAGGAGATTGTCTACTTAAAATCAAACTCAAATTTTGCCAACTCAAAAAAATTAACTCAGATGGAAATATTATTTTACATTTATTAAATAAATAACAAACTGTATCTATAACAAATAAGACATTTATTTTGCAACTACAAAATATAATATTATAGTAAGTAGGTACTTGTAATGTGTAATTTACATGTAACATTTAAGAAAATATATTCCGTGTATCACAGTTATTTTCAATACTCTCTTTTCATTTCTATTGCATTATTTTAAATATCTGAAACAAAATGTTGTGATTATGTTATTAAATAAAATAAAATTTAACAATAATACTTGGCTGCCCAGTCTGTTCGTCCTGTGGTAGCGCCTCCAAAGAAATCGCCTACAATTCGTTTCTTGCCGGATGTAGTTTCTAATGTATTCGAATTATTCCAAATCGGCGATAAGTTTTCGCCTTCCACAAATATTAAAAAATTATAGGATTGTGTTTTATTATTTTGGATAAAGTGTTTCAAAAAAGAATTTTGTAATAAAAACCAATTTAAATAAACAATTAAATAGATTATTTTCTACTTATCCAATAAATAAAGTTGTATCTATAACAAATAAGACATTTATTTTGCAACTACAAAATATAATATTATAGTAAGTAGGTATTTGTAATTTTAATTTACATGTAACTTTTAAGAAAATATATTCCGTGTATCACAGTTATTTTCAATACTCTTTTCATTTCTATTGCATTATTTTAAATATCTGAAACAAAATTTTGGGATTATGTTATTAAATAAAATAAAATTTAACAATAATATTGGTGATCTGTTCTCCGGGGACCCTCCAAAGAAATCGCTACAATTCGTTTCTTGCCGGATGTAGTTTCTAATGTATTCAATTATTCCAAATCGGCGATAAGTTTTCGCCTTCCACAAATATTAAAAATTATGGGTTTGTTTTTTTTTTTGAAAAAGTTTTAAAAAAAATTTTGAAAAAAACCAATTTAAATAAAAAATTAAAAAATTTAAGTCCCCTAAGGGTTATTGCGGTTTTTTGTTTTAAGGGGGGATATTGGGCAGGTTTTCAGTCTTGGTCCCCGGTATTTTAATAGGTTTTTTAACGCCATTTAATATCATTGACATAGTGACAGTTTTTAAAAAATAATCCTGTGGTAGCGCCTCCAAAGAAATCGCCTACAATTCGTTTCTTGCCGGATGTAGTTTCTAATGTATTCGAATTATTCCAAATCGGCGATAAGTTTTCGCCTTCCACAAATATTAAAAAATTATAGGATTGTGTTTTATTATTTTATATAAAGTGTTTCAAAAAAGAATTTTGTAATAAAAACCAATTTAAATAAACAATTAAATAGATTATTTTCTACTTATCCAATAAATAAAGTTGGACTTTTTATTTTGTTTTACTTTTCTGCCGTTGGCGGAAAAAAACTGCGTCTCGTCGTAGGCAAAAAAGTAATATTTATCTAGTAAATGAAGTTTTGATAAAGATAACTAAGTAATTTTGAAAGTTTAAAAAAATTACATGTTTTATTCGGAGCAAAAGTACTTTTTGTTGCTCCTAAATGAAACCATATACTAAAATTAACTCAAAATTTAATTTTTTATTTGACTTAATTTTTATTATACACATGTGCATATTTTCATTTTTGAAACGAAATAAAACTAGAAAATTAAAATAACGTCACTTGGGATAGGAATTATGAAGATTTATCTTGCGTTTTTTTCTTTAAATACGCACCACAATCCAGTCTTCCATTGTAACATTCCTCATAAGAAAGTACTTTCTTTAGGCCACACAGCAGACTACATTTTTTGCACCTCTACGCTCCGTGGATGCGATAAAACAAACGCGACATAAACTCACAAATCCTACCCTTAGACCGGTATTCTGTAACTATCCCTTATAAAAGGATCCTTTCAATAAAAGAAAAGATTGGTTTCCAAGTAAAATTTTGGGTGTAAATTAAGTTTTAACATTTTTTAAAGGATCTTTACGTAAAGAACGACTTAGAGAATACCAGCCTTACCAAACCTACTGAAAATACCTACCAGCTTGTAAGCTCTTTTTGTTTTCATTTCCAATAATATTATATGTTGAATCTCTTCTGATACTGGCTGATTGACCAACAATATATCGAGATACACTCAAATATTGGCTTTTGGCAGTTCCAGAACTAGCTTTGTTTGGAAATTTTAAAATATCTTGTAAATTATATTTGTTATTTAAAGCTATTAAGTTTTCTTTTGACTTTTCTGGTTCCTTTATTTTACGTCTACAAAAAATAATTTAATATTATTATTTAATAGTGTAGAGATGCATTAATTTATTGATATACAATTATGTACATATAAAATGGTATAGATTTGGATTACCCTATAATACATAAACACATCATTTAGTAAATTAAAAAAAATTTACCTATTGAAATTGTAAAGCTGCGTTTAGACGCGCTTCGTTGATTTGTTATTATATTAGACTGTTTTATCCATTTCTAGATAAAAAGTTGTTTCTTTTGATTGATTTTGATTTTCAAATAATAAAATCAAATATAACTTCTGTTTGAATCAAGTCAATGTAGTGTACGTATGTCAGATCTTTATTGTTAGGTGTGTAAAGAGAATTTCTGATATCATTAAGAGTGTTCCAAAAAAAGCATTTCTTAGGATGTGAACTTATTACTAGCTTGTCACTTTCTTGTTTTTGGCTTGCCATGGCAAACTTGACATTGTAATCTAACAATAAGCTTGACAGTTGGTATTCAGTGGCAAACAAACATATAAGGCAAAAACAAAGCATCTCGGACAAAATTTTGTCCGAGACGATTCAAAAGTTTTGATCAACTACGGTTGAATTTGTTTTTTTATATTTTCGTAAACGAATTCTTCTTCTGGTTTAAGAGAAAAAACTGGAAGTCAGTGTATAGGTGCAGAATTTATTACTCAATAAATCATCCATAAAGAATATGAGAACTTTGCGTCCAGACTAAATACTCTAATGCCAAATCTAGTAATCTTAGTGTTAAAGTATACGCACAAATTCATTGTTTTCAGTTTCATATGCAAATTTATTAGCTGTCATTTAAAGTTTAAACCTCTCTGTCAAGTGTAATAATATTTTTTATACACTTCGGAGTAAAATTGTACGAAACTATAGTTTTAGTCCAATTCAACATTTACAGATTCACCAAATCTAAACGCAACTTTACAATTTTGGTGTACAGAAAGCAGTAGGTACTTAATGATATTTACTTTTTGGTAATAAATTCTCAAATTTTTAATCAATGGTAAAGGCTTACCCTAAAATATCGGCAAAATCGTCATCAAAGTTTTCAGATTTTTCCCAAGACAATTTGCTATGTTGTCTAGATTTGTTATTGGTGCTTAATAACAAGTCAGGTTGTCTAAAACTATACACTATTGGTGCAACGGCTTGAATGGGCTGATTTCTAGTGGAAGGTTGAAGAGGTTTTATCAAAGGCTGAACATTAAATTGTACATTGTGTTGTTCGTCTTGTTGCATTTTAATAGACTTTCGAGAATTTGAAGTGAGTGAGTTTAAATGTTGTTGTACAACTTGCAGAGGTAATTGTATTTGCTGTGATTTTGTTTCAACTAAACTGTTATGCTGCTGAGCCGGTAATATTGCGGCATACCTTTGGCCTACCTAATTAACATAAAAGTAATTTAAAAAGAAATGCCTACTTAACGATTAAAATTACATACCTGAAAAAACGAATGTTTTAATGCGGATTGCGCTGTAGGTCTACGACTAGGGTTCCAATCTAATAAAATTTCGATTAAGGTAACACCGGTTTGACTTGCTTGAGGAACTACTTTGGTTATGGGTGTGCAGGAAAAATGTGGAAACTTAAAACCTACTGCTCCGGCTAACTGATATCCATCGGGCCAATTTTTCTAAAATAAAAAATTATTAACTATTTTCGTATGGATAAATAATTCAAATATTACTTTATCTGGTGTGCCGAGTATCGAACAAATTTTATACAATTGATCGGTTTCTGTGGTTCCTGGAAAGAGTGGACGAAATGTGTAAATTTCGCTTGCAATACAGCCAACTGCCCATAAATCAATCGGTGTACCATATGTCGTAGAATGAAGTAAAACTTCGGGGGCACGATACCATCTAGTAGATACGTAATCTGTGTACGGTGGCCTGGACCGAATTTCACGTACTAAACCAAAATCTGCAATTTTAACTAATTCCGGTCCAGAACACAATAAATTTTCGGGTTTCAAATCGCGATGAAAAAATCCGTGGCGGTGAATAAATGCTAGTCCTTGTAAAATCTAAAAATAAAAACGCTTGTTAGTTGCAGGAAAATTAAAATAAATTGAAAACTAATTGAAATTTCCGAATTTTCAATGAAATACGATAGATACTCAATTTCATCAAGATTTTCAAAGTTCCTCAATAGCCAATTTAAATTTAATAAAGTTACATGACTTATGTATTTTGGTCACTCAAAGCTAAGTTTGAGCTGATGCATGCTGATGATTCATTGATTCCTCTTTCCTTGACCTCTAAGTAGTCCTTTGGAAACGAAGTCATCCTCCAATTACCTGCTGTGTAGTTCATATGCATGGTTTTAAAAAAACTGTTTAAATTGTAAACCTCAGTTTAGCATCTCATTTTGTTACTTTCAAGCAACCGTTAGTTGCAACTTATGTCCGATTTCATGAAACTTTAAACTCGGCGTTAAATATAACGTTAAGTAGATCAAAAAGTGCCCAGGAGCTTAAATAACATTGCACCTAAAATACAGACTTCCTGCTAGTTTCATAACAACTTCGGCGGGTTTGTGTAGCTCGGCAAACTGCTAGTTTTCACTTGTTATGCATGATGCCATACCATGCAGACGAATATTAAATTCAAAAAATGTTGTTTTATGAATTATTAAAGATGATTTGGGTAATTCCTTGAATCCGAAAACCTTTTTTTTATGTCGAGTCAAACATAATTATTACTTCGATAACTATGTAGTATGTGCTTAATTTTCATGAGAACTGGATAGTCGGGTTGAGGGTCTTTTACTTGATTCAGCTATTCAAATTGCATAAATTATTCCATAGTATAAAGTGTTATACTTTCTAAAGTAGGTTTATATTTCATCTACTGATATGCGATCAATTCCGTTGTAATTTAATAATGAGAATTTATTAGTAAATCAATACTAAAAGTAGATTTAAATTCTTGTATCAAATGTAATTAATAATAAATTATGATTTTGGGTAATTAAAGAAGGTAGTAGATATTCAATTGAAAGAAAATTATAATTATAAAATAATTTGTTAGCAGTCAAAGAAAATATAAAATGTCATTTCTATGTTAGCCAAAAAAGTTGACCCCAACCGTCGGGGGGTCGGTTAAGGAGTAAAGTAATTTTCGAATAATAATTTTTAATCCTTTTAATAAACGGATCTCCTAAGTTCAATTTAAACCAAGATGTTGTCCACCTTTAAAATGATGTATCGTAAGGTAGGGGGTAATTTTTAAAATTTCAAAGTAAGGGTAATTCGTGGGGAGAAAGTTAAACTTAATATTCATACATGATTGATTTTGAACGTCGCCATCGCTATCTAAATAGGCGTGATTTTACTCAAAAAAAGTTATACATCCGACATATATTTGTGACGTCATCGTCATGAAAAGTTATGTCGTGTTAGTTTTGCTATCACATCTTTTAAAACACTTTTATGTAATATATGGGACATTTTATGGCAACTTGACCAGCCTTCGAACCTGACTACCTTCAATGTAGTTCATAATTTTTTCTTACTCATCCGAATCAATAAAGCATTTTTATTTTTTAGGGTTTTTTAATCTATTTTTCTCTGATCTATAAATTATTAAAATTTTGAGAATATTTATATTATTTTATTAAATTAAAATTTTTTAAATTAATAGATTTAATGAACAATTAAACGAAATCATTTTTCATGAGCTTTCAGCAATTGTTATTGGTGTCTTCAGATATTTTATTAACAAAGTATAAATATATACTACGTAGAAACTAAACAATTACGTATTGTCATTAGATATGATTTAGAACTAAGTGATTTTAAAAATCTTGGTGCATCAAGTTTTAAATTTATTCTTGATGATCGCGTGTTAAGAAACAACTTTTTAAGTTTCCATTAAATAAGAAAAAATTAACTCAATACGTTTTTTGTCGACTAAATGGGTACGTTGCTGTAAATGTTGCTTAAACCTTAGATGTCAGTTTTTCTGTTCGTTGCAGTCTTTTCTCTAATTTTTATTATTTGGCATTTGGTATTTGACAATGCCAATTAATTAAATTGGCATTTTTAAAATCAGCATTATGTTTATAGATTATTGAAATTATATATATTATTAACCTCTGAAATTAATTGTAGATTAAAATTTTTTAAATTAATTATTATTAAACGTCTGATGACAACAGTAACCATTGCTGAAAGCTTACAAATAATTTCGTTTTATTGTTTATTAAACCTTTTAATTTTAAAAATTTTAATCTAAGGTTCATAGCAATTGCTGTAGTTTCTGGTTTATTTTGTATCTGATGAATCAAACTCATTTCATTCTTTTATGAATCCATTGATCTGTTTGGCCAATAGGTACACACTATTTACTAGATTGTAATCTTGACATTTCACTTTGTATACCAAATCTAACTTTTTTTCTTGGGCACAAAGTCTTTTCACAGAGACCCCTGGTAGACCACGACAGCGTCTAAGAGATAATATAGTTCGAGATTTGGATCAGATCGAAAAAGAAGACGGTTGGGTGAAGACAGCGATAAATAGAGAAGAATTGAGAGGCATTATAGAGAGGCTAAAGCGCTAAAAGTGCTATTTGGCCATAGGAAGTAAGTAAGTAAGTACAAAGTTTTTAATATGGCGTGTAGTTGTCCAATGTCAACCCAATGTCCAATGTCAATATTATATACTCGATCTTTTACAATCTTATTTACCAATAATTCTGGATAATAATTGTTTTTGCTTAAGGTTTCTTTTGGCGTTTTGAAAGTTTCCTTTCTGTAATCGCCATGTGTTAGTTTTAAAGCCCTACTCGTATCGATCAGTTCTAAAGCTGTTCCGATATCTGACTTTTATGGTGAACAGAATTATAATTTAAATATCTTCCTGACCACGTTGATTTGTGGATCCATTTATATTTTAAGAAAGTATCCTCGTGAATCAGTTAGATATCAATAAAGGATTTTGTTATTCTTTTCGATGGTAAACTGTAGTCGAAGATGGAACCCATTAAAATGTTGAATAATAAGATATTCGTAATCCTTCGCAAATTACAGTGATGATATCGTTTGTAAAAGGTAGTTGAAACGGAAGCGATGAAATTTGGTCTTTTTTGGTCAAAATTTGGTCTTTGACCTTCAATAATGTTTTAGCATACGCAATTTCGCAATGGACTTTGAGATACAATTTCTGATGTCAAAATAAAGATAATCCTGTTGAAAAATCTTCATAACGAATTTTTTCGTAGTTTGACTTTTTTTTGTCTCATTTTTCTGGGCTGCATAGGTTTCTTTACACTAATTGTTACTTACCTGATATAATATGTTTCGCACAGTTGATTCTGGAAATGGAACTCTTTTATCTTTTATAAGCTGATATAAATTTTCTTGCATATATTCAAACACAAAATATAAAACGTCATTTTCTCGTATAACTTCTTTCAATTTGACCACATTTGCATGATGTAATTTCTTGAGCGACTGAAATAATAATATTGTTTAATAACAAAAAGTTAATTAATACATTAATTTATAATAATATAATAAATATTAGCAAAGCGTAGAAAACTATCTGTTTGAAAGATCAAACAGATCATCGTTCATCAAACAGAACATCATTACAAAGATGTAATGATGCTCGTAAATCTTTCGCACCGGAGTGGTTTGTTCAGGTATTACCAATGCAAAAAAAATTAACGAAAAAACAAATTAGGTGCATCTTTGATTGGTCACCATTCTTCCAGAGCGACCAAATCACAACAAACGCAATAGCAAGCTGATGCATCGCCCATCGATTGCGAGTCCCGATAACCCAATTAAGAAGTACTACAAACGAGACTAGAGAATAAAATTAATCGACGTATCCAATGCCGTAGTCCGCCGATTGTGGTTTGTTCATTTATTACTAACTCAAAAAAACTTTATGACCTACAAAGTTTCTAAGTAATCACGCTTTCAGGTACATTATATACTTGACAAAGTAACAGCGGCATAGTCCTTAATACGATCAAAATATAACCTTAAAAATTTTCCCAACAATTGTCGAAACATCTGAGTGAGCCCGATAAACGCGATTATTGTATTAAAGTAGCACACCAAACAAGCTTTAAACTAATCGCTTACAATCTGGTAAAGGCGGCCTCTCATACCTATATATATATACCAGCTTTGGTGACTTTTGAGGAGATCAATGAAGTAGCGTATATTATTTTCAGAAAAAAGTTTATAACCTAAGCAATCCATTTTTAAGAAAGCAGTCGATATATTATCGAATTTGATATGAACTATGATCTAGAAATAAATGAAATGTAAAAATTTCTGTTATGAAATTAAGTTTATTAAAATATCGAGCAGAGTACGCTAGTGCCGCTCAAGGATACAAGTTTTCCCATCGAAATGATAGCAAATTATGAAAAAGCATTAAATTAGAAGAATTATTATAAGGTGAGGATGAATCAAAATGTTAAAGTTTAGGCATTAAAAAGTCAAAATTGCAATACGTTTTTGTGATAGGCTACAATAGTACCTCAAGCCCCGCCCATTTAAAATTTCTATTGTAATTTTACTCAAAATCATGTATTTTATTACTTTTTGATGCAGCCGCCACGGATGTGAACTGATATATGAATAAAACATTAAACCACGTTAATTTAAGAAGTATTTTGCAAAAATACCTGAGTGAATTTTATCTTGACGTAGTTGCATTTGTCAAAACCCACTTTACTTACTAAAACTTTCCCCCTAAAACGGTTCAACTCGAAAAGTCTGGATGTTGACCCGAAGGATCTCAAAGAGCGACTGGCTCCTTCCCAAAGCTGGTCTAGTTAGCCCCGCCCTATGGTTGATACGTGCATATCGAAGCACACGCACCGTCAATACAATGCAAATTTTCCCACTTTGCATGACTTTTAAAATCAATTTTTAGCGTTATTATTGGAAATATCGACTTCATCCTCACCTTAATAAACTTAATTTTATATCGTCTAACTATAAAGAAATTTTTGTAAAATCTCCACAGACGGTGAGCGGCACTTAGCGTACCTCAGCTAAAATATCTTCCAAATAACACTACTGCGTACATTTATCTTGATTTCAGCTTTTGAAAAAGTCATTTGAATCTTGGTTAAATTATGCAAAAGTTACATAGTAATTATTGAATAAATTGAATATTTTTATATTAGTAAATTTTTCTTATTTATTACGACATTGATCATTTTGTATCATAGACTACAAAATTTCGTTTAACATAAGTGGGAAAAAGCATTAAATCAATTTCAGCAATATGCTCTTATATAAATTTCAACAAGAAAACTTTATGATCTGCACACTGAAATCACATTGAGGGTAATCAATTTACTAGTCTAGTTCTGTTCACTTAGGGGTCGTCCGTAAAGGACATCCATGCCTTGGGGAGTCACAAAATGTGATCAAATATGACAAGAGGGACAAGATAAATGTGGCGTCTGTCTAAAATTTCAAATTTTTGGAAAATCGATCAAAATCGATTTTGAAATTTTGAAAAAATTGTATCTACTTGAGTTTTTTCTATAATTTTAAAACATTTGAATTTTCCAGTGTAATGCTACCGATAATGGTTCAATGTTGACAATGAACAATGTTTCATTCAAATAATTAATTTAATTATGGGTTATAATTTAATTTAGTAATAAAATTTAAAAAAATTACATCTAATGCGTAAAAGTTAAAATTTTAGTGTTTTTCTAAAATGAACGTGAAGTTTGATTTTATAAAAGAGAGGAGGGTGCTTAATTTGTGACCTTAGTGAAAAACAGGAAGGAGGGTTCAAAATTTTTAAAAATTGAGGACGTTTTTATTATGGACGACCTCTTAGACCAAATGTACTACATTTGGACAATTTCGTTTTGCTTTTTCTACGTTATATTACATAAACACAAGTGGTGGAAATTGTAGTAATAAGTTTAAATATAATAATTATATTTTAATATTGAATAAAATATTTTAAAATTACAAGTTTAATGAAATTTGAAAATTTTCCAACTTATATTTTAGTCTAGGACCCCGTTGCACATTAGTGGTTTCGTCTTTTCAAGAACTCGTCAGCTAAACTATACCCAAATGAATGAAAATGAATGAATATCCATTAAAATTGAAATCAACAATTATTTTGGGAAAAATTTTTTCTTTAATAAAATTATTTAACATGTGTTTTGACAAACCCATAACGACATACTAGATTCTAAAACTGAATGTCACTAAGTAAACAAAAATTATTTAAAAATGTTTTATATTTCAAAAAACACAAGATTACCTTTTTCACCGTCCATGGGTTTTGGACCTAATGAAATAATAGGTTTGCTCATGCCTTTTCAAAATTCATCAACAAAATCCAAGAACTAAAAATTGTGACCCGTAGCAAAGATACAATTATATTGTAATATGATGATTAAGTAATATGTGAATTGTGGAACGTGTCTTAAGTACTATGCATTGAACTGCAGCCAAAGTATTTGCTGATGGGGCAGGTACACACTCATATTATTAAAACTAATGTTTAAAGGTAATAACCCTGAAAACGCTTATCATGTTCTTTTGTTGATATCAATAAATAGACGTACTACTTAGTTGCAGAGAGGAATTATGAGTTATTGGTCGTAGTTCAGAATTGCTATACCGCTAATATATCGTTATGGTTTGGCGTGCTTTTGATTGAAATTCTCCTTTATGCCGAATTTTAACAAAAATTGATTCTGAAAAGTACATTGGGTTATTAGGTAATTCATTGCTAAATTGTGCCGAATCTATTAGAAGAATTGACCCTTCATGTTTTGAACACAATGAAAACCTGGTTTTATAGCAAAATGCGAAATATGAAAGTTTTACCATGTCTTCCCTTAAACCAGATCTAAGTCCAATCGAAAATCTATGGGATAACATGGAACGTATTAATGGTTTCTTGGCATCGGACGTCTACCAAATAGTCCAGCTGTTTTCAAACGACCTTTCACCGTAGAAACACCTATCTTTTCTTCATGGTTTTGTTAAAATCGCGAGTGATTTCAGGAGCCGTTAGATGAGGATTCCTTTTTGCTTCACGTGCGATTATTTTGTCATCTTTTTTGGTTGTTATTCTTGGTCGTCCACTTCCGGATTGGTTATCCGCTGTTCCGTATTTATTTATTTTATGAAATCAAACACTTACTATTTGATGTGGGATCTGAAACTGCCTAGCAGCTTCCGCCAGAGCATTTCCGTTTTTTAATGACTTTAAAACACTTTCTTTCAGATGTATTGAATATTCTTTTTTCCTGGGCATTTTTCTGAACTATCGTGATAAATAATATTTCAATCAAATTGGTACTATCTGAAGGGTACAGGAATAAAACAGGAATGTCACAAAAGTAGAATATTGAGTAATCTTAATTTTAATGTTAATTCTTCTATAGTTTATTACGGTATACTATATTTTCAACGTTAAATTTTGTAGACATCCTTAGTTTTATGTTTTGGTATTTTACATGTAGAAAGAGCCACATAGAGGCAAGAAATGGGATTAACAGTTCCATTTTGCAAAAAATGGACATACCTTGTTTTATTCCTGTACCCTTCATCTATAATTAACTATCGTTGATTTTTAAATTCGCAATTTACTTTTGTTGCTACTGTAGTTTATGCCCGAGTTTATGCTATCTGGAGACAGTTTAGTACGATGTAGAGTTAAAACAATGCATTTATGATTTTTAAGAAAATTTCACCATTGATGAACTGTAAAATCTTATAAAATCAATGCGTAATCGTTTATTTAAGGTCATTAGAAATAATGGAGGCCAGATTAAATATTAATTTCTTAATTTTATAGTTTTTTCCTAGTTTGCAGCGAAGTTACTTCAAGGGACTTTTAAATTAATTTCATCAAATTTCAATTTTTAATTTTTATTTCAATGTGTTACCATGTTCGTCCGTGAAAATAAGTTAATATTTATACATAATCGAATTACAGAATAAAAAATTATCAAAATACAATAATAACTTTAAAAATAAACGAAATTTTTATTAAAGCGCTAAATAAAATTTGCCTACAGTTTTAAAAAATGCAATGCCCTGTCAAAGGAATGCAAAAAAATTCGAAATGCTACAGGATTTCAAATAATGTAAAATTATAATTTGTTATTTAATTGCAATAACATTTTTTTCTGTGGGCATTAATATTAATGCTTTAATATAGTTTTTTTCAAAGCATGAAACTTTAATTTTAATTATTTGAATAGTTATTAGATCCATGTGTTGCGCTTAAATGAAAACGAAACACGTGGCAAGGATGCCATTATGTAGACGGGATGCCGTTGAAACTTGGTTAAAAATCAAGGCGATTTTTTGATTATTTTAGAAAACTAATAATAATTCGTCAATTACTTTTAAAAATGCGATAGAGAACTTATTACACAAATTGTATTCCGATTTAATTTTTCCGAATCCATTTCAAACCAAATGATCATAAAAACTCTTTTAGGGTCATTACATTATAATTTATTCTCTTTAAAACAAAAAAATTACTCTAGTTTTTAATCAAATTCCAACGGCAGCCTGGGTTGTTTGACCTAAAGTGTCCCATGTGTGCTAGAGAAAATTCAATATGTCTTCTGTTCGTATGGGCTATACTTTAACTTATAATTTTTTTAAATTTTGACATTTTGAAAACTTAACTATCATAGATTTTATAAAATATTATTCATTACTTGCAACATTCATATAAAATGGTAAATTTTAATTGATATCAATGAAAATAAAATAGGAGTAGGGTGAAATAGACCACCCGTATCGAGCATTTTCAAATACTTAAAGGTACGATATTCCCAGGAGAGCTCAAAAGTATTTAGAATTAGATGGGAGACAGTGATAATGTCTAACTTTTTTATTTAATTTTAATGGAAAAAGATAGGGGCAATCAAACATTTTTTTCGTGCAAAACTTGTTTAGTTTTGAAAGAACCTTTCAACGATACCATTTTGGACCTCCCGTGCTATTTAAAATCTGGAGTTTTCGAAATTTTGGAGCAAATTTTTCAGTATGATAACATTTTCGGCGAATGCCAGTATTAAAACTTTGACTGTGATCAATCAACATTTTTTACCAACCTTCTATAACTAACCGTTTTTGGAAAAAAATTGCGGGCGTGGGTGGTTTGTCTGGTGCAGTGTAATATTTCTAATTTTAGTAAACCTTATTAAAAAAAAAATTATGAGATCTATCAAAATTTTACAATTTACATACAACATGTCTAAAACGTAATAGGTAATGTATTTATTATTCAAGGAAAACATGACTCGTTATTTGATATTCATATAATTAACTTTGTTTGCAGCAGGTGATGGGGTTAAAAATTACTAATAATACGTACTTTAACTTCACGTAAGTTCATAGCTTCTTCCCACGAATAATATTTCCTTTTCATCCTTTTGATAGCCACTTTTTCTCCAGTATCTTTTCTTTGTCCTAGTACTACAGATCCATAAGTGCCATCTCCAAGTTGATGTAAAGTAATATAACGATTCATTGTATCTATTAGAAATGGAAGACAAAAACTATAAACAACGATGTTTTGCAATAGGTAGATTGATATTATTTAAAAAAATTCTAAAGCTACAATCACTCGCGTTAACGCAACGTGGCGTTGGCGATCAAAATTTTCTAAAACTATCGTAGGTAAGGTAAGATTTGTTGTAAACGTTGCGTGTACATAATATCGATTATTTTTATTATACCTATATTACCCTATCCCCACTACACTCTATGTATTTACAAAATTAATTTTTATTGTATTAGCAATTTTAACAAATTTCTCCAACTTCCAATTAAATGCATTAATATTATAGAAGAGAAGATAATACGCACTCTGCCTACTGCCCATTTCCATCAAGTAATTTTTATTTGTCAAAATCAAATTTATTTCAATCAATGCTAACTTTAAAAAATTGACATGTTACGTACAACATGCCAAACCTAAATTAGGTACAAATATTAATTTAACAATAGTCGTGTTTGACCTAATTTTTTGGCACTTATCTAAAACAAGTATCTACATTCTCAAACTAAATTAGAAAAGTTTTTTGCCATTATAATGCTTACTACATACAGAGTGTCCCCGTGACCATGGAGAAGACCATGGAGGTGGTGATAGATGACACTTTTCTAAAAAATATTTTTAAATATTTTTGTCCTAGCCCAAACTCTTGGGGGATGTCTTTTTAAAGGAATTTTTTGAATTTATGCCTTCAAACGGCTATAGCGCCATCACTATTGATTTTATAGTATTAATGGATTAGTGTTATTTTAAAGATCATTATTTGCTTATCTACAAACTAGTTCATAACCTCTTATCATCTGGAATCAACAGATTTCGAGTTATGAATTAAATTAAGAAAAGATATTTTAAAAAATTCCAAGTTTTATTTTTTCGTGTTTGTTGCGAACAGTTCAATTCGAATAGAAAATTTAATGAGTTACAACATTAGTACAATTTTTTGAAAAATCAACCCATTTCACAGAAAAACCCAAAATAATGAACAAGGGCGGTACAAAAACATAATAAATTTATGAAATTGAATTAATAAATGTAAAAAAACGTGCACAAAAGGCAATCTTAAGAACAGGTTCCGTGAGTCCTCCCCCCCTAATTTTTCATTACAATTGATATTATACCTAGAAATTTAATAAACAACTTTTGATAAACAGCTGTTGCTTTTCTAAAAGCAAAAATTTACAATTTAAAAAATATGGGAGGAACTCGTGGAACCTACCCTTAAATGAATAGATAGTAACCAATTTTAATTGTACTTATTTGTACAATCCAATGCCTTGTGATATTTTGAATTATACTTTAGTAGATTCTGCAACAGCGACATTTTTCATCAACAAATTTTCTAAAACAATTACATCGTACGAACCCTTGCCCTCCAAATATTGATAGTTTATTATTACTAGCTGTTCGCAACTTGTAACTTCCTTCTGGAACTTCCGCAATGGGCAGCTGCTTTGATTTACATTTTGCAATTTGATTTCTACTATATAACTGTGGTAAGACTCCATTTCTAGTCCCAATTGTGTAATAGTTATCCTCAGTAATTTCCATAACTATACCAATCAAATTTCTGGAATCGCCTTTTCTCCTATCCAAATCAGTAGCTGTTGTAGTACGAATGTACTACAAGTACCCGAAGTACCAGAAGTACCCGACCTAACAAAGAAAGCGCAAAAAATTTGAAAATTTTTTTATTTATTTCTCAACATAGTCTTCTTTGAGCTCATACATTTTTTTCAGCGATGTTCCCTTCAGCTTCGATACCCTGTATATAGTGAGAACCGTCGAGCTTCTCAAAATAATAGCTATCAACTGCAAACTTTACCTCTTCATTGTTGGCAAACCTTTTACCACAAAGCCATTTTTTTAAGGTTGAAAAAAGAAAATAATCCGAGGGGGCTAATCTGTCGAATAGGGTGCGCGAGGAAGCAATTCGAAGCGTAAGTTATAGAATTTGGCCACCGCTATAGATGATGTGTGCACTGGTGCGTTATCTTGATTAAACAACACCTTCTTTTTTTCCAAATGTGGCCGTTCCTTTTTGAATTCTTCACTCAAACGTTGCAATAAGTTTGCATAATACTTGCCGTTGATTGTTTTTCCTTTTTGAAGATAAATAAGAAAAAAGAAAAGAAAATGATAAAAATTATCCCACGCGCATCCCAAAAAACTGACGCCATGATTTTGCCTGTAGATGGAACAGTCTTTGCATTCTTTGGAGCCGATTCTTCCCTTCATTTGGGGGTCCCCCCGTCCATTGCTTTGACTGTTCTTTTGTTTCAAGTGTGAAGTGTTTCACACTTCATCTAGTTTTATCTATAGTTATAAATCGACGCAATAACTCAGATTTATTGCTGTGAAACAGTGCCAAACACTCGGTTGAAACATCCTCACGACGCTGTTTTTGTTCCATTTAAGCAAACACGGCGCTCATCTTGCGCATACCTTTCTCATATCCAAATTATCAGTTAATATCCGATGTACAGAACTTTTTGAAATGCCTACAATGTCTGCTAGCTTGCGCACTTTCAGTCGACGGCGATAGTCATCTAATATTATTTCGTGGATTTTTTCCACTATTTCGGGCGTATGTTCACCTTGGCGGCTCGTACGGCCTCGTTGAAACTCGGCAATCAAATATTTTATTGTTGTAAACGAAGAAGCAGACTCCCCCAGAGTAGAATTTAGCTCGGTTTTAATATCGGTTGGATTGAGACCTTTCAAATGAAAGTATTATATCACATAACGATTATCAATTTTTCCATATTTGTAAATTCACTAATGCCCGATTTCTTCACTCATGGTAGTTATCTTCAAGTTAGCGAACTTCAGGCTAAATTGACGAAATAACCAATCAGACGACAACAAAACAAATAAATCATTCATCTGATTGGTTAATTCATCAATTTAACCTAAATTTCTTTAACTTGAAGATAACTATGAGTGAAGAAATCGGGCATAAGAGTGTTTACTATTGATGGCTGTCAAACAATTACTAAACAGCACAGCGTCTTCAAACTTGAAACTTAAGCTTTATAAGGTTGGTACTTCTTAAAATAGTAATTTTTTTCAAACAACTACTGCCATCTATACATTAGATCAAGTACTTCTGAGATGCACTCTGTCGCGGCCCCTGTCGTGCCACATGTCCAGCCCATCGCCACTTCTTTTCCGCCACTTATCGCATCACTCCAATCAATGTTCTAATCACATCGTTTCTGATTCTGTCTTTCAGAGAGATGCCAATCATTGCTCTCTCCATCGCCCTCTGAGTCACTGTGAGGTGATTTGCAGTCTTTTTGTTATAGACATTGTCTGTAGGGCATACGTGGCTACCGGCAGAATACACGCGTCATAAACCTTGCGTTTTAAATTGATTGGTATATTTGTGTTTTTTAAAATATGTCTTAATTTTCTAAAAACTGCCCAAGTTAGCCAAATTCTTCGTATTATTTCCGCCGTTTGGTTGTCTTTACCAAATTTAATTAGGTGACCCAGATAGGTGCATTTTGGAACATTCTCAATTGTGTGATCTTCCATAACGATATTTACGTCATCTGTGCTCATAATTTTGGTTTTATCATTATTAATCTTTAATCTTACTTTCATCTTGTAAGAAACGAATTAGGCAGAGTGGAGACCCATGGAAGAGAGAGGAAGAGGTAGACCGAAAACAAGATGGTGAGACCAGGTGGTCAACGATCTGAACACACTGAGAATTGGAAACTAGAGAGAAAAGACAAAAGACAGAAATAATTGAAAAAAAAATACTAATGGAAACAAAAACTGATAGAAGACTCTGAATATTAAAAATATTTTTTATCGCATCAGTGTATCTAACGTAACCATGGTTCGAATCGCAACTTACCGCTTCGTAGTCGACCCGTGAATGCTTCAACCCGGTATATTAAAAAAATCTGATGTGACATCCCATGACTTTCCCATTCACTGTTAGGTTTATTATAATAACTATAATTTAAATTTTTTATAAATTTTAAAATTAAATTTTGTTGTAAAAAGCATTATTTTGCATTTTATTTGTTTAATAAGTAAGTTAGCACAGTAAATTTCGGATAAATTTTTATTTACAAATAGGTATAATCAAATAGTATAGAAAAAATATGGTATCCTACAGTATTTGGTGTACCCTTAAAAAACAATTCCCCAAAGATATTACATCGCATTAATAATCCGAAATTTTAAATTTAGAAAATATTTCTACAATATTATTAATTTATTAGCTTACCTAGAGCAGGGATTTTATTTTATTCAATTATTTTTTATTGTCAAACGATTAATACCATTTTTTAAATTTCTTGTCGTATTCGTTCTCACACCCACTCGACTCGCTACCACTGGTAAGGCAATGACTTTCCGCCCGTTTCTGTTATTTGATAATTTGAGGTTAGTTTTTTAAAATGTCAAATTACTACAAGTACAATTAATTATATTTACTAATTGTAATGCACAAATTTATATTATATTGAGCATTTTGTAAGTGAAGTTTGAGTACATCGCACGTAGTAATTTGCACCTATTCTTTTTTACTTGCAAGGACCATTATTGTAGTACATGTTGTGTTTAATAATTATTTTATTAACATTCTAGAAGTATAGTTTATTTTGGTATAAATATTACTCGAAAAATACTTTGTGTTTGTTAAAAATTAGAATCACGGTACTATTATATCCGAGTATCAAAATTTTGTGGTCCATCTATCATGATGGATGATGATTACGAGTCCCACTGGGATGGAGGTGATGCTGTAGATGATGGGGTAAGAAAGTTTTGTCCTAATTATATAAGATTAAGTTATATAAAATACTTTTAATAAAGGTTTTGATAAGAAAAACCAAATGTGAAAAATCTTTTGCTTTATCGTGACTTGCTCCCGAACTTTTTTTTTTAAATTTGAAGCACAATAACCAAATATCTTCACATGTAGTACTAGTATTCTTATGGGTCGATAATTGGTGATTTTTATAAAAATTGTTTTTAAGGCATATTGTTAATTTGCAGCACTTATTTTATTTTTACATTTTTAAATTATTTGTAAATAAATTTTTTTAGTCGGAAGTTGGTGATAATGATGTTGAAAATCCAGAGCAAGTTTTAGCAGAATGTGCTGAAAAATTTGCGACCAATGATTATATTATGGAACCTGGAATATTTTCTCAATTAAAAAGGTTATTATTTTTAATGCAGCCATACCTACAACTGGTGGGTTATGGTGTGTATTTTCATATTATGAAAAAAGTTTTACATTCGAATTTTTAAAATAGGTATTTCCAATCTGGTGGTAATCCGGTACATGTTATAGAACAGTTATCTCAAAATTACACTGCAGTTGCACAAATGGCAAATCTAATAGCCGAGTGGTTAATCGTAGGAGGTAAAGTTTAGTGCTTTTTTTAATTTTTAATTTAATTTAAAATTTAAAGGTGTTAAAGTACAAGATGTTCAAGCCATGGTAGAAAATCATTTAAAAGATATGATTCTTAAGACATTTGACCCAAAAAAAGCAGACACAATTTTTACAGAAGAAGGTGAAACTCCAGCATGGTTAACTGAACTTATAGAACATCCTACATGGAGATCCCTTATTTATAGATTAGCCGAAGAATATCCCGATTGTTTAATGTTAAATTTCACCATAAAAGTATGAAATTATATATTTTAAATCAATTTAATAAATTTTGTCGCAGCTTATTTCTGATGCAGGTTTTCAAGCAGAAATCACAAGCATATCAACGGCTGCTCAACAATTGGAAGTGTTTTCTCGAGTTTTAAAAACATCTATAAATAGTTATCTCTCCAATCCAGAAAATTGGCAAACTACCACTCAAGATTGTGCAAGAATGGTTTGCCATGGACAACATACTTATGTTTACAGCCAAGTTATTATGAATATATTATCTCGTGAACCAAAAAGTGGAAGTAGCATGAAGCGATTAGCTCAAGAAATAACAAAATATGCGCAGAAAGAGTTAGTTTTAAATTTCCAGTGACTATATCAATATTGTTTTTAAATTTTAGTGGACACGATGTTACACCAATCACAATGGCATTAAATGGTGCTTCTGCATATTCACAAGCTTGTCAAGCTCTTAGTTCGATGCTCTCTAGAAACACTTTAAATCCGGCCGATATCACTGTGCTCTTTAGGAATTATTCTGCAATCGATCCACCGCCCATAGATTTGTTAAGAACTCCGCAATTTTTAGGTTGAATAAAATTCTTACAGATCCTGAATTTGTACTTAACTTTTTTTTTAGAACTTTTAATCGATTCGTTATTTAAATCGGGAGTTAAATTAAATCCAGAACATAAACCTAAATATGTATATTTGTTGGCTTTTGCAGCTAGTGTATGCGAAGCACAAGTTAAAAAAGGACAAAAACGATCTTTAAATAAAGATGAATTAAAACCAACTATTAATGCTATAGAAACAGTTCATAACATATGTAATGTAAATAAAGGCAGTTCAGAGCTAATGGCAGAGTTAGTACATCTCTATGATTGTCTCAAGTAAGTATTTGAAATAATTTTCAAAATTTAGTAGGTGGTTCTTACCCAAAACTTTAGATTTTCAGTTGTTGCTGTTGGTATTGTCAGATGGGTTGAATTCACCGTCACAGAGCCAAGTTATTTTAAACTTTCCACTGAACATTGTCCTTTGCATATGGCAATGTTGGATGAAGTTGTAAATTTGCATCCTTTGTTACACACCCAAGTGTTGGATTTACTTATCCGATTATTTGAATCTAAACAAGACGAGCTTGAAATTCTTGTTCAGGTAAATATTTAGTTAATTAAATTTAAAAGGAAATTACTTCTGGGTCATTCAAGAGAAAATCGTATAGTTTGAGAATAAATTATTGTATTTGTGAGATTTAAAAGAATAATAGATATATCTACAATTCTACAAACATAGATTCCAAGCTCAGTTTTTACAGCAATAATTCATTTCTCTTCTCAATTAAAGTGAAAGCTTTCTTGAGTCACCAATGGTCATCAGTTTTTTGTCTGTTCAAGGAGAACCATTAATTTATTAATTAAAAACATTAATTTATTAATGGTTTATTACTAGAATGTCTAAACCGAAGTAAAAAACGGGAAAAAGGGTTTTCGAATATAAGAGGTGTAATTTTAAATTTTCTAATCGCAAGCAGATTAATTAGGATCGCCTGGGATTGACCTCGGGCTTTTAAAGGAACGCAGCTTTTTTTGTAACGTAAAATTAATAGTTTTGCTATAGCAGGCAAGTGCAATTGAATATATTCAATTCCATAAAGAAAACCTTTTATAGAAGGGAATTACATTATATAATAATTATTATATTTATTATTATTATACACTCTTAAACAAAAGTCCTTACGCATTCTAAATTTTATATTTATAAAACAAAATATATGTATTATACCTAAAAAGTAAGTTGTAGTGGCTAAATTTTTTATTGCATATAGTTACAACATTCTATTTTCATCCGAGGGGTTAACCGCTGGTGAAGTTTTTTGTACACATCTCATGAAGTACATGAAATCTTATGTGAATTAATACATGAAGTACTTGTAAAATAGGTGAAAAACAATGAAGTATATCGATGAAGTAGGTGAAGTTCAGTGAATTATTGATGAAGTACGCTGAATTACTGATGAAGAATATGAAATACGGTGAATTTTGACGAAGTATGTGAAGTTAATTGTACAGAATTTCCTGTAGCGGTTGACCCCTCGTTTTCATCCTGTTGGTAATACGGCCCTATTCAGTCTACTGAAAAGACAAAAACCAAAAAAGAAAAAAACAAATTTAGTAATTATTTAATTGTTACTAAAAATATTTTTAAATGAATATAAACCACTACTTAGAAATTTAATATTTTGTGTTGGCTTCCATGACGGCTTTACAGCGTCATGGCATATTTTCGATAAGGGATACTCACAATTTATATATCTGGGGTCCCGGGGATAAGTTTATTATGAACAATTTTCAGTAGAATTAATTCAAGTTCAGAATCGTGCTAAAAATCAGATTAAAATCGAACACATAATATTTTTTCACTTATAACTACACTTCCTGATTGCAGTTGACTTATGTCCTTACACATAAACGTAGGCTGCTAAAATTAGAAGTCAGTTAACCACTTAGCTCATTTTGACACAATTTTTGACTTATCCCCTTTTTCCCCGGGACTACGGATATCTACTACCCCTAACATTTTAATCTGTTGTAAACCTGATGTCAATTGAAATATTTGAAAAATGTTATTTTAAGTGTAGTACGTAAAGACTTCTGTCTAGGAGTATGTAAACCAAATGTAAACATACATTTACAGTTATGCCTACAAGTATTATGACACCAATATTTTTAAAAATTGCGAAAAATTTAAATTTTTAAAGGTATAAATTTTCTGCGAAAGTCTTTGCGTAAAAATGATTAAATATAATTTATAGAAAATGTAATTCTCTTCATTTTTTACCTGATTGCGCGACAGCAAAGACAGTTAAGTTTTTCACGCATATCTGAGTATGTATGTGGGATTCTTTATCTCTCGAAGCATCCTAACGGCTGGATGAATTTCAATCTATCAATTTGTTGAAAGATGTGTCAAAACAAATGACAGATGTCATGTAACATTGATTTGATTGAAAGTTTCATAATTTAAACCTACATAGAGATCTATAGGCCTCATCAAAACAGTATTTGTAGACAGGAACTAACAATATATTGATAACGCAAAACTAAAAAGTCGTCAATAAAAAATAAATTAAAAAAAATCAAAAAACCTAACTGTGTAAAAAGCGAACTAAAAAGATGAAAACGCGATGACATAGGAACATAGTAGAATATATTATAACGGAAAACCTTTTTCCTTAAATAAAAATAGACATTGTTATTATCCATCTTGAGCCTGATAATTAAAACGTGATAGATAAAGTCCTTGAATCTGTAAAAATCGGATGTGGCCATGCCCATGACTTTATCATACTTTTATTAAATATTAAAAATAATTTTAATAATAAAAGAAAAAATATTTTCCATTAACCAATGTGATTCAAAATCTAATCAGCTCTAAGTCTAAATATAAAGATACAAAATACCAATTTTAGTTTTGAAATTCTCATTAGTTTTTGAAATATTTAATAAAACTAATAATAAATAAAAGATTTAAAAAATTGCTTCCATTAACCAATTTTATCCAAAATTTAATCAGCTCTAATTCCTGCCATAAACATAACAAATTTCAACTTTAGTTTTGAAAATCCTTTTAGCTTTTAAAATATTAAATAAAGGCTAATATTAAATAATAAAATTTAAAATAATAAAAACAATTGTTTTTATAAACAAATTTTAACTAAAATTTAATGAGTTTGTGGAGGATGGGTATGTGTATCCTCACACGTTAATATTTGAAGGTTACGACGGTGTTGGAATAACTATTTATTTTATTTAAAATATTATATTACAAAATTAATAACTGGTTTTGTTTCGAACAAAATATGATTACAAATCACCACTCGATATCGTATCGTTGTTTTTCGTACCGTCTGATATAATAAACAATAACCTCATGGTTACTGGTTACCATATCAATTTGTGTACCTTCTTTACAGCTCCCTGATCTCTACATTTATTCTTAACAGGCTGTGGCGTTGGCGCCACAAGTTCTAAATATCGATTAAAATATGAAAACCTAAATTTAGTTTAGAAATTCGGATTACTTTTCGAAATATTAATTAAAAACTAATATTAAATAATAAAACTTAAAAAATTAAAAAAACAATAGTTTTCATAAAACAATTTTAACTAAAATTTAATGAGTTCTAAATCTCGACATAAGTATGCTAAATCCTAAATTTCGTTTTGAAATTCGTATTAGTTTTTGAAATATTAATTAAAAACTAATATTAAATAATAAAATTTAAAAAAATAAAAAAAAATAGTTCCCGTGAATCAATTTTAGCCAAAATCTAATCAGCTCTAAGTCTCAACATAAGGATACAAAATCCAAAATTTTGTTTGAAAATTCTTATTAGTTTTTGCTGTAGGTCGCACACAAAATTTGACCACACACACACACACATACACACACACACACATACACACACACACATACACACACACAGACATTTTTTGGAAATGGTCTTATTTTACTCAGGGGACCTCAAAAAGTGTAAATCCATCAAAATCTCAAATTTTTTTTTCTGCACGAAAACAATACTTTCTCATATTACATATGATAAAGTAAAATCATCCAATCAAATATCGTCAGTAAAACGCCAGAGACACGCATGTGCCTCTTGTGTGTAGTAATTGTAGTTTTGTTGTAGTGTTGTTCTAGTTTTTGAGTTACAAAAGTTTTGGTATAACAGGAGGCTTTATTGAATCACTTTCGTGATTTCAATATATACAGATTACCATTATTTAAAAATAGACTGCACATTCATGCTTTTGGTATATAAATCACACCAAAAATGGAACCAAAAACTTACTATTTTACACGATTTTTTGTTTTAGCTTGAAATGAGAAAAATGGTTCTAGATAGGATGGTAAATTTATTATGTGCTGGGTGTGTAGTACCTGTAGTTCAATATATTAAGCAATGTTGCCAAAAAGGTGATACTGACATATCACTAATTAGATATTTTGTTACAGAGGTAAGTGCTAACCTTATATTACTTTTAGTATTGCTAACTTCTTCATTAACACATGTTACATTATGTATACCTACTTATTCTTACAATATCGTTTTCTGTTTTAATTTATATAGGTTTTGGAAGCTATTTCACCTCCATATAGCTCCGAATTTGTTCATTTATTTATGCCTATGGTGGAAAACGATGAAATTACAGGTACTATGAGAGGAGATGGTGAAAATGATCCAGTGTCGGAGTTTATAGGTAATATTGATTTTATTGATTGATACGTATCGGTAACTTGAATATTAAAGAGTTTACATTACTTGAATTAGTTGGTAGGTAAATTAAAAACCTACAGTAATATAAAATCCCATAAGTAACCTTGACTTTGGAACTAAAGTATTGACAAATTTGTGAAAACCAACCAATCATATTTCGAGATTATATTTTAGTTCCAAAGTCGAGGTTTATTCTTAAAACGGATGGAGTATAACGCTAATAGTACACTATTTCTTCTTTTGCCAAATACTTATATAAAATTTTGTTTTCTATTGATGTTTGCCAAACTTGTTAGTTTAGAATAGTACACACATCAGTCTTTTGTCAAATACTTGATAAAAAATTATTTATCTAAATTAGACCAACTCGTTATTTGATCTAGCAACTCCAAACATGAGTGACAGATTAGTACACTGTTGTTCGATTTAGTCCAAATAGGTAATGTATTTGGCACAAAAAATTAAACAATTAATATGAATGTAAGATTTTTGAAACACCCTGTAGAAATTGTAAAGAGCGAGAAATTTTGCTTTGTTTTTTAATACGATTTTTTATCATCGACTACATTTGGATTGACACTACAATGACTACAGTGTCATAGACCACAGACTGTCATCAACGGGGAGTTATTATCATTCATTTACACCAGAAACATAACATGATATGCAAAATGCTAGCAGTATCTTGAATACACAAATAGTATATTTAATAATTACACTCATGCATACCACATAGTTTCTTAGTAAATTTCTTGTATTTAAGTTCCAAATTATTTGTACCTTGATTCAAATTCCACATAAGCTGTAGGTAATAATATTAGGTTGTATACAATATTCACTTGGTCAGCAGACACGCAACATGATTTGAAATTTGCCGTACGAGTTTATTTTGAAATGTTTGTAATGGTCGGGTTATTCTTCAATTTAATTAATCAAATTTAAAATCAAACTTGATTCTATAAGTGTTCTTTTTATATTTTCAGTGTACTGCAAGGCCAACTACACAACAGTTATCTGAAGATTTTTACAATGCAACGAATTTTTAAATTTTACCTTGTTATAAAATAGAAAAAATATCTTTTTCTAGAATGGTATTGATTTTTATTTATTAGTTAGTAATTTATAATATGAAAAAATCAATACTTTCAATCAATTTTGTTTTAAAGAAATTATCACTATTAGTATTATTATTAAATTGACCAAGATTGTTATGTCAAAGATGATAAGTTGACTTAAGATTAATAACAAGATTAGTGACAATAATCAATTGATTTGCGGTTTTGTTATAGCAATTCAATAATAATTTGTTTATGAAAATAATATTGACTGATCAAATTTATATAATTTACTAACGTATAATATACATACCAACAATTTTTATGTATATATAGGCAAACCCTGCAGAAATACTTTTGTAAATATATAATAAAAATTTAATTATATCTGGACATTTCTTTAGTATTTTTACACCTAATTTTGACCTATCGAACTTAATTTAAACAGATTTATTACGAATACTAACTAACCAAATCTATGAGTCAACAATTTTAAAAACACAAGTTTACTTTTCAGTTAATGTGCAATATAATAATATAATCCAGTAAGACTCATATTCTCTACCCGGGTTTGAACCGGGGCCACTCGGCTTAGTAGTTGACACTTTTAAGCGCCAACCCATGACTGTCCTTTATTCTGACCATTTTACCTGGCAGTAGGTATAAAACGCACTCACCAAGACGCTTGGCCAGCGTGGTGTTTTATGGCTAAATACTCCCCAATGGGAAGGCCTATATCCAGCAGTTGATGGAAACAGGCATATAGTGATAGTGAAGACTCATATTCAAGATGGAGAAATAAAATTAAAAAAATCACACCCTACCCGATTTCTAGAAATACACAAAAGCACCAAAATATGTATATCATGAAATTCTGAACCACTGATGGTTTTGTTAATTCCAATTTTGTATTATTTTATGGTGGTTTGTATATCCGTGCGACACCAGCGGTTTAACCGTGAGCGTTTGCAACTTCGGTAGTATACTATGTAAAATCAAATGTATAGAAAACATGCTTACTTCAGAGCTTCACTTGGATTACATACAAAGCTGTTTGGTGTATTTTTTTTGTATTACACATATTAGTAATAGGAAATTTCGCTGAATTTATTGTTATGTACAAATGACTTTCGGTAGATAAAAGTGCTAAATCTACAATATAATGAGTATGCATTATACATATTTTATAATTTAACAAATAACGTCGGCCCAGATAATCGAGATTCTACTGTACTTGCTTGTATTCATAGACAAGTATTTAGCATTTACTAAGACTTAACCCTTTGACTGCGACCACAGAATCTGCCCTTTCGCTATATGCGGCTTTGTTTTTTTCAATAAAACTGTTCTTTTAGTGTTGAGTCTTGAATATTTTTTATAGTTTATATATACTTGCAAACAGATTTTAGTGTTTTTGAAAATAATGTCACACATGTGTGACATGAGCACCTAGCGACAAATTTGTTGTCCAGTGTGTACTGTCACACATGTATGACAATGGCACAATGAAATGCAAACCTACTGATGCCACTCAAGTGTGCCATGCACATTCAAAGGGTTAAGCACCAAATTTGAATTTCATAATCGCATATTTGATATTATAAAACGGAAAAACTTGGCAAAATAAAAGTTTTTGTCAAATGCAACACTTTTGCAGCATTCTTGCTCCTTAAGTACTGAAGTGTTCTTGCTCCTAAAGTACTGAATTTCCAAATATGAAATCCAAATTCGGCGCCAAGCATTAATATTTGTTTATGAATATGGCCATTAATCATTTCTTGGTCATTATCTGTGTTTTGGCCACGATCTGGCACTTGAGAATGACTACAATTTTTTGGGAGCAAGTTAATTGAGAAATCAAAATTAGCCATCGTCTTTTGTTTTGGAATTATCGAGAAAAGTTAACAAGAGATATCACTGATTAGAAGAAAAAAATCTTATTCAACAATATATACAAGTACTTGAAGATAAGTATAAACACTTGCAATGTTTGGCACATACCTACAAGTTCTAATGTAATTTAATAATGTGCAACTTCCAGATCAATTAAATTTTAACATTTGGTATTTATTTACTATAAATCAGAAACAATTTACACTAATCAGTCAATCAACACAACTATAACTACAAAACAATACAATTTATTAGTTAACAATTTTACTGTATGAATGATATGCTGTTCTAAAATTAATTACACTTTTGAATCAAAACAATGCATATTATAATTTTATCAAGAATTATTTAAATATTGTTTTAAAAGTGAATATTGCACCAATTTGTAAAAAAATACTTTTCATTACAAAATATTGCCACCATCGATTTCAAAATACAAATGTTTGCAATAATTAAATTTAATTTATTTATTTCGCCACAGTAACGTGACATTTTTACCAAATGGAAGTCGTCAATAAATCTATATTTATTAAGTTTTGTGATATCTCCTAACCGAGTTTCTCACTGCAATAAGCCTCGATAATAAAAAGTATTATAATGTTGAGCAATACTTACAATACATAATTATTTATTTACTAAAATTAATTTTTTACATTGGCCCGAATTAGTTATTATATTATACAATCGTTTACCCCACCAGGCTTCCAAATCGAATGGTATAAAATCGTGCAAATGTTGGCAAGGCTCATCTTTATAAAACACAACAGCAGCGTCATCTAAAATAGCAAATAATTATTACACAAATGCGGCATGCACGTGCAAAGGGGTACAAGTCTAAAATAGGCATTTTGATTTAACGCAGTTTTAAGGTTTTTGCTCTCGTTTATTCGAATACTGTAAAATGGATGAACAATAACAGGTAAAGCTACTAGCACATTATTGTAGACAATTTTATGCTGAATTGATTACAATTTTTCAAAAATAAATTTTTATTTAAAAATGCTGACGTATACCATTTGACACACGAAAAATTATGGCTTATACCATTTTGCACAAATCGGAAAATTTTATGCAATAATTATATTTTATTCAACAGTAATATCACTAGTGATCATGATATTGCCGGCAAAATTACCGAAACAAAATCATGATCACGAGTGATATTTATTTTGACAATTTATCGAACAATAATTTTAATTTAAATAAAATTAATTTTTAAATTAAAATCAACAACTAGGTAAGTACGTTGCTAAGATATTGTTGATAGATATTATTTAGTCGATGCTATTATTTTTCTTGTTGCCACGGCGATGGCAAGAGTGCACCCAGCATAATATTCGCTGAAAGAATATCAGATAGCTTTTGATTGGTTCATGTGACTAAAACGATGCAAACACATTGATGATATAATGTGTGTAAATTGCAACAGTAATATCACTAGTGATCATGATATTGCCGGCAATTTTGCCGAATCGATCACGACTGCTTGTTGCGATGAAAAGAAGCATGAGTGCGCAGCACGAGGGCTTCTTTTCTCGTACAACAAGCAGGAGTGGTCATTCGCAAAATTACGCAAAATCATGATCACGAGTGATATTTATTTTGACAATTTATCGAACAATAATTTTAATTTATATAAAATTAATTTTAAATTAAAATCAACAAGCATAGGATAAGTACGTTGCTAAGATATTGTTGATAGATATTATTTAGTCGACTGCTATTATTTTTCTTGTTGCCACGGCAATGGCAAGAAAGCACCCAGCAAAAAATTCGCTGAAAGAATATCAGATAGCTTTTGATTGGTCCATGTGACTAAAACGATGCAAACACATTGGATGATATAATGTGTGGTAAATTGTCAAAATAATATATTGAGAAAATTAAACAAAGTAATTATAACTAATATAACGTTGTAATTTAATTATTATTTAAAATAATTTATGTGCAGAATGGTATAAGTCACAAAAAATTTCAAAATTCATCTTGCAAAGGGGTACAAGTACATACTTATACCCCTTTGCACAAAATATTTGTGTTAATTTATAAACTTATCGCAAATTTCACCAACAGATTTTGGCGGTTAAAAAAGGCATTAGACTAATATCATATGGGTAACCTTTTTATGCACTTATCTCAATTTGCCCAAATATCGACTTATACCCCTTTGCACGCGTACAGCGAAATATAAATGCTCACTATTTATTGCATTTAAATTTATTTGTTCCTCATCGGCGTTTGAATATATCGAAGACCATGCTAAAAACTTGATTTAATTAAGTTGTGCAATATTATATCATGAAAGCAATTGCTAAAACAATCTTCTAGTACACAATAATTCAACTGGGAAGAGAGATTAGAGGTTTGTTACTTACAGTCGTGAATATATTTGATTATTTCTTCATGTTGTGGAGTAATAATATCTTGCTGCCTCGAATTATGCACCACAAAACGTTTCGAATTGTTTTGAAACGTTGGTTTAGGCCCACTAAAATTGCATATAAAAGAAAACTAACAAAATTAAATAAGTACCTAATATTTAATAAATTTACTTTAAAATTTCGTTATCATTTGTATCGACCGATTTGTTTTTCGATATATCACGGTAACTATCTATATTTTGCGAAATACCTAAAAAAATATGTTAACATTTCTTTAACAATAAATAATGTTTTAGCATACCTCTTCTTGTAGTTTTGGCTACAATTTTACTGGGACCTTTGATATTGTACATATTGTTGGAATTATGAAAATCTATTTCTCTATTTAAAATTAATTTTAACCTGCAATCAAACCTATATAATTATGATCTTTAAACCTGGGCCTGAAGTAATGAAAAAAGTGTTAAGCAATAAATAAGCATGATTGTTAAACACGTGACACATATCATGGCGCCTATGGCTGTTATCTACAATGATGCATTATCTATACTATTTAATATCTACAAAAGTGACTCCGATAACGCATGGCATTACTCTTTCTTATCTACGAGATAACCTGTGTTTGTATCGCATACGAATGTGCCGAAAATGTGGTGACTGTACGAGAAAGAAATGTCGAAAGAGATAGACAACTAACCGCGCGCAAGAGCTCATAATCTAAGTGCACATTTTTGCATTTTAGAGATAATACAGTCATGTTTGTGTTAATTTTTGGTAATGGGTCGAAGGTACTGTTTAGCACCTAATTGTACCAGTGGATAAAATAGCAATAAAAACAAAGTATCGTTTGTTCCTAAAAACAAATTAAAACAGTGGAGTACTTTGATACCTGGTGCAGACAAATAATTGACTATTAACGGCGTTCTGTAAGAGAACCACTTTTTAAAAGAAGATGGATACCTGAAGTCACCACAAATACTTATTTCATTAGTTATCAACCATGGATGTATAGTTAAAAAGACGTACTTACAACGCTTATTATATGGGCCGCGAGTGTAGTAAATATGCGAGAGGAAGGTATCACCAGGATGGACAATACTATATCCATTTGAAACAAGAATGTAGTAGTGGGCGCTTCCGATGCGAAGGAACCTATGGACCATATCCACAGATGTTTTGTTTCTATTCAAGCTCTCAAGCTTTAATGGTTGCATTTAAATAGATTTTCTGAATAAAAATGAACATAATGAGATCTTATACAAATTATCACTAGAAGTTAGAGATTGGAGGTTAGAGATTGCAGATTAGAAATTAGAGGTTAAAGGCTGAGGATTAGACCTTAGAGATTAAAGATTGGAAGTTAGAGATTAGAAATTGAAGATTGAAAATTATAAATCAGAGGTTTGAGATTAGCGGTTAAAAATTGATGATTTAAAATTAGAGAATTTAAGGCGGGCAAGCAAGCAATTGCCCTCAAGGATTTTGAATTGTATCCCTGACACCCTCCGTGATAAAAATAACGTTTACTAAATGAATTTAAAATTTAAGAAAGTTTGAAATTGAAATAAATTTTGAATTTCTTCTATTTTTTAATTTTTGAATTTGTCAGTTATCTCATTAACACTAACGCGCACGAATAGATTAACAAGTATCTAAAAAATAATCTAGTTTGACCCCCATAGGCATTTTTTAAATACGGAGCCGCTTAAGGGATGCTTTTAGTAAGTAAAGCGAGTGTCAAAACCGCTCGAAACTCCCTCCGCAACCAAATCAGAAACGAATTTACACAAAAGTGATTATTCTTCGAAAATTTGTTGTCCGATCACAAATTTAATTCTTTTTATTAGCTAATTACACCATTATCTATCATAATTCGTAGTAAAAACCGAGGTTTTGGTATATTTACAGTCGCCACAACCTATTTTAATTTTGAGGGCGGGGTTACACTTAAAAAAGAGGCAATGAGTAAATTTCATTGTTAATAAATTTTTAAAGCCGTTTTTTTCAAAATTGTGTAAATAATTCGCAAATTTTATTTTTTTATGCGCCAATTAGACTATCACCTTTCATAATCCACTTAAAAAATGGTAAAATTGCGATCCGGGAATCTTAACCGCACCCGCTCTAATATTTGGGTGCTAGCTGGTGCTATCTCCGTAGATTAAGGATATAGCTTTTGGAGCCAAAATATGAACGGGAGGGGGTAGCGTTACTTTAGCTCCTCCCCTCCCAGTTTCAATATGGATTTGCAACAAAACTATAATGGTGCTAGCTCTAATATTTGGGGGTGAGGAGGCAAAGTAACGCACCCAAGTCTGTTTGGTTTTCTGAACTTGCAGGGCGACCCCGGCGCTGATTTACATCGAGGTCGTCCTCATAGTATGGTCGTCTGACAAGTTCTCTTCGATGAGAAAGAGTTTTTAAGAGTCGTGGTGGTAGGTGGGTCCTATCTCGTTCTTTCAAGATGCGACTGAAATCGCTTTGTTTTTTGGGAGGATCTGGGTTTCTTATACCGCAAAAACTTGCTTGTTTTTCAATTACCAGATACCATTTATATACCAGAGGCATTCCATGTTTTTTGGTGAACGGTTTCACGGTTTTGGAAAATTGTAAAATCACATCAAGCTTTTCGGTACATTCTTTAATGGATCTTCAGTAATTAATTAATTAATCATAATGAGTTGTGCAAATAAACAAAAAAGGTGTCAAATAGCAAGGATAACCTAATAAGGATTATTACCATAGATAAGAATAATCACTTATCTATGATTATTACACAGTGTACGGATTAATATACAAACATATTAATATTTGCAAATAAACACATTGAAATGCTGTGTTCGAGTACCTCATTTATTACAAATCGTTACTCATATTGACCGCTTCGTGTTTAGAACCGCTGTAATAATTATGCTTAACTTTATTTATATTCCATAAAAGTGAGGTTAGTTTTATTAGACGCTGCGAAGAAATAAGCAAAATAAAAATAAAATTTTAATTCACAGTTTAATGATATGTATAATTTAGTTAATACATAGTTTATTAATATGGAAGAGACAGTAGATTTACTGTTTTTTGATACCTTTGCACACGAAAATAATGAGGTAAACAGTTTTTGCTCAAAATTGTAACTTTTTACTGATCACTTTTTGGTTTATAGGAGCTAAATTTGGATTTAGTACAATTTCCAAAACCTGTGTTTGTTACTGAAGTTAGAATAATACCTTTGGGTGCAAGGGTTCAAGCCGATTTTCCAGGTGGTGTTAGATTAGGAGCTACCAATCCTAGTCAATTTTCAATTGAATTTTTTGTTAACGATCTTGGAAAGCCAGGTGCTAGTACATTTGAGAGCCTTGGTGGTTTTGAATATAATCAGAATGGCTGTATTAATTTAGAATGCGTACCAAGTGAAGCTATACGAAAAGTTCCCACAGATGGATTAGTTTTAAGAGGTAAGCATTGCAATGAAACAAATCATACTATTATTATGTTTATAATCTTTCACTTGAAATATATTATAGCGTTTTAGTGGTTTATATAAAACCTTTTTATCTCCACAGGATGGTACACAACAATAACTTTGGCTGTTTATGGTATATTAACCACAAATATAGCAGAACAAATAATACAACCTGTGGTTCCTCCTTCGATTCCCCCGCAATCAAATTCACTAGCCGATGTACAACAAATAATACCTGTTAATACAATCAAAAATGAATGGAATCAAGAAAATATTCAATCAGTTCCCATTGAATATACTCAACAAAGTGCCGTAGCTTATCCACAACCATATGTTACTTCAGAACCATTTCCCCAAGAATATACCGAATATTATGGTGAAGTTCCAAAAGATCCAAGAAGTTATCATAACACACCCGAAACCGATTGGGATAACAAAAGTCAAGGACGTTCTATTGAACGTGATCGAGATGGTCGTGATCGTTCGAGAGACGGAGATCGATATCAGGTATTTTTAAAATGCGTTATTTTATTATTTATTGTACTATTAATTCATATCTTTGTATATAGAAGAATGTTGTAGAGCATGATCATGTTCGCATAGATAACGACCGACGTGATAGGCACTATTCCAGATCTCATAGTCAAGATAAAGATCGGCAAACTCGAGAGTATCGAGAAACGAGTAGAGATCGAGATCGTGTTAGGGATCGTGATCGAGACTGGGAACACGATCGCAGCCAAAATTTTGATTATAGAGATCATTCTGACAAAGATTGGGATCGAGATAGAGATTGTGATCGAAATTATAAACATCAGGATAATTATCGCCGTTCCTATGCTCGTGATGATAGGGAAGAAAATAGGAAACGCCCTCGTACACCACCGGTGAATTCTCCTAAAAGACCACATACTCCGCACCTTCACTTGGAACACAAAGAAGTATCTCCCAAGGTGGAACATTTCCCTGATGAAGAAGTTAATGTAGATAAACAAAAAGAGGACTGGGATGTACAAAATGCTAATCAATCCCAAAATAAGAGTGTAACAGAAAAACCTTCTCCAAAAGAAATTTTGGAAACACAATTAACGACAAATGAAGATTCAAATAATGTGGATGTTGAAGAGTTCGAACCTATTTTGAGTGATGAGGATATTTTAGATGATTCCGAACATTTTCAAGATGCAGATTATGATTACACTGCTTATACCAACACAGATGATTTAATTAAACTTTTTGTGCCCGGCTCTTCTCTTATTCAAAAGTACAAAAAACTTTCCAAGTTTAATATTTCTGTTGAAACATTTACAATCGATAATTCGCTAAGAATTACTATTGGCATTGCTGATGAATTTTTTAGGTAAGTTAAAACTGTTTTATTAATACATGTCCAAAATTTGTAGCAAACTAATATTATTGGTTTTTATACAATTTTTATTGTGGTAATTAGTTTAGCTGTTGATTTTAAGCATAGCATAGTTTTGGTGCATTTACCCTTTATATTATTGTGTCGGTAAGTAGCTTGAGGACGAATATTGCTTACCGCAATAAGTGCAAGTGCATTGACTGCTGAGGCTTGACCCTAAGCAAAGTAAAAACTTTATTCTGACCATCTTGCCCCTTGGAAGGCAATGACAAACCACTGAGGTAATTTGCCATGAAACTCTTTAACATATCTGTAAAAAAAAAATGTTTACCATGCGCCTTAAAATGCAGGTCATAAGTAAAGCTTGTAATCTCTAAGAGCTCAGCACAATCAAAATGCTATGCACCATCAATTTCATTGAACTTAATTGGTTAATTAAGTTTAAGGCTGTGTTAAAAGTTTTATAAAATCAGGCATTTCATATTGCAGTGGAGTCGCGATGCAGTGAACACTATCTCGAGTGAATTACCCACAAGAGAAAATTTAACATTGGTAATCAAACAAACAATAGTTGTTGCATCAATAGGCGTCTGAGTGACGTAATTTCACAAGTATCCCCAAAAAAATACGTGTTTTAACGTTTCTAATAATTTTTTGTAGATTTCATTTTACTCACAAATTTTAGTTAGGTGGTTTATGCTAGGATTTATCATAGAGAAGTACAAGTATCGAGTCATACTTAAGGACCAAATTTCATATAAATTTTCCATAAACATCTTCTTGAACTCCCCCTGTAGATCTGTTTATTAACCCACAGTAACCTTGGTGAAGTTTCGAAGCCACGGCTAGTACTGTGAGCATATTATTTGTTTTACATCTGAAGTAGCTTGCTAGACTGGCCTCGAATGTGTCTGTTATCTTATTTTATAATGTTAATTATGGCAATTCATTAACATAAGAGGACCACTGTCTTTACTTGCCTTCCGAAGCAAGGAGACGGCATTGCAAAGTGAGCCTTTACCCGGATTCGAACCAAGGCACCTTACATTAGCAGTTGATCGCGCTAACAACCAGGCCAATGACCATCTCTCTCATAAACATGCGTGTTTTTTTTAGACATTTTTGTATAAAAATTATTATTTCATGGTACAGTAAAACCCCGATTATCCGTGCGCGGATTATCCGTGAAGCGAATTATCCGTGGGCCCATTATACATCGATTACCATCAGATTATTATGCGTGCGGCGGCTTATCCGTGCGGCGCCAGCGGTTTATCCGTGGACATTCGCAACTTTAGTAGTATTCTATGTGAAATCAAATGTATAGAATTTATGCTTACTTCAGAGCTGCACTTGGATTACATACAAAGCTGTTGAGTGTATTTTTTTTGTAATAATTTAACAAAAAACGTCAATTATTATTATCCGTGTCTTTCAATTATCCGTGCCGAGCACAGTCCCGGTCGGCCCGGATAATCGAGGTTCTACTGTACTTCTAACAAATAAATAATTTCTAAAATCTAGTGATCAAATGCTGTAGATTTAACAAGAAAACATTTTTTTCTTTTTAAAAATAAAAAAAAAACTATCTATCCATCCTCTGTAGCTACGGATTTTTATGACGACAGACGGATTTATAATCCTTAAGGTAAGGTCAGACGAAGTTACTTTTGTGGTACAGTTTTTATATAGCGGCTGAATAAGTTGCACATCAGGTTCACACACAGACCGAAAGTAGCCTGCAACATGCAGTTTTCTGTGTTGCGGTTTGCTTAAAAAAGTTGCAAGCTGCACAAAAGTAGCAAACCTATTCACACCTTTGTTGCTTTTACTTCAGCTGCAACCGCCAACATACTTTGTAGCAATTATTCGTGGAGTCTAGAGTGTTGTGTTTGGAGCAACGAAAATTGTGTGTGCTATTTGATTATAAGTATAGCGTATTTGGTTATATATTGATGGATACTGAAGTTGTAGCATGTCTGGCAATTGTTATCTTATCAAGAGGAAAGAGAAGGTGACGAATCGCAAAAAAGAAAACGCATTTTGGTTAGGCCGTGGATCAAAACCGTGAAAATTGAAAATATAACCGTATTAAACGTCAACACACAAACTGCACACAAGTTTTACATAAACTGCACTTGCAACCACTGCAAAAATTTCACCCAAATGAATATATTTTACTGCAACTGCAACTCACAAAATTGTGACTCAAAATTATGCTACTTTTAAACAGCATGTGCATTAAAAATGTTGCAAGCAGCATTACTGCATGCTCTATTTTACTTATATTTGCTATTTTCTGAGTTGCAGCACTATTCACACGACGCGTAACTTAAGTGCCGCAGTTTTTTAATTGGTAGTGCAAAAAAGACCAGCAGTATAGCGCGAAGCATGTACGGGTCGACTGCGAGGCGGTGAGTCGCGGTTCGAACCCTGCTGGCGCTAGATACACTGCTGTGATCAAAAAGTCCAATATCGATCTGTGGACGGATCTGGGGAAGGCAACGGGAAACCACCCCATGAATTACACTCCCAAGAAAAGTCATCTTGGCTTCGGGCCAAGTTTATGATCGCTAACATCCGGTAACGGATAGGCACCTGAAGAAGAAAGTGCAACAAAAGTAACTGCGTTTGACCTTACATTTAGAGTATGAAATATTATCTTAACTAGTTGATACATTTTATAAATCATGTGCAAACAAATTGAACGATAAAACTGTCTCTGCACGTGATTATATTAACTAATTGTGAGTAAAGTATGTTTCAGAAAAGGCGAATAATTATTTTAATATTAACTCTTTTACTTCACCAATATTCGATTTCTTCACTTATCTTCAGGTTAGCAAACTTTAGGTTAAATTGACGAAATAACCAATCAGACGACAACAAAACAATAAATGATTGTGAACATCTGAAATGAATAAATGAACATCTGATTGGTTATTTCGTCAATTTCACCTGAAGTTAGCTAATTTGAAGATAGTTATGAATAAAGAAATCTGGCATAGGAGAGTTTCGTGGTTTTACTAGCTACACATAATTGGACTGCAACTTAACATGCAATGGTTCAAATAATCCGAGTAGTTATATATCAAAGGGACCACGATTTCATCACAAGGTCTCACTTTCTTGCCATTATATCAAATTACCTGTACGTAATTTATGGTCGATTTATACTCATCATTTAACATTTAGCATTACATGCTAATTGTCAAATTTTTAACGTTTAAGAAAATTAACGATAGGAATTGTGCATAGAATGGTGTACCCATTGGTTAAAACCAATTTTAATCAATTTAAACATTAAAAATTTGTTGCCCAGAATAATATTAATTGACCATATTTCAGCACCTTAGAAATTATTAACCCCCAGATAGAGCTACTTTTAAGTTTAGCGTACTTAACAACATTTATTCAAATACCAATCAAATTCATATTTCTATTTTTTTATTTGTTTATTTAGACAATTATAGGCTAGTACTAATTACAAATTTATTTTAGGTCAAGTATTACTAAATACAAGATTGGGGAGTTTGAGAATTTTAATATAGGAATTAAAGAAGAATTTGTAAATTTATGTGAGAAAGTTACGCAGATAATTGGAGATACTAATCAGTTTTGTGAAATAATTGCAATGTACTACATTGTAAAAGATACAAATATATCTGTTTTAAGTGATAAAGATAGAGAAATCTGCATGCAAATAATATTTATAACGGAAACCTTAATTGACTGGTTACAAATAGCTTTAGATTTTGAAATGGTAAATAGTCAAAAACAGTTATCATACAAAATAAGACACATCAAGTGTGGAGTTCGTCTTGCAGAATTATGTTGCACAAGCATAGAATTTATTCAACTTTTATGGAAACAAAATTATTATATTCATGATGTTCTTCTTAGTTTGTATAATCAAGATTACATGGCTATATCTATAAAGCAAATGATCTTACTTGTTCTCGATATATACCTTTTGCATAAAAAGACAATGGAAGTGTTTATATCTGGACACGAAAATAAGAAGTTGTCTTCAGTTGATAAAAATGGATCTTTTTATTTGGAACAAAATGGTTATAGAAATCTGATTGAAATTATGCGCACTAATCCAACTGTTAGATTAAAATTTTCTTTGCAATCTATTTTAAAAAAAGTAAATATGTTTGAAATACTGAAAAATTTGCACCAAGCTGTAAAGTTTCATTACAATGTAAATGAAAATGGTGCTAATTACAGTGGCGATATTGGACTTGTGATAAATTTACTTCATCAAATTTTGCAAATGTATAGAAGTGGAGCTTTTGTTATTTCACAACCAAAGCGTTTTATTCCCGTTTCTTCTCAATTCGAAATTAATCGAGCGGATACTAGTAACGCATTTTTAAAATTGTTTAACATGCACAATTTGCTCGATTGTTTTTCTTTATTATTAACGCTTACAGAAACTACCATTATATCTTCAATTAAAACTCCAATTTTTGAAATTTTGTCTGAGCTGCTGCTTTCCAATGAAGGTTTAAATTACCTATTAGATAATGTCGAAAGCGTAAATGTCTTATTAAAATGTTTACTTCATAATGATGAAACAATTCAATATTCTTTGCCATATTCAATGGAGTACAAAGGTCACATTTTAGGATTAAAAATATCCTATAAACTACAATGTCGGTACTATATTGATTGCTTATTTGATATTGGGGAAAAGTATAAATTTGATTGTGATACTCCAGAAATTACAGACCAATTGCATGCTTTTTATTGTTTAACGTTTTCTCATGTTGGAAAAGTATCCTGCAGCAAAGTTTTGAGTTACAATCAAAATATTAAATGTTTGACACAGCTTTTGGATATTTTATATATTAAAGACAAAGCGGAGCAGAATTTAGACAAAATCAAAAAATCTCTTGGAATTTGTTACATAATAGATTTGATTTCTTTAGCAATTACTTATAATACCAACTGCGCATTTATAGAAAACAACTTGAAACACCTTTTACAAATTATAAATCAGAAAGAATTATTTGATATGGCAATAACTACAAAAATTAATGATTTTGAACCTTATATTAGACCATTTGAAGTTGTTTCTTCGCTCAAGTATGACAATATAAATCCTATTGTGGAGATTATAAATAAATACTTGGATTCAGTTACAAGTTATCCCGGACAGCTTATTACCTGTTTAAGAATACTTCATCAATTGGGAATATCTAAATATGAAAATAAGTCTTCTATTGTAACAGAAAATTCTTTAAATAATTACGTAGAACTTAAATATAAACACGTAATAATTCAATTATATTCGATGGATGGAGTGGCTATTCTAACAAAAATTTTACAAAAAATATGCGAGCATTACGATCAGCCAAGTTTACATACCACCACATTTGTATCGAATCAAGGTGTTCTTATATTAAATATAATACAACCATGCGTTGATTTGTTAAAGCAAATGCTGACCTACGTTATTCAATGTAGAAATACGAGTTTTAAGGATTTAACCACCATTCCTGTACTGTTGCAAACGTATAACATATTAAGAACATTTCCTGTTACTTGTCCCACCTATTTTACTATACGTAAATTATGTAATAAAATCATCGATGCATTATTAGTTTACACGCAACCAATATCAGAAGAAGTTAATGAAAAGGAGTCGTTAAGTAAAACGTTGTGGACTCAGATGTGTGGTGAAGTAATTAAATATATAAACCTGGCTCCATATACCTTTATATCTGGCCTCCTAATATTTTGTGAACTACTGCCATTACCACTTCCAATGCAAACACGGAATTCGCTCACAGAAAAGGAAATTGCCTGGGCCATCAATTTGAGAAAATTATGGTCAGCTCATTTGCATCCTTACAGTTTAAACATTCAGGAATTAATAAATAGATTATGCACATCCACCCATGCTCCTCTATTAAATTTGCTACGTAAGGTTTGCATTCAATTGTCCGATTTAGCTGCGAATTCAGCAATCATGATTGCTCGAGGAGTTCTCGACACCATATATACTGGACTGGTGTCAGATAAAGAAGTTATACAGCCGTGCAATAGTCATAACGCAAGATTATTAAATCTTTTGGCTTGTTTAGTAACTCACAATTCCTTTAAATGCGCCATATTACATTTATTACATCCAAACAATTCCAATATTTCCAAGTGTGATGAAAAGTATCCGACTTTGATTCAAAGTTTCACTAAAATTATTGTTTTAAACAGTAACGTTAATTCTCACGTTCAAGCGCAAGAATGTCTTTTAAGTATCATTCAAAGCTTGTGTGACACTGAAATAACATTACTTCAAAATCTAAATGAAAAGCACGACATTACCCCCGAAATGTATTTGACAAATTCTTTACCCTGTAAAGAAAATTTATCGCAATTCATCGATGCTATGTTGGATCATCTGATGTTGAATAACTCATTCATCACCTATCTTCCTATTTTACGAACACTACTTCTATTGAACGAGCACGATTATGGATTTTATCACTTGAGAGAACATTTATTAAAACGCACTGATCCTTTTTTGTTACTTCTAAATAAACTAGTAGACAGCTTTTCTAAAGAAAATGAAGAATGTTTGTCGATTGTCAATACGACAATGGAATTTTTAAAACAATGCATAATTCCTGAAGAACTTGCCGAACCTCTGTTTGCTAATCTCAGAACTATGAAAATGTCTGTAGATGAAGTGAAAACTATTATCGGATGGCAATTATTTGAAGATGCAGAAGATAAGCGCCATCCACTTTATCAATTAGAAAATCTATTAAAGGTAAATTATTTTTTAATTCTTTCTACCTTTATAACTAAATATTGTTAACTAATGTTGGGTAATTTTGTAGAAAACCAGCGAAGAAGATAAAACTTTTGAAAATTACTTGCTAGAAGGTGTAACTAATATTTTAGGTCTTTTGAATAAGGAATCTTCTGAAACAAAAGAATCATATGTGGAACCGCTACTTCCCACACCTGCACCACTCCTAGCACAATTTGCTAGCCGTCCCATATTTACCGTATCTGAAATAGTTGACGATCAGCTAATGTCTGCATATTGGTTAACAGCACCCGCAGATGAATTAAACGGAGATGCTGAAAATGTAGACTTAACTTAAAATATTTAAATTTACATTATTATAATTTAATTTGTTTAGATAACCTGTGATTTAGGTGAAATTGTTCGTCAACACCTACCCTCAGATATCAATTTAATTCGTGAAGTTGAAAAGTTATGTCGCATTTATCCGTCTGCTAATGTGGATCAAGATAATATTAAAGCAAAAGGAGCAAACCCTCAAAAAATTAAAAACAAAAAGGCATTTGGTAATTTATCTTTAATTAATATCTTTGAATTGTACATTATTTTTTACATTTTAGTAACACCAATTGCTCGTCGAGGATTTCCTCGTACTGTACAAGCAAGAGCTGATTTATTTAGATCAAGACCTCCCAATACATCGCGTCCTCCTTCCCTTCACGTGGATGATTTTGTTGCTCTGGAAACTTGCGGTGCTCAACCAACAGGACCTACTGGGTATAATAAAATAAGTAGAGAACTATTGGCAACATCTCGTGTGTCACGAGGTTCCAGAGGGAGACCTTTTACATCTTCAGATCGGGCAGTTCCATATCGACAGATGTAAGTTATTTTTTTTTTTTTTTTTTTATTAAAACTCCTTTTACTACAGCAATCTATCCAGGGATAATAAGCTTATTTGTTAACAAATTAATTTTAACATGGAGAGTATTGTTCCATTGAACAATCTCTTTACAAGTATTTTAATCGGTTATATTCATTTACAATTCAATTTGTGAGGTTCTGGAGCTATTCAATGTCTGTTCACTAAATCAGCTGGTTGATATCTTTTTAACCTGCGCTCTCCATTAGCTCGTTCCAACAGTTGGGTAGCAAACACGTTTGGGTGACTTGAAAGTTTTTCTTCATGTTTTAGGCTGTATCTTCTTATCTCCTCCATAATCGAAGGCAATGGAATATCTCTCTGTATCACAGAGTTTGGTACATAGTACGGCGCATCCACAACAGATCGAAGAACCTTATTCTGAAAACGCTGCAGTATTTCTATGTTCGATTTGGCGGCTGTACCCCAGAGCTGGACTCCATAAGTCCATATGGGCTTCAAGATTGTCTTGTACAGCAGCACCTTATTCTCGACAGAGAGTTGTGATTTTCGACCCATGAGCCAATACATCTGCCTTAATTTGTGTCCCAATTGCAGTCTCTTTGTAATGATGTGCTTCCTCCAAGTCAATCGACGGTCCAAGTGCATACCAAGGTATTTCGTGTTATCACCCTGTGGTAGTTGGCAGCCATTAAGTATTACAGGTGGGCAGGTGTCTCTTTTCATAGTGAAGGTCACTTGTATAGACTTCGTTTCGTTAGCTTTTATTCGCCATTTTTCATCCAGTCTTGTATCTTGTTGAGGGAATTTTGTAAGTTACGAGATGCCATTAATGCATTTTCGTGTGAGGCGAGAATAGCTGTATCATCAGCGAAGGTCCCAAGAGTGACCCATTTTGTTGTCGGTAGATCATATGTGTACAACAGGTATAGGAGAGGTCCGAGGGCACTTCCTTGGGGAACTCCAGAATTAATTTGATACAAGTTGGTGTAATCGTTATTCATCTTCACAAGGAAATGTCTGTTATCAAGATAGGATTTAAGGACTAGATAATAGTGATAGGGAAGTTTGGATTTAATTTTGTACAATAGTCCCCTCGTGCCAGACCTTATCAAAGGCCTGACTGATGTCCAAAAAGGCGGCCGAACAATAGCGCTTGTTGTTCAAATCACTGTTTATTTTCTGAACTAACCGATGTACCTGTTCTATCGTACTATGATGTTGGCGGAAGCCGAATTGATGGTTTGGTATGATTTTTCTTTGCTCTAATATAGGTTTTAGTCTCGCGATTAATGCCTTCTCAAATACCTTCGATAGTGTCGGCAACAAGCTAATTGGCCTATATGATTTTACGTCCTCGATGTTTTTCCCAGGTTTCGGGATCATTATGATCTGAGCCACTTTCCACTGGTTTGGGAAATGGTTAAGGGATGTTATTGCATTGAATATTTGTGTTACAGCCTTATAACCTTTCTCTGACAGTTGTTGTAGTACTTTTCCGGTGATCAGATCGAAACCAGGAGCTTTTTTAGGGTTGATTGCGTTTTTGATAATTTTCTTGATTTCCTTAATCTTAAATTTTGCAATTGGAAAATCTAACTGGAATGGTGCTTTCAGATATTCAAGAATTATATTTTCCTCCTCCAATGAAGTTAGTGATGGATTAGGTAGAAAGGTGTTGGACAAGTGTTTTGCAAAGACATCAGCCTTCTGTTTGTCATTTCTAGTCCACTTATTATTGCAGTCCTTGATTGGGGGATTTATTTGCTGCGGTGCTTTAAGCTTTCTTGTGGCTTTCCAGAGGGAATAATCGGAAGCTTTTGACGCGCTTAGGTTTTCAAGGTAGTTTTTTATTCCTTGGTTTCTGTTTTCCGATAATATTTGTTTCAACTCTCTGGCAGCCTTATTGAGTTTGGTTTTGTCCGCTGGAAATTTTGTTTGTTGCCATCTTCTTCGCAATACACGTTTCTCTGCTATTTTTTTGTTGGATTATGTATGGCGTTACTTCTTTAATTTCCTTATCATTGATATCAGGGGTAGATCTCCATGCAGCTTGCTGGATACTAGTTGTTAATTCATTTACTGCAATTTCCAGTTCATCCTCTGACCTCAGTGATATTTTTAAGGAAATGAGATTGTTCAATTCTTCTCTGAAGATGTTCCAATCAGTTTTACTGCTGCTGAGAGTAGGTTGTTTTTCTTTCTTAGCAATCTGAGAGTGAATAGAGAGGATCACCGGTGAGTGATCGGAAGAGAGATCTAAGCAGGTTTGTATATTGATCTTTTTTATATCAATGCCCTTTGTGACAAAAAGTCGATTACATCAGGGCTCTTGTGTCGTCATATGGCCAGTGAGTTGGGTCGCTCGTGGATATAGTTTTTAGAGTTTTGGTTTTTATTGTTTTGAGCAGTTCTCTTCCTCTGGTGGTTGTTAATTTGGAGCCCCAAGTAGGGTGTTTAGCGTTGTAGTCGCCGCCAGCAATGAACTTCCTGCCCAATGTGTCAAAGAATTGGTCGTATTCGTTTTGTTTAATTATGCATCCAGGTGGGCAGTATATGGAGGATATAAGGCATTCGCCATTTCTATCTTCCAGGATTACGCTTGTTGCCTGTAAATATTCTTTATCATATTTTTCCACTTCGTGGTGTTTTATGATATTGCGGATAATTATGGCTGTGCCACCGTGGGCTTTACCCTCTTTGGGGTGTTTAGTAAAGTATATTTTATAATTGGGAATTTTTATATTATGTTTATCAGTAATTTTGGCTTCTGATATTAGTAGGATATCAATTTCTTGATCTGCCAAGAAGGCTTTTACTTCGAGTAGGTGTTGATTCAGTCCGTTAGCGTTCCAAATGCATATTTTGTACTTGAGGTTTAGTGGCATAATTGGTTTTTGTTGACGAGGACGGTGAGTAGGTTTAACATGGTACTCATATTTCTGGCATTTTCTATTTTGTTCAATAAGTTCCTTTAATAGGTCTTTTAGTTCGCTTATTTCACTAGGTTGTTGGTTTTGTTTGTAGTTTGTGTAGGACTGTTGTGCACTGCCTCTTGCTACTTCAACGTAGGGTATTACTTGGTTGATTTGGTAGGCTAGGAAAAGCATTTTCATAATTTGATGTTTGATGATAAGTTTTCTGTTTATTGGCATTTTCCGTTGGCCGATCTGATTCTTTTTTTTTTTGGTAGAGTGGGATATAATTTCTGTTGTAATTCCTTGTGAACTCGGCAACCTCGATAGTTAGCAGGGTGGTTACCATTACAATTAACGCACGTTACGTCTTTGCTTCGTTCCTGTCTTTTACATGGTTTAGTTCCATGGTCTTCTGCACATTTAACGCATCTTGGTGTTCTTTTGCAGAAGTTTTTGGTGTGGCCATAGGCTTGACATTTCATACATTGTGGGATTATGCGCTTAGCATGTGGTGGTTCTATTTTGACTGTTGAGTGATGAAGTCGTGTTACTCCGTATATCTCTTTAATGTCTTTTATGTACTTTAGGTCCACATAGAACATTGGTAGTGGTGTGTATGTTGTTTTATTATCTGTTATCTCTTTTCGCTTAATATTCCATATGTTTGTAGACTCGTAGCCTAATTTTCCAAGTTCTTCTTTTATAATATTTACTTCCGTTGCCGGGTGTATGCCTTTTAGGACAACTCTAAAACCTTTTTCATCCTTGAGTTTATATGTGTGATATTCGGTTTTTAGCTTATCGAGTGCCTCAAGGGTTGGGCAAAAGTGCTCTTTTAAATAGTTGTACTTTCACCGTGTCGATTCCGAGGGTCTTAATTTGATACTCGCCTTTGGTTAATTTTAATAACATTGCATGCAGGGGAGCGATCTCTTCGACATGGTAAACTGTTATTGGAGGTGGTCTGCGTTCTGGTTCCACAGCTTGTTGCACGTTATTATGTTCTGAATCGTTATTTACTTGTGGTGCGTCAGTTCCATTATCGTTTTCAACATCAGCTCCATCAGCTTCCATGAGCTCACCATCCTCAGCAAGGACCGAAAATCTATTTTTTGTTGCGGTATGGTTTTTACTGAGCCAATAGTCTGATATCTTACTCTGTTTTCTTGCACCCATTTGTTCAGGGCTACGAATTCTTTTTTTCTTGTTTTTTACTGTCTGAAAGTCACTCTCATACGATTGATTTCGAGTTTGTTGTTCAATTGCTTGATCATTACTATTCTGACCTAGATGATTCACTGTCGCCCCAGTTAAATCATTGTATGCAGTTTGGTTCATATTTGGCATAATTAGTCCTGGGTGTGCTGTTGGCTGTTGAGGTTGCTGTGCATATTGAGGGACGGCTACATATGGAACATTATGCTGTTGGTAATAATACTGTTGCTGCCCATTTGAGTTACACAAAGTTTGCATCATATGTGTTTGTTGGGGGGCACTTACTTGTGGAATAAACTGTGGTATACCTTGTTGGGGTAATGGAATAAAATTTTCCATCGCTCCTACCTGCTGTTGCAACACCTGTGCATTTTGGTTGTAATAATATGGGAGGACATCGGACGTTACTGCCATAGCTGCACTTTTCTGGTGGGTTTGAGACTCATCCAATTGTGGGACACCGCCATTGGGATTTCTTTTAGGAGGCGGCGTGCGGTGCATTTTTTACATTTTCCTAACCTCAAAATGTTGTTATGGCTAAAAAAGAATACTTAACAGTGCAAATCCGCAAAAAACAACAATTACCGCCGTTCTACAACATTCACTTCATATAATAAGCGTATTCAAATCTCTAATATTGTCTATAGCGACTATTTTTCTACTATATTAGCTTCCAACTCAAGTTTACTAACTGTAATCGGTGCCAGTGGCGTAGCAGTTATTTTTATAAATAAAAACTCATCAAAGGTGAAAACAAGTAACACTCTGGAGATTACCTCCTTCCCAGCTGCAAAGAAGACTTTTAAATTTCAACTTAATTGAGGGTATATTTTAATCCATGTGTAATTTTTAAATAATTTATTAAAAAGATATTAATTATTATTATTGAATCTCATTATTGAATTGATATTTATTGAATCTCAAATATGTTGCTTCAAGTAGCAAACAAGAAAATTAATTTCAGAAAATTATACTCGTTGATGAGATATCTTTTTAAAGTCAAAGCTGACTTAGGTTGGTATTCTGTAACTAATCCCTTATCTCTTCTCGGATGGATTTCTTTCTCGAAAGGAAAACTTGGTTTTCATTTACAATGTCAAAAACGTGTCAAAATTTAGGGTGTAAACTAAGTTTATCATTTTTTAAAGAATCTGTAGCGAGATGATGTGCTGAAAAAATGTTCCCCAATGTGGATTCGAACTCGAGCATATGAGATGTGAATACGCGTGCTAACCAACTGCACTACTGAGGCAAATAGTTTATGTTGCACAGATCTGCTATATGAATTACTAATTCTAGAACCGCCACAGATCTTTTTGTTAATACCAAGTTACAGAATACCAGCCTAAAGCTTTTGTGTAACAATAAAAAAGTTCAAATAAGGAAAAAAAAATTTTTGCTTCTAAAATTACTTCAAAATTAGATATATTATTAACCTTTGAAATTAATATTTGATTCAAATTTTTAAAAAAATTTGAATTAAAAATTACTTCATTCAATTTAAGAAAAATTAGTGCTTATCAGGTCATCATAACTCCTGTATATCATTTCAAAAAACTTTGGAAAACTACCTTGTGATTTATTGCTATGTTGAAGTTGAGAAAGTTTTTTTTTAACTAAACAACTCATAAATGTAATTTTTTTCAGGTCATGGTGGAATACAGGCTTAGGAAGAGGACCTTACCATTAAAATAAAGAAATTATTTATTACTTAATGTATTAGAAAATAATATACAAAAATAGATTACAAAAATTATATAAAACTAGATTAATACATAAACTCTGGATAGATTATTGTTTTCTGTAATTTTTCAATTTGGCAATTTTATTTAGCGAAATTTCACCCCATATGAAATTTGGAACATGAATAATATGTGAACTGAACTTTGAAACGAGCTATTTTTGTACTTGGCAAATCAGTTCTTTTCATGGCTTCATTTTGTAAATACAAATATCATCACAGGGCTGCCATAGACATGCAGGTGAAGTGTATAGAAAAGTTTTCGAAAATTTATTATAATGTCTATTGTAATTCCACACAAATTATATACCAAAATATAGACTTTGTTAGTAAACCCTGTAATCTTCAGACCAAAAAAGAATTCTAGCTTTGCATAAGGGGTTAAGGTAAACTGGGCCAAAATCTACCTGAAAATGGTAAACTGGGCTAAAGGCAAATTCCATTGAAATTTTAAAAATGATAAACTGAACCAAAAACAAAATCTTAAGAAATTAATTTTTTTTGTTGGTAATTAAAAATCGGATGTGGCCATGCCCATGACTTTATCATATTTTTATTAAATATTAAAAATAATTTTTAATAATAAAAGAAAAAAATTGCTCCCATGAACCAATTTTATCCAAAATTTAATCAGCTCTAATTCCTCCCATAAACATAACAAATTTCAACTTCAGTCTTGAAAATCCTTTTAGTTTTTAAAATATTAAATAAAGGCTAATATTAAATAATAATATTTAAAATAATAAAAAACAATAGTTTTTATAAACAAATTTTAACTAAAATTTAATCAGTTCTAAATATTGATTAAAATATGCGAAAACCTAAATTTAGTTTAGAAATTCGTTTTACTTTTGGAAATATTAATTAAAAACTAATATTAAATAATAAAACTTAAAAAAATAAAAAAACAATAGTTTTCATAAAACAATTTTAACTAAAATTTAATGAGTTCTAAATCTCGACATAAGTATGCTAAATCCTAAATTTCATTTTGAAATTCATATTAGTTTTGAAATATTAATTAAAACTAATATTAAATAATAAAATTTAAAAAATAAAAAAATAGTTCCCGTGAATCAATTTTAGCCAAAATCTAATCAGCTCTAAGTCTCAACATAAGGATACAAAACCCAAAATTTTGTTTGAAAATTCGTATTAGTTTTTGCTGTAGGTCGCACACAAAATTTGACCACACACACACATACACACCATCATACACACACACACACACACACACACAGACATTTTTGGAAATGGTCTTATTTTACTCAGGGACCTCAAAAGTGTAAATCCATCAAAATCTCAAATTTTTTTCTGCACGAAAACAATACTTTCTCATATTACATATGATAAAGTAAAAATATTTTTATTTAGTTTTTATTGGTACTATATATTTTATTATCTTAAAATTTTCTTCGCAAGTTATGTACTATAAACATAAACTTACCACTATTTATAAGAAATTAAATTAAGGGTTATGCCTACTTAGAAGATCGATTAAAATCGAACATTTATTATTTTTTTTTGGGAAAATGTTTACATATTTCTGCACAACAATTAGTATAATCAAAAGAGCTTTATTTAGAAATCACCTCATAATTTTTTTGTACAAAAATATTAAACAATACTCAAGTTACGGTCGTTGTTCGACAACCCTATTTTTAATAAGTGTTTTGCGGTGATCAGTGCTATACGGAGCCAAGTTATCTAAAATTAAAAATTCAAAAAGATTTAGTTAATATACGAGTTTATCTAGTACTTAACGAGGCCATATTTCAAAAAATTGAATTTTGACAAAATGGCAACTGTTCAAAGTTAAAATATCGATTTTCGTAAGAAAAAAGCGATATCTTTTGTACATAAAATGAAAAATACGCACTAAAAGAAAAAATCCCCCCGTTAAGTACTAGATTTGGATGTCTAAAGAAAGTATAAAAAATTTTAAATAAATTTATTCACTAGTTTTGAAATATCTTGATCACCGACTTTCAATATGTACTACTGAGATAGTCGCGTTTAAAGTTGTATATATGCAATTTACACTAAAGCAGAAAGGTTATTTTTTTACTTACACGAAGTCATATAACTTTGTAAAAAAACAACAGATTGACGCAAAACTTGTAGGGGACATTTCTAACATTATATACTTTAAGAAAATGTACTTTTTGAAAAATCGATTTCTAAGTAGGCATAACCCTTAAAATCAAATAAATCTACGCGAAAAGATAGATCAGGTTGTAGGTTGGAGTTAGTTTTTTATATATTTTTTCGAGTTGATATGAAATAGGTGGAATTTGCATGATAAGGTAGATTGGTTGGTAGGTTTGGCACAGTTTATCATTTTCCAAATTTGCCTCAGTTTATTCCTGCATAAAATTCGAAAACAAAGATTCTCAGGTGTGTTATAATACCTTTAAACTTGTAGTACTGCCAGCAAACATTATGATTTATCTATCACCAATTTGGTGTAGGTCATGACTGGCACAGCATTCAGCTTTTTTGGAAAAAATAAAGTTTGAAATTATCGTACTATATTTGTAATTGTTTCAATTGCTTTTATGAAAAAGCTGTAGTGTAGTGATCTAAAGCGTTTTCCAGTAACTTGGGCTCTCAGGTTCCAGATCATTCTGGGCCAAGATTTTGCTTCACATTTTTTTCGATAGTTCTTATGGGAAACTCGATAACCATAAGAGATATGGAAAAATGGATAGCGCATCCTCAATTTCTATTTTTGAAAGAAACTTGATAACGAAATGCTGCAATTTCTTTGTTTTCAAACTCGAGGTTAAAGTTTGATTTTTCAACTTTTGATAAACGTCAATAACTCGGTTGTTTTGAAGTTACCAAATTTTTTAACACTTTAAGAGTAGTATAATAAGCCACAGAGATTTTAAATATCTGTGTGAATTTCAACTTATAATATAAAGTTGTGTTCTTAAATTGAAACCATCTTTTAAATGATATATGTATGTCCATTATTTTATTTTCATCCCATTTTATTAATAAATGTTAAATAAAAAACTGTAGCCTGGAAAATTAGATACGGTCAACTCTCGTTATAACGAATATCAAGGGACAGAAAAAATTCGTTATATCGAAATTCGTTAAAATTCGATATTTGGGAAAAATTTAAAGAAAACGTAAACTAATACACTAGAAATTTGTTGTCGTTTAATAAAATAAACAATATAACGCTTATATGTGACAAAAATTAATAAAAAGTGGAGAAGGAATTCAATTCGCATGTTAGAAAGGCCAAGGGGGGGATTGTTATGGGCGGTGCAGTTATCAACAGACATGATAATTTTTCTACGTTGTTTTAGCATAGCATTGTTGAAGGTTTCAAGCCATTCATTCCACAGTTCAGTGTAGTCATCCACAATGTTTTGTTGCTTCTGTATCATTAGGAAGGACTTGACATGTTCAAAATACCTGGTTTTAGCGGATTTTGAATGTAAATAATAAAATTGTATAAATATTAAAATATATTATAATATAATGTATATTATTATAAATCTCTTATTTAGGACTGAAGGTTTAATCGAATGCATCGAGTACTGTAAGCACGGGCCTACAATCTAAGCATCATAGGCTGTGAGAATCGTATGGTGTCGGCTGCCAATGGTACCTATAAGCTGGTTTGGCCAGTGCCTCTATTTGCAAGCAAATGCAAATAAACAATACGGCCTAGTGATTTTAGCACTATTATTGCAATACTGCAAGGAAAAAATAAAAGCTGTATAAATAATAAATATTAAAGACGTTATAAAGTTGAATTCGTCACTGACTGACTGACTAACTCACTCATTCATAATTTACAGGGCATATGTAGAGAGGTCGTGAGAGCCGAAATTTGGTGGGTAGGTGGGAATCGACGGGGATTGAACGGGAAAATTGTCGGATTTTAGGTGAGGGGCACGGAAGGGTCGAAACAGGCGAAAGGGACCCAAAAATGTGGAATTCCAACTAGAAGGTCGAAATTTTGTGGGCAGGTTGGGCGAGGCAGAGAGCGCGATACCGATTTTACTTTTTAAATTTCTTCTAGGGCGCCCCCACAACACTTCCGCTTTCTATACGTTTTTCGCTACTTCTTCCACAGTTTTTCGAAAATTTCGATTAAATTTAGGCAGAGGGTGTGCGACGGAAAATGGAGTTTTGTCGGAATTAACTTTTGAATTTTGCCCGTTTTATTTTTAGAGCGCATGCGAAGTTTTTCCTTTGAAACGCAAGGGTGGCTTTGGTTGAAGACCGATCTTTGCGTTGATTTGATGTGCACAAATTTTGCGTAGGCCGGACCTAACATGTCTGTTCTTGAAAACCGCTACTGCTTCAGATGTGCCTGTTATCCTATTTTATATTGTCAATGATGGCAATTCATTAACATAGGAGGACCACCGTCTTTACGTGCCTTCCGAAGCACGGAGATGGCATTGCAAAGTAAGCTCTGTCCGGAATCAAAGCGCCTTACGTTAGCAGTTGATCACGCTAACGACCAGGCCAGTGCCGTCCCAGTCATTTTTATTCCAATTTACTTAAAAAATTTTACCTAATTTTTTTATATTTAACCCCGACCTAAAAAAGAGATGTTATCAAGTTTGACATGTGTTTGACTGTGGCTTCATAACTCTCCAGGAAAAATTAAATTGTGATGAATTTTTATTAATAATAGAATAGCTTGTCGAGAAGGTTCTTAAAAAAATTTGTTGCAATTTCTCTAAACATTAAATTTAGTTATGAGTTCCTTTGCAATCAAATCTTTTTCATGCGCCATATCCAGTTCCCCAAACGTTGGCGATTCAACTTGGCCGAAGCCAAGATGAATTTACTAGGGAATATAACTCGTGGGGTGGTTTCCCGTTGCCTTCCCCATAATTCACAGATTGATATTGGACGTTTCGATCACAGCAGTGTACCTAAGAGAAGCTGGATTCGAACCCTGAGCTTAGGCTCCTTAGTCGATCCATGTATGCTTCGCGCTATACTACTGTATTATGGTGCATTCAAATAATGACCATTTTTCAGTTGATTCTCGTTGAATTTCACTTGTAAATTTTAAATAATAAGTGATTTGGTGATCATTATGGTATTATTAAATTAGTGATAAGCATGGTTTTTTATATTGATTTAATATCCAACTTTAATTTTTATATAAAAAATAAATTGTACAACATAGCAATGTTCCAATAATGCTGAGCCCAAACATTCCACAAAAAATTAAAATTTCAATTGGTGGGGATAGCTTAAGAGGATTATCATTGGCTAATGGTAAAATGGGTACAATAATTAAGTAAATAAACATGTACATTAATCCAAGGCAACTTAAAGTTAAAAATGTGTTTCCAATATTCTTATCGCTAATCATTTCCTTTATTTGAAAAATTCTATTCAAAATACTCTAATTCAAATTTCTTAAAATCCTCTTCGGTAAGTGAAACTTGCTTTGGGCGTTTCTTTTCAGTTTTAATTTTCCAGTCTGATATGTTACCAACAGGCTTTTTTGTTATGGCTCTTTGTACCAACTAAAAAATTAATAATCAATTAGTGAGCAATTTATATAATATTTGATTACTTACCCGAGCAGTAATATTTTTGTCTAAATTAATTTTACACGCTTCTTCTATCAATTCAAGTTTCTTTAAATTACTCTGCAGTATCTCGGCTTTTGTTTTACACTTGTTTCTAGCTTCTGCTATTGTAGTTTTAGCTGATGGTTGAAGAACTGCTACTTTATTAGCTAAAATTTTTTCAATTATTTAAACATAAACATTTATATTCTGAATTAAATTTCTTTGCGTTTACTAGAATTACAGATCTGTTTTTCTGTGGGTAGGCATATTTGTTGATTTTGATTGACTACTTTTTCTATTTGTAAAAATTGGCTATTATATGTTATTTAATATTTCACTTACAACTTAATACAACAATTACAACTGCCTTTCAGAAGGAAGACAGTCAGAATAAAATTTTTATTTCACCCATGCTCGAACTGAGTTAGTCAACACATTGAAGTATCAGACCATGGCTGTGCACGTCTTTCAATCTAAGGGTACACAAGCACTATGCAGCTAGCCGTCTGGTTGGCCACAGTGGACGTTTGATTATGCAAGCCACAACCTGACTGCATAGTGCATATTATATTAACAGCCCTCCAAGCAACCGGAACGGTTTGTGGGCAACCACAATTTAATGCGTTTACAAATTTTTATGTATAGAGTTGCGGTTAACTGGGTGGCTAGCTGCATAGTGCGTATGTACCCCAAGAAGGCCGAAATGATATAAAAATATGTTATTTGTCAGTTGCCAAATGTTTCGTTTACTTTGGTTTTCACCTGACCCAATTGTTTTTATTGCTAAGCCAGTGTTAATCATATTATTTGTAAAAAGATGTTTTGTTCGACTATCGTACTAAAATTTCATTAATTTAAAAAAAGTTTCTATTGCCTTTAAAATATATTGCTCTTCTTTTTCAGTTTTACATCTGATAATCTGTTCCAAATGACAATTTCTCTGTTATGAGATTACGACAAATAACAGAATGTTGTTACTATCAATAATTAACATAATTTTAGATCCACCACGTTGATTATAGTTAATCTTATTATCGAAATTGCATATAAGTTATAAAGATTTCAAATTAACATAAAAGTATTACCTTTACGTCCTCGATGTTTAATTCTTTTGAAAACTTTGTGGTTTTCGGGAATTGCAATATTTAAATTCTTAGATTTTCCTCGAATTCTTTTATCTAAAATATTTAAGTTAATTAAATATCTACTTATAATCACTAAAAAAATGTTGTGTACCTCTTTTTGAACTAAAATCGGAATCTACGATTTCCAAACTTTTAATTACCATCGAAGCGGACATTTTAAAATATAATTTAAATATGATTTATCCACTACAAACTACATAATTCGAATCAAATGCACAAAACAGCAAGTGATATTCGTTATTTTTTAAGGTTAGAACGTAATGTAATTAATAAGCTAGATGGCGCTTTACTTGAAAGTTTGTACAGTGCGCAAAATTAAAAAAATAATGTACTTGAGAAATGATACATCGAGGTACGTGGTACGATGGCTTTGGCGTATTCGTGCTCCAATTGGTTTTAACTCATAAATAGGAGAAGTTATTCTTGGATCACGGCGATCTGTGAATCAAGTTCGATAATTGATTGGTTTTTAAATTTTTAACCAGTCACTGAACAATCACCTGATTTACCAGTTGATGAACCAGCTGTATATAACAAGTTAATCCTCAGATTACGGTGAACCGCGGATTAAGGTTGGTATTGGTTGGTTTTAAATTTTAACCAATCAGGTGATTATTCGGTTAGAGTTAATATTCACAAAAATAATTCGAGCAACTTCAGATCCCGATTACTGCAAAATGACTAAAGTAATTTTTTGGTTGTTATCATTAAATGGCCAGTATTTTTTTAAAGGGTCGCGGTCTAGCGCTTAAGTGCGTCAACTGCTAAACCGAGATCCCCGGTTCAAATCCGGACGGAGTGAGAATATTCTGACCGTCTTCCCTCGGCAGGCAATGGCAAACCACCGAGGTAGAATGCCAAGAGAACTCTAAAAAATAGAGTCACCAAACCCTCTTGAGGGTAACCGGACTGTGAAGGAAGGAATTCGTACATATAGTATAATAATATTTTGGATTTAGTAAAACACTTTGTTAATTAGTCGACGTTTTGCTCTATTTATGGTAAGCTTCTGCAGGACTGGAATTCTCAATACAGTTTTACTAAATCCCTGTCCAATATCCCGAAAAAAAACCACTCCAGTATTAATATTTGTCGTTAGTAATCATTTTTAATATACAATAATTATTATAAAAATTTTATTTAATTTATAAAAATTGAAATATAGAGAAATTTTAATTATAGAAATTATACATAAAATATTATTTATCGGGAATGACCTGCTATCTGTCGGGACAACATCCACACTTTGCCGAGTAGGACCGGTCTAGGGAGATATTTTTAGAGGTGACGGTTCGAATTACCTGATCACGATTTTATCATTTTTGAAGTGGATTATGAAAGATAAGGGTCCCAATAGCATATAAAAAAAAAATAAAATTTACGGAATATTCACACAATTTTGAAAAAACGGCTTTAAAGTTACTTTGGAATGCAATTTTATCATCGGGTCTTTTGAAGTGTAACCCGCCCTCAAAATTGAAATAGGATGTGGCGACAGTAAATATACCAGAATCCCGGTTTTTACAACGAATTATGATAGATAATGGTGTAATTAGCTAATAAAAAGAATTAAATTTGTATCGGACAACAAATTTTCGAAAAAAAATTACTTTTTGTGTGAATTCGTTTCTGATGTGATTGCGCTGTCAAAACCTACTCTCCGGCTTCGGGCGGTTTTGACACGCGCTAAACTTATTAAAAACATCCCTTAAGTGGTTCCAACTCGAAAAGTTTGAAAGTTGACGCGACGGATCTCAGAGAGCGACTGGTATCTCCCCACCACTAGTCACTGTCAACCCAGGCACAGCACACGTACCGTCAATCAAATGTATTCCATATTTGGCATTTTAATACACAAAAATACACTTACATGTATTTCTTATGGAAAAATTGCAATTTTCAAAATTAAATTGTGGCGTTATTACAACTCCGACAAGATTGATTCTCACCTTAAAGAGCTTGTATTTTTGTATTCTTTAGTTTGGTCAAGCCATTTTTATAGGGAAAAATGTATTTACGAATCCCTAAATTCGAACTTTTACCATTTTTAGATAGTAAAGCGTTTGTAAAAACTGCTTGGAGCGGTCGGAGCAAAGAGGATCAAAGCGGAGGTTGCGGAAAGTTGATTTTGACTAACGCAACCACACCCAATCTCGATTTTACCCTAAAATTATTTTCATAAAATACTTGTTAAATCGTCGCGTTTCAATGTTTTATTCGAATAATAGTACACATACGTGACGGCTGCATCAAAAAGTGATGAAATACATGATTTTAAGTAAAATTAAAAAAAATCAGAATCGGGGAACTTGAGGTTCGAATTTAGCCTATCATGCATATAAGGGCTGACCAAAAGTAATAACACTTATTATTTATATATTTATATATATAATATTTTTGCATTCTTCAGGGTGCATAGTAAAGTGGAGTAAACAGTATTATAGTTAATTATTTAGGTTAAACCGTTAGTCTTACGATAAAAAAGTAATACTATTACTTAATAGTAATGTTTGTAGACAATTTCCTAAGCTAAAAATTCGATAAAAACTATTTTTTTGAAGAATGTAAAAGTTAACGAGATTTTCGCGAAAAAACCTTTCTTTCACCATGAGTAACATTTTTAGCGGCGCACGTAGCGATGGGGACTTTTAAAATTTTGTTTAAAACCACAAAAGGTAGATTCATACGAAAATCAGCTTTCCCCTAATTTTACCGGCGATCAATGCCTTTATTCCGTGTACAAATAGCCATCACCGTCACTGCATATTCGGCTGATTCAGATTTTAGAATTAGCTTTTGTAAATATTAGCTTTTTATATTTTTTAATTAATAATTTACTTAACATTATAAATAGATAATATCCAAATCAAAGTGCAACAAGTTCATTATCGATCACATGTGCGGCGTCCATCATAAATATGTACGATAAAATTCTCGTATGAACAAAAATTTTATTATTTTCACAATTTGTTATAAAATAAAAAATTCAAAAATAGTATTTACTCACTGCTAAATCATGGTTAAAATAACTAGAAAACTTATAAGCACTCCAAATGCTCCAAGACCTGTGGCTCCATATAAGTAAGTCACTTACTTTATTTAAAATAATGGCATTTTTTCTTACATCATGTGCCTATTAAAAAAATGTATTAAGTGTCAATATTGACAGCTCACGTTGTTTATAATTCGAAACATTTTTTTTCTAATAAATTTAACTAGGCAATTTAAAATATGTGGGTACGCCTACTAATTAATTTCTTAAATTATGCTTTTTACTAATTTTTAATTAATAAATAAATAAATTAATAAAAATAAGTAATTAAAACATTATTTATGTATTATTTGAGAATAAATTAGAGCCGATTTCATAATGAATTTTAATTCAGTATTAACTTTTAGTTAATGTAGACATTTTAGTTCATTAAATATTTAATGGCGAATTAAAATTAACCTAAAAATTATTTTGGTATTTTATTTATTTTGTTATGCAACATTTACAAAATATAGGTTTGTTCGCTGGACATGTTTCGAACTGTTCTGAACAGTTTACGTCACACTGAGTTTTTTAAAGCCAACATCCAACGAACACTTTTAGAACAACTTATCGTCGATAAGTTAAGACCTAACCTCAAAATATTTGTAAATAAGTTGTCATTGCAATGTCAAATATGAATAATTTAAGTTATAAGATATTACTACTTAAATTGCAATATCTTATAGCTTAAATTATTCATATTAGATATCACAGTTACAACCTACTATTTATAAAATATTTTGAGATACTAGGTTATCTACAACAACGATATTCCAAAAGTGTTTGTCGGATGTTGCCTCTGAAAAGCTGTCAGTGTGACGTAATCAGAAACTGTTCAAAACAGTTCAGAACATGTACAACAAACAAACCTTATGCCACTAACTAGATTAAGTTATTATTCACTAGCAGCGCAAAAATTTGAATTTGGAGAAATAGAAAAATTAATTAAAACAAAAATTTTAACATTTTGGAAATTTTTCGAAATGCAAAAAAGACAAACATAGTCGACCTGAATTATAAATTGAAAAGAAAATATAGTAGAGGTGATAGGCCAATGAAAATCTAACAGGTAGACACCTTTTTCACAACACACCACCAACGTAAACATTCATGCGAATGCGACTCTGCTTTTTATCATGTTTTTATTTTATTGCATTTTCTTTATCAATCTGGCTCTGCGGAGTTCAATTCCACTTTGTGGATAAGATCTTAGATCATCCAGTAAATTGTAGAAATTATAATTTTTGTTTGCTATTTTTTTCATTCGACGATGTTGCTGAATACGACTCTGATTTTTCGAATGTTTACGTTGGTGGTGTGTTGTAAAAAAGGTGTCTACTTGTTAGATTTTCATTGGCCTCAACTATACAGCTCAACTATATTATTTACATTTTTAGTTGCCCAATTTTTCGCTAAAACGACGAATGAACGAATATTACCGCTTAACAAGAAATATATTTCGATCACCTTGATTCACTGGGGATACACTAACTTGTAATACATTTTTCTGCTTTTGTTTCACGAAAATGTATTACGAGCATGTCGAATGATAACATAATTCAAAAATTTGTATCGTTTAGAAATTGGATTTTGTGTTGATCGGCAAGATAATCCAAGGGAAAAAATTTATATATTCAGTATATATTCATTTTTACCGATGGGTACTTTACATCTCACCCATTATTTAATTTTATAGTTGTTTTACATTATGCATTTTTCGGTATTCCAATGTAATATGTATAATTAAATATTTTATTCATCACGTTCCAATTAATTTTTTAACCAACAAAAAAAAGGAGGTTATCAATTCGTCGGAATTTTTTTTTATGTATGTTACGCGATAATTTTTTACCACGTGAACCGATTTTGATGATTGTTTTTTTATTGGAAGGGGGTACCTTCGAGATGGTCCCATATTAATTTGGGCAAGTTCTGATGATACGATCCATGACAAAATAACAGAAATCTTCAGTTCTTGTGAGCAAGCGATAAATTGTTACCACGTGAATCGATTTCGATGTTTGCTTTTTTAGTGGAAAGGGTGTACCTAGAGGTACCACATCTCTAGGGTATCGGGATATTTGAGTTACCATGATGTTCTTATGGCGAAGTAAACATTGTAGTGGAACTTAATTAATAAAAATAAAAAAGATGACAATGGAACTTCTCAACGGCTTAGAGAAAGGGTGTTTTCTATTGCCAGATTCCTAACTGATTGTAATCAAATTGATGTTATCTTAAATCACTATTGTTAATATCACTAAAAAGAGAGAAATAAAATTACTTAAAAAAAACGCAAGAATTAAAAAATGTAAAATTATACTTCTTCTTCAAGTGCCATACACTTCATTGTGCGTAGGCGATCAGCAGCCGAAGCCAAGCTGACTTTACTAGGGAATATAATTAATGGGTGGTTTCCCGTTGCCTTCCCACAGTCCAAAGATTGATATCGGACCTTTGATCACAGCAGTGTAACCGACTCGACTAGGAATCGAACCATGGTCTACCGCTTTAAAGTCGGCCGGTGTATGCTTTACGCTACACTGCTGGTCTTAAAAAAATTATACTACAAAGTATAAAATATATGTAAATTGACTTTTATTGGCTTTTAAATCGCTTATTATAAAAACCGAACAATTATTTAATCAGATATTAACTGTAGTATAAATTTAAATGTAATAATTGTATTTTAATATGAATAAGTAATATGTGAAGTGTGGAACGTGCTTTAACTAGTATACGTTGAACTTCAGTCAAAGTATTTGCTGTGGGACAGGTATACATATATTGATAAAATGGATGTTTAGAGGTAAGCAACCCTAAAAACGCTGATCACGTTATTTTTGGTTTACATCGATAAATGTCAGTAGCAATCAACCCTAAGAACGGTGATTACATTGTTTTTGTTGTAATCAACAAATAGATGTAATTTGCAAATGCAGTCAGTTGCAAGTTGTGAGTAGTTAGTCTTAATTCATTCACGGACAGCAAGTAAGCCCCTGGATCATGTATTTGTTGATTAAATAAATAGTTGTTAAGGCGGTTATATTGTGGTTGAAATACAGTGCCTTATTTAAGTTAAGTTTTCTCCATTAATAATAAATTAATAATTAATTAATAAATAAGAAGAATTAATTCAAAAATTTAATTAGTTAAAACATAAAACTATTTCTGTACATTCTAGTAATAATGCCTTCAAATATCGGCAACTTAGAGCTCTTAGTTATCAATGACTTACAAAAATTAAAACAGTGTACGTAAATAAAATACATCTTTTCCTACTAATTTATTAACCGATCTGTAAACTTATCTTGAAATCACGCCGTTTTTAAATGTTTTCAATACAATTGCATTATATTTTGTTATATTTACAAGAAATTTGTTGTAATTCACGTCAATATGTTTGTGTAATACGTCTTCAGTTAACTTTATATAAATTTGCATGTTTTGAGATTTATTTTGATTTTTTTACAAAATCGCGATATGCGCACCTTAACCCAACTTTCATTTTTCTGAAAAAAACACTAATCTTCTGATAGTCAATGGTGATCCAAATATTTCAATAATACTGATCATATTTCATAACAAAAATATTATGAAATCAGTTCTAACACTTACATAATAAGTGGTAAATTAGAAAAAGTATAGAATTTATGTGTTATATTCTAACATTATATTGTTACCAAATATTTATAATTATAAACTATTTTAGTCAAGCCGTGTTGGTGGATAGAACTCTCTACGTTTCGGGCATATTAGGATTGAATAAAGATACAATGAAGTTAGTAGAGGGTGGTGTGATAGAAGAAACTCGCCAGGCTCTGACATCTTTAGGTTCCATACTAAATGCAGCTCAGTCGTCCTATGATAAAGTTGTTAAATGTACCATTCTTTTAAGTAATATTAATGATTTTGCTGCAGTTAACGACGTCTACAAAGAATGTAAGTATTTATGATGTACAACTATTTAAAAATTGAAGTAAAAATTGAGATTAAATGCAAAACCGGTTGGAATTCTTTACCCTTTCTAACCTAGATAAATTAAAAATTAAATTAGTTAAGAAGGTTGATGAATCGTTTGCAGGGGTGAAAAAGAATATGTTTATTCACGGCAAAGGTTATCAGGTAATCCAGTAACAGAGGCAAAAAAAATCGCTTTCCTGCAGTGTCGGGTAAATTTGATTTTTGGAAAAATTTTAGCGTTAATGAAAGTTCTGATTTTAGAATTCTTTTCCGTGATATTCCTTTGTCCGTTTATTCTAGGACAAAAGTGCTTTCTATAAACACAGAGGATGAAATTTTTTTACATATTTTGGAAGTAAAAGGTGAAAATGTCTATTTTAAAGGTGAGAAATGTCCATTTTAAACCTTTTACTTCCAAAATATACAAAAAAAACAAATTTGATTAACATGTTTTATTTTAATTTTATTTTTTTCTATTAAAAAAAATAAAAAAAATTTTTCTGAGAAAAACGATAATTTTTAACCGACTTGAAAAAAAAGGTTATACAATTCGTAGAAATCTTTTTTTTATGTATGTTACACGATAATTTCTTCTTAGGTTGATAATTCTGTGCGTTTTGAGTTGTAGAGTGTCTTTCTCTAAAACCGAACTGATGGTCTGGTATAAGGTCATTTGGATCAATTTCCTCTCTGATTCTTTTCAGGAACAGTTTCTCGAATACCTTGGACATAATTTGGAGAAGACTAATAGGTCGGTATGATGTCGCTTCGTTGGGTGGTTTGCCTGGTTTAAGGATCATTATCACTTGAGCAAATTTCCATGTTATGGGAAGTAGGATAGTCTCAACATTGCATTGTATATGGTTGTGAGAAGTACCAATGTCTTCTTTGATAGATGTTTAAGAATTTGTGCAGTTACAAGGTCGTAGCCTGGAGTTTTGTAGTTTTTTAGCAGTTTAATTTCATTCTGCACTTCTGCTGGAGTAAAAGATTTTATTGGTAATGATAGTTGGCAGGCAGTGTTTACAAAATGTTCTATCTCGTCGTCGCTGTTGTTTATATCCGAAACAAATAGTGTAAACGTTTGTGAAAATGAACTGCAAAGGTTTTTGCTTTTTCCTGATCCGTTCTAGCCCAAGTGTGATCTGGTTTTTTAATAGGAGGTACATGCTGTTGAAGTCTTTTAAATTTTTTTGTGGCCTTCCATATGGAGTGGTCGACTTTAGAGAGGTTTTCCATATAGTACGCAAATGTGGCATTTTGGGATTCTGTAATAGCACTGTGTAGTTGGTGATTCAATCTATTATACTTACTTCTATCTAGTTGATTTATTGATTGTTGCCATCTTTTACGTGCTCTGCGTTTCTGAATAACTAACTCTCTTATATGAAGAATTCTCTTATAAGAAGGTTATTCGCGAATACCTAATAAATCAGGTATTTTAAAAGGTGGATGACTTCTTGAAAAACCCTATAGAAATCGACTACACCGATAATCAAAGGTTAAGATGAAAAACAGTGTCTCTGCTGATCTTCGCCTTTTCAGCAAATTAGACTACATTAATTCACTTTTATATTTGTTTTTATGTAACATTTTGAGTTGATGTTATTGTTGTTGAATAAAGTTTTATTCATCACTCACTCACTCACTCAAGAAATCAAATTACCCGATAATAGTACAAACTATAAGTCATTGGGTTATAATTTTTAATCGAAAAAAATTATATGAAGTAGTTAAGGCTTGTTTTTAATTACAAAAATATTGATTTTAGTTTTCACACTTAATTATCCTGCCAGAACAGCATATGAAGTTGGAAATTTGCCACTAAACGCAAAAATTGAAATAGAGGCGATTGCACTAACGGGAGAGGTTTTAACAATTGCGGCAGCAGAAGGAGGTTGTTGCAAACTTTGAGATGTAAATATAAACATATGTAAATTAAACAATAAACGAAAATTTTACATTCTGAACTTATTTATAAAAACTGTTATTTTCTATACATAAGTAATCGTGTGAGGGAATGTGAAAATTAAAAAATGGAAAAACTCCTAGCGTGGACAACATCCCAAACGAACTTTTAAAATATGGTGGCACTATGCTAGCTGAAGCATTGACTTTGCTATTTAACGGAATCCTTCAATCACAAACCATACCAGAAGAATGGCATAACATAACCATACCAATCTTCAAGAAGAGGCAAAAAACCAACCCAGAAATTTTGAGAGAGATCGCCCTTCTCTGTTCAACATTGAAGTTGCTCACAAGCATTATAAGAGAGAAACTCCAATCTTACATCCAAAATAGAGAATACATTGTTTCTTGATTAGTTCAGGGCTACGATCTCTTTTCTTGTTTTTACTGTCTGATAATCGCTCACATATGATTGATTCACTGTCGCCCCAGTTTCTTCATTGTATGCAGTTTGGTTCATATTTGGCATTATTAATCCTGGGTGTGCTGTTGACTGTTGTGGCTGTCGTGCATACTGCAGGACGGCTGCATGTGGAACATTATGTTCCTGGTAAAAATACTGTTGCTGCCCATTTGCATCATACAAAGCTTGCATCATATGAGTTTGTTGAGGGACACTTGCTTTGGAATAAACTGTGGCATACATTGTTGAAGGGAACTTCGCTGCTGTTGCATGCTGCTGTTCGCACCTATGCGTTTTGATTGTAATAAAATGGGAGCCCATTAGATGCTGCACCTGTCTGGTGGGATTGTGATTCATCCAATTGTGGGACATTGACATTTGCTTTGGTAGGCGGTTTGCGTTTTCAATCATGTTGTTACGACTAAAAAAGAGTATTTAACAATAAAAATCTGTGAGAAGCAACAATTACGGTATTTCTACTACGTTTGCTACATTCAATAAAGGTATTCAAAACGTAACAAATTTAATCGAGGATGGTTACTGGCCTAGTAGTTAGAACGATCGACTACTAATGCTAAGGCACCCGGTTCAAACCCGGGAGTCTACAAAGGAAAATTTTTTTTCTGACTCTCTTTCTATCTATGACCGCCCCCGTGCTTCGGAAGGCACGTAATAGGAGATGGTCCTCCTATGTTAATGAATGCCATCATTAAAATAATATAGGGTAACAGGCACATCTGAAGCCAGTCTAGCAAACTACTTCAGATGTAAAACAAATAATATGCTCCGAGTACTAGAAGTGACTTTGGATCTTATCCGAAGCTGCTGCTGGAAAACACAGGTCTCAGACCTCTCGTAAGAAGAAGAAATATTCAAATCACTAATTTATCTATTTTTTTACCAAATTACCTTCCAACACAATTCACTACCTGTAGTCGGTGCCAATGGCGTAACTGGACAATAATATTACATCATCATCATCATCATCAACTGCACGTGTAAGATTAATTAACATTAATATTAATGCAATAAATAGTGAATTTAACTGCACATTTTAAAAATTGTAAGTCCTGAAATCTTATCTTTACGAATACGAACTTATGTAAATATACAGGGCGAATGTAATATTATAGCAATTTACCTCATTTACACATAAAACCATAATATACCAAATACCAAATGCATGTGCATGTGCATATACCAAAATATTGCGCTTTACACACTTGGCTTGATGATCAGATATCAAATAGAAACTTTGCAGAGGCATAATAAATTTCTATTTGTATAAATATACAATAATATTTAGGCTGTAATAGAAAATTTAACAATTAACTGCACAGATGCGGTAATACTTTTTATAAGTATTTATAAGTACTAATTTATAAGTACTGAATTCTTGTTTTTACAAATCTTTACGAATATAAACTTAAGTTAATACATGTCTGATATGTAACATTCAAAAATATACCTCATTTAAAATAAAACGTATGTCTCCGAAATATTGCGCTTTACACATTTAGCTTTATGATCAAACATTAAATAGAGGCATTGCAAAGGCAATAAATTTTATTTGTATAATATAATAAAAATATTTAGGTTTAAAAAAAATTTATTAAATTTAACTGCACAGATGCGGTAATTTTTGTAAGTACTGAATTCTTGTTTTTTACAAATCGTAAAAATTAATTAAATTAATCATGTCGAATGTAACATTCTAACAATATACCTCATTTACACATAAAACGATGTTCCAAATATTGCGCTTTACAATTTAGCTTATGATCAAACAAAAGGGGTTCCAATAAATTTCTATTTGTATATAATACAATAATATTTAGGCTGTAATAGAAAATTTAACAATTAACTGCACAGATGCGGTAATTTATACGTAAGTACTGAATTCTTGTTTTACAAATCTTTAGAATACAAACTTAAGTTAATACAGTGTTCGAATGTAACATTCTAACAATATACCTCGTTTACACATAAAACGTATGTTCCGAAATATTGCGCTTTACACATTTAGCTTCATGATCAGACATTAAATAGAGGCATTGCAAAGGCATAATAATTTTTATTTGTATAAATAGAATAATAAAATATTTATATTTATTTAATAAATAGTAAATCCAAAATAATTGCTCAGATGCGTTAAACATTTGTAAATACTGAATACTTGTTTTTACTAATACCAACTTAATTATACAGGTCGAATGTAACATTATAGCACTTTACTTCATTTAAATAAACGCATATTCCAAAATATTGAGCTTTACATTTAGCTTCATGGTCAGACAAGAGTTCTTCTTTCATTTGAGCTTTTGAATGCTCAATTTCATGAATTAGTTTAAAAGTTACCGAATTTAGTGCGCAGTCGTCCACGCGATCATATACGTTTTTTAGTTTTACAAAATTAGAAAATCGTCGTTTTTACTCGTAGTTTTCGACCATCCACTTGAAATTATTAAGTTGTGGTACTCATCGATGCAGAATTTAATGCTCTTTAATTAGTTAAACTATAAATGTTTTGCTAGGATCCACGGTTTAGGAGTTATATGCAAAAACTAAAAAGTCCTAAAATTTTGAAGTTCTTTGGCTGCCAAAAGTTCTCCCGAGGTCGCCCGTGTTAGCATTTTTGTTTTTCACATGCTTGTATCTATTTATACAAGTAAAAAAATAAAATCTACACCACCGTTTGCAACATACAATTCCTTTACTGACTGGCCTATATTGCAAAATTAAAAAAATAACAGAACACTTGAGAACAAATGGAGAACAATCGAGAACAACAAAAAAATTGATTTTTAAAAAGGGGTCTAACTTCACGCACATGTTAACGGAACGGAAAAATATGTTAAAATGGATATGTTAGGGTTTCTTGCTTCTTGATTATATGAATATGGACTATTGCAATTTTCCTCAACGCAATGATTAAAATCAAACTAATGTGAAACTTTGTTTACACCTCCAGAGAAAGGAAAACTATTATATCCCCGACATATCCATAAACCTACTGCAAGGACGCAGAGATGTGGAACAAAACGTTAAATAAAGCCGAAAACAGATATCGTACTAACAGAAAAAAATTACTAGCCGTAGTATGGGCAATCAAACATTTTAGACCTTATTTGTATGGGAGAAAATTTTATATATTAACAGATCATAAACTACTGGTTTATCTTTTGGTATGACCAATCCATCCCGTAGATTAACAAAATTTAAACTTGTTATTGAAGAGTACGATTTCACAGTAAAATACATCAGGAAAAAAATACTGCAGCAGAGATAATTATCAAGGTTGAAATCGACTCGGAAGAACTCAAAAATATAAATGCTAATCAAGTAATGTTAAGCTTTTACGCTTTCAAAGCATAAGTTATCAATTCTTAGCTCCTTCTCCATTTTACTATTTTTTTCCACACTTTATATATTTAATCTTGTTCTCGTTTATTTTTAGTTCGTTCTTATTAGTTTCGTCATTTATTTTTCTAAAAATTTCTTTTTCTTGATCTTGTCACAATCACAATATCATTAGCATACGCTATCAGTTGGCCTTCCTTCGTAGCTAATGTTCCCTCGCAACTCATTCTTTTCACCACTCAGTCGATCATGATGTTAAATAATATCGGTGACAGAGCATCATACCCTGCTGTTGCATTGAAGCATTGCGCCTTAAATGTTGCCTGTACTAATCTTATCAGTTTTTGTGGTATCTTTAGATCGTTCATTTATATCACACAGTCTCATCCCGTTCACTGTATCAAAAGCCTGTTTAAAGTCCACAAAGGGAGGTGCAATCAATGCTGTGTTTATGGCATTTTCTTTCGATTGTTTTACTATATGGATAGCATCGATTATTGATTTTCGCTGACTGAAGCAGTATAAGTATCATACTTTCGGTGGTGTAGATTTTAAGTCTCTTCAGGATTATTGTCGATAGTATCTTGTAACAACCGGAAACATTACCCCCCTGTAGTTCTTGCAATCTTCTACGTCTCCTTTCTAAATATCGGGGCTATTCTACTATTAGGTAGGAATAGGTAGAATGGAGATTACTCCATTTGTCTGGCAATTCTTCTATTTGTCATATTTTATAATTAACTCACATAGTTGATCTTTTAGTTGGTTCCTTCATTGTTCCACAGTTAACTGCACAGCTCATCCCGTCAGGGTGCTTTTCCATTTTGATTGCCGCTGTTAGTTCTTTTATCTCTTCGTGTCATGGTTCTTGTTAATACCTTTCCTTCGTTTTTTCCACAAATACGCTATCCTGTTGTCTTCCAGCGTCCCCACTCAGTAGGTTTCGAAAACAATTCCTCCACACCTCCTGTACGCCTTTTACTTTCTCACCACTTTTCCGTCTGCATTTTTACTGTTCTAATTTTTGGTGGTTTCATGTTTATACTCTTTGATGCTTAAATAAAATTCTTTATGTTGTTCGGACCATTCTGCTCCGTTATCATTTGTTTCCTCAGAGTAGTGTGCCTTCCATAGACATCTCCCAAATAGTCTTCCTTCCCTACTTGAGCATTAAAATTCCCCATCACCATCAGCGTGTTGTATTTAAGTATCAATAGTTATTAGTAATACTACAAATATTAGTTCTACAGATTTATAGAACGCTTCCTTTTCATTTTCTTTTTTCCTCAGTAGGTGCATACGTTTATAATCGATAAGTTTGATGGTTTCGATTTTGTTCAAGTCTCCACTTATTCAAGTTATTCAAGAAGACTTATTCAAGTCTTCCACTTATTGATTGAACTGTAATATACTAGTTTCCATCTCTGACCAAAAGCCAACTCTATTTTTCCTTATATTTTTCCTGCGTTTGAGTACGCAGAGGTACAAGAAGAGGGTTGCAGAGGAGGGTTGAGTACAGAAACGCAGGTAAAATGAATACATGTTTTAGAATTCCCACAAGATATGAAGACTGCATCCAGTGCAAAATGAGGTGCAAACATATTTACCACATCGAATGTATTGAATGACCCTGGAAACGCTGAACGAATTAAACCAAGGCGGAAGTATCTCCAATGGAGCTGCCCTAGTTGCATAAATAAAATATAACATCAACGTCACCCAAGAGTGAAAAACAATACACATAGCAAGGTGATGAAATGGAGTCTAATCGACTAGTGACCACCGTGGCCACTGTACCATCGAATGAATCTAGTAACCTTAATCTAAAGGCACAACCACCACAAAATCACCAGGGCGCACTTCCCCAACTTCAAGCGGTTTGGGCCGCCTCAGTAACACTGTCAACTAATGATGGGTACAGAGTTGACACACCGCCCGCAGATCTTAACTGCTCGATTATGTCAACCCAACAAATTGTACAACCTAGACAAGACAACGAAGGATACTCAATTCATCAAAATAAAAAAAGAAGACGCAAAAGCAGCCCAGAACTAACAATACCTATAAAACAAGCAGTGATCTCTGATTATTATTGGTTAAGCACTCGTAGTCCAGTTGAAACACAAAATAGATTTGAACCCCTAACCGAAGAGGAAGGTGATGCACATAAAAGACAAGACCCACAAGATTCCGTATCGAAACCACCACCCATAACTATACATGGAGTGGGGAATATTGCCCCACTACATAAACTTATTAAAGGTATAGCAAAAGACGATTATACATTAAAGGTACTGGCAGACAATAAGGTCAAGTTACAGATACTTAAATCAGAGCATTTCAAACCAATCATTGCGGCCCTAGATGAAAAGAAACCCAATATGTCACGTACAGACTCAAGGAGGAAAGAACCTTTCGGACAGTACTCAAGGGGCTACATCACTCAACAGCAAAGGACGAGATTATAGATAATTTGAAAATACTAGGACATGAAGTAACAAATGTGTGGAACATAAAACACAGAATAACCAAGGAGCCAACGTCAATGTTTTTTGTGGACCTCAAATCCAAGGAGAACAATAAGGAAATATATAAAATTGTAGAATTGGATAGGTCAATGGTAAAATTTGAACCTCCACATGCCAAACGCATCATACCACAATGCTTAAGATGCCAGGAATACGGACATACAAAAAACTACTGTCGAAAGACATATCGATGCGTTAAATGCGCAGGCAGTCACGAAACTGCAAAATGTGAACGAAAAGTAAAGGATGACAAGGTCAGGTGTGCAAACTGCGATAAAATCACCCAGCAAATTATCGAGGCTGCGTCGTCCACAAAGAGTTACAACAAAGACTCCACCCATCTCTTAGAAAAAAGCAAACAGAACAACCAAACGTAACTTTACCAAACCAACAACCACGGGATAATGCATGGGGTTATAGAGAGCCAGAAAATTATAATGCTGCCTTCCCACAACTCCCGGTTTCACAAGGAATGCCACAAATGCAAGCACATATTAATGACCCTCAACAAATCAATGCAGAACCAAGAAACCATACCTCTACTAAACAAAATAGTAACGACATCGATGAACTAAAAAACTTAATAAGAGAACTCATAGAGCAAAACAAGGAAAACGCCAGAAATATGAGCACAATGCTAAACCTCTTGACCCTCCTCGTCAGCAAAACTATAATGGAACAACAACACAAATATAAAATTGCTGTCTGGAACGCCAATGGGCTCAATCAACACTTACAAGAAGTAAAACATTTCTAAGTAATCAAGAAATAGACATAATGTTGATATCGGAAGCGCACATTACATACAAACACTACATAAAAATTCCCAAATACAAAGTCTATCACACCAAACACCCCACAGTCGGCAAAGCTCATGGTGGCACAGCGGTAATCATACGTGACAGCATTAAACATTATGAAACTAACAAATATGAAAAGGAATGGCTACAAGCCACCAGCGTAGTAATAGAAGACAAAACTGGAAAATACACTGTCTCTGCCATCTATTGTCCACCGAAATATAACAACAAAACATCGATTTTGAACGTTTCTTCAACACACTAGGAAACCGATTCTTAGCTGGTGGCGATTATAATGCCAAAAATCGGCTGTGGGGTTCCAGACTGACATCGCCCAAGGGCAGAGAATTAGCTAAAGCCATGAAGGCGAATAATTTGGTGAGCATCACTACCGGAGAACCAACTTACTGGCCTTCTGACATGAATAAGTTACCTGATGTGATCGATTTTGTGTTGCAAAAGGTATCAACACCAAAACAGTCAAAGCGGAATCCTGCCTGGACCTCTCCTCTGATCATTCCCCAATAATTATTAGTATCTTTCACAAAATATTACAGAAAGAAAACAACCATCGCTCACCAGTAGGAGAACTAAATGGAATTTGTTTGGGGAGGAACTTGACAAGTCAATCACTCTAGACATTCCTCTAAAAACTGAAGAAGACATAGATAAAGCAGTTAATATGATAACAAACAATATCCAACAAGCCGCATGGGAAGCAACCCCGATACATACAATAAATATATTAAAGAAGAAACATCATACTCAATAAAACAGAAAATAGTTGAAAAGCGGTCATTACGCAAACGATGGCAAGAAACCAGACACCCGGAGGATAAATCTAGATTGAACAAAGCTGGCAGAGAGCTGAAAGAGATGATCACAGAAAATAAAAACCAAGGCATTCAAGAATACTTGAAAAACCGCAACGGAAACAACTGACTACTCTCTATGGAAAGCCACCAGAAATATCAAAAAACCACAACAATATATTCCGCCTATCAAGGATGAAAACAACAGATGGGCCAGAAATGACGGAGAAAAAGCAAACGCTTTTGCTAAACATCTGGCGAACACATTTCAACCAAATCCTTCAACTAATATAGACAATGACAACGAAATCCAAGTATACTTAGGGGCCCCTCTCCAGATGGATTTACCACCTAAAAGTTCAGAAAGGACGAAGTTGCAAGAATTATTAATAAAGAAATAAACCCAAATAAGGCACCGGGCTTCGACCTAATCACTGGTAGGATTCTGCAGGAAGTGGGTATCAAGTGCATCAAATATCTCACTCAGATATTCAACGCTATTATGAGAATCAAATATTTCCCAAGCCAATGGAAGGTCGCCCAAATAGTTATGATCCTCAAACCGGGTAAAAGAGCTGAGGATGTCAAATCATACAGGCCAATAAGCTTACTGCCAGTACTGGCCAAAGTTCTCGAGAAGCTTCTACTCCAAAGATTGCGACCCATCATAGAAGAACAAAAACTGATTCCTAATCATCAATTCGGATTTCGAAACAAGCACAGCACCGTCGAGCAAGTGCACAGAATAGTTAAAAGAATCAATAGGAATTTTGAAACAAAATGTTATTGCTCAGCGGCTTTCCTGGACATCAGCCAGGCCTTTGATAAGGTGTGGCATGGTGGATTGTTTTACAAACTCAAGAAAAGTCTTCCACACCACTACTATCAAATCCTGGAATCGTATCTAACACATAGACACTTCTTCGTTAAACACGGATCTGAACTGACTGAACTTTATCCAATTCAATCTGGAGTGCCGCAAGGAAGCATCCTGGGTCTATCCTATACTTACTATACACGCTTGATCTCCCAACAACAGACTTTACTACAGTAGCCACATATGCAGATGACACGGCAATACTAGCATCCCATGAAGATCCGGTAACAGCATCTAAAACCTGCAAACAAACCTAAACATGATCCAGAACTGGCTTGAAAAGTGGCGCATCAAAGCTAACGAATCTAAATCGATACAAGTAACTTTCACCATGAGGAGAGATACATGTCCCCCCGTTGAATTGAACAACTGCAAATTACCACAGGCGACGGATGCTAAGTACCTCGGTATCCACCTCGATAGAAAACTCAACTGGCGTAAGCATATATTTAGTAAACGAAAACAGCTTGGAATAAAATTCAGCCAAATGTATTGGATCATGGGCCGTGGGTCACAACTCTCCTTGAGAATAAACTGTTGCTTTACAAGGCAATAATCAAGCCGATATGGACCTACGGCATCCAACTATGGGGCTCAGCAGCTGAATCTAATCTGGAAATTCTCCAACGATTCCAAAACAAAGTGATACGGACGATCGCAGACGCACCGTGGTACGTACCTAACAAAGTCCTACAGCGTGATATACCTGTTGCTTCGGTTAGAGAAGAAGTCGGCAGGATTAGCGAGAATTATCGTGAGAGACTTACAGTGCACCCGAATGTTCTTGCCAACTAGTTAATAGTTATCAGTGATGAGGTGCGCAGACTAAAAAGGTTTATACCTAGTGATCTCGTAAACAGATTCTGATTTTGGTTTAATCGAAGGAAACTTAAATGTCCACTGTTCGCTCACTGGAACACCACATGCATGTCTAATTTTGTTTGTTTGTTTACCTATTTAGCTTATTATCATCTGATAGATTGCTGTATTCTAGGAATTAATAAAAAAAAAATATTTTTTCGCCAGAGTGCAGAAAAATATAATCTTTCATATTTAGCTCACCATGGTTCTTCCATCTGGGTTCTGCAATACTTACTTTGTATCTTTTCAATTCTTTTACTACTTCAATAATCTTTGCAGGTTGCAGTTCTCATGTTCTATGTAGGCATTTTTTGGGTTTCTTTACACTGCTTCTTTCTCTTTTTCCTCTTCTTTCTCCGCTTACCGTTTTCACTCTGCCTGTCTTGCCTATCATTTCCTTTATTCTTTGCGTTGTCGTCTTTTCTTTTCCAGGCATTTTTTCAGAAGCATCTGTCTGGCAAAAATGCTCTTCCTCCTATCTTTTTAGTTTTTTGACTTTTCTCTATATGCTTCCTCAAGTTTAATTTATTCTCCTGTTCATCCCATATGTATACTATATCTTGCATAAACATTCTCTGGTACCCTATTTCAACTTTGTTTCCGTTTTCTATTTCCTCTCTAGCGACAGTTTATATTTTGTTTTGTATTTATCTTTTCTGGTTGGTCAGGTCGTTCTCAATGTAAGTTACAGTACTCCTAAGTTTGTTTTATTTTCATACTGTTGTTTTTGGTTATGGTCTATAAGTTTTGCTACGACAACAATTTTTCCTTTCATTTTCCCAATTAATGAATCCATAACCAACACCTGAACTTGCATTTCCTAGTTTAAAATTCATCGACTTTCCTCTGTTATATTTCTGCTATTGGCATGTTCTTGATTATTATATTAGTTGCCTTTCTATCTTTTCATACTTTTCCAATTGAAAATCTAACTTTTAATTTTTTCCTGTTTTTTCTTCCAGTTTCTTGACTACGTTCTTCTTCGCTATCATTTCTCCTACATCTCTCATCGATTTCATTCGATTTTTCACCAACTTTCTTAATCTCTTTATTGTTGGTCTAAAAACCATTATTTACCACATTTGTTAGCATAGCTACCATATTTTTCAGTTCGTCCATATTTTTCTCTTGATTTATTACTTCTAATTATTTTAAAAACTTTGTTAGAAATAATGCTGTGTCACCGGAAGATACCTTATTTGTAACTTTGCGTTTTTATGCCACCGGATCAGTTTTACAAACAGTAGGTGATTTTGTGGGAATTAGTAAAGCCACAGTTTGTCAAATAATACCCAAAGTTAGTCGAACAATAGCAGGTTTGAGCAAAAATTTTATTAAAATGTCAATGACAGAAGAAGATTGCCAAAGAAATGGTCAGCAATTCTATGACATTGCACGATTTCCAAAGTGTATTGGAAGTTTAGACTCCACTCATATAAAAATATGTTCTCCTGGAACATGAGGAACCTGAAATTTACAGGAACAGAAAGGAATTTTTTTCGTTAAATGTGCAAGCGATATGTGATGCAACCTGTAGAATTCAAGATCTCGTAGTGAGGTGGCCGGGGTCCCCGCATGATGGCATCATTTTCAATAATTCTCGGATCAGGGCAAGATTTGAACAGGGAGAATTCCGAAATTATGTGTGTTGGTTGGGGACAGTGGTTATGCTATTAGACCGTTTTAATAACACCACTGGGAAATCCTGTGGAACCAGAGGAAAATCTTTTTAACGAGTCTCAAATAAGAACTCGAAATCCAATCGAGCGTTGCTTCGGAATTTGGAAGAGGAGATTTCCAGTGTTGGCATTTGGAATTCGCCTAAAATTAAAAAAGGTCAAAGCTGTGGTTGTGGCAACTGCTGTACTCCACAATATAGCTTGCATGTTTATGAATTACCACCTAATAATGAAGAAGAACAAGTTGCTGTTAATTATGTCAACAATGCAGAGATTGGTAATTTTCAGGATAATGCTAATGCTAATAACAAAGTTCGCCAACAATTAATAGATAATTACTTTAGAAATTTATTGTAAATAATTTAAATAAAAATTTATTTAGTACGCCGGATCACTTCCATACTAGCCTCGTGCTCTCGTTCCATTTGAAGTAATTCAAGATCGGCTTTACTTTGCATGTGAGCTAATTCAGCGTCCACTTTTCTCTTCATTTGCTCCAATTCAAATTGATGCTTTTCACGCAAAGCTTGCAATTTAAAATCTTCCTGGAGCTTGACGAATTCACTTCGATCTACCTCGATAGCTTCTTTAGCATTGCCCACTGGTGTATTCTATTTGAAATAGCAACATCACTCAGATAGCGCTTTGATATTCCTGCGTATATATAGTTATGTAATCCTTAAAGACCTTCACCTGTTAGATCTAATTAACACTTGATGTCAACATGTTATCATAAACTTTGTATTTTTATTGTACTTTTAATTTAAACACATTCCTTCGAGCACACGTGTTGATGATTCATCTTTATTTCTTCGAAATAATAAAGCACAATTGTTATTCTAATTTAAGAATACTTCCTAGAAATAAAGCACCATCTGCTACCTAGAGCACATCTGCTACCTAGAGCGGGGTGTCGATGACTCATACTTTTGTATAAAAGCAGGAACAACCTAGCCACCAACATGCATTAGTTCTTTATGTTTGAAACTTGTAACTTCTGTGTCTTCGACACTAGTTCTTTATGTTAAAAGCTTGTAACTTTTGTATCATTATTTACTAAGTTAATAAAATTATTTTTTAAAAGTTCAATTGTGTCGCGTAACATTTAATTGGCGCTGCGAACAGGATATTTTCACAAGTGCGATACATCTTATTTGGGAAAACCAAGAGAAAAACTGGACTCAAGAAATAATCAGATCATCTTATTTGGAAATCCAAGAGAAAACCTGACTTCAAGTTTCAAAAGTTCCAGCTCATCTTATTTGGACAATCCAAGAGAAAATCGTACCTGGAGTGTTTCAACACCTTAGAATCTATCCACGAACTGTGTTCCTGTAGGAAGACAACCATTATAAGAAAAGGCCTCATCTAGAACGATACACAGAACCTGAGATTGGACATGTCAATCCTTCTCCTAATTCTGTAAGTTTTTGAATCCTTTCCTTTATTTTATTATTATTATTATTGTGTTCTTAATGATCGATAGCGACATTGAACTTGAATTAGAGGCTGAATTAGAGCCTGATCAATCAAAGAAATTTAATTTAAATAATTTAAATATTAGATTTACCCCATATCACTTAAATAATAATATGGCAAACGCAAACGTTTCTCAAACCCCTTTATTAATTCCATTCCAAATTAACGAATTATGCGCGTTAACTAACTCATTACCTGACTTTTATCCAGGAAGTAATTTATCAACTTTTATTACTAATGTAGATAACTTAGCAAATTTTTTAGCATCAAAATTAACACCAACTCAAACGTATTTATTTAACGTTTCTATTTTATCAAAATTAAAAAACGAAGCTAGAGATTATCTAAATTTCCACAATGAAACCGAATGGCCCGGTATACGTAACGCACTATTAAGAAAGTACGGAGACCAAAGAAATGAGGAACTACTCGTTTCTGCCCTTCGTAACACTATACAATCAAAAAATGAAAATTATATTAATTATTATGATAAGATCTTACTCGCTCAAAACGATTTGCTGCAATACGTACAATTGCATGAACATGACGGTAATATGTTCACACTAAAAAAAATATTATATCAAAAACAATCGTTGCAAATATTTTGTTCGGGATTATTAGAGCCTTATAGGACCTATTTGATGAATTTTGATTTGATTAACCTAGAAGACGCACTAAACAAATGTAGGGTTTACGATAACAAAATCCAAGAAAATAATTATACCGACTATGTACGCCGACTTCAAGACAGCAAATCTCAAAGACCTACCCACAAACTTATCAACCTACCAATAACCAACTCAATTTCAGTCAAAATCTTTTCAATTTCAACCAAATCCAAAACAATTTCAACTCAATCCAACACAATTTCAACCCCATCCAAAATCATTTCAACCAAGACCATTTTGGGACCGATCAACAAACCGATCCAACAACAACCGAGATTTCCTACTAACAAACAAGTGTTTGGAACAAGACCCGGAAATCAAATCCAACGAGCCCCATACAAACCTACCCCAATGTCAGTTCAAACTTCGGCATATTCCAACAAACCAAAATTTAATCCCCCTCAACCCACAAGTAGACCGAATTTTACCTCGGAAGAATTGTTTAATACAGAAATAGGAAGCGAAGAATATTTCGAAAATAATGTTTACGAAAATGAATCACTTGAAGAAGATACTTATGAATATTACAACGAAAATGAAGAAACGCAAGAAGAAAATTTTTGTGTAACAGCCTCGGAAGACCCACAACAACTATAGACCTAAACTCAATTTATTCTAAACCTAAATTACCATTTTTCTATCTACCTAACTTAAATTTAAAAATTTTAATAGATTCCGGAGCTACAGATTCAATTATCAACCCAAACGCTGCTTTAATATTTAAAAATCACTTTTTTACTCAACCATTTTCAGTTTCAAGTCTTAATCAAACAGTTAATGCAGATCAAAATTTATATTTTCCATTATTATCAGAACTAGGAATAAACACCCCTTTTAAAATTAGAATAATCGATTGGCACAAGAAATTTGACGTTCTTATAGGATCTAAAGACCTCAGTAAATTTGAAGCAAACGTAGATTACAAAAATAAAATTCTCACTTTACGCGATACCCAAGTACCATTTTTTCTAGAATACAGCAATAATCAAGTCAACACAAAAACTACTAATAAGGAATACATTGATGTACCCGTAACAATTGACGAAGGCGAAGTCCTTATACCTTACACTAGAATAAATGATACCTTAGAAATACCTGAATGTATAGCTACAGCAAAAAACGGCATTTGTAAAATCCCAAAACCAACAGAATCAATAGAAATCAACTTTACAGAAAGAATAAACGTATTACCTACAGAATATTTCAATATCAAACAAACTACTAGAAATGAGACTTACGAACATCCTCAAAAAATTCACAAATTAATTAGAACCAATCACCTCAACGAGGAAGAAAAGAAAAAAATTTCCAATTTATGTGCAAATTTTAAAGACATTTTCTACTACGAAAATGCTGACCTCAGTTTTACTAACCACGTAAAACATAAAATTCGTGTCTCAGATGAAAATCCAATTTTCGTCAAGTCCTTCCGACACCCTAAAGCCATGCAAACTGAAATCCAACGGCAAATACAAAATTATTAGACAACAAAATCATTAGACCTTCTATTTCACCTTATAGTGCACCTGTATGGATAGTACCAAAAAAATTGGACAATAGCGGAGAAAGAAAATTCAGAATGGTAATAGACTATCGAAAATTGAATGAAAAAACAGTAGAAGATAAATATCCACTTCCAAGAATAGAAGAAATATTAGACAACCTTGGCAAATGTATGTATTTTACCACACTTGACTTAGCCCAAGGATTCCACCAGATAGAAATGGACCCTGAATCCATAGAGAAGACAGCCTTTACTGTAAACAACGGTCACTACGAATATCTTCGAATGCCTTTTGGCCTAAAAAACGCACCTGCATCTTTTCAAAAAATGATGGACCATGTCCTCAAAAATTATCTATACAAATTTTGCTTTGTTTACATGGACGACGTGGTCATATTCTCAAAATCACTACAAGAACATCTCAATCACATTCAATTAATATTTAAATGCCTGAGAGAAGTAAATCTTAAAGTCCAATTAGACAAATCTGAATTTCTATCAAAAGAAGTAGCATTTTAGGACATGTAATAACACCCGATGGAATAAAACCAAATCCTGCTAAAATCATTGCCGTACAACAATACCCAATTCCAAAAACAATAAAAGAAATCCGATCTTTCTTAGGTTTGATAGGTTATTATCGCCGATTTATTGCAAATTTTGAAAAAGTCGTTGCTCCAATGACAAAATGTCTGAAAAAAGATTCTAAAATAGATGTGCAAAACTCAGACTATAAAGAATGCTTCAACTTATGCAAAGAATTGCTAACGAATGCACCAATCCTAACCTATCCAGATTTTGAAAAAAGCTTCAAACTGACCACTGACGCTTCTAATGTAGCTATAGGTGGAGTACTCAGCCAAAACAATAAACCAATAGCGTATTACTCTAGAACGCTCAACTCAGCAGAGAAAAATTACAGTACCATTGAAAAAGAACTACTTGCCATAATCGACAATACAAAACATTTTAGACCATATTTATACGGACGAAGATTCACTATTGAAACCGATCACAACCCTTTAGTTTGGCTCCATAAAATTAAAGAACCAAATTCGAGACTAATTAGATGGAAACTAAAACTAGAAGAATTCGATTTCGAAATTGTTTATAAAAAAGGTAAAGAAAACGTTGTAGCCGATGCTTTATCACGTATCGAACTACATAACAAAGAACTCGATGAACTATCAATGATACCATTAATAGAAGAACTTCCTAATGAAGAAGAACTAGACAACATACTACAAGACATGTCAAATGATAATTGTCCAGAATACCAAAACGTCATTTCTCAATTAGAAAATACACTTCATTCAATAAACAATAACGACGACGGAAAAGTAATTCCAATATCTGAATTCCCCATCAACAATTTTAATAATAGATTAATAATACTCCCAGGAGACAACTACGAAATCCGCCTTAAGAAACCTTTCAAAAAATCATTACACCATCTTTATCCGGAAAGACAACGTTAAAGAAGACTTATCTCGAGCCATTAAAGAAATTGTTCGACCTAATATTAGTTACGGAATTTATTGTAAAGAACCAAACATTAAAATCATTCTAACAGAATTATGCAAAATTACATGAATAACTCAATAAAACTTGTTTTACAAACCATTGCCACACTGACGTAACAAACGAAAATGAACAAAAAGACATAATAGCCAAATATCACGATGAAACCCATACTGGAATAGTAGAAACATACAACCACTTAAAACAAAATATTTCTGGCCAAATATGAAAACGATGATCACTAATGAAATCAATAAATGTGAGTTATGCCTTCAATCTAAATACGAACGACATCCTTATAATCTAAAACTACAAGGACCCTTACTATCAAGAAAACCTTTTGATACAATATTCATCGATACATTTTCCTTTCAAAACTGCAAGTTCCTCACTATAATCGACTCATTTTCAAAATACGCCCAAGCTTATTTCATTAAAGATGGAACAGGTCTCACCGTTCTAAACAAACTCCGTCATTATTTTTGTCACCATAATTATCCCAAACGTATTGTTTGTGACCAAGGCAAAGAATTCTTTAACAAAACTTTCAAAGAATATTGTCAATTCCACAAAATTGAACTCCATTTTACCACCATAAATAATCCTAATTCAAACTCCCCCGTAGAAAGATTACACTCTACCCTAATAGAAAAATTACGAATCCTCAGACTAAAATCACCCAACGAAACTCCCCAAAATCTAACGATAACTGCAATCCTTATTTACAATCAATCAATTCATTCGGCTACCGGATTTTCTCCTTTCTCCATTTTATACGGCCCCTATGAACACGAAATTGACCTATCACTAGACATGACTATCTATGAAGAATATAATAATAAAAGAAAAAACGAATTATTACCATTCATAGATCAAATTTATCGAAAAACTCACGAGAAAGAAAAAGGTATCTTAGAAAAGAGAAACCAAAACAAAGAAGATCCCCCGCAAATAAACACAGATACCGTGTTTATAAGAAAGAATAAACCCGGAAAAACAGACCCATTATACAGTAAAATCCAAATAACTAACAAAACTGATAATACAGTTGAAGGAAAAACAAATAAAGGCAATCTAACAAATTCCCATATTAGAAAAATTAAAAGACTGACAAAGAACCTTTCTTTGCAGGACGACCCTGAGCCTAGTACGAGTCGCGTATCCACTTCAGATAACCCCGATTCAAACTAACGGATACTTTAGCGAAGAACTAGGAAATGCTAAAATTCTCTCACATTATCATAAGTTTTATTTTTATTATAATCTTACTCAATTAGAAATAGGTCTTAGACATTTTATAGCAAATACCGTAATTTTAGAACATAGAGCTACTCAAAATATTTTAATAAGACGTCGTTACGAGCAATTAAGATCCGAATTAATATCAACAGAAAACAGTCTAGAAAAGCTATTACACTTTAGACAAAAACGCGGATTAATAAACTTTTTCGGTAAAGCCATAAAATTCATTACAGGTAATTTAGATGATGACGACTTGCAAAATATTAATAAAAACATAGAAACGTTATTTAACAATGAGAAAATTCAAAATACAAAATGACCGAATTTACCACTTTTGCCGAACATATTACAACCCGTTATCAACAAGACTTAGAAAAATTAAGAAAATTTCAAAATGAAACCATAAATGCTTTTAAGTCATTATCAGAATCCACCAACATAATTCAATTGTTAGACTTAGAATTATTCAACATTCAAAATTATCACAAAAACATAAAAATTTTAGAAAGAACTATTAATCTAGCTAAATTAGAAACCCCCAATATCGAATTAATAACATTTTCAGAATTGCAAGAAATTTACGAACGCCTAATCAAAATTTATAACAGAGACCATTTATTATCTTTAGATGATACCCACCTTTTTGAAATACTTGATATGTCGAAATTTACATTAATGATCGCAAAAGACACAATAATAATGATATTAAAAATACCAATCCTGAATCCTATCCCATACACGTTATTAAAAATTTATCCAATCCCGGATTCACTAAATGAAATTCTCATACCTCCAACAATGTACAATCTCAAATGGAAAAACGATGAACGATGGCAAAAAGACTGCATGCAAGGAATAAATCAAATTATTTGCAAAAACCAAATTATCACCGCATGTAAACTAAAAACACTACAAAATTGCTCAGTAGCCCGAATTGCAGGGATGCATAAAGTTTACACAGTTGTAAACACAGGTTTAATCGCTAGTTTCAACCCACGAGAACAAATAATAGAAAATTGCAACTACAAAATTACCAGACATTCTATTCAAGGAACCAATCTCATACAATCACCTTGCGATATTATAATCAACGAACAAATTATCAGCCTCAGAACTTCAAATTTTACCGTACCTATACCTGAAGTTCACCAAGAAAAACTCAACGCAGAATACGAAGTACAGCTTAAAATGGAACACCTGGAAAATCTAGATCAACTCAAACGGGACCTCGAAAGAATAAAGGAAGAACCATCCACAGTACAACCAGTAGTGGACTACATTCATTATTCCGCCACCTTCTTTATCGTACTAACTATTATAGCTTTCACATGCGTTTTGTTAAAATTCAAGAAACAAATTTACGATGGACTCTGCAAAAAGAAAACTATCATCAAGGTCTCTAAAGAAAGAGCAGTAGAACTGAACCTCATTCAAAAATTGCACGAGGACGCACAAAAATCTTAAGGAAGGAAGAGTTATGTAATCCTTAAAGACCTTCACCTGTTAGATCTAATTAACACTTGATGTCAACATGTTATCATAAACTTTGTATTTTTATTGTACTTTTAATTTAAACACATTCCTTCGAGCACACGTGTTGATGATTCATCTTTATTTCTTCGAAATAATAAAGCACAATTGTTATTCTAATTTAAGAATACTTCCTAGAAATAAAGCACCATCTGCTACCTAGAGCACATCTGCTACCTAGAGCGCGCGTGTCGATGACTCATACTTTTGTATAAAAGCAGGAACAACCCAGCCACCAACATGCATTAGTTCTTTATGTTTGAAACTTGTAACTTCTGTGTCTTCGACACTAGTTCTTTATGTTAAAAGCTTGTAACTTTTGTATCATTATTTACTAAGTTAATAAAATTATTTTTAAAAGTTCAATTGTGTCGCGTAACATTTAATTATATAAACATATTACATTTACCCTATTTAAAACATAAATAATTAAAATTACCCTGAGGTCGTCCATCTTTCTGTCGAGTAAGAGCTTTGGATGTTTTTGTCCTTAGCATTTTGGGATTATATTTTGACCAATCTAAAATTCAATTAATTACACAGAGTGACACAAAACAAGAATTAGTAAACCTACCGCTAGAAACTGATGGTTCCTTATTATTAATATTTTTATCATCGTCATTTTTGCCATCACTGTTGTAATCTGTACGAAGCCAAAAATCTAATGTTGATAAAATGCCGAAGATTTAAATACATACCAATTTCTTCTATTGTAATGTTGATATCTTCTGGCGAGTGATTATTGTAGTATTATGTATTTTGCCATTGCAGTTGAAGCAGCATCGCTGTCAAAGTGGTTGTCATGTCTCTCCATTCGGGTCCCCAATAGTTCCTTTATTTGGAAATCTAAGTCATTAATTTTAATTTTTTTTGCAGGACCACTACCAGTTGCAAAAGTAGAAGCCTTTTTGTCGGCAAATATCTTCTTAGCACGCTTTTTTATATTGTCATATTTTTTTTTAACCCTTTATCGTTACGGAAACATTCACCATAAGCCGCATTAAATTGTGTTTCAATATTTCTCCAGGATTCATTCTTCTCTTTATTGGTGGTAGTATCTGATAACTTGCACTCAAGTATCTTACTGTAGTTTTTTACTAGGAACACGAGTAACGTTTCTTCCTGACCTGGAAATTTACAGCACGTTTCTTTTCATCGGCCATAGTCAACTTTCTAAAATATAGTACCCACAGCCGAAAATTAGCCCCTTTCCAAGAAACCACTACACTTTAAAGATTACAGAAGCGAACTAATTAAATAATACCTACCAAAATTAATATTTTTTAACACAGTAGAATTTTATGGAAATTTCTTCTTTACCACTATCACCACGTGCGACCACTATCTATCTATAACATGAAATTTGCAGTTTACACTACATAAGCAAACTAATTAAATTATACATACCTCAATAATTGATATTTTAATATAAAAAAATATATTAAAAATAATTTAAATAACGCAATGCTGTTTTAAACAAATAATGACACAAACAAAACGCTATAAATTCGTTTGACAATGAACTGTCAAATTTTGTTTGGCTGTGTTGCCAGAATGTGAACCTGTTAAACTAAGCTTATCTAAAGCCTGCAATTGTAAAACCCGTATATCTTGAAAACAGCGGCTCAACTAAAGCTTCGGCTCAGATCAAGCTCAGTAAAGTCGCGATTGAGCTTTCAATTGTAAAACCGGCCCTTAGGGCCGGTTACAATTTTACTTTTATTTTCTAAGTTTGCTTTCCTTGTTGCTTAGTAATAGACAAACAATTATAAATAATCAAAATAGCAAAATATGGAAATTGACAAAGCCGTTTAAATTGCTTGCTTAAATTTGCTACCCATTAAATCAAGAAAAAAACCTACGATGCATTCAAAGAATGGTCTATTAAGAAAAATGTGGAGATTATATCAGAAAACGTGATGCTTGCATATCAATTCGGAAAGTGCGTTAATTAGCCAGTTGGACAACACACATTCGCGAAGATTCCAACAATTGCAAAATTTTTTAAACTTGCCTGAAACGCATTTGTATACTGGGAATTGGTTCCGACGCTCTTCTGCCACTTTACTTGTCAATTCTGGAGAAGATATTTTAGGTTTAAAACGGCATGGAGGGTGGAAGTCCACTACCGTAGCAGAAGGTTATGTGGCAGTGTCGATCAAAAACAAATTAGATGTCGCCAACTTTTATTGGCGACATCTTTTGTCGCCAACTAATAATTTTTGTCTAAAGTATTTTTATGCACCAAGGGGCGTAAGTGCTACTTTTTTGCGGTCGAGAAATTATTCGAGATCGCAAAAAAGCACTTTACGCACTGTGGTTCATACAACGTTTTTCCTAATAGCGGCCAAAAAATTTAAAATTAAATACATAGTTACATTATGTATTACTATTGTATTAAATGTCAAACAATTAATTAATATTTTTGCATATTAGTTGGCATTACGCCTTGTTACTATGGTGTTAGCGATATAAACAAACAAAAAATTGTTATTAATCGAAAAATATTTCAACATTTTTTATTTAACAATATTATTTGAAAAATATGGATAAAAACTCGAATGTTAGTGCAGACATAGAAGAGGCAGCAAATATCGCTTGCTATACACTGCTCCCAGAGAAATAAAAAAGGTATAAAATGACGTACAACGTTTTTAAGAACTGGTGCATGGAGAAAAAAATTAATTGTGTTGTTGAAAACGTACTATTGGCTTATTTTCTAAAAAGATCAGAGATACTGAAATCCCCAGCAAGTTTGTGGTTCTAATACTCGATGCTGATGACAACTATATTCATCAACGAGAATATAGATACTTCGAAGTACCTAAAACTGAAAGCATTCCTGAAAAGAAAAAATGATGGCTATCGGCCAAAAAAATCAAAAATATTTAGTAGGGAAGAAATTGATAAATTTTTAATTGAGGCATCTGATGATATCTACCTAATGACGAAGGTATGTAATATCTTTCTAATATTTGCTGTATAATGGATACGTAACTTATTTAATTTCAGGTGGTTACAATAATGGGATTGGCTGGAGCTTGTCGACCAGACGAACTGGTCAAAATGACGATAGATGATATTGAAGATACGAAAAACATTGTAATAACTAGTTAATATACCTGACACAAAAAACAACATTCCGCGTACGTTTACTATAGTCGATAAAGATAGCGAAATTTTGAGTTTTCTTTATCAAGAAGAAGAAGAATGTCTGAGGAGATTAATTCCACTTTATGGATAAGAACGAAACTTTAGGTCATCCAGTAAGTCGTGGAAATTATAATTTTTGTTTCCTATTTTTTTTATTTGACGATGTTGCTGAATGCAACTCTGCTTTCCTTTGAATGTTTACGTTGGTGATGGTGTTGTGAAAAAGGTGTCTACTTGTTAGATTTTCATTGGCTTATCACCTCAACTATATTACTTTTTAATACCTACTATGGTTGAAGGTAAAAGAACTAAACAAAGTTGAACAGAGACGGCAAATATTTCTGATTCTATGAGCTGTTTAAAGTCAAATAGTTTTTAATAATAAATTTATTTAATATACATAATTAATTATAATTATATTATTTTACAGTACGGTAAAAAGTTTGCTTACAATGTATTTTATTTGTAAAACTTGTGCATTTCAGCTCTGAAAAAGGTTTAGGGCAATTCTTCGTGATTTTAAAATACTGATATGGCAGTTTAATAATTAAATTTTAATATTTTTAAATTAATCTACAATAATTGCACTTTATAAAAAAGTTCACCTCCTACCATTTATTTTATGTAATCACTGCTGCGACGCTGGTACAAATAGAAGTTTTATCTACACTTTCTGATTTTTTTCGGGTTAACACATCAACTACAACTTGGGAATTAATTATGTTCTAGCAGCTCTGTTTTTAGTCGTAATTTGACATTTTCTTTCCCGTTCACTTTTAGATATTGTATTATTTCATTTTATCGCTTTTTACCCGTAAAAAAGCTGATGATATACCGAGAGTGTGGTGTAAAGCACCCCACCCATAATACACACCATAATATCTTCAAACAACGAGCAAAGAACTGCGGATCTATGTTTCCCCTGTACTCTGCTTAGAGTTTAATGGCTAAATTAGCTGGTATTATGGTGAATCTAAAAATGTATATGTTGGACCCGGCGTGAACACCAATTGGTGATATATGTATCAATCATTTTATTTAGACTGAGAAAAATTTAACAAAATCCAATTAATATCGAACAAATGTATAGGCACTCGTAAAAGATTTTCAAGTTGGGTCCTAAAATTTCTAGTTCTGTCACTGCTGAAAATATAAAAATTGTAGATACGACTTCTGTTAACAGAAAAGTAGCTGCAGATGTGCAAATAGTATGCCTATATTGGTTATTTAGTAAAATTGCCAAACTGATATCTGCCTATACAAATTTAAGTATGTTCGAACAATGTCCTAAAATGTAGAATGTCGACATTGCACAAATGTTTACATGGTTCGACTTTCACTTCTTGAGTTTAGTTTTGGTTCAGAGAGGGTGTTAAGGAAGGTGGCAATTGGAAACGTTATAGGGATCGCCCTTATTCGCAATTATATATTTATTAATTTTTTTTAAATTTAATTTTTATTAAATTAAGTAATTATAAATTAATTACATAAAATACTTCTTGAAACTTGAAACCTTCTAAAATATTTTATACAACATATATTTTCGACAAGTAAACATTTACAATTAAAATACTTTAATTTTATATAATTGTTAGTTTGTAAAAGTTAAAAAATGTTCTTCGTATGTCGACATTGAACAATTGCGGGACTTTGTTCGTAACACATATGTCCAATCAAAATTTATGTTACTAAAGTAATCCCAATTCGTAATTGGTATACGTTTTACGAATTCCAATAGATAGTGTGGGTGCAGTTAAGATTCCCGGATAGCGATTTTTATCAATTTTGAAGTAGTTTATGAAAGATGAGGGTCAAAATTAGCGTATAAAAAATTAAATTTGCCGTGGGTTCACAATTTCTGAAAAAAAAACGGCTTTAAAAATTCATTTGGATACAATTTTGTCATTCCCATATAGCACGTACGGTTTTGATAAGTTTGTCCAAGATATTGTGACAATATTGTCACATGCTTGACAAGCTTGTTACAACCTTGTAAAAACCGTACAATGCTATTAGGATTGGCTCTTTGAATTGTAACCCCGCCCTTTCTGTGTAACTCCAACTCTTGACGTAGTTGCGTTTATCAAACCGCTTGTAGCGCCGGAGCGACGCTGGATTTACTTACTAAAAATATCTTTCAAGTACCTCCAACTCGAAAAAATATGGTTGTTAACGTGACGGATCTCAGGAAGTGACTGACTCCTTCTTAACGCTGCTCTATTGATTCATGCATATTAAAGAACACGCACCGTTTATACCATGCATAAAATTATTACGTAATATTACGCAATAATACATTTACGTGTATTTCTTATTGGAAAATTATAATTTTCAAAATGAAATTGTGTTTCACCTCACCTTAAAGAGTTTGTATTTTTGTGTTCTTTCGTTTGGTAAAGCCATTTTTATAGGAAAAAGTGTATTTTCGATTCCGGAATCTTAACTATACCCGATAGTGTAATACATACATATTACATAGGTACATACATAGGTTATGTATGTATGTACATATGTAAGTTGTTGCAAAGTTCTAATTTAATTTGCTTTGGATTTTTACCAGCTAACAATAATAACATCTTTGTATTATAATAATTATGTAATTTTCATTTTCATTATAAGAATAAATTTTAAAATTAATTTTGTATGTGCTGTTAATATTTTAATTAAAAATTAGTGTTCTGTTATTACAATAATATTATTAAACTGATAATCATCAAGTTCCGTTTCCTGTTCTGAATAATTATAATTTTGAATGTTGTGGTCTTTTGCGGCTTCTTCTTTTCATTATCTTGTTCTTGCTTAGTAAAATCGAAATATGTGTCTTCATAGGAACCATCAATACTATTTTATCAAAAGATTTCATACGGTCTTCAATATGGCATCCGCTTTAACTTCCCAATCTGTTGGTAATCTGAGTAATAAAAATTATATTAATTGCAATATATTATATTGAGTGGGTTTATATTATATTGTTAACTTTATATAGCACGAAAGTAGTATTTATACTCGGCAATCTATGTTGAAATACAAGTGAATAATGTTACCGTGTTATTTTCTCTGAAATATAACTGTTCTTCAAATTAATCACAAATTTGGATAATAATAAAGTTTATTTCCGTGCTAATAAATATAAATATTCTTACACAAGTAAAAATTAAAATAATACATTAAAACAAATCAACTCAAACACACACACACACGCTCTGGACAACTCAGGAAATTACCTCTTACAACAATCCCATAACAATATGCGAGTGGCACAGTGCATAATAGGACCACCGCTCTGAGACATTACCCACCAAACCCGTAAAGCAAAAATACTCCAGGCTAGAGTAGCACAGAGTCCATCAACATAGGGGCTCCAGCTCAGCCTGAGGCAACCTCCCTCAACAGGAACGGAGGGACGCAGCGAGAATTTACCACAGAAGTCTTATTTACATTCAGCTTACTGAAGGGTAGAGTAAATTATGCAAAAACCAGCGGGAAATCGGATACTCACAGTCGGCGATACGGAGCAACCTTCTTCTTCTTCTTCTTCCGGTGCCTATCCGTATCCGGATGTTGAGTCAACAGCGAAGCCAAGCTGACATTACTAGGAATATAATTAATGGTGGTTTCCGTTGCCTTCCCATGGTCCACAGATTGATATTGGACCTTTGATCACAGCAGTGTAACCGACTCGACTAGGAATCGAACCATGGTCTACCGCTTTAAAGTCGGCCGGTGTATGCTTTACGCTACACTGCTGGTATAGTGTGGCAAGACAACCTTAGCCAAAATTAATTTTACGATCAGGCAGTCGGTTATAATTTATTTATTTCGTTTCAAATTATTATTTTAAAATACATGTGAGCTCTAAATTATCTTTCATGCTCATAATTGTTCGGTTCTGTTTAATATGTCCAGACACTGTTTGGACCGTGGAGTTCAACAAATCAGCAGTTTGCCGCCAATTTTCGTTTCGCACCCTTACCGCAAAGCTACCTCGAGTTCTACTCACTGCGTTGGAGCATCTTATTTGTGCTAAGTGTCAAGGTGAGTGCATTCTTTTGTTTTGTTAATTAAAGAAAGACGGTTATTGGCATGGTTGTTAGGGCAATAAACTGCCAATGTAAGACTTTCCGGTTCGTATCCGGGTAGACCTCACTTTGCAATGCCGTCTCCATGCTGCGGAAGGCACGTAAAGACGGTCGTCTTCTCACAAAGTGCTGGTAACATTTTGAGGTAGTAATTACTCTTGAGGGGACGGGTAAACGACTTCGGTTGTATTCTTACATAAGGAAGCTCGTTTCTTTATAGGGTATCGGACAACGTCGCAAGACGTTTAAAACCGATTGCGATTGTATCTAAAAGTGCCAACATTAGTTGTGTAAATGTGTAATAATTACTCACGCTGAAAATTTTGTCAACCTTCTGCTGCAATATTTATCGTTTATTACCATTATTTTGATTGTTATTTATAGTAACTTATTGACGAATGTCAAAACCTTTGCTAATCAATTAAATATTAATCTTAGTAAATTCAGTTTTAAAATTAAGAACCTTTAGTCATAGTTGTCGTAGCGCTACTTCCAACATTATTTTGATAGATTTAAGACCATCATCATTACCATTTCAATTTTGAATTATTCCCGCGCATGCGCAATCAAAATTTATTCTCGTCTGACCCCGATACCACGCAAGTTAGTCGGCAATTTTGGCCTTGTTGCGGGTGTATGCGCTGACAAATTTAATTTGTAACAAATTACCTTTTTGCATGCACAAGCCGATTCTTTACATTTAAGATATATTCCCTGATATCAATAACCAGACAATCAATAGCTTTCTTCTTTCCTTTACATGAGATCTGGAATTACCAACAACATGAACTTTAGCGTGTACTAAAATCACAATCAGTTCTACGGGCATAATTGTTTTACATTTGAGATAGCTTGTCAGGCTTATATCTAATGTATTTGTAAAGCTGTTCTTTATTATTAATAACGTAAATGCAGCAATTCAGGTTGACCACCATCTTGACATACCTTCTGAAGGGTGGAGATGTTCATAAGAAAATTAAACTCTTCAAGCCTTTAACCTGGAGCCCTGGTACCAGCAGTTAAATGTGGCAACTACTAAATTAATGGGCATCCAACTCATATTCATATTGACATATTGACTAGTTTCGACAACGAAAGTTTAAAGATCACAGTTTGGCATTTCTGCTTCCAAGTTTCCAATTTCGTAGCTACCAAACTGGCATTTTGCAACTACTCAAGTGTATAGACAGAGAATCTACGCACATCGGGTTCTAAACTAAAGCTCTTTCTTAGTACCAAAGTCATTCCGTCTGGTATCTTTCCATTTTTTCTATTTAGAAAAGAGTTGGTTCAGCATATGTTGCTAAGTGGGATCTCTGCTTTTTAACCTCTGACATGATGTTGTTTCAACAAACAGTTTCTGCTAAACCGTTTTTTCTAAAAGTATTCTTATTTGATTACCTCTCCAATGAGCTGCTTAACAACATTGTAACTCTTATAACAGGTTTACAAATATTTTGCTGGAACACAAACATAAATAGAAATTTTAAAAATGATCACAAAGAACAATATTAAGTAATATTAAAAATAAAAACTTTAATAATGTAATAATAAGATAAATTAATGTAAACTTAAACAAAGACAAATTAATTAAGAACAATATCAAAAAAAAACCAATCTTTTTATTTGAATTATATTGCAACTGGAGAAGCAAAATTTTAATCTTTTGTCAACATAAAATGCAAAGTGAATATTCTTCTTCTTATTAAACGTTTTTAAACTTTCACAACCAATGCCCACGTGACAGTGGGATATTTGTGGAAATTATAATTTTCCCTTTTTTTTATTCGACGATGTTGCCGAATGCAGCCCTGCCGTTTGAATGATTTAGTTGGTAATGCGTTGTGACAGATATCTACTTGATAGATTATATTGACCTATCACCTCAATTATATTTCTTATTTAAAATATCTAAAACATGTTCTGCAAAATGAAAAATATTCTGCAAAAATTCGATTAAAGTGTATAGTTTACATGTTAATATTAAAATCGATTATTCTCATAATTACATATTTACTATATTTTCTATTTTGTGGAATAAAAGTAAGTAATCAACAGTAATTATTATTTCTAATAGTAAAATAGATTGAAATTAGGATTGGAAGAATTTTAGAAACCCGAAATAGAATTTTTAATTTAACGTCCATTAACCTATAAGCTACGTTATGCATTTTGTAAAACAATCGTACAGCATAATTTGCATTTTCAAAATTATTTTACCATTAGTTGTTAGTTTTTGATTGCGTGATAGATATGGTAGCTTGCAAAGCAAAGCTTTTTACAAATCGCATGACTGACGTCAGGAAAAATGCTTCTTTGTTATTTTTGTATTTTATGAAAACTAAATGAGTTACTTATGCAAATAAAATAAGCAATTTAAATAATAAAATTAAGACGTTGAATTATTTAAAATTTTTCTAATTGTTTATTTCATATTAATTTGAAAAAGTCTGTTATTATCTAGTTTTTACTTGCCTTACATACTATATTTTTTATACCTAATTTATTACTCTGATTCTCATAATAATATAAAACGACCCTTGAAGGTTTTTTCTACATCCGGTCTTTTCTAAACTTAGCGTTTCTTTACAGTGTACATAATTATTATCAAGTACAAAAGTATATTTTACATAAACAAATATGATTATTTCAGTGTACAAAATTTTTCTTTTGCTTTAAAAGTTAATTTTTCTCAACTTATAAATATCTTGACAATTTTGCAAAAATATGTATAATTCAACTTGAATCATATCAAGTTGAAAAAATTGTATTTTTATTATAAAAGGAAAAAAATATTTTTCATTACCGAATTCGAACCAAAATCTAAACAGCTCTAAGTCTTAATACAAAGATATAAAATACTAAATTTAGTTTTAAAATTCTTATTAGTTTGTAAAGTATTTAATAAAAACTAATATTAAATAAATAGATACAAAAAAATTGTTTCCATCAACCAATTTCAATCAAAATTTAATCAGCTCTAATTCCTACCATAGAGATACAAAATCTCAAATTAGGTTTGGAAACTCCTATTAGTTTTAAAAATTTTAAATAAAGACTAACATTAAATAATAAAATTTTAAAAAATAAGAAAACAGTTTTCATTTACCAATGTTAATGTTTTTAATGTTTTCTAAAATTTGTTAATGTTAACTAAAATTTAATTAATTCTAAATCTCGATATAAGTATGTCAAATCCTAAATTTGGTCTTGAAATTCTTATTATTTTTGAAATATTAATTTAAAAGTAATATTAAATAAGATTTTAAAAATTAAAAAAAAGTATTAGATTAAAATTTTTAAAAGTAATATATGTAGGTTAACTAAACGATACAACGTCTGATGACAACAGTAACCATTACCGAAAGCTTACGAATAATTTCATTTTATTGTTTATTTAACCTATTACTTTCAAAAATTTTAATCCAATATTAATTTATAATAATTTTTACTTTGTAAAAACTTAAAAGAAGGATTGTACCTATCAAGCACTAAAGGTATATTCCACATACGCGACCGGTGAAGTGTTAATAGAAGGTCAAATCTTTCTCATCTTAATACCTGTTGTATCTGATTACTAGCATCAGCGATATTCCGAAGCGACTTTTAGTACTGTGAGCACAATTCGCTTTACATCTGAAGTAGCTTGCTAGGTTGGCTTTAGATTGGTCTGTTACCCTATTTTATTGCAAATTTATTAACTAGAAGAACCACCTTCTAAAACACGGAGACGGTCACAATAAAGTGACCCTCTGTCTTAATTCAAACTGAGTGGTTTGGTGTTAGTAATTGATTGCGCTAACAACCAGACCAATGATCATCCCGTCAAGTCAGATCATATCAATATACTCGTTATTCTAATATGTAGAATGTAAAGATGTTCATGTGGTTCCATCATCTTCAGGTTTTAGGCCTGTGGTCCGTTACGTAATTCGAATTGGTCGCTCCATCTACACATCTCTTCCTCTCGGTCTGTATTGAAGCATTCGCTTTGGTACTCGGGTTTGGTCCATCCTGTCCAAGTGTCCCTTCTATGCTTCTCTATAATTTTTAATTTTTTCGTTAATATGTTTAGTTCATTTCTGAGTCGACGTTTTTGTTCGTGTCCTTTGAATGTCATCACTTTTGTTTTTGTTTGCAGATATTTCCATATTGTATTCTTTTATGTGAGGTTTAGTTCAGTTTAAAAAGTGTTTGTTGGTAGGGAGTCCTCGCTGTTTTGCTATTACGTATGGCCTGGTCGTCTGCAAAGAGCGTGGTTATTACAAAATTCCGGTTATTCAGGTTAGTTGTGTAGCAAGGAATGTGTTTTTTCCATTTACGTTCTTATGTTGTTTCCATTATGTTGTTATGATAACTAAATAAAGATATATATAACATTGAAGATAAAAACAAGAAATATGATATGATGTACGCTATACAGCACCTAGTGTTTGAATATTAAATAATACTCCCGATATTAAAAAACTGGGTTCTTAAAGATCTAAGATTAGAAATATTTAAATCAAAATACCTATATGTTGCAAATATGGCTCGCCTAAAATGTTTAAATGTTGAATACAATTTTTTAAAAATTTACAAGCTTAGTGAAAAATTTTCCAACTTACTTTTTTAGTCTAAGGCCCTTGTACAAAGTGGTTTCGCTAAGGCGAAATTGATAAGGCAAGGACTCAACAGCTACACTATACCTAAATGAATGAAAATGGATTAAAATCCATTAAAATTGAAATCTAAAACTATATTGGAAAATTTTCAAATTTCATTAAACTTATAATTTTCTAAATTGGTTCCAGCCAAGTTGAACGTTGGGGACAGACCACCAAAAACCTAGTCAAATTTGCGTCTTTAGGGGAGTCCATTAATTACGTGAGGTGTTTTTCTCTAAATTTGATCCCTCTCTCTTCCACCTTGGTAAAATTTACCCTATAATGTTTAAATAATTTATTTGATATCTTTATAGCACTAAATATTAACCTAAGCGTTAATACAGATATCGGGGACGGTCAATAAACCCGAATTCGGAATTTCATGATTTTTGAAGTGAATTATGAAAGATGAGGGTCTAATTAGCGTATAAAAAATAAAATTTGCGGTCGGTTCACACAATTTAAAAAAAAAACGGCTTTAAATTAATTTGGAAGGCAATTTTATCATTGGCTCTTTTGAAGTGTAACCCCGCCCCAAAATTGAAAGAGGTTGTGGCGACTGTAAATATACCAGAATCTCGTTTTTTACAACGAATTATGAAAGATAATGGTGTAATTAGCTAATAAAAAGAATTAAATTAGTGATCGGACAACAAATTTCCGAAAAAAAATCACTTTTGTGTGAATTCGTTTCTGAGGTGGTTGCACTGTCAAAACCTACTCTTCGCACCCACCCGCGCCCCTCCGGGGCTCGAACGGGGCTTCGAGCGGTTTTGACACGTGCTAAGCTCATTAATAACATCCCTTAAGCGGCTCCAACTCGAAAAGTTTGAAAGTTGACGCGGCAGATCTCAGGGAGCGACTGACTCGTTTCTACCACTGCTCTAGTTGGCCCCGCCTTAAGGTAGAACCGCTAGTATAAATCTGCACGGACGGTCAGGAAAATGCATAAAATTATTGCGCAATATTACGCATTAACACTTACATGTATTTCTTATGGAAAAATTGAAATTTTCAAAATTAAATTGTGGCCTTATTACAACTCCGACAAGATTGATCTTTACCTTAAAAAACTTGTATTTTTGCGTTCTTTCGTTTGGTCAAGCCATTTTTATAGAAAAAGTGTACTTTTGAGTTCGGGATTCTTGACTCTACCCCAGATAACTTATACTATGTACTACATTTTTTCTGTGAAATAAGAGAAGAAAAATAATACTACTATGTTTAAGGTGCACCACATTATTTTATGATGTCTAAACTCATCGCTAGTGACGTTGCGGATTTCTTTGGTGCCAATTATAATACATAAATTTCTCGACAATTGGTTTGGAAGGGGTGTCAAAATAATCAAAGTTCTAGAGGTGTGGGGGGGAGGTAACGCGACTTGTACCACAGTATACTAATATACTTAATTTTTCATTTAACTTAAAATTAAACGTTAAATTTATATAATTATATCATTCAAGTTTGTAATCACTCACATTAGTTCACTTACTCCTCCTTCTTATCGTCGAATTCCGGCGAAGGTGATGCTTTATCGGGGACATTTTTTGTCTTATCTCCAGCATGAATTGTTTCGTTTTCAGCAGCATCCCAAGCGTGTTCGTGTTCTAAATCTTCTAGTTTAAGCGTGTCATTCAATTCAGTTATTTCTTTATTTTCAATTTCTGTATTTATTTTTTCAAACGCCATATCCTCAATATCGTGAATTTCATCTTTAAAATGCTCCGTTTCTGAAATTAATACGGTTTCGGTTTCAGATAATACTTCCATGCCATTGTCAACAAAATTATTTTTAATGTGAGTACTGGTATCTTTTAACTCGCTAATGTCATCATTTGCATCATTTTTTAATGTATTAAATGTATTTCCAAATTTTCCCACTACTGATTCAATGCTATTTTCTGCATCTTCTAATACGCCACCAACTGCACCTTTTATATTACCAACACCAGATACAATTTTTTCTTTTGCCGTTTCAGCCGTTTCTGTAAGAAAATAAAGCTATACATGTGTACAATAAAATAATTTAATATATTTATTATAATAATAGTAATTTTAAAGAATTAAAATATGTAAAAATGCACTAAAAGGATAAAAATAATTTAGTTACAACACAACACATCGAAATCCTTATTTACACGAAATTACTTTGAAGTCGGTGCAAAACATACATTCTATGATTCGCACTCGAGTGATTGGATTTACTACGTTTGCTGGGTACAATAATATCGCGTAAGATTTCCTGCAAAGTTTGTTTGTAGTTTACATATGTACGTGTACCATTAGATTTAGTTATTGTAATTTTTAAATTGTACAGTTTGTAAAACATTCACATGGCATTTAATTTAGATATGTATTGTCTATTATATTAAATTGTATATTTTAATGTACCTGCGCTTATATTAAAAATGTATATGTTCGGCACCGACTTCAAAAAGTGAATAAAAAATATAGCATCAATTTGATTACAATCAATTTGAAATCTGATCATAGAAAACACCCTTTTTCAAAGCCGTTAAGGAGTTCCATTGTCATCTTTTTTATTTTTATTAATGAAGTTCCACTACTACGTTTACATCATGTGATACCTCTAGGTACAGCCTTTTCACTAAAAAAGCAATCATCGAAATCGGTTCACGTGGTAAAAATTTATCGTTTGCTCACAAGACTTGAGGATTTCCGCTATTTTGTCATTAATAATTTCAACAGAACTTAACCAAATTAATACGGAACCATTTTGGAAGTACTCCCTCAATAAAAAAATATTCCTGAAAATCGGTTCAAAGATTCCGACGAATTGATAACCTCTTTTTTTTGAAGTTGGTTAAAAATTAATAAAATTTGAAATTCTACAAATTAACAGGTTATTCGTACAATTAAACGAATGTATTTGGATAAGTTTTCACCAGTGCTATCATCGGATGTTTTAAGGAGTAAGACACTAAAATTTTTCAAAGCCGCAAAATTTTTTTTACATTATTTACAGTTCAGTATCTTAAAATTTTTCTGTTAAAATTTCATATTCCTGTTCAGACAGCAGTAACCATTTATTATTAAACGTCTGATGACAGCAGTAACCATTGCAGAAAGCTCACAAATAATGTTTCCTTTTATTTTCATTTAACCTTATAATTTTTAAAAAATTTCAATCAAATAATTATTTCAAAGGTTTTAAACTGATTTACTATTAAAAAATTGTTAAAATTTTGCTGTTTTTGAGTGTCATTACCCCTTAAGAATGATATCTGATGACAGTAATAACCAATGCTGAAACCTCATGAAAAATCAATTCAATTAATTATTCAGTTAACTAGTACATTTTTAAAAATTTTAATTTACTATTAATATCACAGGGTAATAATAATACATATAATATAAATAAATATATTATAGGTATTACATATTTATAATTTAAAAATTAAATGTTTTTAGTCGAGTGATTTATCGTATATAAATCTAGACAAATTATATTTGAAACAATATCATTGGACTATCAGCTGAGGCCGTACCTTCACATTTAATTTTTAAATATTATAAATCAAAATTTTTTTTATATACATCATATTATTACGTGCAGTCGAATTGACATTCTCCCAAGAAAGAGGCAGAAGAAGTTCCATCTAATTTTTAAATTTCTCATAGCTATCGAGTTTTTAAAAAAAACACCACAATTGGCCTACCCAAAACCAACAAGTTTTGTGAATTTTACTTGGTTTTAAGTTCACCCACTCAAAAGAAACTGATCATGCCATTTTATTTAAAAATACTCAATTTATAGATTGCGAAGAGAATTAAAACAATTGCTTGGTGTTGAAGATGATCGATATAAACGCGAAAAGTCAGAAGCATCCAGATACTTTACGCCTAAACAATATCTATGGCGGTCATATTAAACAGTGAACAAAAACCAAAGAATACATAGTAACGGCTCTGTTAAAAAATTCACGGTTCAATTCAATTGTAAGTAAGAGGTAGGTATTTTATTAACTATTTTTAGCCTATTTTATTTTAATTATGCTACAACATACAAACTATTGAGTTGTAATAATTTTGAATTCTCACTTCAATTGTTTTAACAACTTTTTTGTTGCCTGAATCGGTTTGTGATGTATGTATGCTGTGATGTATACCCTGAGGAAGACCATAATAATAAAGTTCGAACTATCCAATAGAAAATATAGTCATTTTAATGAATATTAAAAAAAAACGAAAAAAGAAACACCATAAGATTATACTACATGATTGCGAATGATTGTATTTTGATTTTTTTGTAATAATGTGGAATTGAAAAATTTTCCAAAACAAATTTTGAGAAATTCTTCTGCCGAAATAGATTTCTATGGTAATTATTATGTACCTACCTACTTAAGATTGAATAAAGTAACGTGATTGTTTCACATTTTAGTAAATGAGATTTTCATGAAAATGTAAATATTTATGCATGCTATCTACCAATCTTAATATTTGTACAAATAAAATTAGTTTTCAACGAGAAGTAGTACAATTTTAATTTGACCGCAACCACAACGAAAAAATGTGCTATCATGTATTAATTTTAAAATAAATATTTCGTTGGCGTAATTATTTTATTATCGCATACCATAAAGTAATCATCTCAAAAATCTCTCTTCTGATCATTATATTTTTAAATAAGTAAGTTATAACAATATTTAAAATTACCTTCTATTACGTGTTCGCCTTTTGTTGCAAAATCACTAGTAGATTCTTTAACATTGCTAATTAACTTCTTTCCAGAATCAATAAGAGGGTTACTACTTGCACACCCCATTTTTATATTAAATGCTAAAGGTTCAAGAGCTTAAATGAAACTAACCAGAGGTCAGTTTGCTCCCGTATTTTACCTTTCTATGTGATTACAGAAAACACGCAATTTGAAGTTATAACTTCTAAGTATTAAAAAGAACGGATAAAAATCTTATGAATATGTCACTGCCACTGTTTTAAAACAAATTTACATAATAAAATGATATCTTCAAAATAATCTAATAAATAAAATAGAAAAATATCAAGTTACTAATTTATTATTTATTTAAGAAATTATACATAAAAGAAAAATACAAAAGATTGATCAATTAATTCGCTAATTGATTTGATTAATTCCACGCCGCAGTTTGATTTAATTAATTCAAGGAATGAACTTGATTGCAGACTATAGTGATTAAAGCGTTGGAATGCTATGCCGCAGTCGTGGAATCGAACGTATTTTTTACCATATATTTCCGATCGTGTTTTAAGAGATAAATTCATTTTACCCTATTTTTTATGATTATTTTCTATCTTCTTCTCTCTCGAAGTCTTCAGTGAAATGACTGGTTTGAAGCAGCTCTCCACTATTCTCGTTTGAAAGCCAATCTTTTCATTTTTTCATAGCTATCAGTTTCAGTATCTTTTATTATTTGTGTTATGTATCTTAGGTGGGGTCTTCCTCTTCTACTTCCATGATAGTTTTTAGTAAGCCTTCTCTTCTCAGGATGTGCCCAACTATCTTCTTACAACTTGGATAACCAGTTCAAGTTATACGATATGATGGAAAACGTCAGTTGATGCGGTTAGAACAGAAGGACGCGGCCTAAAGAACGTGAGCGTTAGAAAGTTTACCCCAAAAAGACGCAGACCAAAAGATCGCAAAACCAAAAGGGCATGTAATATAAAAACGCAGACTCAAAAAGACACGGGCCCAAAAAGACGCAACCCAGACGTAAAAAATTATTTTGTTTAATCCTGCCATAGAAACATGTTGTTTCTTGCTTAGTTACGCTGCTTGAAAGTATTTGTTTTGCTCACACAAATTATTTCTATGACGAGTGGGCGAAAGTAGTGAGTGTAATTTACTTTCGCTCACTCGCTGCATGAAAAATGTTGCCCGTTCTTTTTTTTCGTTGAAACTAGGAAAAACGTTAAATGTAACGGCATCAGCTTCTTTCAAAATGTCTTCAGGCACAATAATATCGTCTTCTTGCGCTATATTTTCAAACATTAAAAACGATTTTAACTTTTACAAATTAATTAATTTGCGAATTTTTAATTTTTGTTTACACAAACCATAGCAACGCAATATATATTATCTACCTTGATTTACATATTTATATTACATGAATAATTTTTATTAATAAAATTTAATAGTTTTTAGTAACGTTTCAATCGCAGGATCAAACAAAACGCTATACAGCACTCGTGAAGAAACGAATTCGCTCACTTATGAGCCATTCCACCCTCGGCTAGCACCTCGTGTGTAAACTGGCCCATGCGTGAGCGAAACACGTGCTTTCTTCACTAGTACTGTAATATACTATTAATATTTTTATTAGGTCAGGCACCCTATCAACAAATTTTTTTGATACGTTTTACAGTGCAGCGGGTTTAAAATTACATTATGTAATTGTGGAAAATTTCACAAAGAAATTTAATAATACTGCGATTTTCATAATTCCTCACAATGGACTTTGTGCGGTTGTCAGGTGTCCACCCGTTGAATTTGTTTTGATAAAGTTTCCATAAATAGATATAGGATATAGTCTTTTCAAGATATCATCAGCTAAACTATCCCTAAATGAATGAAATGGATTAAAATCCATTAAAATTAAAATCAAAAACTATATTGGAAAATTTTTTATAATAAAATTAATTGACATGTGTTTTGACAAACCTATACTAGATTCTAAAATTGAATGTCACTAATATGGCATAATATACAAAAACAAGAAAGAAAAAGTAACTATTCCCCAAAGTACAATACTAAAGTTACTGAGATTACTCTTAATAGAGTCTTAATATTTCTTACTCTCTTAATATTTATATAATATCTATATAATATGAACCATGTTACAGTTTTAGTCGGGGCGATGGAATGCCCAGATGTTAAAAGACTAAAACCTCGCAGCCGCTAATCTCAGGGGCGGCTGGCAAAAAGACTTGCCCCTTTGCTAGCTCGTGAGCAGGAGACGCCAACGGTAAAGCACTGACCCGGGTTTCCCTTCTTCGATGACGTAGAGTTGTATAGGGTGTGCTAAGCGATAGGCTCGGAAGAGCAAGCAGCAAAGATATTGGTTTGGGCGCCACGCAATTTAAACCACCCTGTATACAACACGACAGTAAACACCAAGAAACTGCGAAACGTATCTACTGGAAAAAGAACTAACCGGGTCTAATGCCGCAAGTATCAAGACGGTTGATTTGTTTTAATCACAGATTTAATTCGTAAAAAAATTACAGTGAGCGCAATATTGGGTTACCCTTTATATTAAAAATAAGGTTGCTTTGTAATGCGATTATAAAACCCTGTTAAAATAATTACCCCGTATACGTATACTAGGCGCACACGAATTGTAACAAAATCACAGCTTTCAAAGCAAATAGCTGGCTTTCAGATAAAATAAATATGTTCAAAAGAACGACCCAATATAGATAACCCGCGCAATAATAATTAAAAGGTAACAAATTAAATCGGACGGCACAAACAAAAATCTTAACTTGCTGGAGTCTTCGTCCTTGACAGCTGGACGAGTTTGATAGTAACGGGAGTAGGATTTGAGCGGACCTCGTATTGACGAGTTGTGATGGATCCAAAAAGGTTTGGCCAGACTCCTTTCGATCGATAGCTCAAAAACTCGATTGGCAATCCAAAGATATGGTTTCGCACACGAAAGAAACCAAAACGGGTACAAAAAAAACCCTAAAACTCGAAATTAGCATAATGCGATAATAATAGTTATTAAATATACCTCGAAGATGTTATTGGAGGGTTTCAACAATTTCAGCGATAATTCTGATTCTTCCAGGATGTTAAAACTTGGACAGACAAATCCTTCCAATGAAGTTCGGATAATTCCCTCAAAATTGCTTACAAAAGCCGGTACAGAAAATATATCCAAAACAATGACCAATATAAATCCCAAACAACTTGGATTGAAAAAACTCAAAGTTCAATCAACAATTGGATCACTGTAACGTCCAAAAACTAGATTTTGTGCAAAATTGCAATACGCACAACTTTCAGAATTCGAAATCAACAGCTGATAATTTTCAATCTAACACTTGGCGATAACTAATATTTAGAAAATTAAATTTAAAATTTAAACTGTGTTGCCGCATATTGGAGTTTTATAAAATTACTATAAAGGAATCTTCAAGTAATAAAAGTATCCCTGGCAAAACAGGACCGTAACAACCAGCAGTATAGCGCGAAGCATACACAGATTGACTACGACGCGGTAAGTCGCGGTTCAAACCCTGCTCGCGTTGGATACACTGCTGTGATCAAAAGGTCCAATATCGATCTGTGGACTATTACTTGAAAACACAAAATTGTAATGTATGTTATACGGGACTAATCCTTCTCATTAAAACGATTTGTAAATCATAGAAATAGGAGAGTAATATTCCTGCGGGAATGTAAAGCTTATAATAATAATAATATTTATATAATATATATAATGAATGAGGTGGTATGGCCACCTCCAAAGAATGCCAGGCAATAGATGGCCAAAACAGATATGGGAATAGGTACCTCAGCACGCAGGAAAAGAGGAAGACCAAAATTAACATGGCAAAAGATGTCGAGAAGGCAATGACCTCCGAGGACTCTCGGAGGGCGATTGGGAGAACAGCAAGGCTTGGCGAAAAGGTTGCGAAATACGATACAATATATTGTAAATATTCGCTAATATATATAGATATATATATAATGAATTAATAATTGCGAATTAATAATGAATATTAATAATAATTGTGAATTAATAATTGCCTGGAATTAATAATTTGTATTAACAATTTCTTAATTTGAATTTTCCGTTTTCGTGTTGTTCTTTTTTCCTTTTGATTTTGTGATTTTGTATTCTGTATGTAACTTGTGCAATGTATCCATACGATTAAATTAAATAAATTTGAATTAACAATTTCTGTTTGTAGAGAATTTGCAAATAAACTGTTAATAAAATGGGTGTATGATCCGATGACAAGTCCAGTGACAATTCTTTCTTGAGTTTCTTAGTATTTATACCTTTTGTAATACAAAATTCAATAACATCATGAATCTTGTTTAAGTCACTTCGCCAATATGTCGGCTCTCCTCCTGATAAGCTTTTCATATTATTATTTTTACCTTATCATAACATATAATGAGAAAGTATTGTTTTCGTACAGAAAAAAAAATTGAGATTTTGATGGATTTACACTTTTTGAGGTCCCATCATGAGCGAAATAAGACAATTTTCAAAAAATGTCTGTGTGTGTGTGTAGATGAGTATGTGGTCATATTTTGTGTGCTCTCTATAGGAAAAACTAATAGGAATTTTCAAACCAAATTTGGGATTTTGTATCCTTATATTGAGATTTAGAACTCATTAAATTTTAATTAAAATTGGTTCATAAGAACTATTGTTTTTTTAAATTTTATTATTTAATATTAGTCTTAATAAATATCACACTTAAGTAGAATGGAAGACAAAAAAATTCCAAAGAAAATACTCTCTTACAATCAAAGCAAAAGACAAAAGAACAAAAAATGTTGGCCGGCCGAGAAAGAGATGGCGAGACTTATGAAGTCAGAACAGGCCTCGTAGATGAGACGGAACAATGAAGACGTGCGACGATTAGAGACGCGGATGTGTGACAGAACGATTGAGACGTGTGTTGAAGTTAAGACGTGTGACGAACATTTTAAATGACGAATGTGTGACGATTATTTTGAGATGCTTGTGACGAATAAACTTAATTTATTGTACAGTAGAACCTCGATTATCCGGGTCGACCGGGACCTTGCTCGGCACGGATAATTGAAAAACACGGGATAATAATAATTGACGTTTTTTGTTAAATTATTACAAAAAAAATACACTAAACAGCTTTGTATGTAATCCAAGTGCAGCTCTGAAGTAAGCATAAATTCTGTACATTTGATTTCACATAGTATACTACTAAAGTTGCAAATGTCCACGGCTAAACCGCTGGCGCCGCACGGATAAGCCGCCGCACGCATAATAATCTGACGGTAATCGATGTATAATGGGCCCACGGATAAACCGATTCACGGATAATCCGCGCACGGATAATCGGGGTTCTACTGTATTATTTTATTAAATTCAATAAATGTTTAGTTAATCTTATAGTATTTACTTGTAATTTACTTACAAGCAAATCCTACACTAGCAAAGTGTAAAATCCTTCTCAAAATGAGGTATTTGATATTCTTGTGCTTTGGAGTCGTTCTATACATGGAACATGTTACTTTTATAAGCCTTCCAGACGACTCAATCTGGTCAGGCATTATTTTGCTTGCAGCTGTTTTGTCTTTTACAACTGTGAGGCGTTGCACAAAGCAAAATAAATAAAAAACGCCTGACCAAATAGGGTCGGATCTCCATGCCTTTTAACACACATTATCGCTCAAGAAACAAGCAAATACTGCTTATAAGGAAAGTTTTCGTGCCACACAAGTTAACATTTAAACTTAATCAAATCAGGTAACTTGTTTTAATTTTTTTAATTTCTGGATTTCTTTCGTAGAGGCTGTAAAGAGGTAGAGAAGTATAATAAGTATTATCTATATTGAACGTGATCAATATTTACATAATTATGCTTACCTATTTATTTTTTTAGACTTTACACATTTATTCTATTACATAAATTATTATTATCGTTTAGGATTGGAACACATAACTCGACTGGAGTGTTTTTTGTGAATATCAGAATCCGATTTTGTTTCTATACTTTCTTGCTCTGTGGATGTTTGTGGTGTGTGACGATAATGACATCTTGATACTCCACCGATTAATCTAGAATCAGAGCTAATAGCTCTTTCAAGGCGTCCTCTTGAATGAGGACATTCCTGCTTTCTTATTCGTGAGCGGTGTGTGCAATCTGAAGCATTTGAACTGCGTCTTCGTGAAGACGTGACGTATCCAGAATAAATTGGTAATTGATGTGCAGATCCACCTATAATTTTAAAAAATTGATAAAATAATAGACTAAATTATTAAGATCGCTAGCATGCGCATGTTAAAAATTAAAATATATCAACGCAGTGGTGGCTGGCACGAAGAGGGCGATGCCATCTTCCTAACAACACAAAACATTAGCTACCTATTTATATTACATAATATTACAAATTTTATTTCCAACTTTGAAATTCTTTTTATTGTGCTATTTTGACCCCCTTCGTTACATATTACAGCAATCTAAGTGAAATCCTTAAAATGAAACAAAATTTAAGAATGTCGTACTTAATTATCATTGCAGAAAGCAATCAGTAAATTGATATCCTACTTTTAAGTAAGATAGTTTTCTTTAGAAAACTTTGATTGAATTTAAGAACGTTGCCATGATTGAGTCATTTGCAAGAATGATAAGAATGGATTTCTTTGTGTTATAATAAATTATAAAAGTAAAAAAATATTTTCAGCTCGCCCCTGTACAAAAATTATTTCTTCAAGTTATTTACCTGATACTAGTGTTGCAACAGTACTTTCTCGATGATTTCGCAAGGATAATCTAGGTGAACACGAATGTGAACTTCGACGAGAACTTTCCAATACTTGCCGTTCGTCCTCATCAACTCTTTGTTGCCGTCGCAACGGATTTCTACGACGATCTCTTATTCTTAATGTTACAGGACAATCTAAATGCAAATCAAGTGCCATTGAACCTTGACTTCCTTGTAAAGAATCGTGACTTAACCTAAAAGAAAAATTAATAAACTTTATTTCCAATAATTGCTTTGCTACACAACAAAATCCAGAACGAAATTACGTTATTGCAATTTATAAAAAGTTGTTAATAAATTATGTACATGTAAAAATCATCAAAAAATTATGATAAAACTCTTTCTAATTATACTAATTTTTCCTGCTTGCTATAAATATAAGAAAATGACAAACATGATAGGTTCAGCATAATACATAATACAACATATGCTTGCTTGACTTCAATATTAACGCTAAGCTAAAGTCTATTAGCGCGGGATAGTGCAATTCATTTGTATGTTGTGGTGTATATGCAAGCACGACTGATATCGTTGGTCTTCTTGGCTTATAACGGAAATTTTAATAGATTCCGAAGACCGAAGGATACTGTAAGTCAATGGCGGTTTACAATTTAAAAATATGATGCCGATTAAAAATAGAAGAAGACCATAGGCGCGGTTGTTTGCTAACTATTCGGTTCTTCCTCGATATCTGAGTAAAGTTTCGTGTGAAACTATTTTCATATTATTTATTACTGAATGAGGAAAAGAAGAATTCTATTAAAAAAAACTATAACTAAAAAAAATTAATAACAATATTGATATTAAATAAGAATATTAAATAAAAATTTAGATCATAAAAATCATTTTTCGTGCGCAAAATAATATTCATAATATGAATCTCTATCTTTTTAATAGAATTCCTCTTTGTCGGTTTTTTATTTCCGCGACATAAGTGACAATATTTCCTATTTTTGAAATAATTCCCCCTTTTAATGTAGCAAAAATAAACAATTTTATTGTACTCAGATTGTTTATTAACTTGTGAAATAAATTTTTTTAATTTTTACAAGCTTGGGGAAAGTCTAAGAATATTTTGTCCTATGATGATTTCTGAAAACTTCTTTGTTTCGAAGATACAGGATGAACAAAATTTGCGACAGTAACAACATTTAATTATCAAAAGTGTGGCCACAATGTATGGTGGCAATGACGAGAAGATTGAATCCTTGTATCCAGGCTGGAGGAAGTCATTTTGAACAATTAGTGTAGATTCAGCACCTTTACATGTACTTATTGATAATGAAATGTTGTTACTGTCACAAATTTTGTTCACAATGTATCTTCGAAACATATAGGTTCTTCAGAAATCATTATAGGACAAAATATTATAATCTGTCATAGTACCATTTAATTTGTACTTTGTGTGTAGTGCATAATATAGTGCTTTTTAAATATACATATTTGGCGTGTCTTAGAGTAATAAATTAATTTTGTGAATTGTAGGTGTGTACCTAATTTTTTTAAAGAGGTGCAATTTATTAATATAAAAAATATCACTCAATCTAGTAAATCTGAAAATCATGTGTTGTCACAATACATTACTAATTTTTATTTAGATTAGTTTCTGTAATATAATTAAAATTTGCAATAATTTGGTGTGTTGGTAATAAACTTGTATTTGTTATGATAAACAAGACAATATGATGAATTTAGCAACGCCACTAGAATTTCATACTAAAAAATTGTTACAAAACTTTCAAAAGCATTAACAAATATGAATTAAAAAAGCATAAAATAATAAGAAGAGCGACAAAAGCAAAACAAGGCCAATTCTCTTTGAGCAAATCATAATCAATTCGTTTTAAAATTTGTTTACTCCTGCAGTACAATGGCACTTTCCAGACTTGGTAATATAATTCAATATGAAATAGGTGTGTTCACTTGTTCTGCACTTTTGAACTTTTTCACTAAGTGTTTGTTTTTAACTGAAAAATTCAATTGTTTCCGTTTGTGTTACCGTATTTAGGCCCGGCTACGTGTGTATTTAGTCACCAAAATTAGGTACCAAGCTTTTAGATTTTATACTTTTCATTAGATCAGTACAAAAGCAATACAAAAAGATAATATTTCCTTTTCAATGATATATATATATTATACAATGATACAATGATATATTCTATATATCCATGGATCCACATCCATGTTTTATCCATTATTTTAGTTTGGTCTCGTTTTATTAAAAAATGTTAAATAAAGAAAATTAAATCAAAACAATTAAATAAAAAATTTGTTAAAATCTGTTTAATATTATTTATTTAATTTAAATGAATGAATTTGGCGTGAATTATTGAATGATTTTATTACCACATAGAATCCTGTTGGCTATTTCTTCTTTATATGTTTAAAAAAAAATTTTTAATTTTACTTCTTTCAGCTTTTTCAGGAATCCTCGCCCTAGGTCGAGACTACAGAGCAGGGCTAGCGGATTTAACATCAAGCGGCAAGTCACGATATAAATTTTGTGACGGCAGGTGCTTGAACTACTCAGTAGCGAAGAATTTCTTTATCAAATTAAATAAAAAAACTTTTAAAAACAAATAATAATTGTAATTCCTGATCTAATTAAAATTTTCTTTTACAACCGACAGAAACTGACCAAGTTAATACTATTTGATATTAAAAAAGTATATTTTCGTGAAAATCAAAATTGTTTTAGGAAAATGAGCATTTTCTTACGAATTTATAAGAATCAAAAATCTTGAAACAAATACAATATATCAAATTGCTAATCTGAAGTTTATTAAAATATCTTTCAAGTAAAAGCATTTGAGTTTATTTATCGTTAGTACTAGATAAACGAACACACCTAATTTCGTATAATAAAATTGAAGGAAAAACTTCATTCTGGTTATAGTATGAAAATTACTTGCAAAGGGTTACATGCAGTCTAATTTCTGCAGGTTGATTTTCAGCAAAAAATAATTTTTGATAGGTTAATATTTGCAGTATAAGCAGATTAAAATAAAACTACACATTCTAATATGTTGAATGCTGCGTTTCAAAATTGAAGTAAAATGGATCAGTGAATCTTGCCCAAAAAAAAAGTTCTAACTACGAAAGGTAATACGAACTTTAAACTGAAATATACAGTACCTATATATATTTTTTAATTTCTGAAAGTGCCATTGCGGGAATTGGGCAATCTTCATATGGCAGATGCCAGTCATCTACTGGCTGTGTCAGAGCCTAAAGAGCACCGTAAAAAGTATATTTATAGGATGAAATTATTTATTTAATTAATATCTACTAATCTGATGAGAATTTGCAGTCATTTTAAATCCTTGGACGCATTTTTAAGAACGGCAAGCTTCATATTCACTGGGGCTCTGTCAGAGCTGAGAAATCTAATTGCTCTGTAAATTTTATCTATATACTAAGTGAAAATTGCAGTTATAGTTAATTTAACATTGAGTTTAGTAATTAGGAATCAGTGTATAATGTGCCTTATATTATGTACTATTTCAACATAATAACTATTATTTGGCATTTTGATAAAAAAAAATAAATGCAACCTTGCTGTCTTATGTCTTAACACATATTGTCTTAAACACATATACTAGGTGTTTTGTATAAAAATGTTATTAAAAGTAGGGCAAGAGTCGATTAATCTAGACTTGAAATTACACTTTTTTCTATAGAAATAGCTTCACCAAACAAAAGAGGGCATTTTTACAAGTCTTTTAAGGTGAGAATGAATTTTAGTGGGTCCTACATTAAGCCCACAATTCAAATTTAAAGTTTACTAAATTTTCATAACAAACGTACATAATGTATGAGTAAATTACACAATATTGCGTAACAATTTAATTTAATCTGCTGCCAGTCCATGTGTGGCATGGATACGAGAGGTGGGTTCTACCTCTCCTCGCTCGGCTTGCTTCCAAGCATAATTACGAGTAGGACCGCATTTCAGGGATGTTTTTTTTATAGTAGGCAACGCCGTAGGTTGCAGCAACCTTTAGTACACACATTTTAAATATAAAATCTAGTCAAATTTAATTTTTGAAGGACGGGGTTAATTGTGGCGGGGCGAGTAAAAGGGGGAATGATCGCATTCCTGTAATGCCGTTATTTTTCCAAAATTTATGGTCCGACCGCAAATTTTATTTTTTTTTAATTAAAATAAATATGGTGAAAATCGCAATCAAAAGTAGATATTAAATTTTTTAGCCAGCCTTATTATGCCTACCTTTTTAAGTTCTCATTACTACCGAATTCTACCGAACTGTACCGACTACCGAAGTCGCTAGCAAATTCATTTTTAATCGATAATTATGGATATCTAAATACCAATTTTAATTATAGCTTTAATTCACGAATGGATTGAGAAGTAGCTATTGCCTAAAAGAAGTTAACTATGTCACTAGCGTATGAATTTAGAAATGACAAAATAATTTGTTTACGGTTTCATCATATGTACTATAACATTACAAAATTTTGTATTAAAATAGTCATCATACTCTTTGCCATGAGATAACATGTCCTAACCTTCTAATGATGGATTTATACGTTCAACATTTAGCATGTAACGCTTAACATTTATCATTTAAGAAGATTAACAATAAGATTGGAATATATCCATTTATATCCTCATTTAACACTATCTTGAAATGAATAGCATTATAAATTGCCATTGTTATTGTTATTATTATTGTTTTTGTTCTTTTCCATTATTGTTCCTGTTTTTATGGTCACAAAAATTATAAAATTTTTATTTGACATTTAGGAAATTTTTTACTGTGCATGACCATCAATGGCGACGACATAATAGCTGATTATATTTTGTTAGCACAGTAACATTTTTTAATTTTGTAATACCACAATCACATTCTGAAATTGATACGAAGACAAACAAAAATATTAACAAATACTTAAATCAAATGTTAAATGTATATTAACATGTTAATTCTTAAATGTTAAGTGATAAATGATGCTTTTGACTAACGTAGTGTCTGTTCTAACTTCAAAATAATATAAATCGGTAATACAAAATAATAACGTAATTTGAGGCAAATAGAAAATTTTATAGTAAGAAACTTTATTAGGTTTCACGTCTTAATCCATAAGTGTATTAATGCGTACTTCACACTATGTAATTTTGCTTATGATTTTCCTTATAACTTTATTTTAGATATTATTTGTGTTTTATGCATGACTAGATTTAATTGTGTTAACATCTTGTGACTGCTTGTGGCAAATTAACATTATAAAATAAATTTTCAACAGAGCAAACCAGTCATAAAATTTTGAGATTAAGATAAAAATGATACCAAAAGAGTAATTATTAAGTGTAAGAGCAATTACCTGTGCGATAGCAGCATTGTGCCTGATTTTTATGTATTATAAAATAAAAAAAAATAAAAATATCTTAATGTACTAATGCAAAATAAAATTTCACTTGCCAAACTGTAAAAATTTATCGCAGTTGGTAAAGTAGAGCAACTATATTATCAAAAATTATATATAATATATCGAAATAGAAGCGGTTTTAATCTGACAATCACATATTCTCGGACCTAAATAAATTGAGCCCTGCGTCACAAATTTCTGATTAAGAAACGACAACCTGAATATAATTTAAGCTACCATTTAGCTTTGTATTTGAGTACAATTGAGTCTTTTGGTACAAAATATTTGCATTCTTGCTCTCAAAGTTTAATAAAAGTCGTACGTAACTAATATTGAACATTAGTTCAAAACAAAACAATCAAAACATTAAAAAATTAGTATGTCGTTACTTTTACTAGATTATAAACTAACAAAATATTTGAGTTGCGTAGTGATTGTAATATTTGTACATTAGTTCAAATTGTAGTAAAGAGAGAGAGTTATATCAAAATAACAAAAAATGATGCATTTTAAAATGCACTCATTTGACTAGCGATTCTGATCTTAATTCATTCCATTTTAAACTATGGCGCAGGGCTTAATATATTTGGGCTCATGTACTATGATTTTTCTTACGATTGGCCTTATGATGACTTTATTCCTTATGATAAAATCACATAGTCTGAACTACGCTTTACTTATGACGAGACAACTTCTTTCGTGGCGAATTCGATCACTATTTGTTAATTTTTAGGTTATTTTATTATTTACATTTTGACAGCTGAATGACAGCCATTGTTATAATTTCTAGTTAATAATTCGTAGTACGTATATTTATAATTTCATTTTATCCAAAAATTTTCGTGACAATGACATGCGTTAGTTAACAATGTGATGGCTAATTTACCTATAGGTAGCAGCCGTTTCATCAACAGATAGCGCATGCCGATGAAGAAAACCAGGATTAAGAAGAGCACATGCTGCAAAAGAAAGCTTAACTGGTTTTGGCGAAGTTTTTTCTTGCAGTAATTGTGTATTAGCTGTAGGCGAAGTTTGTTCTAAACTATTACTATGTTCTAAAGCTAGATTAGGAGCTGACGGACTTTTACTGACAGAACCCTAAAAAGTTATGTAAAATACATTAAATTTTTTTTATTTAATATTTACCTGTGGTGAATTATTTCTAGTTTGAGATTCTACTGCAAGGCCTTTAGAAAATTGCATAAAAGATTGAGTAAGAGCATGGCGGTCGGATTGGATGTGTACATGGTGGGCATGTGAGTATTGTAAATTTGTAGTCTGAGATCCAGATGTTCTTAGCGAACCATGAACTGATCTACCTCCTCCTGGAGCGACTACTCCTCGAGGTGCACCACCGGGAGGGCCCGTAGTACTTAATTTAAATCTAGCCGGTACCACTTTAGCAGCTGAATCACGAGCTTCAAATGTCATAACACACGCAGCTACAACAATAAAACCTAAACCAAACAAAACCCTTTATATCAATAAAATAATTATGGTCATGTACAATATTTGAAATTCTTTCTTTTTACTAAATAATTGTTATTGTTATGAAAAATATAGACGAACGATTGGGGGGCGTTCAAGTATTACATAAGCAAACTTACAATGATTTTAGACCCCTCCCTCCTGTATAAGCAAACATAAGAAAATCGTAATTCCCCCTCTCCAAATGATAAAACCTAGGAATTTTTTCAAAACTTTTCTTAAATATCAAAATTTTAAAAATTAAATTATTTTTAAGATTCGGAGTCGGTTGCAAAAAGTGATAAGTAGAGTTTGTATTTTTCTTTATAAATCTGCCTCTGAGGAGATCAATTCCACATTGTGGATATAGTCGAAACCGCGGTCATCCAGTAAGATTTTGTAGAAATTATAATTGTTGTTTGCTATTTTTTATTCGACGATATTGCTGAATGCGGCCTGCTGTTTTGAATGTTTTTGTTATGCCCGATTTCTTCAAGTTAGCGAACTTCAGGTTAAATTGACTAAATAACCAATCAGATGACAACAAAACAAGTAAATCTATCATCTGATTGGTCATTTCCCCAATTTAACCTGAACTTCAAGATAACTATGAGTGAAGAAATCGGGCATTAGTATTGTATTGTGAAAAGATATCTACTTGTTAGATTTTCACTAGCCTATCACCTCAACTACATTTTCTTTTTAATTATTTATTAAATACGTAATTAATAATATTAAATATTATAATATCCTTTTATAATATCCTCCCGCCCCCTACGCCTGCTTACGTAATACATGAAAGCCCCCTTGTTAGAAATAGAAATTGTACTCCATCAAAAGGTTGGTCCAACCAAGACTAAAATGAAAACAAAATAGAAATTTTTTGCGTTAATTTTAATACGTGCATCACTTACATTGTAGCGCATTTTGAGTATAAATTTCTAAATTTAATTTTTTTAACCATAATTTAAAATAATTTTTTCAGTAATTTGTATTTGAAGTAAATAATAATAAAAATTAGTATTTATTAAACCCTGTTTTTACTTTTTTCAAAAATTCGGTTAGTGAGATGTTTTCTTAAAAAATTATATTATTTTTCATTTGCATTTTTTAAGATGTGATTAATTGCATGTAGTATTTAGTTATCAAAAGCAAAAGGGCTAAACTAAAATTACAATTTAAGGACCTGGAGCTTAACATGAAATGTTAGTAGTACATGACTTTGTAAGCCTCCATAGCTCAGGGGTTAGAGCACTGGTCTTGTAAACCAGGGGTCGAGAGTTCAAATCTCTCTGGGGGCAATTTTTTTTTAATGTGAATTATGTTATTATTTTATTTAATAATACGTATTTCGATAATATATTAAACTAAAACTTAATATTTAGTATTCGAAAACGTGACATACCTCCTACTCCCATAACAATTGGACCCGCGTAAGAAAGATTGTTGAGATGAAATCCCCGCGATTCGTTTCTAATTTTTACTGTGTAATTGCCTCGTATTTCTTGTGCCACTGATAAATGATCTGCATAATATCCTAAAATAAAAAAATAATTCAGTTACAGTTTTTTTAAAAAAAATTCGAATTCGAATGATTGTTAAAATTCAAGTTACTTCCTTTGCACAAAAGTGTTTGGCCTTCATCTTTATATTTGATGATTTATGCCAATGATATTCACTTATTATTTACTACTTATTAAGCCAGGAGCAAATGGATAAGTAAACAAAATTGAATATCTTTACATAAAATAATTAAATTTATAGTGTGTTTACAGTATATTTTGTATTGCACTGGAGGTACCAAAGTAATTTAAGTACTAAATTGAAAAATTCTTTCAAAAGCCAAAAATAAAACCTTACTAAAGTACCACTTACGTGGATGTGGTGGACGTGTTGGCACGATGAAGATTCAATTCTGATATTTAAAATATTACAGTTAACAAAATAAAAACTTTAAGCTTTTTTGACCATAGTTTTATTTTACAAAATTTATATGATTTAAACGTCGTTTTTATTTTACTTTTACTTTTTTTACTTTTAATTTAAACGTAAAATGAGTATTCGTACACTAATATTAAATTGTAAAATTTTTAAACTGAAATTTGACTCTCCGAAGGCAAATATTTTAGAAGCTGATATATGGTGATATGTTTGAAACTTTTGAAACTAATTTCAGAGTGGCACAAACTCTGTGTAAATAGTTATAATTTTTTGAAATTTTAGGGACAACGATTGACCCCTTCCGACGGCAAATCTTTTGAAGCTGATATTTGGTGATATGCAAGGGGCATATAGCTATAATTTAAAACTAATATTCAAGCTGCACAAATTCTGGTTAAAAATTTGTGAATTTTTAAAGTTTTTAAGATATTAATAAGTATAACACATAATTTTGACTTCACGAGTTAATATTAGGGGTTGCAAACGTTCAGTTACAATCTAATATTAGTGTACAAATACTCATTTTGTGCCTTTGAGATCTAAATCATATAAATTTTGTAAAATGAAACTATGTTCAAAAAAGTTTGAAGTATTTGTTTGGTCAACTGTAATATTATAAATATCATAATTGAATCTAATGCCAACTTCAACCACATCTTACGTGCTACTTTATCTTCTGAAGGCGGGCATATATTTCCCCACCCTATAATAAAACCCTATGATTTTTTTTTAATTGTTCCCCGAGGAAAAAAATAACATTGTTTAATTTTAACAAAAAAAATTACTTCATTTATCAAAATAATTTTTGTTTCAATTAAACAATTTTATTTTCTTTTGCCTTTGCATCTATATTTATTTAATTTTAAGGTAAGAGTTTAAGATATTATTTAGTACCCATACAACATTGTATTTTATAAAACGCAAAAAAAAATTCTGAAAACAAATGTAAGTAGGTGGTGAGAGTACTCCAGCACAATTAACACTGTCACGGTTCACTAGTTCGATTTAGATATGCGAGTAGATCTATAACAGAAGGAAAAAAATAATCAGCTATGTTACTAACCTATAAGTACTTATAAAATAAAGTCCAGTCATTTGGTGCTCAAAAAGAGCTCAAAAAGATTCTACTAGCGCCAAACACGCCCACTAAAAATTAAATGTATGGAAGAGCATGAGGAATGCTGGTTCAGGAAGAATGCTGCAAAGAGCTTGCTGAGAAATGTGAAGATCAACTAGTCAAATTCGAACAACGTGGTTCTACAGCAAATTTATGGATACAATATTTCCGGATGGTGACGCTTATAAAACAATTCAACGAGGCAGTAAGAATGGAAATTGGAATTTACATCTTGACACTACTCAGAAAACTCATTTTCTGCCTCAGCATGAAAATAATTATTTTTATGCCAGTGGCCACTCTTATATACAAAAATTTCAAAACGATGAAATGTCTTGGCGGCCTTATTCATGGGCAAGGAGTCAAAGACAGCGTGCTCTTCAAGTGAACTTTGGGAATGGTATTCCTGCACAATGTTTGCGACAAAGTTGAAAAATTTTGCAACGTGCCTTTTTTCAGTTCCAAGCAACATGTCGAGATGAGAAGCTCGCGAATTAATCGTGACAATGATCTCGTACAAAAAATTAATGGATTGGTTATGCCAACATTTTACTTTTCCAGAAGTAAAGGAATTCATATCGATAAGCATTGGAATTATTGGAGATGAGAATATAAACTATCGCATGTCTCAAGAAGTTGGCAGTGCTGGCATTTCAAAAATCATCGGTGACGATTTCTATACGTAAAATTCAAACCGACTAAAAGCACTTGGCATATGAGTACAGGCATCTAGATAGAAGACGACATTATGCCCAATTAATCCTTGATTAATTTTTCAAAGAATGTGCATTGCTAAAGAATGTGATAAGGAACTTGAAAAGTTTCTTACGTACGAACTTGCTCCGTTTCCCTTATCTCTTTACAATGACGAAGGCGTACGTAAGTACGTTAAATCCTCTATGTATAAACTATTTGAAGAATATTCTGGAGACATAAATTTTGGAGACGCCATGTAAGTATATTATCACGGTATGCCATCACGGTGAATCGTTTTCATCCATTTGCAATAACTACATCACGTTCGCGTTCGTTCGATTAAATACACACATACATACAATGGCATCATCGTATTTGACGAATATCTGGAAGATGTAGCAGACCGTAGTACCAAATATGTGGAGCGATCCCGACGATCACGGAAACATTCTTCAGTAGATATACTTTTTCACGAGACAATGATCCCAACTGTGTCACAAGATAAATTCCTGGGCAATAATGTCAACAAAACCCGCCTCATTGGAATATTAAAAATTAAAATGGAATTGAAAGTGATGGCGATCGCTTTTTTGAGAACGCTGAGTTCGTTAAATTTTTATTAGGAAATTAAAATTGAAAGATTTGGAGAAGCCAATTTGACGCAGCGGTATCTACATTGGAATTTTAAATTCTTTTTAAATTGATTTGGGGTTTTTTAATTTTTTTTAAATTTATTTGGAGGTGCCCGCGAAGACCTGGGGAAGCTGTAATTTATTTTAAAAGTACTGCAGAATTGAAGTACTGGGTCCGTTAAATTTTTTATTATAATAATTAAAATATGTGTTTACATTTGACATAAACGTACAGCATTCTAATTCTGTTAGAATGCTAACTATTAAAATTTTGAACTACTATTGAAAGTATTCGTTAGTTTACTGTAAATCATTTCAAGATGTCAAATGTAAATATTTTAATTCAAATAAAAATTTAACGGACACTTTCAAAATAAATTGCAGTACTCACCAACACTTCACGAGCACTTCCAAATTAAAAATTCCAAATAAAAAATTTCAAAATGATTGGGTTGCGGCGTCAGAGTGGTCTTTCCAAATCTTTTAATTATAATTTCTTAATAAAAATTCAACAAAAATAGGACTTTCAAATTACATTTGCGAGTATTTCAAATGAATTTGAAAAATTAAAAAATTCCAAAGTGGTTAGTTGCGTCAAGTTGACCGCGCCTCTGTCAAACCTTTTAATTAACGGACCCAAAACTTTCAAAATAAATTACAGCACTCGCCAACACTTCTAAATAAAATTTTAAAAATTAAAAAATTTCAAAGTGGTGGATCAACTTGATGCACCTTCATTTGAAAAAACTTTACTGATGGTTATTGGAGCAGCGAGTAACAGATGCATTGTTTTCAGGAAAAAAATCAAGATCATATGATTTGTTTCTATGTGGTTATATGTTTTAAGTAAAGTTTACTTCAATAAACCGCAAACTATTCCAGGATCTAAAAGATAACATCTGAGCTGTCCTAAGAAACTGAAGTCACAATAACATTTGAAAATGTAATTGCAAATTATGATGTCATAATCAATGCTTGTAAACCCTATCGTGTTGTTCATTTGGATAATTTTATATTGCAAAATGTATCTAATTGATCATATTTTTAATCAAAATAAAGAAACAAAAAAAATTGAGTAAATTTTATTTTTTATTTGGAAAACTCTTTGTTATAAATTATAATTTTTCAATTCTTGGTAGTTCATTTACATATTAATTGCATTATTTCACAAATAAAATTTAATTTTTTGTTACACATTACTGATTTTTTATATCACCATTCAACTGAGACTGTTTTAACCGTCACGCAAACGCTTAGCGATTGGAGCCATTGAGCAATAAATTATAAATTAACATCAACTTACCGATTGTAACCGATGATAACGCATTGCAGATTTCTAGCTTAAATTAATAACGACGCAAAATATTAGCATTTTACTTTTAAGATTGCATCGCATTATAATAGTATGCTATGTAATAAGTACGCAAAATAAAGCTTTAGCAGACGAATTGTAATGTTTCTGGACGAAGCGGTAGCCGAATTTGTAACATGAGGATGAGTCGGCTAAAGCCATTCGCGTAATTCCAAAATTGACCTCTAAATTATTATAAAGAAGACAAGGTCAACTATCTTATAAATTACATTCTCTATCAAATTGTTACGGTCCTATTTTATAACGAAGATATTGTTGAGTAATTGAAGATTGAAATTATTGATGTAATTCAATAAAACTCTCATATGGAACTGAATATGAATTTATGGAATATTAAAACGAAAAATATTGTCTGTTTTTCGCTAGACAATATAGGTACAATTTTTAGAAGCCTATTTTTACCTTAACACACCTTGTTTCAGTTTACATTGCTAACTTATCTGGAAATTTTAAGAAATTTAGTCAAAATGACAAGAAGCGCAAGAATATCAAGACTTGAATACATGATAACTGAAGAGATAAGACGGAAAATGGGAGCTCAAGACAGTGTCTTAGACAGGATAGCCAGAAGAGTTCTTAAGTGGTTTGGCCAGGATGAAAGATAGTCAAGAATGATTTTCAGGTGAACCCCTTCCAGGGAAGCGTAAAAGAATTCGGCCGGGAAAAGCTTATAATGATGGAATGAAAAAAAAATGATGGCCTATCATTTAGAGGAAGAATGTACTGATTCGTAATATTTGACATTTGCGAACCAGAATGTTCTCGCATGGAGGTATAAACCAGTATGTATATAAATTTTAATATATTGTAAATATTCGCGAATATATTATATTATATGTATTAGTTTGGTTAAATTGATGTTTCCATGTGGTATTTATTTTGTCTAATGCAAATTCGATGTTTTTTGATTAAAAATCATCATCATCATCATCTACATCATCATCATCATCAAACTTCCAGGATTAGGCTAAGCCTGTTCCGGCGTCCATCGTTTCCTCGGTCGCCGACGTCTCTTTTTCCTTTAGGATGGTATTCCATTATAAATGGATTAAAAATTAATTGTTAAATATACAGAATTCAGTAAATATTTTTTATTTGGTGTTTTTAACAGATTATTTTCTTCAAATGCTTGCTTGTATCCGTCTTCAGGCATTCGATACTGGATTATGCGAACAATTACTTATTTTATTAATCGATCATTTGATCTTTAAATTATTGGATTATTCGATCTTAAAATTATTTGATTAATTAATCGATATAAGTAATTGTGTAATTAAACGATAAAATTGATTGGTTCATAATACATATGACGTCTCAAATAACATTAATGCTCGTTTTCTTCAACCAATTCCTAACGTTAGAAATTCCCTAACTTTGATATAAGAAACTCTTATATCAAATTTGGTTTTCACCAAGCGCTAAAAATTCCTTAAGGTGTTAAGAAATACCTAAGGTTAGAGATTTCTTAACGCCTTAAGGAATTCTAATGCCCGGTTTCACAAACATTTAAACTGCGATTAAATTATTTAGGCCTAAATTTAAGCCGAAATCTCAGTTTAAATGTTTGTGAAACCGGGCATTAGCGCTTGGTGAAAACCAAATTTGACATAAAAGTTTCTTATCTCAAAGTTAGAAAATCTAAAGTTAGGAATTGGTTGGTGAAAACGGGCATAAGTTTCTCGTAATATAATAGGGTATGTAGCTTGCGGTTGGAGACGCGGGGAAGGTGCACCAATTTCGTTAATTTCACTCACTTTACAGTTTAATTCGCAAACGACAAAATATAGCAGATAAAAGTTAGTATAAATAATACCAATTTAAAAAATTTTTTTGTTGGATCAATTCAGTTTTTTCCTAAATTTAGTATTTATGCATTCCGTTTTGGAAGGTTAGTACTCCATCTTCCTCACTGCTGTACTAACCACAACCGGATATTTAAAGTTTATATTTTTTAAATATTAGTCCAGTCATTTGTTAGTTTTACCTGGAAAGTTTTCCGGGAGTTTTGAAAATTTGTATTTTTTATAGATTTCGACGTGCTCTTTTTGAATTTTCACTTTGCCACCTCGTATCGTTGCCGCTCGAGCCGCCATATTGGAAAAATGGCGCCCAAAAACAGTTTTTTGACAATATCTCCTTTTCCATTCATATTATGATGAAAATAGCTATATAATAAATTAAACTAGAGAAAAATTCCTATAATTTTTGTCCTAACCTTTTTTTTGTAAAATGAATAGTTTTAGCGTACGAACGCCTCAAAGTCGACTCCTACACACCTTTTTGCCAAAAAACTCATTTCCACGTCACCGATGAGGTAGAGTAAATGGCGCGTTTTTTTTTGTGGTATCCCCAGTAAGCCTAATCCACGTGTAATGCAATATTACAAAATTTAGCGAATTCTCATTCGCTTCCCTATCCAGGTTTTGCGAGTTCATTGTCTTTAGTACCAGTCGAAAATAATTTAAGTGCTAACCTTTTTTTTGTCATCAAAAATCATGGGTGGGGATTTTTATACCCTAAAATTCAAACGGAATGTACTCCGACGAAACCCAAATTCAAACAAGTTTGTCTAGGTATTCAAAAACTAAAATGCTGACCCACAGATCATTGTTGAAGCTGGAGAACGATTCCTCCTTGCATTATACGGTTGTAGTAGCGCGAAAAGTATTATATCATAAACAACTATAGATATACATGCTTTACAAAATCAGCATATAAAAATAAATTTAATATTGCATCGTTACCACTAACAGAAGCAGCAGCACGACAACATTCGTTTCGAACCTATCACCAGGTTCAGCAGTGGTATGGAATTGAACAAAATGCAGAGCGATGGGGATGGAAAAAAAGCAAGAATGGGCTAATTTTTTGTCACCACATTCGAGCCCCTAGCTCCGAAAACCTTGTTAAGGCTTATTTCTTGCAAATGTAAAAAAGGATGTCGGAGAGCCTGTGGATGCAGAAAGGCGGGATTAATGTGCTCCGTTATTTGCACGAATTGCAATGGTACCTGTGATAATTCGCAAGTTCCATTACAAGATAGCGATGAAGAGGAAGAAACGGCAACTGTTCTCGAGCAAACGTGTGACGAAATCGAGAAACAAGAGGATTGCAACGAAGCAGATCATTTTATTGCGGATAACGTGAAAAAAATTTTATCTGTGGCGTTTTGTCCGGTACTGAAGACGATGAACTTGCAAAACCTAGTCCATCAAGGAGAGGGAAGCGAATGAGATTTCGCTAAATTTTGTAATACAGTAGAAGTTCCTTATTCGCGCTTCCTTTATTCGCGTTTTCACTATCCGCGGGAAAAAAAAATGCGACCCAATTCCTATATTCGCGACTAAAAATTTCTTTATTCGCGGATCTAATAAGTAAGTCTAATATCTAATATCTAAGATCTAATAAGTACACCGTACATTTTTTAAAAAAATTGTCCAACGTTTGCTGTTTTGTGTTGTATGTAGTAATATGTATACATTTACAAGACTTACAAACTTTGCAAGTAGCATGGCGGCGCGATTCATGCAGATATTAATTCTACTTGCAGATAAAAACTATTAAATTACAGTCGTTAGAATTTTACGCATGAAGCAAAAAATTGAATTTGTATTACATTTTAAAAGACGCAAATTGAATTATGTGACGCATATAAGATTTTCGGTCCTATATTATTCGTGTTATTAAGCAAATCGAATCGACGCAAATCGATGCGACGCAAAACGAGACCCTGGTGTACATACATAATAATAAAATTATTCCAATAGGTATTCAACCCAATATTCTTGTCAAATGGACTAATAAAAAAGTAAAATAGATCTTATTACAACTTTGCCTAAAGTATGTTGTTAAATGATATCGCCGGACGCCGAGGCTTTTGACAAAAGCCGCCTTCGCCGCGATCAGTGTTTTTAAGAATGTAAACAAACAGAATAAAAGCTTTGCGTGTTTTATTGTTTCGTCTTTCACATTCGTTACAAAAATTGTGATCGAGTAACACGTCTCTACTGCACTCTTTCTAGTTTATAATGTCAACTAAAAAATGAGAAACGAGTTTCGATACGAAAAAATCTGTGTTACCGCTTAAAGTGAAAATAGTAATGCTTGATCGTTTACGCCTTGGAGAGTCATTTGCATCCATATCACGCTCATTCAATGTCAACGAATCAACTGTACGATCAATAAAAAAATCCGAAGATAAAATAAGGTCGTCTGTAGCTTCAACTTCACTGTCAGCTAAAATTGTCCGTGATCCAGCAATAGAAAAATGGAAGTGGCGTTGTCATTATGGATCGAAGACCGCAACCAAAAAAGGGTGCCCCTGAGTGGTCCAATGGTCCGGGCGAAGGCAAAGCGTCTTTACGCTCATTTTAAAGAACCTGATGGTAGTTTTAGTGGTGAACGTACAGATGGAGGATTTCAAGCATCGGAAGGTTGGTTTAATAAATTTAAGGTGAGACAATCATTGCATAACATCAAAATCGTTGGAGAAGCAGCATCTGCCGACACTGCTGCAGCAGGACGATATCCAGAAGAATTTGCAAACCTAGTAACTGATGGAGGATACAAACCTGAGCAAGTATTTAATGCAGACGAAACTGCACTGTTTTGGAAGAGAATGCCAAACAAAACATTCATTTCTAAAAGCGAAAAGTCCGCTTCTGGATTTAAGGCAGCAAAGGATAGAGTTACACTGCTGCTATGTTCTAATGCATCTGGAGATTGTCTCATTGTCCCAAGTGACATTTTTACCACCCAACACGACGGCTTTGCTTCAACCTATGGACCAAGGAATAATCCAGGTCTTTAAGCTCTATTACATTAGACGAACCTTCAAAATCATATTGGATAATATGGAATGTAATTCTGATATGAATGTTATGGATTGCTGGAAGAAATTTGACATAGCAAAATGCATCGCAAACATAAAAGAATCATCGGAAGAACTGAAGCCACACACATTGAAGTCATGCTGGAAAAAAACTGTGGCCTGCTCTGACTGCGGAAAATGACGAAGAATCTGTGCAAGTTCAAATTTTGACTGCAAACATAGCAAACATCGCGAATGGAATAGGACGAGATGGGTTCGAACAGATAGAATCAAGTGACATTCAGGAATTGCTTGAATCGCAAGATGAAGATTTGACTGAAACCGACTTGGAGGAAATGTTAAATTCACAGCCCATTGAAGAAGAGGCTTCAACAAGCACTGGAAACGTGACATTTAATTTGAAAAATCTTAGTGAAGGTTTAAGAATGGCAAATGAGCTTTGCGATTTCTTTATGAACATTGATCCGTCTATGGAACGAAGTCTTATTTTTAAGAGGCAAATTGCTAATGCGACTGCTGTGTATCAGTCTGAATTGAAGGAGCTTTTGAAAACTGCCAAGCAAGAAAAAATTACAAAATTCTTCAAACCATTGCCTAAGCCTTAAGATAATTAATTAAAATGTTCAAAAACTTCAATTAAATAATTTTTCTATATATTTGTTTTTTTTATTTTGTCACCTAGGAACGTATCCCCTATAATCCCATATAAATTGCCATTCCGTACTCACGGTTTCTGTATTCGCGGCATATTTATGGAACGTATACCCCGCGAATAAAGAGCTTTTACTGTATTGCATTACACGTGGATTAGGCTTACTGGGGAGATCACAAAAAAAACGCGTCATTTACTCTACCTCATCGGTGGCGTGGAAATGAGTGTTTTGGCAAAAAGGTGTGTAGGAGTCCACTTTGAGGTGTACGTACGCTAAAACTATTCATTTTACAAAAAAAAGGTTAGGACAAAAATTATAGGAATTTTTCTCTAGTTTAATTTATTATATAGCTATTTTCATTATAAAATAAATGGAAAAGAAGATATTGTCAAAAAACTGTTTTTGGGCGCCATTTTTCCAATATGGCGGCTCGAGCGGCAACGATACGAGGTGGCAAAGTGAAAATTCGAAAAGAGCACGTCGAAATCTATAAAAATACAAATTTTCAAAACTCCCGGAAAACTTTCCAGGTAACCCCCTTTTTGAGCACCAAATGACTGGACTATATTGCTATAATCAAATAAATCGTAAATACCTTACTTATATTATATTCTTAAGTAAGGAATAGATCAACACTCGATGTTATGAGCATCATCAGAAAAATTAAAAATTTATATTTTTATACTACCTTTTACCAAACATCTTTTGACATTTGTCACTGAAGGGTAGGATCCATAAGTTAAAAAAATAATATATAGTATATTAAATATAATATTAATATATTATTTCTTAAAAAAAATTCCCGTATTTCTTTAAAATTCATTTTATATCTATAAATTTAAAAAAACAACTTTTGAAAAATAGCAGGTGCTTTTCTAAATAGCTTCAAAAATATTACTTCTAAATTTTATAGCGGCATCTTAAATGATTGCGAAAAATAAAGACAGACCCATTATTTTCAATTTTTGTTATTAATTAAAAAACCTCCTTAAGGCTAGGTTCCATGAGTTCCCCCCATCTCTCTTTAACATTTATGTTATCAATGTTAAAGAGAGATTTTTAGGTATAATATATTATTAGGTATAATATTTTTGTACTTTAAAAACATTACCTCTAAATTTCATGGGGTTAATTTAAGGGGTTTCTTCAATGACTACGAATAATAAAAATAAAGAGCGTCTTTTTATTTTTCATAGTCATTTAAGAAACCCCTTAAGATATCACCATGGAATTTAGAGGTAATATTTTTGAAGTTATTTAGAAAAGCACCTGCATTTTTCAACAGTTTTTTTTTAATTTTTATGTATATCAATTTTAACTCATGGAGCCTAGCCTTAAACCGGTAAAACTAGCAAAGGCAACCATTTTGGTGCCTTTTTTGGTGCCACTAAAGTGGAAAGTTTTCTATTTTTTAAATTTTTTAAATTGCAGTCTTAATTTTGTAAAAACAATTTATTTTAACAAAAATGTGACCCATATAAAAATCGCTTTTTAAATATTTTACTGAAACATAGAATTTTCGTTCGAAGTTCTACGTTTCAACTTGAAAATCGGTACAGAACTCAGGGTCTGAACATGGTGAATTTTAGTATGTTAATGTTGAACAATGGTCTAAAAAAAATCTGTCAAAAAATTGCATCATAAGTGCTGTTTTGAATATTATTTTTCGCAAGAATATTTCTATATATATTTTTGTAGAAAAAGAACCGAAACAAATTTGTGCGAGACTTTGTTTAATAAACAAAGTATATTATTATGTTTACCTATAGTAGCCATAGCTGCTCCCAATACCATTAATAAAAGACCCAAACTTAGAGCTTTACATGCATTCCATAAGCACTTTCCATTAACCTTCCCTCGTACAACTTGAACATTCCATTGTGCTCCGGAAGCTGGACATGCTCTCCTAACAACTCCAGATTCGGTCCCACCTGTACGTTTCCATCCACTATTTAAAAAAGTGCTTGGCTGCATAATTCTACGAACCTACAAAAAATGTTTGTTACCTATGGGCAAAATAAAGAGTAACCTACCTATAGAATATAAATTTTTAGAAATAACAAAATTATTAATACTACTTAATATTAGATTATGTTAAATCGAAAATTTTAAAAAAGGTAATCTTGACGTTATAACGTAGATTTATGAAATCTAGTTGGTAAACAATATTAAGCAGCAGAGGTTTTTAATCAATTAGAACAATAAGTTAGATAACAGTACCTACCCGCAATTCACAATACTTTAGTTGGTACCTACATACGTCCACCAATCATACGATATTGATATTATAATTGAATTTTATATTCAGATCCACATCACAGTCTTATATTAATTACTCCCCACTGTTATAGTAATAGAGATAGTTAAATATGTATAATAATGACGCCGACGTTCAGCATCTCTACGAAATCTCGCAACAGGTTAACCATGCGCAAATCAAGCGTTTCTTATCGACCAACGCCTCCAGAAACACTTTTAATGTAGAATATTCCCATGTAAAATTCTAAAGATCCTGGAAATGATTTTTCATTCATAGCAGAAAAGCAATCTTTGTACACAATAATTTTCAATAAAATATTAATGGATGAAGGTGTATTTTCAGCATACGCTATTATACCTAACTTGCATCCAAGCGTACAAAAATTTATGAGCAGACACATACAAGCCACAAGCTCCTTCACCTGGAAGAAGTGTCATCGGAAGCTTCGCATTGCATTCTCTGCTTGTTTAACCGCGATAATTAAATCTTTTGAAGTTGATAAGTTTTTCTAATATGAAAATATTTATGTCCTGAGTTCCGTTATAATCCTTTTGTCGATGTTCAATTGGTGTAGAAGTGAAATTTCAAACATGCACCTGAATATGTGTGCGTGAACTGTACGATACGTCGGTCACGTGCATTTCGGCACTTACGCTACCATAGCAACTGTGGATAGCAGCTTCTCTCCAGGCACTCAGTAACTGCAGGTAACACGCGGTGATCAATGTAGCCGTGATGCAAGATCTCGATGGCCATAAGAGGCCACGGAAGCCTTCGAAATCCATCGGTGCTAGACCCTGAGTTACGCCACCATATACAACACTGCCCTTGTGCGTGTAATCATATGGGCTATGGAAATTTTCTAGATTTTCAGGTAATCGATTATTTATTATATTTAGTAAACTTTGACAATTACGTAGTTAAAAAGAATAATATTATTATTGCTACTAATCTATTTCGTGGCAGTAATTGATACTAAATCAATAGGTCATAATATAAAATGCTTTTCCCGGGATGCATCGTTTTTCGTACTTTCGAAGTTTTTCAGTGGCGCAGTAGTACTAAAAGCATCTTTCCGTGTACGTTTAAACATAAATTGCATTAATTTCTGCAAACACAATAATTATTATTAAAATCTTGTCGATTTTAATTTTTTTGGCTATTTTAATTTCTGGGGTAAATAGGCTGATGCTCATGAGCGTCCGTATGTACGTGGAGAGGGATAGCATAATTATCCACTTTGGCTTTTAAAAATTCATTATTTTAATTCACTTTTAGTAAATTTTTAAAGAACTACTTTACACCTAATTATCAGCGAGTAAAGTGTTATTTTTCTTCCACAATTTTAATTTGTATATTGTTTTTTGTGTCGATAATATGAAATGACTACATTTTTATAATTATACAAATATATACATACGTTGGTAGACAAATATAATAATGTACTCTCTCTATTCGTATATAAGAGTATCATTTCACGCAAAAATTTGTTAAATTTTTTTTGAAAATTTCGTGTTTTTGATTGTGTAGTACAAAAAAAACTTATATCAAATAAAAAACAAACGTAATTTTTTAAGCGGACTCTTATCTTCGGACAGAGGAGGAATATTTCACAATTTGTATAACGAATATTTAGCAATTTATAACATAAGGGGTGAAAATAGTGTACAAAACCTTAAGGTTGGTAAAAAGCACTTAACGCCTGTGTTACTTACACTATTTTTGCACTATCAATCGATCATTTATATCCTCTATATTAAAAACTATTTCTTTCGCAAATTTTAAAAATTTGCCACATGATATTTCGTTTTCTCCACAATTTTAATTTTTATTTAATTTCCAATTGCATTTTCAGTACCAGATACCTATACTTTTTATAATTTTATAATTTGTTATGACATACGTATTAAATTAAATTATACAATTAAATATTAATAATTAAACAATTAAATTAATTTTTTGACTTTTTTTGTAATTTTTTAGTATTTATTTTCAGTTTCTGTATTAATTCGATAAATTTTTATCTTCATAATAATCTTACTTAAGTTATTGTACAAATAAATTACCAACTCCCTCAACTATAAACTTTACTTTATCCATTAATTACATAATCAAAACTTCCTTCGTGGAGCAATTTCAAATGCGGTCTACATTCGATAAAACCTGAATATAAAGTGAGCATTAAAAATGGAAACAAAAATAAACAAATATTTATCGCCATTTATTTAATTTTAAATTTTTATTATTACATTTTTATGCACGAATTCGCACCTTGAATTCGGGCTATTTCAACCCTTCAAATCTAATTCCAATTATTTGATTATCATATTAAACACTATCTGCGACATTAATAAATCAATCACCAATCTCCCCTACGCAATATCACAAATTTATAAATTATTTCCCATCATAAATCAATGGCGACCAAAAGATCATTATAAATACAAATTGTTTTTGAAATAAAATAAAAGATTTCATTTTATTACTTATGAAGCTGACATGGAAATATCCCTCTTTATCGACCGTTCAACAATTCAAGACCTTTCAAATTCAATCATTCATTTCAAGTTTAATGAAATTTGAAAATAAAATTATTTTTTTTATAATTCTAATGAAATTTGAAATTTCATTAAACTTGAAACCTTTAAAATATTTTATACAACATATAATTTCAACAAGTAATAATAAACATTTGCCATTATTAAATTATTAGAAGATTTGTTCTTCAGACAAGCTTCTTTACAAACACGTTTTGATGGTTGGACATTTGAAAAAACAGTGGACGTGGCTCTTCCAGCTTTTATTTCTTCTATACATAGTAACGAGACCCTCGTTGGTTCTATCCTTCGTCCATCCCTATCAAAGTCTCATGTTTTTTACTTGAAAAAAAGCGATTATGGCTTGACAGGTAATATGCCTGTCAGAAGTTTAATCCTCTGTAATAAGTTCTCAGAAAAATTAGATCCACCCATCTTAAAATTAGGGTACTCTATTTTAAACAGTTCAGCAGATATAGATTGTGCAAATATTTTAGCTACATTGGAGAGCGAATCCAGTACTTGGCTAGTGGCGTATTTTTTTCCCACCTAAACACGTTGCTACACAATGATTCTTTATATATTTATATATAATAAAACAATATTTACATGGTAGATTTTATTAAAAATATATATTACCTAAACTACTATAATTTATACTTTTTAAATTTTAAGTTAAAATTTATTAAAATCAATTAATTATAAATATTACATCAAAGTTTGTGGCGTTTTTCCCAATAGATGGCATCAATTGTAAATAACTCAGGAAACACAGATCGCAGTGACACCACTAAACGCTTGTTGAGTGTAAAGCCCGTGTCTCACTGTAAAATTTCATCCAAATTTTTATAAAAATTTTTATAAAAACGATTTTGACAGTGTGACAGCTCCACAGTTTTATAAAAATTCCGTACGTAAAATGATTTTTATCGTGCTTCTATTTTAATGACGTCACTAAAACGTTTTTATAAAAACTTTAGTTTTATAAAAATTTTAGCGCAAGTTCTAAAGTTTTATAAAAGCAGACATCCCATTGGCTGTTGGTCCCCACCCAACTTGATAAACAAAATGCACTGCCTTAATTGTGTGTCTTTGCGGTCAATTTTATTTCGTATTAGGTTTAAAATTGTCGTAAAGGATTTTTCGTCCATACGTAAAAAATTTTTATAGTTTTCTGGATCTTCAGTTTTCAATTCAGTTTCCACCATTGAAAGAACACCTCGACCACAATCGATATCTCTTTTTTGTAACCAGGGCCTAACCCACCATCTATCTACGTTTATTTTTCTTTTTTCGTTTTTCAATAACCGCATATCCTACCAAACTTGTTAAGCAGGCCAATAATAAGCGATTTCTTATTGATCTTTCCATTGTACAGTTACTCACAGCTTAAATGATGCAGTCGAAGAATAATAAGATTTCAAATGTAAAAATTTTTCCTATTGAAAAAATTTTGAAAACAAAGGCCTACCTTTATAAATACAAGTATTGGGTATACTGTGGTATAAAAATTTAAAAATAATACTAAGGATTACGTATAAAAAATACAAAATAAGCAAATTTATCATAAGCATGATATCACAGCTTAAATGATGCAGTTGCATTATTATTGTTAAATAGAGTTAGTGCCTATTTAATACTTGCTGTGAGAATAAGTAAAAGTAGCCTGTTAATTACAAATTGTTAAATTTAGTTTAAAAATAAAATTGGGGGTGAATATTAATTATGGGTCGTCGCACTACCATACAAGAGCGTGAATTGATCATTTTTCATTTTGAAAAGGGAAAAAAGTCAGAGAGAAATTAGTAAAATGATGAACAAAAGTCAATCGACGGTACAACACATTATTGAACGTTTTACACGTGAAAACAGAATAAAAAATAAAGGTCGGAAAGCTCCAAATAAAATTTTTACAGCAGGTGATGAACGATTAATATGCAAACTATCTCAAAAAAATCCCTTTCTAAGTGCCCCTAAATTAGAAACCGAAGTTGAAAAATATTTAGGAAAAAAGTGCAATCCGGAAACTGTGCGAAGAGTTTTAAGAAAATTTAATTTGAATGGTAGAACGGCAAGGAATAAACACCTTTTAAGTAAGAAAAATGTACGATCTAGAATTGAGTTTGCTCATCAATATTTAAATAAGTCCGAAGAATTTTGAATACAGTAATTTTGCTGATGAGAGCAAATTTAATATTTTTCAATCTGATGGCAAACTTTCAGTGTGGAGAAAACCACGTGAAGAACTAAAAAGGAAAAATTTGAGGCCTACCGTAAAGCATGGAGGAGGTAGCGTAATGGTCTGGGGTTGCATTTCTGCAGGAGGTGTAGGAACCTGCATTTTATCGATGGCATCATGGACAAAATGATGTATTTGTCCATTTTAAATGATAACTTATTAGTCTCTGCCGAAAAATTAGGCATTAAAACTAATTTTAGTTATTATCAAGATAACGATCCAAAACATTCGGCACATATTGTTAAGCAGTGGATGATCTATCACTGCCCACACTTGATAAAAACACCTGCACAATCGCCGGATTTGAATGTGATTGAACATGTTTGGGCAAAATTAATATACGAAATTAAAAAACATAATATTTCAAATAAAAATGAATTAAAACAGCGTTATTAACTGAATGGAACAGAATAACTCCAGAATTTACCAAAACTTGGTGGCTTCCATTCCCAACCGCCTACAGGAAGTTCTTAAGCATAAGGGTGGACCAACTAGGTATTAAAATGTCGTCGGTTTTGATTTTTTTCTTTAATATATTGTTGTTAAATCAGTTAAATGTTAGTGCATCATTTAAGCTGTGATGTAATTTTTACTACAAACTTTTAATTTCGTTACTTTTTGTAATAAATATTGAATTTTTTTTGGAAAAATTTTTCATCGAACTATTATAAAAACTTGTCTCAATAGAGGGTATGCCTTTATTTTTAAAATTTTTAAAATACAGTTTGTTTTTTATGAAATGCTGTTTTTTCTACTAGTGCATCATTTAAGCTGTGAGTAACTGTATATCAAATAATGCAAACGATAAACACAACTCTAACCTCACTTTTCACATCTGATCTTGTTTTTATAAAAACTTTGGACCAAATATTTTTACAGTGAGACACGGTCTAACGAAATATTTTTATGACGTCACGGGCATCGTTTTTATAAAAATTTTATAAAATATTTTATAAAAATTTTTTACAGTGAGACACGGGCTTAATATATTGTTACTTTTACTCCGATTAATAAATGCCATTTATTCTTCAAATTACAAAATTATTTAGTCAAATTTAAAATTTCAATTGATAAAAAATATTGCTTTTTCTGACAGCGACGGAGTAAGGAAAAGTAATATTGTGTTTTGTTGTAATTCAAACAAACTACAATTCATTGAGGTATTCATATTCGATGTTCCTATTTACACTAAGCCTTAGTGTTAACTTCCACTTCTTGCTTTTCCACAGTATTATCCCGTAGTGGAAACAAATATTTCATCCGTAACTGAAATCCTATTCTTGAAAGGTACTGGTACTTGACAATCCTATTTGAAATATGCATCTCCAAATTTTTCATTTTCATCTCGTAGTATACCAATTTTGTTCTTTTTTTTCTTCCTAAACATTGAACTCTCCACATCTTCAACCGTTGCAATCCTTGGCTTCAAATCCATAATTTTCTTTGTCATAGACTCATTAATTAAATTTAATTTTTTGTTATTGACTGACGTAAAATTTCTTTCGTATTATCACTCTTCCGGTTGCATGAACTCTCAATTGTCGTTACTTTGTTTATAATGTTTAGAGAAAAATTAAATCCTTTTTGAAATTTCCACATAATTAAACAATTTAATTTTTAAATCGTTTACAGCTTCCCGGTTTCAAAAAAATATTTAACCAAATTTTACGGAATCTAAGATGTGATAAGACTGTCTTTATCAAACGAAAAATTTCAGATTTCCTAATGAAAACTACCCGAATTATATAATAATTTTAGGTAATAATTTCAAAATAAAATGAAAGAAAATAAAAATGTTGATTTTGTGACCACTTTTAAATTTTATTTTTATAATTTTGTTAGTTAAATTTTTTCTATTAAAAAGGTTGTTTAAGTAAATTTTAATTTAAAATTTTATCGAGTTGTGTGGTGATTTCATGAACAAATGTTCATCCATTTTCCATTTTTTTGTTTTTAATTCCCATGTTCACTTTTGCTTTTCCAAACTTGTTGTCTAGTTCCTTTAATATAATACAGCGTGACCCACAAAAACTCGGACAAACGTTTAAAAAAAAACTTATTTAAACGTAACAATTCAAAAATTTAAAAATGGATAACAATTAACCACTTATGTACAACATAAATTATAAAATTTTAAAGTGGCTTCCTTTTGCGTGGATACAAAGTTTTAACGTCGAATGAAATTTTCGGTTGTTTTTCATACCTCTTCTAGGGATATTTTGTCTCATTTCTGACGCAAAGATTGTTTTAGTGATTCCAAACTTTTGTGGGTTTTTCACAGGCTCTGGCCCCTAAAATTGGCCATATGGCGTAATCCATTGAGTTGAGATCTAATGAGAATAAAGGCCATTCAGCAGAACTGATAAAATCGGGAAAATTGATTCGGCACTCTCTTGCGTAGTTTTGGCCTTGTGGGCAGGTGTAGAGTCTTGTTGAAAGGTCCAATGTTGGTCACCAAAGTGCTGTTGGGCCTACGGAAGAACTACAGCCTTTAAAATATCCCGGTGGTAGATTTCCTTGTTAATTTTAACTTCTTCCACAAAAACTAATTGTGTTTTACCGGTAGCACAAATACCGCCTCAAACCATGACAGACTTGGGGTATTGGCGATGAACAACGATGGCAAAAGGTCCGGGTGCTTTTTCTGATCAATACCTATCATTTTGACGATTGTGAAATTGTTCAATAGTAAAAATTTTTTGTCAGTAAAAACGAAATTTTCCCAGTTTTTGAGCAGCGGTTTCAACGGTATCGTTGAAGTCGTACTTTTCAAACATCAGTTAGCATTTGGGCTTTTCGCAGCTTATAAGGCTTCTTCGAAAGTCTCGGATTTCTTTGAATCCGAAGTTTGAAGACCAAGAGTTAGATTATCCAATATCTCATCATAAAAATAATAGAGCAATTTTAAATCAATAAATCTAACTTGTCACTCAAGTGAGCTAAAAGGTTTAGCTTTAACTAAAGGTTTAGCTTACTCATTAAATGATTTAGCTCAGAAAATTAAATGTACATACTTGCACACTAATAAAATTTCTATTAATTTTATAACAAAAGAGGAATAACAGTTTCCTCTTAATTTTAAAATGTAAAATTTTAGTTATTTTTTTATAAAACGATAGAATTTAATTTAATTTTGTAATAATAAAGTATTTTATCTACCCTTGCTCTTAAAATCCTATTTTATCTACTCGTCTATCTCTGACTCGAAAATATACTTTTTCCTATAAAATTGCTTCACCAAAGGAAAGAACAGAAAAATACAAGCTTTAAGGTAAAGATGAATTTAGTCGAACTTCTAAAGGCCATAACTCAATTTTGAAAATTACGATTTTCCCATAAGAAATCATGTAGTGTATTATTGCGTAATATTATGCTAAATATGGTAAACATTCTATCATCCGTCCGTGAGCTGTAGGTGGGTCGACAGGCACAAGCGGCGGTGAGCTACCAGTCGCTCGCCTTTAATATCCGCCGGGTCCACATTCACACTTTGCCGAGTTGGGCCGTTCTAGGGGATATTTTTAATGAGTAAAGCGTTTTAATCCGCAGCCCTCGCTTTGTTTTACCGTTTTAACAAGCGCAACTACCGCAAAACTCAAATTCACCCTAAGAGTATTTTGTATTTTATCCAAAATTTGTGGACCAACCTCAAATTTTATTTTTAACTGGTAATTAGACCCTCATCTTTCATAATTCGTTTCAAAAATCGAGATTCGGGGATCTTAACTGTAACCAAAACGTATTTCAATTTCGATGAACGATGGGGTTACAGTTCAAAAGGCCAATGAGAAAATTGCATTCCTAATTAATTTTTAAAGCCGTTTTTTAACCAAATTTGTGATCCATCGGCAAATTTTATTTTTTTATGTCTAGATAGTATTGTTATTTTTCATAGCTTACAAAAAAAAATGGTGAAAATTGCAATCGGGGTTAAGTTAATCGACTTTCGCCACAAAAAATTTAAATAATAGATTTTGAATGGTTATAAGAGGTATTGAAATTATAGGTTAAATAAACAATAAAACAAAATATTATTCGTAAACTTTCAGCAATGGTTAATGCTGTCATCAGACGTTTAATTTCGCTTTATTGTTTATTTAACCGTTTAATTTTAAAAATTTTAATCTAATATAAGCGGACGAATTTTTTCATCGTACTGAATAGCTATTTAATACTTATTTATTTCTGTTTTTCTCATTCTCATCTCATTTTTCAGTACTGATCTCACATCAGCATCAACATCGATTAATCGATGCTTTTTCAAGATTAATCAACATATTTTTCCAGAATCATTTAATTCTATCTAACTGGTATTGATCAAAACAATCATTCCAATGTTTCCCATCACTACTGATTAGAGCCAACATTAGTATGCCTTCTAAAGTATGTGTTAAAATTATTATATGAAATATATAAAAATAAAACGTCAAATTTATTTTAATATATCTATCTCTTTTTAGCTCCTGTCTTTTAATTATATACTATTAAATATTATGTATTTTTATCTACGATTTGTCATTGTGTTTGTATTGCATCATTTTAATTTATTGTTACACCATTAATTTAATTTTATTCAGATACCACCAATTTCCCAAGAGTTTGGGAGAGAAGTTCCGTTCAATTCAGTGCCTCAGTATTACAATGGCGAAGAATACCACTACCACGAATACCAAGACTCGTTTTCAGAGTCGTGCTCATGTAGTAGTACACAAAGTAGTGATTCTGATAGAAATTCATTTCGCAATCCTTGGTGTGTTTGCTTTGTCGTGTGCATTATAGTTGCTGTGCTAGGGATAGGTTTAGGCCTTCCTCTTGCTTTAAATCCTCAAATGAAACCTCAAAATGTGCAAGAACGTCTGGATGCTGTTCGACGAATATTAAAAGAATCGCCTCTAATAGACGGCCATAACGATTTAGCATGGAATATTCGTAAATTTATTCACAACAAATTAATAGGTTTAAATCTTAGTGCTATTTTAGACCTGGAGCCATGGTCACGCAGTCGTTGGTCACAAACTGACATACCTCGAATGCGCCAAGGAAATTTAGGAGCACAATTTTGGTCAGCTTATGTGCCTTGTGGTGCTCAACATTTAGACGCAGTGCAAATTACTTTAGAACAAATAGATGTTATTCAACGATTAATTGACATGAATTCGCAATATTTTACATTAGTTAAGAGTTCTAGTGAAATTTTAGAAATACATAAACAAGGGCGTATAGCGTCTCTTATTGGGGTAGAAGGTGGACACGCATTAGGAAATTCTTTATCGGTATTGCGAATGTTGTACAGTTTAGGTGCTCGCTACCTAACAATTACTCACACGTGCGATACGCCATGGGCTCGAGGAGCCAATTCCCAAGGAAAGGAAGGTTTATCTCCATTTGGACGTAGCGTAATTCGAGAAATGAATCGTTTAGGAATGATGATCGATCTCTCTCATACTTCAATTAGCACTGCCAAAGCTGCTTTAAATATTTCTCAAGCGCCAGTAATATTTTCGCATTCTAGTGCTTACTCGTTGTGTAATTCAAGTCGTAACGTCCCTGATGACGTTTTAAAGCTATTAGCACATAACGGAGGAATAATTATGGTGAATTTTTATACATACCTTTTGACCTGCAATGAAACTGCCACTATTAAAGATGTTATTCAACATATAAATCATATAAGAGCTGTAGCTGGAATAAATCACGTCGGTATTGGTGCCGGATATGACGGAATTAATATGACGCCGAAAGGACTAGAAGACGTATCTGGATACCCGCGTTTGTTTGCGGAATTGATGGCTGATCCAACTTGGTCTGAGAAAGATATTATGTTACTTGCTGGGCAAAACATGCTCCGAGTATTTTCTAGTGTGGAAGCTGTGCGTGATAAATGGAAATTAGCAGCAATTTTACCTTTCGAAGATTTTATGCCATCACAAGACAATTTATGCACATACAAATTTTCATGACAAAATTATATTTGAATTTGGGTTTATTAAGATTATGACCTTACAGGGTAAACTTTGCTGTAATGATCAATTTATTTAGTGCACATTGAACATCAAATTGTATAATTTTATAATTCTATTTTTTCTTTAAAAACATTGTGGTATTGGTCTTATTATAGAACAGTGCATGATAAAGCAGAACTTGTAAGAACAGAACACTGGAAAAACATAATACTAAAAAAACAGAACAGTGAAAAAACAGAACATTGACAAAAGAGAACACTGAAAAATGAGAACATCGGGAAGAGGTTTTGTCAATTGTTTGCATAGTTTTGATTATTTAATTTTGAGTTTTAAGGCCGTATTACACCAAAAATAGTATATTTTAACAATTTTTTTTCTTGCCGACACGTATATGTGTAAAAGAATGCTGTAATTTGTATAAAATATTGAATAGTAACGTTCTAAGAACTATTATTATTCTAATATAATGTAGCGTATATTTTTAGGGTGAATTTGAAATTTGCCGTGATTGCGTTAGTCAAAAGCGACCCTCCACTCCGGCTGCTAACGGCTGTTTTACAAACGCTTTACTAACTAAAAATATCCCGCTAAACCGGTCCTACTCGGCAAAGTGTGGAACGCCTTCTATATTGAAGAAATGTTGCGATATTGGGCATCAATTAAATAATCAAAACTTATAACCAAAAAAACAAAACTCATGCGAATAATTGACAAAACTTTATTCCGTTATTTTGATTTTTTTAGTGTTCTTTTTGTCAATGTTCTGTTATTTCAGTGTTTTCTTTTGTCAATGCTCTATTTTTCACTGTTCTGTTCTTTCTTGTAATGTTTTTCATGTTTTGTTCTGTCCGGTCACCTGTAGGGTTACACAAGGTTTGTTTGTTGTACGTGTTCTGAACTGCTCCAAACAGTTTCCAATTACGTCACACTGACAGCTGTTTCGAGCCAACATCCGACGAATACTTTTAAAACAACTTTTAGGTAATGTAAATAACCTAACCTCAAAATACTTGGTAAATAAGTTGTCGTTGTATTGTCAAATATAAATAATTTAAGTTATAAGATATTACTACTTAGATTGCAATATCTAGTACTTTAAATTATTCATATTAGACACCATAATTACAACTTATTTATAAAATATTTTTATTTACATTAACGGAAAGAGGGACATAGAACGTCCGAGAAAAAATATGGGCTGATTAAGAATCGGAACAGGTTTAATGCCTATACCGTGAAGACGACGACATTAACGATAAGTTGTTACAAAAGTATTCGTCGAATGTTGGCTCTGAAAAGCTGTCAGTGTGACATCATCTTAAACTGTTCGGAACAGTTCAGAACACGTACAACGAACAAACCTATTGTTTGGTTCACTTCTCAACTATTACGCTTGTTTTAATTTGCGATTTATGATTGAAATTAGATGTAATTCTAAACTTGGGCAAAGCTTTCAGTCTGGAAGACTGTTCTACTGCTGATTTAATATGTTGTGGTTTTATAACTGAAACGCATTGCCCATATTGTTTGTTTTTTATTTTTAGCCTTCCCACATCAAACTTAGTAATTCGACAAGCAATGTTGATAACAATTCGGTAAGCTCGTAATCTTAAATTATATTTGAGTATATTATTTTTAAAACAAAGAGAGTATAGCTAGTGCTATTGATTATAACTTTTAATAAGATACGCACCTTTACGCCAAACAATTAACAACTTAAATAATTGCGAGAGTTATTTGTAATAACATGTTAATCTTTACCGTAGCAAAATAGTTTCCAAAAGTTGGATACCAAAACCGGGTCATTATTGACCAACTGATGCTTTAGTATTTTTTAAATTTATTTAGGTATTTAATTTTTTAATTGTAAATGTTTATTAACTTGTAAAATCATATGTCGAATAAAATATTTGAAAATACGAAACCACTTATGCGCAACGGGGTCCTAGACTACAATGTAAGTTGGAAAATTTTCAAATTTCATTAAACTTGTAATTTTTAAAATATTTTATTCAACATTTTATTTTTTATTAAATTAAAATGATTTTAAGTGCAAGAAAACTAAAAATACCATAATTCTTAAACACGTAAATAACAAAATTAAAACAAAACTCAAAAATTAAAATGAAAAGAATATAGTTGAGGAGATAGGTCATTGTAATCTACCAGGAAGATGCGTTTTACAAGTGTTACAGACGAACCCTGCGACGTTCTCGTTGGCAATGTGTTGTGAAAACGTAACTACTTGATAGATCATAATGACCTATCACCTAAATTATATTCCTTTTAATTTTAATTTAGAATTAAAGAAAAATTAATTTTGTCAATTTTTGCATTTTTAAAAATTTCTAAAAATTTGTAATAAAATATTTTTAAATTTTAATGAGCAAAAGTTACAAAAAATTATAAAATCTAACAACAATTAAGTACATTAAAAGTATTCACAACAATCATTTAAGATGATGTGCTCACGAAAATTTTTTTTTAAATTTTCCAAAATCATGACTCGTGTTAACAAAAACTGAATAACTTTTATAAAAAAAAATATATTTTGAATTTCAGCACACGTACATATATCATTTGTTATCAAAAATTATTAGAATAAATTATAATAAGAAAAAAAGAAAATTTCATTTAGAAAAATCCGTGGATATTAATTATGTACAAAAGTGTAAACTCTTGTGTCAGATTTGATCCGGTTTTGGTACGAAAAGGTTAAAAGAGCTTTGATGAGCGTCGAAAGAGCGTGGTAAACGCAGCTTTGTAATTTTAGAAAAATTATGACACAAAATTTCCCCGAGGGCTGCGTATCATGTTAAAAATTTATAATCAAATGTTCGTATGTAGATACACTTGACTATCTATTACCGAGGAATTTACCCTACAAACTGCAGTGGGTAATTACTTAATTGTAATGTAAGTGTTTTGTGGCGTATACAAGTTAATAATTTATTATTTTTCTAATAAATTATACATAAGTATAGGTACCCTACGGCGTGGCTCTGAAATAATTAGTTAAAATTTGTATCAATTCATCATAAGAATGAAAAATATTGTAGATACACCTTTTCAAATATACTACATAATGGTTTCCTTGGGGGAGATCTTATCAAATAGTATAAAATTTTAAATTTTCGAACTGCTTTTTAAACTTTTATAAGACCTTAATGAGATAATAACTAACTGAATATTTTTGTATATTAAATACATTGTGCTGAGATCAATCAATCAATCGATCGCGATCGACGTTTTAGATGAAGTTTCAATAATAATGCACTTGAATAAGCATAAATTAAATAAAAACATTTTAATGTGATCACACGTTATGACTTATTCTAGTTATAAGATTCAACTACCTTTTATATTACCTAATTACAACTGTTAAAGAAAATTAATCAATTTTTTCTATTGAATTGTGTACAGTCAAACCTGTTTTTATACGGTTTTTATATGTGCAATTGTTTATGGTTGAATTTTTTTGTGCGGTATATAAAAATTAAATCAAAATTAAAGATCAAAGTATGAATAAAAATTAAATATTTTTTAAGGATTCCTTTTATAAGATCCCCATTCCTCGCACAAAAACAGGTTTGAGTGTACATTACATTTTGTGAAATACGATAAACGAGGCCGCCTATATACATTAATAATAATTAATGTAAAAAAAAATAAAAGTGAAAGGTTTTCTATTAAAATTTTATCAACGCTTTAAAATGCTGCTTCAAACTGTCAGTGAAATTTCTAATCATAATAGCACTAATAGCTAGCACAATAACTAACTAAAACTGTTTTTTCTTTACTTCATTACAAGACTTTTCTTTACATACTATATAAATAAGAAAATAACAAAGAGCTTATAATAACGCAAACCAAACATCGATTAGAAGCTAATATAAGAATAATATATAAATTATTAGCTTGTATAAATTATCATTAAATTAAAATTTATAAATTAACAACCTCAGCAAAAATTATTTCATAAGCTTTCAGCAATACTTTACCATACCTTTCTAATTTTAAAATTTCTAAAATACTTTCAATTTTATTGTGTTTGGTCAGTTATAAATAATTAAATTTTCATTTAATAATAGTTTATCAAGTAGGTACTCTTTTTTATTATTATTTACGATGGGCACTTTATGACATCGGTATCAAATTGTAAATTTTTTTATATTTTTTTAACAGCAACTAAAGAAAGCATAATGAATAAATGTTTTTTTACGTGTTTTATGGTGCATATTTAAATTTAAATTTAGTATTTTTAAGTGCTAAATTAGCATTTCTTATTGCACATAAATCCGACCTCTATATAATCAAACTTAACTTATTTTTGAACTCTATTATAAGAGTAGTTAATTTTTACTTTTATAGCTAATGGGGAAGGGCACAATCTGTCGCATCTTTACAATGTGTATAGCGTGAAAATTTTTATTTTCAGAGCTTGCAGCTAACTACGTTAAAACTATAATAAAATGGAAATATATTTTAAAAGATGATTTTTATAAAAATAATTAATAATAATGTAGCTCAAAAATTGCCACAAATTAGCAAGTAGAGAATAAGATATTAATAAAGTTAGTATTTAATATACTTTTGTAAGAGGATACCACATGTTGAACGATATAAATAAATAAATTTTAGATAACTGTTGATAAAAAGAAATATGTATAACCAAAATTTAACTTAGCTATCAAATAACGCACAATAATATTATTATATTGTATTGTACGCATTTATAAGTTTATATTATACATAATAATATTTTTAGACATTTTACAGAATATACATACCTTCCTGTATATACATATGTACCTACCTTACTTAATAAATTTTATAGTATCATCTATCACTATAATTTATTGTAAGATATTATTTATAGATTAGTATATCATAGTAATACCTACATAATAATTAGGTATATTCTTATAGTTGTTGTAATCTTCAAACTTGGAACTTACGTCCTAAGCATTTGTAGCTAATTAATAGTATTTTTCAGTTTATCAAAGACGGTTATTTCAATTACCGCTGGATTTTATTTAATCGATTCTCTACAACCAGGGATCTTCATCTTGATTCATACAATTACGAAATAACGTAAATCTCAAGTTTGTAAATTATGTTTATATATTTATTATTTATATTAGCTCTGTTTTTGCAGCAGTTTCGCAACTTGAAACTAGTTAGCGCATGTGTCTGACAGTTTCAAAACCTTTTCTACTGTTGCAAAAACAAACCTATAATATGCTATAGTGCTATGTATCTGCATACTCGATTGTCAAATTCAAGAAATTAATACAAATTTGTCGTTTTTCGTTAAATTTTTTTTATTTTTGATTTTGGAGCAACGATACACCTATTAATGTTAAGTATGGAAAAATTAAATGGAAAAATTTATTTATTGTTACAACAAAATATAAATTTAAAAAGTAGTGAAATTGACAAATTCCTTTTTTATTTTATATTGATTTCAAACTGTACAGTTTGTCCTCATATTCAAACTTTTTTTTTTTATTTTATTTTACTTTATTTTATTTTTAGTAGTATGGTAACAACTACAATAGCAACCCCAAAGTAAAAATAACTCTCTCTCGCTTTTATGTATTTTTATCTGCTAGCAACCCCTATTTACGGTCACTTTTACATAGGCAACCGTACACCATTGTGTAGAGATATAAATTAGCTTTAATTTGATACTAGCAAGGTAAAATCCGCCGTAGCCGATTTCACTGGCTAGCCTCTGCGAAGCGCCAACCTGCGGTCGGTTCGCGGCCTTCGGCCGTGCGGTTTCTCTTGACGTATTAATTTTTTTGACACTAAATTTTTGATTTGTATTTGATGGTTGCATTTAAATAGGATTTCTTCAGGGTAATCAGAACGTGATGTAGTAGTGGACAGCACTTGTGCGATGTTGAGGTAACGTGTGATTAGTTTTTCCTTTTTTATTTGTGACATTAGTTAGATTCAAAATTTTAACATTTGGCAATTGTCGAGGTTCTTAACATAATGTACACATGTTGCTTTTATATCTGACATCCTTAGTATATACTCGTATATAACACGGGTGTGCCTAAGGCTTTCCTGTAATGCTGATCAGCCTACGGCCTCCGTCTGAACTGAAATGGCGGCAAGTCCTGAGAAAAATTCAACAACTCCTGTCATCAAAAAATATGCAATTTTTTCTAATACTACGACCGCGGGTTTTTTCCTGACGAATTAATTTTTTTGAGACTGAATTTTTGGTTTGTTTTTGGTGGTTACATTTTAAAGGGATTGCTTCATGGTAACCAGAACGTGATGTAGTAGTGGACAACACTTTTGCGATGTTGATGTGACGTATAATTAGCTTTTCCTTATTTATTTGTAACATTAGTTATATTCAAAATTTTGACATTTGGCAATTGTTGAGGTTCTCAACATTGTGTACACGTGTTGTTTTCATACCTCGCGTCCTTAATACATCCCCCTATAACTCGGGTCTGCATATAGCTTTCCTTGAACAATGCGTTACCTACTGCCTCACTCTAATCTAAAATGGCGTCAAGATTTAAAAAAAAATTCAACAATTTCTATCATCAAAAATTATGCATTTCAAAATTCAAATAGAATAGGGATGTCGCATGATTTTTAAAGTTTTTTTTTATAAACTTTAGGTACTGGTAAACAGTACTACATAGATAAAAAGTGCAAGAGACTTTCAGTTTTCTCAAAAAAAAAATTATAAAAAATTATTTTTGAAACCGTGTTTTAGCGCAAATGACGTCACAAACTATTTTTTAACAACTGTCAACACAGCAAATGCAGTTTGTGTTGATAATGTAACCTATAATTAGTTTGTGTAAAATTGAAAATGAATTTTAATAAATTCAAAATTCAAATAGGATAGGATGTTACATGATTTTTAAAGTTTTTTTATAAACTTTAGGTGCTGCTAAACAGTACTGCATAGATAAAAAGTGCAGAAGACTTTCAGTTTTCTCAAAAAAATTATAAAAATGATTTTGGAACCGTGTTTTTAGCGCAAATGACGTCACAAACTATTTTTTAACAACTGTCAACACAGCAAATGCAGTTTGTGTTGATAATGTAACCTATAATTAGTTTGTGTAAATTGAAAATGAATTTTAATGAAAACACAGAAAGCTTGGAATAAACCAACCGCGTAGGAGTTTGGAGAGTAGGTTTTGACAGCGCAACCAAATCAGAAACGAAATCACACAAAAGTGATTTTTTGAAAATTTGTTGTCCGATCATAAATTTAATTTTTATTAGCTAATTACACTATTATCTTTCATAATTCGTTGTAAAAACGAGATTCTGGTATTTCAAATGTTGCCAAACCTATTTTAATTTTGGTGGGCGGGTTACAGTTCAAGAGAGCCAATGATAAAATTGCATTCCAAATTAGTTATTTTGTGTTCGATTTGGGTTTCGGAAGGTTAATTCAAGCACCAGGTCATCTTAGTTTATTTTATGTGTTTGCTTATCTGTTTAGTTCATTAGCGACGCCACTGGGTAAGTCTGGGTAAGTTATCTGGGTTAAGACCGTGTTCGACTTGGAAGCTTACGCGCTGTTGGTACCAACGGACGCTTACGCTTATAACGCAAATTTTGCCGTTCGACTTGGAAAATATGCATACAACGCTCACGCTGACGTTCCAAATTAGCCCCCTATTTAGTGCATTGAATCGAATTGGTTCGCCAGTTCGTACCAACAGCGCTGTAAGCGTCCAAGTCGAACACGGTCTTAGATTCGAAGTTTGTGGCGCAATTTCGAATACTGGGGTTTCATATTTCACTCTATATACCCTATATACTCTTTGATAGTACATTTATTAATTTTATTATTTGAAAATAAAGAAATTTTCATTGTGAGAATGTTGAAATTTATAGATAATTTAGAAAATGGATATTTTTATCATTTTGGAGATTATTATATCAAAGGAGGTTGTAGTACAACCTCCTTTACCTCAACTACAGTAGTATAATAATTGTTTTCCACTACTAGCTGTATGCATGGCATAATAAATAATTATACCATGGTATAAAAATATACCATGAGCTGTATAGGCTATCATTTTGATGTAGGTGTTGACTGAGTGAAGTACGCTTTCTGCCACTTGTAGTAAATAATTTTCTATTATTGACCTGAGGCGAATAATGAACAAATGTGCATTTTTTGAAAACTTTGCAACAGCTTTAAAGCAAATTTATGTATAAAACGAATTGGCATACTCAAGAAATGTTATTATAGTTTTTAAGCCATTAAAATTGGTCTTTAAATAAGATTAATTTAATATTCAAAATTTTTCTTATATTTGAATTTTATGGCGTTTCTCCGTCTTTATGTCAAAATTATTTAAGAATTTTCGAGAAAGTGTCAACATTAGAACAAAAGACGGTCATTTGTTTTATAATTAAAAATAATAGCTATTTATGGTACTAGTGTGTTATGTTACAAATAAGTTACGCGAGAAAAATGTTAGCCCGCGAGCCCGTAGGGCGAGTGGGCTAATTTCTCAAGTGACTTATGTAACTTAACACACGAGTGCCATACAAGATTTTATCCAATACCTCATATAACGATTTCAAAATTTTAAATTTGACGTTTTAAATTGTCAAATTTAAATTTATGTAGTATGTAAATCAAATTTAAAAAAAAATTTAATAAGTAGTCTGCCGTGTAGTAGAATGCCGTGTGAAGTTACTATGGTAAACGAATTAAAACAAATCAATATTGTCAACAAATTCATTAGAAATGGTTGAATTACAACAAAATATTTATATTCCTCAAGAAGTTGAGAAAGAAGCGCAAGCAGCATGTAAGGATTTAATTCCAAAAAAGTCAAAAATTTACTACGATAAAGAATTTCATCAATTTAATGAATGGAGTAAGCAGCGACATGTAATTGGAGTTAATGAAGATATCATGCTGGCCTATTTCTATAATTGCAGAAAAAAATTAGCACCTTCATCAATGTGGACGAAATATTCCATGCTAAGAAGTACTTTGAAAATATATAAAATATTGACATATCAAAATACGGAAAACTGATTGCCTATTTGAAAAGTGTAGCAAAACCTTACAAGCCTAAAAAAGCGAAAATCTTGGAAAGAGAACACGTTGAAAAGTTTCTGACTGAGGCACCTAACAGTGAATACCTGATGATGAAGGTATTACATATTTATTATTGTTTTACTGAAGTATTTACTTGTTATTATTTTTTAGGTTGCATTAATAATAGGAATATCAGGGGCTTGTCGATGTGACGAAATTACAAAGATGACGGTTGATGATGTAGAAGATAAGGGAGGATATCTGTATGTTATGTTACTGGATACAAAACAAACGTATCGAGAAGCTTCACGATTGTTACTGAAGGGTTTTCGTTAAATGTTCTTGAACTTTACAGAAAATACGTATCTTTAAGACCCCAAATTATATCACATCGAAGATTCTTTCTGAATTACAAGAATGAAAAATGTACTAGCCAACCAGTTGGCATTAACACCTTATCTAAGATACCTCAAAAAGTGGCGTCTTTCTTGAACCTGCCTGAAGCTCAATTATATACAGGACATAGTATGAGACGCACTTCAGCTACTCTTCTGGCAAACGCAGGGGCTGATATTTTAACATTGAAACGTCACGGTGGTTGGAAATCATCCACGGTGGCGGAAGGTTATGTACAAGATTCAGTTTCCAACAAGATTGATATAGCCAAGAAGATACAGGGCCCGGTTAAACAAACAACAAATTATTCTTCACCCTCGACTACTGTTGATCAAACGGTTGGATCTGTTCATGATTCGTCAAATATGCTTTCTAGTACTACAACAACTATAACGTCCAATAACCCAAATCAGCCTGAAACCAATAACAGAACGATGTCCTTTAACTTCCAGATTAATGTAAATATTAATTAATCACGTTGATCTGTTTAATATAAATTAATAAAAATGTATTAGTACGCGAGTGTTTTATTTTTAACTTTGAGTGAGCTAAAGCATTTTAGCGTGAGTTTTAATGTTTTAGCTCACTCCGTGACTTATACGTTAGTTTATTGGTTTAAAATCGCCATAGTTATGAGCCTATTATCATGAGGTATTGGATAAATAATTAAAACGTTTTGAGTATTTATTAATATTTAGAAGAGTTAAACCTAGTAGTGGAAAAAATTGTATATAAACCACGGTTGTGAAGCGTGTTATACGCAGAGACCCAAATGTTCCACCACTGGATTTCAATAAATCTATTAAACTATTACAATAATTTGGGTTTTTAAAATACTGATTAATTAAAAACAAATTAAACTGTAAAGAGAGTTTAAAATTTTATTAAACATTAGATAAACAAAAATTCAAAAAGGGTGCATATTTTGCAATTAAAAATTTCCTGCCGTTCCTACAACCAATCATATGACTTCTACGAATCAAAATCTTATCGTAGAATCGGTCCGTTAAAGTGAGGTTAATAAATTATGTACGATTTTTAATTTAATTATAATATAGAATAATAGGTAAAATGGATACAAAAATAATAGAATTTCGTCCTAATACAACTTATTTAAATCCCAATTTTGATGGATATAAATTATCCTTACATGAAATACCGACCGAAAGAAAAAACCTGAACGCTAGTGTAGATCAAGTATTTCCTTCTGAGAATCAATTCGCATTTCTTTACGCCAAGCTTTTTAGTTTACATAATTATTTAGTTGGAGAAAGTTACTCTGACGAATCTTTCGTTTATTTTGTAGACATAAATTGGCACATACAAAAAGTGTCGAGTTTGTTGAACATTGATCAAGTTTGGACAGTGCCAATTAAACACCGTAAAGCTGGTGATTATTATTTTTCTTTGAAATTTGTCTCACCGAAAGTAGCTGTACTTTCAGATGGGATCGGATCGTTGTTTATATTAAATACCAATTCTAGAGAAAGTATTAATGTTGAATGGAAGTGTATGTTTAGTGAAGATATTTTGGGTTTTGAAAAACCTTTCGTGATTCAAGATGCTGTATTATGCAACGATAAACTACATTGTTTATTATTTAGCATAGAAGAAAGCGATATAAATAAATATTCGGCTGTATTAAATGTATTAACATTAGCTTGTGCAGAAGATGAAACATGGTGTGTACTGGCTTTACGTGAATTGCAATGCCAAGGAGATATGCATTATGCTGCATTAGAGAAGAGCGGTAAAGCTCTTTATTCTATCAGTGATGTATGTTTAAAGTTTATTGTTGATTCTGAAAATCCCATCGTCACAAAAACTACACAATTTATAAACAATCTGCAATATGAGTGGTTACAAACTGAGGAGAGTGTTACATTGCAATTTTTAATTGAACATGAACTAATTAAAGAAGATATTTTTATAACTACTACAAAATGTAATATTAAAATTGAGCACAAAGATGTTCTTTTACTTGAAAAAGATCTATGTAATGATATACAAGCAAATACTACTTGGACAATAAATAAAAACGTTTTAGAAATTTTGTTGCTCAAAGAGTGCACAGGTGTGACATGGCCCCAAGTTTTTAAAGACGATTCTAGGAATATTATCCAAGAAAGAGGGGATTCGAATATAACGGTAAATAAATACGTTAATTATTTGTTACCTACTTATAATACATACAATATTTTGCACTCAATTTTACTTATATTGCTTTTATTGTTATAATATAGTTAAACGAATCGAAAGGACCTTTGTTCAACAGGCAACAAGTTGAAGAATGCGATTTTGATGATGATAATTCATCAATTTTTGAAAGGATATGTTTAAATTCACATCAAGTTACACATCGTGCCATCATAGGATCTCGACATGTGCTACTAACTACAAATATCAATGTAGAAACACCACCGGCAATGGCTATTCGCTATGATGTAGATGCATGTTTATGGCAACCTACGAAATTGACAACTGCTTTCACTTACAGCATATAGGCACTTTACCGGCATTTGGTTACATTCAGGTAGATATTAATTATTTAAATTTCTCGATATATCTATAAAGAAAAATATTTTTAGGCATCAAAACAACAGAAAAAGTTTTCTGTTTGTGCAGCCGATTTGAGTTATTCTGCAATATCTGAATCTACTCGTCATTTATTTATTTATAAACATGAATCGATAATTAATTCTGATTTGAGAAACCGTAGAACTGGGAAATATGTTAACACTGTAAGTCAACAACATGTTGTTACTTTACCATACGAAATGTTAGGAATATATGCTGCAAACAAACATTTGTTTCTACTTTTTGAAAATTCTATTTCGGTATTGCACATGTAAATGTATGATTTTTTTATTTTAATAAATGTTTTATATTTGCAAAAATAATTACAATCAGATTATTATTGTTTTATAAACAGTTAAATATATGTTATACTACCTTCAAATATCTGTAATCAACAATGTCATTTCTAGAAAACTTGAAATTTCACGCCCCGAAACAAATTAGTAACATGTTTTATTTCCTTGCAATATTTTACATCGTCGGCAAAGAAGATTATAGATTCTCATCAAACTTGGTCTGGGCGTCACAACCTACTGTGAATAATTATGCATTTTCATTTATAGCCAGGTTACATCTTAAACTAGAACTCCTAAATTCGGGAGGAAAGTACATTTAATCTCGATTCAAATCATCAAAACAACGTGATAATATTCCTTTATTTTTACATTATTCAGCATGCTTATGATAAAACAAATTTATAATACAAATCTAACGACACAAGAAAACAAACTTATTTGATAACGCTGAGAAATTTATAAACATTTTGAAGAACTTACTAATTCTTTGCATGCACTTTGAATATCAGGATAAACATATTCAAAACCCAACTCTTGTGTGCGTTTAGGTACCACTTGCTGACCCTGGGTTATCATTTTAGCTCGTTCCTTATTAAAAATTAGATTTAAAATAAACTCGGGAACAGGTATAACTGCAGGTCTCTTTAACGCACCAGCAAAGGCCTGAAAATAATTATAAAAATAAATAATAATTAAACTTTAATTTGTAAATGTTATTCTTACCTCAGAAAATTGCTTGTTTGTAATAATTTGTGGCGCAACTCCATTTAGTATACCTTTAACATTGTCCGTTTCTATAGCAAATAAAATTAATCTAGTCAAATCTTGAACATGAATCCAAGGCAAATACTGATTTCCTGAACCCATCGGACCTCCTAAACCCAAACAAAATGGTAAATAAATTTGTTGTATCATACCACCATTTCGTCCTAAAACAACGCCACTGCGAATGGTAACTTGTCGGCAGTTTACATCTGGAGGTAATTTAGAAACTTTTTCCCATTCCATACATAATTTGGATAAAAAATCGAATTCTTTTTCAATTGAAGATTCACAATAAATAGCATCTTGACTAGGTTCGTAAACTCCCACACCAGAAATGGTTACAAATACTGATGGCTTATTGTTTGATTTTAAAATTTCTTTACTAAGAGTTTCTGTAGTTTTTACACGAGAATTCCATACGTTCTGTTTAAAGCCAGGAGTCCATCGTCGAGTGGGATCCAAAACATTTTGACCAGCAACATTTACTACCGCAACTGTATTATTTGGTATTCCACACGTTTGTATATCTTGCCACGTTAAACGCTGAGGTCCGGGCATACGAGATATTACCTTAACATTATAATTCTTGTTTTGTAAGAGACTACACAAATGAGAACCAATAAAACCTGTACCTCCACCTAATTACATAACCAAAATCTAATATAACGTAATTTATAACAATTAAGTGGCTACAAACCTACAAGAATTGTTTTAGAAGCAGTATTCATATCATTATTTTCTCAAATTACGGTATTTTGACTTCTATTTTAAAAAATTATTCAAACATCCAGTTTTCAGATGTACCAACATACCAAAACCCATAAAAAAAAGTACCTAAACAGCGGCGTAACAAACACAATATATTTCTATTTTTGAGAACAATATTATTGGCATGTCAAAATAAATTGTTTGCAAGACAAGAAATCAACGACAAAATGATGTAATTTAACGACAAATTTATTTTTAAATTAAGCCAATGTTAAATAAATCAGCGACAACATAAGAGTTTCGAAATGTCTACAAAATGATTGTCTTATGCCCCATTTCTTCACCTAGAGATAATCTATCTATTAGATAAATTAATGAAGTAACCAATCAGCATAGATAAGAAAGAGTAATGCCAATCAGACAGCACCAAAACAAAACAATCAGAAATATGATTGGCTACTTCGTTAATTTATCTTATAGTTAGATTATCTAAGAGATATCTCTAGGTGAAGAAATCGGGCATAAGCAAATGTTTTTTCTCTAAAAAATTGAAAGTGCTTTAATCCTAAAAATAAAAATGTGAAAAATGCACCTTTAATAATTTTCAAATGTTAAAAGAATAAAAAAATCAAGATTGTTTTCTTCACTACGCAAATTTTTACACAAAATGTTTTAACTCCGCATCGTGGATTGGTGTAATCACTGCTGAATAACGGAGTTGTGTGGGAATTAAAATAAAATATCGGGACATCCATCAAATATGTACGAAGCCCCTTTATTTAAATTTTTCGACTTTTATCTGTGTACCAAACATCAATTCTATGTCTGCTCAAAATTTCAGTGCATAGTAGTTTGAGAATACAAAAAACATGAATACCGCCATCGCCGGCACTAAAGTTCTTCTACATAAAAAGGAAACTAAGTTTTATCAATTAAATGATACCAAGTCGAATTTTTTTAATGTAGGAAAAAAAACTAATTTTTTTAATAAACTAGAGGGAACATCAAAATATGCACTGCTTAATCAAGCTAAAAAAACAAATTGTGGCATTGAATAAAGAAACACTCGAGTTTAAAATTTCGTCATTATAAACAGAATATAAAATTGTTAGAAATAAAATATTACTATTTATTTTGTAAGTATGTAGAAATTACAATTTTCATTGCTCTATTTTGTGGTAACTGTAAAAGGTTACCAAATAGATCTTCAATATTTCCATATATACAATTAATAGTTAAAGACACTTGTACTGCGTGAGCAAATCGATCTAAGCATAATTGCAAATTATCGTCCAATAATAATTTTTGTTTAGCAGCATCTCCTTTTTTCACTTTTGGATTGGCTTTGCATAACGTATCGTAATATACTTCCAATTGGTTGTATTAAATGTTGGGATGAAATTGCACGAGGTGGTGTTGTTGCAGGTACATCTAGTATGCTATTGAGTAAACCTAAATGTAATTGACCATATAAATTCAATTCCTGATTATTTTTTATGAATAATGGAGCCAAAATTGACCACTTTAAAAGATCTGCTAACGGTGTAGTCGCTTCCATGGCTATAGCACCAGGTGGTAGAGACGATTGTGATTGTTGGGCAGCTATACATAAACTACTATTTTCTGTTATCTGAAACAATAAAAAAATTTATTTGATAATAAATTAATTTACAAATTTGAATGAATTTATCATTTAAATATCAAATAATTATAATCTTAATTTATACGGATAATGGAAATATAACTTTATTTTGCTGTGTGTCATCAAATCATTTACCTAATAATAATTTATTACAGCGCCTATTTAAGAGAGTGACTTATTACAAGAAATGAAATTATCGTGGCGCGACAATAGAAAAACAACTTTTGCAGATGAAAATTTTTTTGTCAAGATAAAATTCTAATAAATTCATTCAAATCATATAATAAAATAATAGTTTATGAAATCAGGCTTAAGTGAAATAAAAAATTATTTATTAACATACCCAAAGTGTAATTGTTTCTAATAAACACAGAGGCGGAAATACTGGTGCCTCCTTTTTACCATCAGTAAAATATATATTTGCAATGGCAGTCAAAAAATTTGCAGTAAATTGAGGCGCAACTTGTGGTAAATTATGTAACTTATTTGCATAATTCGGAGATAGAATAAAATAGTCTTGAACAAGAGCTTTTGCCAATTGGTGACTATTGGGTGAAGTATTTCCCAGTTGTTGCATCCATGTACTAGCCGACACTAATAAAGCTGGTGAAGGTATACCCACAGCTAAAGAAATTAATTTACTCAAAACACCTGATCGCATCATAGCAGTTGTTCCACTAAATAAAGATAAAAATACGGCATTTCGTGATGTTTCGTTGACTGTATCATTTAGATAATCATATAATACTTCTAATAGTTGTAATTCGCCAAGAGGAGAAAGTGCAGAATTACGTTTATTTCCGCGTCTATCCACTTCACAAAAAATTAGTTCCGACATTAAATCCAAAGCGAGATCCATGTGTTTTAAACTAGGTACTCGGTTGCATATAAGATGTCCTAAAAAACATAGATTTCGTAATATTTAAATACTCGGTTAGTTACACTTTTACCGATTTTAATTAAAGCTTCTTTGGCACATAATGGATAATCCATTTTTCTCAACGAATACTTGACTTCTGGTCCAGATATTTGAGTCATATTTATCAAATTATATTTTCAAGAAAAACAATTTATAATTTTTACATTGAGGTTAACTTTCAGTTATGTTTGTGTGTGTATGTTAGACCTACTGGAACAGATGAACCAACTGAACTACGATAAATTAATAGGCACGTACCAACTGAATGTGGTCTATAAGCACTACTAACCTAAAAAAAGTGTACGGGTATTTGTATTGTAGTTATATAGTTATATTGTAGTAACCGGTTATAATTTTTTATAAAAAATATTTAACAGATAAATTAAACACAGTATAAATGGAAGGCGAGGCGCAATACGATGCCACATTAGGGGGCGCACAGGTGTTACCTTTGCAGATAAATGTGCTACAATTTACCTCGGCTCGTGCAAAGGAAATTCAAGATCTCAAATTAGCACTACAAAACTCGAATGGCACGAAAATGATTTTTCAAGGATTGCCACGGCATATGCGTCGTAGGATCATGTCTCATAATGTTAAACGTTTACCTAGAAGATTACGTGAGGTACATTTAAATCAAATGAGAAAATCTGGTATGCCTACGAAACGCAAGACACCGACTCGAAAATACAGAAGAAGACCGCATAATTTATTAGACGATTATTATCGACGACAACGTAATCATATTTGGCTGGAAACTCACATATGGCATGCAAAACGATTTCATATGGTAGAAAAATGGAATCACAAATTAGCAGATAGACCCTGCGATAAAGCTTTTCGTGCATGTTATAGAGCGACGGCAAATCATTGTCTAGTACAGGATATTTCATACTTTAGTTGTGTGGAAATCAGTGGTCCAATGAAAGTTTTAATTGATACATTGAATGTGTGCAGTAATAACATTGGATTAAGTGTAGGTGCTAAAGCTCATATAAATGGTAACAGGGAAGGACAAAAAAGTTTTATTTTCTAATAACGGTGATGATATTAAAACACCTGTAGGTACAGTATACTTTCATTGGCAGCCAATAATTGGTGATAATTATAATAATGAAACTGTACGTACAATATGGCTGTGGGTGCATTCATCATTTTATTTAGAAATCATTCAGTTATTAAAAACCAGCTTTAATCTCCAAAAAGACCAAAAGGAAAAGCAATTATTATATGTTAATAGCAATTTAAATGTTTGTTTGATAGAATTAAGAAATCATTTGAATCGGTTTAGATTAACTGGACCACTGGCACTATCAGTTTTATACAACACTTTAAAACTTGCAAATTTGGAAACCAGCAACTCCAATTGGTTCAAGAATTATTTATCAGATAAGAAAAATGCAGATATATTTACACATCAGTGTGAATATTGGAAAAGTATGGAAAGTTTATCATCCGCATCAGAGTTATCTCCTCATCATATTTTATCGTTAGTCGTAAGAGATCCTCGCTATCATTTGTCAAAGACTAAAACTAAGGCAGTAATATCTGTCCATAAGAATTTAAATTATATAGAACTTCCAAAAAAAGTTGCATTTGGTCCGATTTGGTTATCAGATGTAAGAAATGAAGTTAAGCAAAATAAAATATCCAATGAAAATATTTCGAAACAAAGATCGGAGCTTTTGATTCCCGGAAGTGAATTAGAGATGGATTCAATGGCAGTGCCTGTAATTATAATTCAAAGGCCTGGAAATCAAACTACTCACTTAGGTAAGTCAAATCATCTTGATGAAATTAATTATTCAGAAAGGTATCATTCAAAAGTTACTTGATGCAATTCTAACCGTTTTTAACTTTATGCACCTCTCTTCAACATTTGTCATGCAATTGTTCTTACCCATGCAATATTTATGTGGATGGGAAACTATTAGCTACTGAACCTTTAAATGGAATTTACATTTGTTACATAGAACATACATTAATAATTATTGAACTTGAAATTTTTTCATTTGGGGACATTCATTAATTACGTAAGCTAAAAATAGGGGAAGAGGGCCCGGAAAAATCTCACCCAATCTCATTTTAAGGGAGGAGGATCAATAAAAATCTCACGTCAACTTTGTAATTCAGAGAATTACATTGTTATAACAGATTCATTGTAAAAAATTACTGATCTCCGGTGTGGTAAAAATTGCAAGGTAAATCTTACGTGAGGAAGAGGGTTTTTTTTTTAAATTTAAAGTAAAACACTTCACGTAATTAATGAATGTCCCCTTTGGAATAATCCCTTTTTAATTATATTGTTTATTTTAGGATACAGCTGTGGCTGGGATTTAATTGTACCTTCGGGATGGGGTAACACATTTTGGATGTCTCTTATTATGTGGGGTGGAAGAGCAGGAGGTTTAAGAGAATTTGATCATGTTGAATTTGAAAATGGAAAACAGAATTTTCTCCCACCTGACACTAATGCTGGAAGGAACGAAGAACAATCTACTACAGAAACATATGAAAAAAAGTTTTTTAATCTGCCACCAAATAAGCGTCCCAATTATACTAAATTAGGAATTATTAATCCATTTAGTTTTAATTGGAATATTTTAGTACAAAGTTGGAATTGTCGATCAACAAGTGATTTCTTTATTCTTCGTGACAAGAAAATATTATATAATATACAGGTATATAGTAAAATTAAATTAAATATTAGTATCATATCGACACCCCCAATGAAAAAGGACGTAACTCACTTTTACCAATTTCTCAGAAGAGCGATTTGAAAGTTTGAAAAATTCTAGAAATATTATTTTAAGCGTGAAAAATAATAAATGGGTGGGAGCATCTTTTAAACTGTTGTTAGTTTTACTTTTACCCATTTGTTTTTTCTCCTGATACAGAAATGCTCATAACTAAAATTGGACGTAACTTTTGAGTTACGTCCTTCTTCGTTGGGGGTGTCCCAAACAGAAGGAAATATAAATCACTTTTTGTAAGATTCCTACTTCCTTTTGTAGCACAAGTATGAAAATAGTTTCAATTGCAAGACATTTTTGCCAATATAGGAAACAGGAATCTTAAAAAACTGATTTACTATGTTATTTCCCTATATTTAACCTCCATGCCTGATAATCACTTCTTTTAAAGTCATAGCAATCCATTTCATATAATTGATTATTCGATCGATTGCCAGGTGCAGGAAATTTTCCCTAAATCTTTAAAAATTTCAGTTATTAAAGGGAAAAAGAAACTTCTTAAATGTTTGCTGAAATCTGAGAAAACTAATGAAATCTAGGATATTTCCAGATCCACCTAAAAATCATCCTCTGCCATTTTTGATCTTCCACCCTTAACAAGTGACCAAACCACTTAATTTAATAGCTCTTTTGTCTATCCTGTCTAATGGTGTCCATACACTAGTCAGATTATCTGCAGATATCCTACTGCCAACTTGAACTGAAGAACTTATCTGTTTTGGCCACACATTATTCAGATCGAATCTGTAAATTTTATCGTCAGCAAAAGACTGACAAATAAATATCTGCAATTCACCATACACATCCAGTTGGCAGTTAACGAATTTATAGCGAACAATTTTTAAACACTTTATTTTTGTAATAAACCGTCTCTGATCATCAGACGCGAACTGGAAATCATTTGCCTGCACACACATTTTCTGTTATCTGTCGACTTAGTTTTTGCAAATTTCCTAATGGTCTGCAGATATCAAATTTGCAAACCCATCTGCAGATAATCATTAATGTCCGATTTCAGACGGCTGATATAAATCAATTTTTTGTTTGGTTATTTCGTCAATTTAACTTAAAGTTCGCTTCTTCTTCTTATGGTGCCGTCTCCTATCGGAGGTTGGCGATCATCATTTGAAACTCCTCTATGTCCTGCGCCATGAGTATCAGTTCCGTTGCACTATGCACACCAAACCACTGCCGCAAGTTTCGCAACCATGAAAATCGCTTCTATCCCAGACCCCTTTTTCCTTCAATCTTGCTCTCCATAATCAGTTGTAGGAGCACATATTTCTCACCTCTGAATATATGACCAAAGTATGCCGCTTTTCTCTTTTTAATAATGGTGAACAGTTGACGATCTTTGTTCATGTGGTGGAGCACTTCTTCGTTGGAAACCCTTTCCGTTCATGATATTCAAAGCATCCTGCGGTGCAGCCACATCTCAAACAACTCGAGCTTGTTTACGGAGGACAATTTCAGCGTCCACGCCATACAACAAAACCGGTATTATATAACACCTTACTGTACGGTAACACGTTTCCAGTGACAAGCCATGATTGCATGGAAGTTGTTATATTTTTTGGAAAGCACCTCGTGCCATTGTAATCCTTGCCTGAATTTCTTTATGAGGGTCCCAGTTTTCTGTGAATAAGCACCGTAGGTATCTAAAGCTTGTCACTCTCTGACTGCCGTTAATATTGAATGGGGTATCCTGAGTTTCCGTTTTACTGATGACCATTATGCTAAGTTAGTTCGCTAACTTAAATATAACTATAAGTGAAGAAATCGTGCATAAGTGAATGGACACCATTAGACACTGTCTTGAAATCCCATTCTGCGTCTTACCATGGTTTTCTTATGTGTTTTTTTTTTTGGCGATATATTGCCTTGTATTTCACTTAAAAGTCTTCTCTTCCTGAATATTTCAATTAAAAAATAAAACTATTTCTTGAATAATTTTTAATCATTATATTTACTTAAAAATATTAACCATTACAAATTATTTCTGTTCATAAATTTTTAAGCTATCTAAAATACAACTTATATCTTTCAAATTCCCATGCCCACTCGACACCCCTCAAGGGGGAGACCACGTTCAAGTCTTGATCCCGTCGGATACACTGCTGTGATCAAAGGTCCAATATCAGTCTGTAAACTATGGGGAAGGCAACAGGAAACCACCCCATTAATTATATTCCTAATAAAGTCAGCTTGGCCTTGGCACTGTATAAGTGTATGGTACTCAAAGCCACAGTTTTCTTCGCTAATTTTAATTATGTAGGTCTTCTAGCAGTAGAGTCGCCAGAATCTTTCCAAGCAGCCTGGCAAAGGTGCCGTTTATGCTAAGGCCTCGATAGTTATTGGGGTTTTTTCTTGATTCTTTTTTAAAGATAGAGATTATATGGGATTCCTTCCATTCAGTTGGAACTCGATTCTGTTTAAAACAGGTGTTAAAGTGTGTTACCAATATCGGGTTTTCTATATTTTAGTAATTCAGCATAAATGTATTCAGAACCTGTCGCCCTTCCATTCTTCATCTTTTTTAAGCATGTTGTTAACGTTTCTTTTGTTATCTCCATATCTGTTAATAACCTGATTATTCAAACAGTTTTCTTCATTATTGTATTGGGATCTATTTTCTACAAGCAGATTTTTTAAAATTGAGATTTCGTAAAAAAAGTTGTTGAGTTTAGTTTTCAATTGAATTAATTAAAAAACATTTTCATACTATTAATTTATTGTTTATAGAAAATGTTGAAGAAAAATGAGAATATAAATATAGAAAACTGTGATTTCAAAATGAACTGCATCGTACCAGTTCGAATCAGTTTAGATAAAAAAGGAATTGCAAAACGTTTTGCAAGAATGTATCTACCATTTCCAAAAGATATAATAGGCAACTGCACGATTATGGAACCACTACACATTGATGAAAATCAATGTCTAAGAAAGAATATGAGGAATGAACACAAACTCTTGTTAAGACGATTAAAAGGAAAAAAAAACAAGGTAAACATTAGTGGAGTGCGATGATAATAACCACAATACTTTAATTATAATATGGTAAATAATGAATTTTTATTTTAGATTATACAAGATGATGCAAAGAAGTATCACGAATTAATGAAAGAGTTGTGGTTACCAAATAAAACGGAAAATATACGTAATTGTGGTGTAAGGGAAGTTATTGGTTTTGTAACTATGGGTGGTTTTAGTTATTCACAAGCACATGGATGTGCTGTAGGTTATGTAGCGATTGGGGCTATCCATGCTTTGTTACAAAATTCAAAAAAAAATAAAATATTAATTCGAAATATATCCAGTCGGCAATATAGAGTTGCTACAATAGATATAATAATGTAGGCCTGTTATAATTATTATATGTACTTGAGAAAATTTAGCCAATTGCTTTTTAAATAATAAAAAATGAGACTAGAGAAGAAAAAACTTTTAATTATTTTATATATTCCTTTTTATTATAATCCACTACAAAAGAAATTTTTCAAAATTGTTAGCATTTATTGTAATACCTAGACAATTGATTTAAATCCACGCGTTTTTTTTAAGTTTGTAACAAATAAATAACACAATAATTATTAAGCTATCGTTTAAATGCATTAATATAATAATTACTTGCTAGAGAAACTATTCAAGCTTTCAATAGGTACGAATAGTTATTTTAAACATACTCTGTTTTATACACAGAAAGTGTTAATTTTTGGCGATGGAACTAAAAATACACTTTGTACTTTTATTTAAAATGTTTAAACAAATTTAATTTAAAACAAGTCAAACTATTAATGAGTGTTAAAAATAAGAACCCATTTGTATATTGCAAAAAAAAATTAAATTAGAGTGCCAACTATAAACATTTTATAAGATTGTGACCATATCACATTTTGATAATTAAAGTTATGCAATTTTATTGTTTCTATAATAATCAAGGTCCAAGCAGAATGGTGGTGTTTCACCAGTGATGTGCTTACAATATTTTAGCCAACGAAAATCCAGAAAAATTTTACGCTAGCGTTGATCCTCGATTCTCATTGGTTAAAATAATTTACACTGCAATCACACCAACATTCTGCTTGAACCTTAATGGACAAACGATTGTCCTTTATTAGCTACATAGTTGTTTTTAAAAAACCCATAATATAACACTTGATTCAAGTGCCAAAATAATACTTTCCAAAAAAAGCACACGACATTAAAAATTAACTAAAGGGTTAAAAACTATATTAATTAGCTTTTCAAAAATATTACCTATTCCTGTATTGAAAATTAATTTTTTGTGATACTTCTTATATTGTATCAAAATAGGAATGTATATTTAAAAGAATTTTAAAGATGTTGCTTTATCAACCTAACTTAAATTTTTACAGTTATAATTAATGGTTGGTTAAATTTTTTTCTACAAATTCTTTCACATCTTTTAACTCGTCGTCAGATGATGTATGCATTAAACCACGATAGGACTTAAACTCTGGATTTTTAAGAAGAGTTTTTAATAAAGACGCAGTCATCTGACCCCATTTGTATGGGACTACTGGATCACAATCACCGTGACACTGAAGAATCTAAAACAAATTATATTAATTAAGCCATCATAGTAAATAATTTGTTTAACTTACTGGAATATCATTAGGACACTTTTGTGCTACTGGAAAACTTTTACGCAATGGTAACCAGCATGAAAGAGCTACAACTCCAGCTAATTTTTCGGGAAAACATAAAGCTGAATATAGAGCCAATGCACCTCCTTGAGAAAATCCACCCAATAAAATATTGTTAGGTGTAATACCTTCTTTAATTTCATTTTCAATCATAGCATGTATTGTTTGAGCAGCTTTCTTAATTCCTAACCAAGTCTCATTATTAAATTGGTTTTACTATGAATGATATTGAAACCTACCTTCGTCATCTTCAGGACCGGAAGCATCTAAAGCTTTCAAATCAAACCAACATGGCATTCGAAAACCAGCATTTAAGGTTACAGGCATTGTCGATGCTGTAGGACAAATAACTTTTATATGACTGGGACGTAGTGCCCCTATTGCACTTGCCCATCCATGTCTAGCAAAACAATGTTTACATATTACTTGGTACAAATATAAATTTGACAACGCAACTTACCCCGTGTCTCCTAACCCGTGCAAAAAGATAAACTACAAAATTTAAAAGAATTAATGTTTCTATCTTTATAAAACAGAAATAACTTACAGTACCGGTATGTTTTGCAGTTGCTGCTATAACTACAGGCGAAGCCATATCAAAGGAAAAAAACCGATTCTGTTAGGTAATAATTTTATTAAAAAGATTTAGTTGTAATTTCTATGAGCAGTTCACGTGTAATCGACAATTAAGTATTTTGACGAGTAGCCGATAGATCTCCAATAAAAAATTTAACTTATTTATTTTTAATAAATTTCATACGCTGTCAAACACAAATTTGATCTTCTGTCTAATATGATGCAACATGAAATAAGGTGGAAGTGGCTGCTGGAGGAGCAATACCAATTTCAATCATCAAATCCCTAAAAGTAATTTATTACAATATTGTATTCGGCGTCCTTGATGAACCTTAAGCATGGTAATAATTATGTATGTATTTTATACCAAAAGTATTTTATTTTTAGCACCTATTCCAAGTTGAATAATAATTAAAAAATTATTACTTATTAGAAGACCGGCACTGTCTAATGTTTGACATTACGTATTATCTGTCAGTAAAAATAAAATTAGAATTATTTTAAATTGAAATTTATTTTTGTAAACCAAGTACTTCATAATACATTATATTATAATTTTGATGAACGTTTTAAATATTCATAATGCAGTTTAATATGATTATTATATTTTTTGCATAAATTTCACAAAAAAATTATTTTTATCCTTTGTGCAATAAAAATAATGTTTTGAAATTTTTAACTCCAAATTTTGAATTTTACTTTTCAAAATTTTCTCGAGTCTATTTATAACCGGGCTTTACATTATTTTATTGTTAAATATACCTAGGTAAGTAATGCATGATCCAACAAAGTATTTTTAAAACATTTTAAATTAAGGTACATTAAATTATATTTAGCAGCCGAATATTTTTCAAGTTGATAAGAACTGTACGAAAATATAAAAATGTCAACAATAAAAAATTTAACATCCGTTATCAATCGTCGTTTTATTCGGGCGTGCCGATGTCCTTTTACGTCCTTATCGTGGGTTTACCCAGACAATAATTTTCGCGTTTTGTGTGAAAAAGGAATAATCAGAACAATGGCAACAGATAAACCTCGCGCCCTAAGTTTGGAAAATATGAATCCTAATGTTAAAATAATGGAATATGCAGTAAGAGGACCATTATTAATAAGAGCTGGAGAAATTGAAAAGGAATTGGAAAAGGTAACCTATTAAATAATTATTATCTACTTAATCAATATCGGTAGATTAAAAATCAGTTTTAAATAATATCAAATACAAGTTGATACTTATACAATAAATAAGTTCATTTTTGAGGTTAAATCATAAATTATCCATACTACACTACAGTATTATTGAAAGTATAAACATAATTATTGCAGCCTTGTTTTGAATCTGAAAATTATTTGTAAATTTAAGCTAATTGGTGGTCATAAGAAATTCAAGTTGGAAATTGTCCAAATTATTTTTATTTTGAGAAGTCAGTGGTGGAGATCACAGTGAGACGATATTTAAAAAAGAGTATAATGAATTGTGGAGCTTTTTAGTTGTTTTACATCAATGTGACTTTCAACAAAACATAGAATCTTCTGTTTTATTACTTCTGTTGAGATGACAATCAAAACAAATTTTTGCAAGTTATGCCCGAGTTCTTCACCTCCAGATACGTATCTATTAGATAAATTAATCGAGTAACCAATCGGCCAGCAAAAGATCAAAGCGTCAGTGATAAATCAAAAATCTGTTTGATTAATTTACCTAATAGATAGGTGTCTTGAAATATCGACGGTGGAAAGGCGAAGAACCGTTTAAAGAACGCTTAAAGTACATTTTTTAATAGAAAAGCAAAGTGCTTTATCTGTCGATACTAATTTTCAAAGATATTTTAAAATTGATTAAAAAATCTGGCATATTAGAGAACACAATTTTAATATGACACATTTGTTTCATTGTTTTAAGCGCTGAAAAAATTTTCAAATTTGAATGGAACCGGTATCATTTGATAGAGAAAAATTTGATGATTCCAATGATATTATATATAACTCATTGTCGTCAAATATGGTTCTTATGAAGCTTTGCCTGTCCACCGTTTTTATGTCAAAGTAAAGGAATCGGAAATTTTAATGCTACGCATTGAAATTCCTCTTGATCAATTATTTATCAAAACTTTTGCAAATAGAACTGTTACTAAACCAAATAAATTTTTATAATATTAAAAGGTTTGTGTGCGTAACGAATTAAATTAGATCCATATTATAAAAGCACATTAATGGATAAAAAAATCTGTTTTCATTGCTTTCGGTAGTTCCCGTGATTAAATGTCGAGAGTTGAGTTTTGTCTGCTTCACATGCAGCTGATCTTTGCTCTTCCGATTGGTTGGCTTGTGCAAACTTGACACGTTTTGCATCAATCCGGTTTTGATTGGTCTTTTTCTTTTAGGCATTGTTAAATAAATTTGAATTTTAATTATTAGATTCTCTTCTTCTTCATCGTTTGCTTCTTATCAGAAGCGTCGTGACCCAGCTTGGCCGAAGCCAAGATGAATTTTCATGGGAGTATAATTTATGGGGTGGTTTCCCGTTACCTTCCCCATGGTCCACAGATTGATATTGGACCTTTGATCGCAGCAGTGTATCCGACTCGACTAGGATTCGAACCGCGGTCTACCACTTTCCAGTCGGCCGGTGTATGCTTTGTGCTACACTGCTGGCTGAATTATTAGATTAACGGCCGATATATTCACCTCCTCGTAAAGTATCTTGTAGCTATCTGTTCGATAAATTTACAAGTGGCTTGTAAATAATTTGGGTATATTCATATAAATTTACCTGCCTTGTAACAACTACTGGTAACTTACTATACTCCATTCGTTTTAAGAATAAACCTTGACTTTTGAACTAAAATGGTCGGTTTTCACAAATTTCTGACATTGGAACTAAAATATTGACAAATTTGTGAAAACCAACCAATCACGTTTCAAGATTATATTTTAGTTCAAAAAAGGCATTTTTACAAATCGACACTCCCAAGGAACAAACCGTAACTCACTTTTACCTATTTTTCAGGAGCGCAATTTGAAAGTTTAAAAATTCAACAATTTGAATTTGAACAAAATTTAAATTTGAACAAAATGAATTTGAACAATTTGAACAAAAAATAAAACAATTATTTTACTTTTAGATTAAATCCTTGAGAATTTTTAAACTTTCAAATTGCGCTCCTGAAAATAGGTAAAAGTGAGTTACGGCTTTGTTCCTTGGGAGGTCGAAATGAAATCTTAGAAAAGGGAAACCTTTAAAATAAATAATTAATTATACAAATTAAATAAAGTTTTTCAAACATGTTTTTATTATTTATAAATTTCTAAAATAATTTAAAAAATCACCATCGTATAAGTCTATAAGTTATTATTTTGATCGTTATTATGCACATCTCCTTCTGAAAAGGATATCTTCGAAAAAATCTAAGCCATTCCAACAATTTAGGTTGTTCCATTGATGAAGTCTATTTTCACTATTGTCGTCAATTTCGTCTAATTGTAAGATAAGATCAACATCATCTATAAAATTCATATTGAAATGTCACAAATATACAAACAATTTATAAATTGTAAGTTAGGATTTCACTTATAACGCTTTACTTGGTACTCCAAGTGACTTGTAACTAATCTTACCCTTAACTCGTATTTACGAGACGGTTGGCGCTACTAGCAGGTGAATATACGTTTACCAGTAACAAACTTACTTGTAACTTATCCTTGTCCTTGTCTTATTGGCACTGTGGAGTACCGGGGCTTTGCCCCATACCTCCTTCATCGGTGAGGACGGGGTGAGGAGGAGGTGTGAGTTTAATTTTGATTCATTTCCACTTTATAATAATTATTACATACCTTAAATAGCTAATGTAAATCGTATAACTGTGGATGGCTGATTAGCTGTACATTTAAAATTTAAAAAACTTGACCAATGAGAGATATGTCATTGAAGAAAAACAATATTTTTAAGATTTAATTAAATAAAATTTTTAATTTATACATGTGAACAAAAGTATGAAAACTTATATTTATTTGCAATGACTTAACTTTTATTTTACTCTAAATTACCATGAAGTGAAAACAAACGAATTTAAGTTTACGGTTACATCAGTTTTCCAATTTACAATGGCAAATATCGAAAAGTACTTTTCAGAAAATCTGCAACATAAAGTACACTCAAACCTGTTATTGTGCGGGGGATAGGGACCGCATGAAGGGAATCCCTTCAAAAAATATTTAATTTTTCAGCCATACTATGCATTTGCATTTTATGATACATTGCATAAAAAGAATTTAAAAAATCGCTCATAAATATTTCCCCATATAAAAACCGTTTTAAAAACACCGCATAAAAGCAGGTTTGACTGTATTCACTTTATTTCAAAATGGAAAGAAACAAATAGAAATTTTAAGAGCTTTAAACATTTATAAAGGTACAATTTCACAAATTTTAGAAAAATTTCGTAAACAAGTTAGACAACTGTTAAAACTAAATCAAAATGTGGAACACAAAGAAAAGTAATGATAGAGCAAAGAGAATTATAAAAAGACTTTAAGTTGAAAATCTAAGACTCACTCGGGTGACATTGTTAAAGAACTTGCAAAATTTGATAACATTTTTGTATGATACGTGCATTAAATGATATAGGATTATTTGGAAAAGTTCCTGTGAAAAAATTATTAGTATCAAAAAAGAATTAGAGCTCGAATAAATTTTGCATAATCTTAGTCAAAGACAAAGTAGGGTACCCTGAAGTGATGAAAGCAAGTTTCAATTATTTGGAAGTGATAGTATTAAGTACATAAGATCACTTATTGTTAGATGAACTTTTCAACAAGATAACGATCCATAACACACATCAGGTTTTATGAAGAATTAGTTCGTAGAGAACAATATTCCGGTAGACAAATTTGTAAACTAATCATCGGCAGCTCTTCGAAGTACTAGAATGAGAATGGAAAGCTATTGTGATTGATGTTTCCAGAAAATTAGGGTCGACGATGTGCAGATAAAAATTTCTGCAAAAGGTCATGTCACGAAGTATTAGTTTTTTGTAGTTTTTCTTTGTTTTTTTCACAAATTTAATGTAGTGACACGTATGAAGAAGCATAATATGACACCCTAATTCTTAAAATAAACTATGTACATACATAACTTATACATAGATAAGTACAGATAAATGTTGAAAATGCATGATGTTACAAGTTCAGATACACATATCATTATAATTACCTTACAAATTGGTGAATTCTGAAGCAAGGGAATGAAGCTCATAAATCTAAAAAAAAACCTTTAAATGTACTTTTAAAACACTGCAAACATTAATGTAAATTTAAATACAAAATGATTTGAATACCCTTCCCCCTACTTCTTTTTCTTTCTTTGGGATGGAGGGTGAGAAATGTGCTAGCCACTTTAGTTTAAAATTTTAAAATTAAACGATCAACGAGATGTTGAGAGACCCTGCATAAAGCGTAACTCTCTTTGCCAAATTGTTTAGTGTCGAAACAGTTTTAAATAATTTATAAATATGATTTTTTATTTTTTGTCGTTTTCGTTGGATTTGGTTAATTTAGAAATTTGCAGGAAAAAGTTAAAAACACAATTGAACACAACATAAATTTTAAGCATAGAGATAATATTAATAAATCTAAATTTATGTAAGCTTTCAGTCGACTGCTACCTGCATTTGTATCCTATGGTGGTAACCTGTAAAATGAACGAAATTTGCTCCGATTTGAGTTCAAATTATTACAAGTAAGATAATAAATGATATTTTACAGGGTACTAAAAAGCCATTCGATGCAGTTATAAGAGGTAACATTGGAGATTGTCATGCTATGGGTCAAATTCCAATCACGTTTATTCGACAAGTATTGGCATTGTGCATATATCCACCTCTTTTTGATAATCCCATGTTTCTTGATGATGCTAAAAAGAGGGCTCGCGATATTCTTAAACATTGTAGAGGTTGCTCTGTTGGATCCTACACAGAGTCTCCTGGAATTGAATTCATAAGAAGGCACGTTTCTAAATATATCGAAAAAAGAGATGGCGGCATTCCTTCTGATTGGAACAATATTGTTCTTAGTTCCGGTTAGTAGTACAATGGAACTTTTAAATATGTTTATGAAAATCTTATTGTTAACATATTCAGGTGCCAGCGATGGTATAAAGAATATTATCAAGCTAATGGTGTCTGAAGTAGATGGAAAACCTCCAGGTGTGATGATTCCTATACCTCAATATCCTTTGTATTCTGCTACTCTAGCCGAATTTAATGTCGAACAAGTTAAATATTATTTAGACGAAGCAACACAATGGAGTCTTAACATTTCCGAACTACAGGTAATAATAATTTAAACTGTTTATTATTAGATTCGGTACCTACTTATCTACTTTTTGTGATGTAATTTTAGAGATCTTTAGATGAGGCTAGATCAGCATGCATAAATGTTAAAGCTTTAGCAGTTATCAATCCTGGTAACCCAACTGGGCAAGTCTTAACCAGAAAAAATATAGAGGAAATTATCAAGTTTGCTCATAAAGAACATTTGTTTCTTCTGGCTGATGAAGTGTATCAAGATAATGTGTACGCTCCTGATTCAAAATTTTATTCATTTAAAATGGTAAATTAAAATAGAATAATAATAAATTAGCATTAATAAATTTCAAATTTCTTAGGTAATGACAGAAATGGGGGCACCTTATGATAAAATGGAACTTGCTAGTTTCATGACTTGTTCCAAAGGTTACATGGGTGAATGCGGTTTACGCGGTGGTTATGCTGAGGTAGTAAATATGTGTCCAAATGTTAAAGCTATGTACTTTAAATGTATAAGCGCAATGTTATGCCCCACTGTAATTGGTCAAGCATGTTTAGATGTGGTAGTAAATCCACCAACCGAAGGTGAACCTAGCTATGCTCAGTATATTTCTGAAAAGAAAGAAGTACTTGACTCTTTAAAGGTAATAGATAAGTTTTATTAGCGTTCGATTTTATTAATTTGTGGTTTTGTTTAGTTACGGGCTGAAATGGTTGTAAGTACTCTTAATTCGTTGGAAGGTTTTAAATGCAATATTGTGCAAGGTGCAATGTATGCTTTTCCACAAATTAAATTGCCTGAAAAAGCTATTGCGGCTGCAAAAGCAAAAAATCAAGCTGCAGACGTTTATTATGCATTTCAGCTTCTCGAGTCAACTGGCGTGTGTATTATTCCAGGAACCGGATTTGGTCAACAGCCAGGAACATATCATTTTCGTACCACCATTTTGCCCCAACCAGCATTATTAAAAGTTATGCTAGAAAAGATTGCAACATTCCATAAAGAGTTTATTAACAAATATAAATAAGGAATGTAATAGTATTTATTCTTAATAGAAACCTAATATTTTAATCGAAACAGTACTAGGTATCATATCTACATATCTAGTAGATATTGTAAATTAATGTTTAAAGTATTATCAAAATGGACGAGGAGCATTTGAATGTATTTATTTTACAATATGTAGATATATTGTCTTCTTACAATTAGTTTACAATAGAAGACTCATATTTGTTTAAGTTTTTCTTGCCTATTTTTTAGCCAGTGGCGTAATTTTTATGGAAGTTAGGGAAGCACAGCTTCCGTTGTTAAACAATTAATATAATTTATTATTTTAAAATTTTTTTTGTTTTAAACCCTTTTCCTTTGAAGGTGCCGTTTTTAAATTTACTTGTAATACTCATAAATGCGCCCAGTGGCTTCTGACTAGTGAGTGAAGGTTATCGAAATTAATCCAAAAAAAGCCAAAAATAATGAACAATAAGGTAAGCACAAAATAAGCATTGTCAAAGTTCCGTTTTATGACTAAAGTCAATGTTAATCTTTAAAACTTATTTTAATATAATATTTACAAAATGACTTGGCCGATATTCTTTAACTTAAATTCTTGGTTTAAAACTTTATATTTTTGTCATTGAAATTTTCAAAACTTTTGCCTGGGCGCATATTCAGGGTGGAACCGGTTAACCAAAACCAATTTAGTCTTTCAGTTTTTCCCTACATAGGCTGCTGTAAGGGGCCCGAAAATAATACATCTATTGTTATAAAACTACTTAATGCGGTTCTGAATAAACACCAGGTTGATACTGAAAAGTTTGAAAACTGCTACAGATTTTTTTAAATTTTATTAGTGTGGTATTCAGGAACTCTTGACGTTTCGAATATGTTAACCTAAAATTTGTGATAAAATTATAAATAGCGATAAGATACATGACTTTTACAGTAAATCCATAAAAAGCTTACTTGATAAATGGCCAGGTAAAAAATACTTGGGAGAATACCGTTTCTTACCAATATTTTTTATCTTGGGGGCTACTTTAGAATTTTCTATGATTAACTGGAAAGTTGGTGAAGTAAATTTCTGTAAGTTTGGTAATTTATTATTTCTGTCAATGAGTAGTTCATTATTTAGTTTTGTAGATAACACATTCAAACGTAGACAAGCTAAAGATATCATCGATAAACGGGAAGGCCACTAAATCAAAAATGCCTGCAGGAGTATCATGGAAGAAATATATTTCCTTTTGTGCAGCCGCAATGTTTTCAATGCTTATGGGTTCTCAAATGGTACATTTGTACTACAGACCTTTAGACGATTTGCAGACGTACATCGAGGATGAAATTAGAACTCGAAAAACTTGATTTTAGTAAAAAAATTTAGATACAAATAAATTATTTATGAAGTGTTTTTTTTCATTTATTTGGTGGTATAGTAGATAATAGAAATAGTAAATACTCACGATGTCAGCTCCCAATAAATTTTGAAAAAAATGTTGATATTGTAATTAGGTTTTCGAAATAATAATGTTTCTAACTTTTTGTTGATGATGCGAGGTTGTGAAAGTACGGATACTAATTTGTGGTTACTTAGTAAAATACAAATACAGACTATGCCAAGGAAAAATTTTTACATTATAACTTTGCACATATTATTACCACGGATACATGCGGTCGTTAGTTCGAACTAAGTCAGCTCGACCTGGCTAGTCCTTACGTGTGTACACTTAAATAAAGCGACCTAATCCGCTGGATCGACCTTAGTTAAATCGAGCTATATCATTGCTTTCAGTTTGAACTAAAAAAACATGTATACACCTGTGCAATAAAATTAAAAGCAAAATAAGTTTAGATCGAACTAACGACCGCATGTATCCACGGTATATGTTTATTGATGCCAAGCATCGTGTAACAAAAAGTCTAGCGCTCTACGTTGGGACAGTCAAACGCAGGAGGTGAATTAAACCCGCTTTTTTACAATAATTTGAAATTAAAAAACGATATGAGCATGCCCGTAACTTGATCATACTTTTACCAATGAGATATCTATATAATCTTTGCTTGTACTAAATTAAATTTAAAAATATTGCGGTGTGGCAAACCGCAGAATTCCAAAAGGTAAGGAATAATTTTATTTTTCATTGTTATATTTAAATTTAAGATTTAAACCAAATTTGATTAAAATAAATTCACTAAAATGCAGCTGAGAGTTTCACTTGGATTAATAAGGTACTAAAGTATTTTAAGAGCTACTTGACTAATAGCTCAAGAATCTCATATTTGTTTATTCCCCAATATTGAAATAAGTTGATAAATTAATTGCATTTGGTCGAATATTTATTTAAATCGTTACTTAAATGTTGTTACGAGTATCGACGTTATAATTTTATTTTAAGTAAATTTCCAATAGATCGCGACAAAAGGGTACTTGAAGATGAAGAAGTTCCATTTTTCAAGGAAGGAAACGGGCAGTTGCATCTTGGCAGTCAGTGACTCGCTTCCTGGAGTTGAGCTTGCTCGGTCCGTCAGCTCAGGCCATGGCAATTCGGTCGAAGCGAGCATCTTTTGTCTTTTCTTAAAGTAAAGTCGTGCGCGACGTTTTTCTTAAATTCATTTAATTTTTTTTTTAACTTCCGTAATTGTGCGTTATTTTATCCAACGAAATCAAGGTCCAACGACCTGATTGCGAATTAAGGGAGATATACACCTAGGAGCCGGAAAAAAAGGTCATTTTTGTGAATTTTTTCTAGGAAAACTATTTGAAATTTTGGATTGTGAGTTTAACTATCTATAAGTATACACATTCAGGAATATTTATAATTTTTTTTTATTTAAAAATATCAAAAATAAACAAGGATATTGTACGATCCTTGGAGCATCGTAAAAAAATTTGCGTTAACGGTAACCACTGGCGTTTCTTCAAAAATCATCTGAGAAAAACAAAACAAAAAAATTATTAAATTAGATACTATAATCTAGTACTTGTCATAGCCGATTTTGAAAATATTGATTTATGACAAAATAGGAGACGTTTGAACATAAAAGTCATTTTAGACCAAGAATTAGTAATTATTTTGCCTATAAAGCAAAAACTAAGTAACGAAAAGAAAAATCCTATGACAAGTACTAGATAATGGTGTGTAGAATAACCACAAAAATTCAATGCAATCGGTTCATTGGTTTTCTTGCAATTTTGGGTACCGATTTGAAAACGTAGTTTTGAGTAAAACGCGTTTGAAAATTTGAGAATGAATAAATCATGAAATTTGTTAATTTACATGGAATCATTGATACCAGGCCCATAGTGTAAATCTTCTACGGTCGACGGAATGTTCATAACTTCTAAATTTTGTTGTCGATGACCTATTCGACCTTCTTTCGTCTGTTCTTGCGCTTGCAGCTTGGCTTTTGCTAAGCGAGTTTCGTCTTCTTGGGCAGCGTACAAATGCGCTCCCGATCCGACCGATATTCCTAACACGTTTATGACTTCCAACAATGAGGTGACACCATTGATGAATGTGCATGTTGCAAGAAATACTGCAATGTTAACAATTTTCGCCTCCTTGTTCATCGTTTTGGAGCTATCTTCCAAATAAGTTGGTCTTCGAGACAGAAATGATTTTAAGAGTTGCTGTCTGTTGAGCCGTAATGGTAGAATGTTCCCCATATAGTTTTTCATGTCATCCTTGGAATTACAGTTTCTGAATAGCTTGGCTTTTATCAGATATTCTTGAGACCTCAAGCTTCAAGAAAATGTAAAAACAAAATTGATTTTTTCACCATGCTAGGTGTATATCTCCCTTAAAGGTTAAGTCTAAATTCAATTTCTAACTATTACGTACCTCGAATCTCGGGAACAGCAAAGGTATCAGTTGCATTTAATTTTGTATCACAATTCAATTACGTATGCCAGTTTAATTTTGTTTTAAGCATTAGCTATCAATAAATGAAAATTGTCACATGTTAGTTCAATTTGTTTTGTTTCCAATCCCCAAAGTTGGTCACAAGAAGTGAAATTTAGTGAAAGTAAGAAATCGTTTGATTCCCATGTCCTCCAAAACCCTGATGTTCTTCCTCACGCAGGAAATGGTGGCAGCATACTCACGCTACTCGACCCCCGTACTACGATGGTGTTAACAACGGAATTAAGTTTTTAATCGAACACCCCCTTATTGTTACAGCGGCACACGAGCATTGCCCATTTTTTAAAAATAATAAAATTTCTGTAAAGTCTAACTACGCCTCTGTTATTCTTATAGCGCTACCTTTTGAATATATCAAAAACTAATAATTTATTACTGTTGGTAATGTTATATTTATTTAGTAATTTTAATTTATTAAGTTTGTAGTTTCGGTGAAATTAAACAAAGTTGTCAAAAGCTGTGAATGTCGCTGTGGTTTTGTTAAATTTGGTTGCAGATTGTTTTAACGATTTTATATACTTGTTTATTTATATTTGATTAGAATAATTATTTTCTAAGCAAATCAAATTTACGGTAAATGGCTTCTGCATTAGAGCAGTTTGTCAATACGGTTCGTGCTCTCTCACTACAAGGTAATGCCAATAATAACTATTTTTAATAAATTAATAATACTTACTTACATTAAATACATAATATTTTTTTCTAGGCAACTACCGAGAACTTGCAGAATATGTAAGCAAAGCTAACGAAACCTTGGTCAAAAATGCTGCTCATTTGGACACCGTATTGGAAACTTTGAATATTCAAGAACATTCGCTGGGAGTATTGTCAGTATTGTGTGCAAAATATAACCTTCCTGTTACAAACAATCCAACTGAGAATAAGTTTAACCAAGCAAAAGAATTTATACTTAACTGTAATGGAGAACAAATTCGTTTTGCACCCGAAGCATGTAAGTTTTATCAAAACATGTATTGGCTGTGTATAAGTACATAATAGCTTAACTAGAAGAATTGTAACTTACAATTTTGGTTTTTTTGATTTGGCATTTGAGAGGTATTCTGTCCTGTAAAAGTAAAAAGCATACAAAGAGTATATAATTGTCAAATTTTTAAACAAATCCAGTCTAATAGCAATTTGGTTTATTGAACGTATAATATCATTTTAGTGCAATGATATTATATGTTCAATCATCTCGTAGACTTATGATGATCTAGTTTTGCTAATATAGTTGATTAGAAGTGGCCAAGTGCAATACAAATTTACATCGATTAGATCATCATCTTGTAGTTAAATGAGAAATTGATTCCCCATAAAACGATAAACTTAATGTCACATGAATGGTACCTTTATTTTTTAATGTTTTAAGAGGAAAGAATTTTTAATGCAATTCTTAGATTTACAATAAAAAATAGATCCAAGCATTTTAAAGTACAGTAAAGCTCCTTATTCGCGGGTATACGTTCCAAAAGTATGCCGCGAATAAGGAAACCGTGAATATGGAATAGTGATTTGTATGGAAATGCAAGGGTTGGGTTCCAAGGTACGAAAATAAAATAAAATAGATAAAAATAAAATCAGTTTAATCACATACCTATCATTATTATTAATTATTATTGTTTGAATTATTTGGTTTAAAATATTTAGTAATTTTTCTTGCTTTGCCGTCTTTAAAATGCCTTTTAATTCCGCATGGTATTCAGCTGTGGCAACTTCAATTTTCCTTTTAAAAGGAAGGTTTCTTTCCAAAACGGGTCAATTTTAATGAAGTGATCTCACAGTTCATTTGCCATTTGAAACCTGCGGTCTGGTTTTTAAGGTGATTGTCATCGTATCATTGTAAGATGTTGAAGCTTGAAGGGTTTTAACATTTCCTGCAAGTCGGCTTCACTTAAATCTTCATCGTGTGATTGAAGCAGCTCTTGAACGTCACTCGAATCTATCTGTTCAAAACCATCATGTCCTATTCCATTAGCAATTTGTACAATTGTGTCAGTTAATGTTTTAATTTGTTTAAATCCTCACTTTCACAGACTGTTAGATCAACCTATAGTTTTTCCAATATGATTGCAATGTGTATGCAATGCTTGAGCTCTTGTAACGATTCCTTTATGTTAACAATGCACATTGCTATGTTAAATTTTTCCAGAATTCCATAAAACTCACGTCAGAATCACATTCCATGATATCCAGAATGATTTTAAAGGTTCGCCTAATGTAAAAGAACTTCAAAGCTTGAATTATTCCCTGGTTCATTGGTTGAAGTAAAGTCGTCGTGTTCGGAGGAAAAAATATCACCTTAATATTCGGATGCATAGTTTCAAGCTCACAAGGGTGACCCGGAGCATTGTCCAAAACAAGAACCTCCTTGAAGTCTAAATTTTTTTCGTTTAAATATTATTATTTAATTTTGAGTTTTGAATATAAATTATAATATTCAAAATCGTAAATTATTAATCCGCGAATAATGAAATTTTCGGCCGCGAATACAGAAAGTGGTCTCAATTTTTCTTCCGCGAATACTGAAACCGCAAATAACGGAACCGCGGATAAGGAGCTTTTACTGTACTCGTCACTAAAATACAGTGAAAGTTATCTTAACTTAAATCATATATTTCTATTTGACGAACATAGTATAGCAAATTAATATTTTAATGAACCTAAACCCCATTAGATTTTTTCTTAAATTGACACTTTCTCAAGTGAAAAAAAATTGGTGACTGCCGCTCACGGATGTATAATTAAAGAGGTGAACTGACGAGCAATGTTTATAACGCATTTAAATGTTCCAAAAGTATTGGCATGTGTGTAATAGAAATCTCGACAGAGATAGAAAATAATTTATTGCACGTGATGCAAATATCGCAGTGGCATAGTCACGGGACGCAGTGCACATTTTGTATATCGTCGTTGCGCTTTTAAAATGCGACATGTGAACAGATGTAATATAATATGAATTTAATTGTTTAATAATTATTATTCTTAGATTAATAAAAATAATATTAAAGAAACACGACGTATTTTCTTTAAGGTACAAAAATTTGGACTGTGTGCCAATGCGATATTTGCATCATATGCAATAAGTTTTATACTATATCTGTCTTGCAATATGTCAAAATTGGTGTCCTACTCGATAAGCCTTGTAAGCACACCTCTTTAATTAGGCATTCGTGCTACTGCTGTTCGCTCAAAAGAGCTTTTGCTATGTTTAGAAATGCACAAACAACCTTTGTGATTATTTTGAAATTGAAATCAAATTACACGTAATATTATAGCCATGCTTAAATGTATTAAGCCTCAGTCAAAATCTTGTTATCATGGAAACTTTTGATTTGGTAATATAATTTGAAAACGGTGTGTTTCTGATTAATTTTTTTCAATACTTTTTTGTTTGTAATTATTAGTACTATATAAATTTGGTAAAAATTAACAGCTATTTTAGTGTATAAAAGTAATAGGAAAAAGACAGAATTTAATCAAAGCCCTAAACCCTCAATATTTTGTATTTTACTTTATTGAAACATTAAAACAAATCAGTTTCTATAATAACGAGATTTTAAAGGTGGCTTAATACATTTCAGCACGGTTGATTATGGTATACCTACATGCTGATTTTATTAAAAAAGCAGAAATTGAACCGAAAATATTTATTCACTTGAAAGTTTTAGCATTGTTTGATACTTTTTATTCACATCACTTCATTCTCCTAATAATAATCAAATTTTTGTTGCAGTTGCAGAATTATGCCATTTAATAAGTTTAAATTTAATAGAATTAAAACAACCAATAAAGGGAATCTACTTACTGCAGAAAGCAATTTCAAAGTTGCAATTACATGATTCTCAACTAACGTCAATACATGCAGATTTATGTCAGCTTTGTTTGTTGGCTAAATGTTTTAAACCTGCATTGGAATTATTAGATGTTGATATCACCGGAATTTGTCAAGAGGTAAGATCGATAATTTAGTTGGATAAAATAGAAAATGCAAAGCCAACTTTGTTACCTAAATTATTTTCTTTTCATTTTTAGAGTAATCAAAACCAATGTGGATCGCAATTTGATGCCAAATATTTTCTTTTATACTATTATTATGGTGGAATGATATATTTAGCTGTTCGTAATCTTGAACGATCTTTATATTTCTTAGAGGTGGCAATAACTACACCAGCACATGCAGTTTCGCATATTATGCTTGAAGCTTATAAAAAATATATTCTCGTTTCACTTTTATTGCATGGAAAGGTAACAAATTAAATTTTATTTTATGTTGCGACAACAGTAGTAGGTAATTAATTATTTTGTAGATTGTTGCAATTCCTAAATATGCTTCACAAGTAGTGAATCGTTTCATTAAGCCACTATCACAACCATATCAAGAACTCACAAATGCTTTTGCATCAAACAACTCGGCGGAATTAAATACAGTTCTTAATAAGCATAATGAGGTAACATTTATTTTACACAATTTTTCTTATCATAAAACTAATTCTTTTTCAGATTTTCATGCGTGATCGCAATTTAGGATTAATAAAACAAGTTGTGTCTGTGCTGTATAAAAAGAATATACAACGATTAACAAAGACTTTCTTAACCCTGAGTTTATCAGATCTTGCTAATAGAGTAGGTTTGCCAGGAGCTGCCGATGCTGAAACATATATACTCCACATGGTAAGTAATTATAATTTTCTTTATATAAATCGAGACAGTCATTGGCTTGGTTGTTAGTGCGATCAACTGCTAACGTAAGGCACCCAGTTTGAATCCGGGCAGAGGATCACTTTGTATAGCCGTCTCCATGCTTCGGAAGACACATTAAGCCGGTTAACTCCCATAAGGTGCTAGCAACATCTTTGAGATGTTAAATGCTAGGATACCCTTTTGAAAATAGAGTAATCGGAAGACGTCACAGAACGTTAAAAAGACTGTTAGTTAGATAGAGATGTAAATGGCATTAATAATTTCCAGCTTTGGGTACTTTGTTGACTGTCTGGGAGCTAAGTGGATGGTTGAGGTTTTAAAAATCGGGACTGACCTGGGAAAAACGTGAAATTTGGTGTGGATTGGCAAAAATTTTAAAATTGCGAGTAAGATGCAAGTATGCATCAATAGCTCAATTGAGTAGTGTAACAACTAGAAAATCGAGAATTTCGAGATATAGTCATCTCTTTGAATATTTATCTGAAAGTGAAAAACAGATTGAAGTAATATAAATTATTATAAGTTGCGCTCGAAACGTAAGTGAATACTTACGCAAACGGACTATATGTAGTAGATGGATTTCATATGTTCATAAGTGACTGTTGCTTGCTATGATGTATCAAGCAATGGAAAATATAAAATTCATCTCTTGCATTCAGCCTGTCCCGTATGCCTAATTGAACGCTTACCTATACACACTCCAAACAAATTACATTACATTCTCAACATGAGTATGAACGCTATAGATAAATATTATACACATTTAACAACTTTTCAACAAATTAAAATGCTTTTACCGATGATCCTGTTTTCATTGCCAAAATGAACTTCACGTCTGTGTTGTAGAAGTCTTCCAATCTCCACGGCAGTCAATTAAAAAGTCTCACCTCCCAAGTATTTACATATCTTGTTTTTGCATACCCAATTACTACCAATCATTATAGTAAATAGTCAGTTGACAAATCTAAAAAAGCATTTTAAACATTTTATGATGTAATTTTTTTATCAAAGCAAGCAAGAAACTCACGTTTCAATCAACGCTATTGTAATTTAATCATGAATTTAAAATGTTATGGTATAAGTCGAAAAACCTATTAATTATATTTTTTACCCTGTGTGTAGATTGAAGATGAACAAATATATGCAACGATAAATCAAAGAGATGGTATGGTAATATTCAGAGATGAACCTGATAAATTCAGTGGGCCAGAAGTTTTGAAAGGTTTAGAATTACAATTACAACTTTGCATGGAACTCGATAAGCAAATTCTATCCATGGATGAAGAAATTCAAGTCAATCCCCAATATGTGAAAAAATCTAATGGAATACAAGACGATGAACAATCGACTAGCAGCAAATCTGCATTTGTAGTATGAATTAAATTGCAAACTCTATTTTAGAGTTTTTATGTTTTGACTTTTTCTTCGATCCACATTGTTACTTTTATTTATTCATTTAAATTACAATTTAATAAATAATGAATTACGTTTTTTGTAACAATTATTATATCTGTGATTACAAATTTCTTCTTAAATACATTTTGTATTTTGAAATCTGGTTGCAATATTTTTGTACCCAATATTTTAGTAAGTGATTGGATTATCAACAAATTATGAGTGCATTTTATTTTTATGGAAGTAAATAATAAATTAACCACTCCAATAATTTTTAACAAGCATAATGTAAATGTTCGACATTGAGGTGCCTTGTATACTACAAAGATAAAAACGATACTGTGCCATGGAGTGCTTACAAAATTTGTTATTGCATAACAGGATACAAGCAAAAAGTTCTGTGGATTGTTATATATGGAAACAAGTACAACTTGGTGCAGAGTAATTCAACATCAAATAATAGAAGAGATGGAGGAAGCAAACTTAGGTTCAATGAATTTGATCAAATCTTTCCTTTTTAAGGCTGTTATGTGGAACCCTAGGGAAGAAAGCAAATGTCATGCATAGAATCAAGAACACTGAAGATACGAGGGTCGATATAGTGGTACATTGTGTAAGCTTCTAACAACAACGATAATAAATGGTGTTTTTTTGGTGGAGTTGAAGCACATACTTACATACGCAAAAGGGATGACAAGTGCATGCTATAGCCATATAGACCCTTCTCGATATTGCCATTCGTTTTAGAGGTCTTTGAAATTATCAATTAAAGATCAATATTATTTGAACAAGAGGGAAAAAGATGCAGATCCATTATTACTGCTTTAATTGTAGTTGATGCAATAATTCAGATTTATAGGTGACAGACAGATCTGTTTTGTGTGATTTGAAGAAGACATTTCATTTCAAATGGAGACTATGACGCAAAGAGAACAATAATTGCAGTTTTGTGCGGGCCGATAGCCAACAGACAATATTTCAAGCTTAAATACTACCCTTACCTTCGGTAAGATTACATATTGTTCTGTGTTCGACATGTCTATGTGGTGTCAGGCTATACCAGAAATGAGAATTTATTCCATCATGAAGCAAAGGAAAAGTAGGTATTGCATACTTAACTCGCAGCTTGAAAAAAATACAGCAACACTTACATTATTGGAGAACGAAAATTCATATATTATAACAAAATCCCTTGTTACTGTTACACCTTAGGTTTTGAGAATCGGTACAGAATTTTTCGGGTGATCTGCATCAGCGTGGCTTAAGTTTTACGAAATTTAAAAATTGATCTTTTTTTGCGTATCTATTGTATTTGCCTTTTTTTATCACTTGCTATGTAGATACATTTTTTGCCGCCAAATGAATGAATAAAATAATATCCTGGACACACTTACTTTTCAATAAGGTCTACAAAACTTAGTGAAGTTCACTTTTCCTCTTCCGATAGAAATCCTAATTCACTTTTTATAATATAGAAATATTATTCAGATCATTTCAAATTATAAATTTCTCCAACTGTTTCTAAATGAGTGCTTATTTAATAATATCGGAAAAGTAAAAACTCTTACCGATGAACTTATGAATGAATTTTAATTAAGTTTACCCTTTGAATTAAATAATTTTGGAAAGCTGATAATTTATATAAAATTAATTTTTACAACTGAACGCAAAGGGTATGAACAGTCTTTGTAATAACAAACACCATGAAGTTTCAGTAAAAGAAATTTATTCTCCAACACTAAGTAACAATCGTTTACCTACTACTTAACAAAATTAAAGTATAGTATAAATATTCTGTAAAATTTCTTCAAAAGGTGGTTCATTTGTTCCATCTAAGTACCTAACATTTTTTACATTTTCTTTTACATCATTAAGTAAGTTTAAATATTCAGGCCAAACGCATTTTTCAAAATAATTTGGACAATCTGGTGGTTCGTAAGTTCGAGTGATTCTTCTTTCATGGCAAACGTCTTCGGCAATGTAAAATAATATTTGAGGTGAAATAATTCGACTAAAGGCTTATAATTAAATATGCAAAAGCCCTCGATTATATATATCTTAATATTACTTTCTTTTATTTTTTTACATAATAAATCTTGTATATTACTTATGTCTTGTTCACTTTGATTAATATTTATATTGTTACTGTTTTTAACTACCAAATCACTTTTACCTTTAACAACTAACTTGAACACATCGTTAAACATTTTATCCATATCTAAACTAGTAATAATATCAAAATTAATGTGATTTAATTCAGGTATGTATGTGTGCCTCGGATCATCTATGTCCAAAAAATAATTATCCTGAGATATTAAAGTGCTTTGTGGAATCAATTGAGTTAAACGGTTTGCCAAAGTGGTCTTCCCTCCACATGTCACACCGCAAATACCAACAACGATACACTTTTCTTCGTTCATTTTCAAGTTGCTAAAGGAACTTGTGATATACTAGCCAACAATAATTCGATGCTATAAAGTAATTACCACATTTACGTATGCACCGCTTTTCCATATAGAAAATTATGTAATATTGTGATGTAATATGAGAAGTACTTAATAATTATTTCGTAGAAAAATTATTTAAAATATGATAGTGATTTAAAATTTATTACATTTTTTGTTCACTGACAAAAACCATAGATATATAATGTAATAGATTTCCTAATCACGCTGCAACCCGCCAAACACAGTAATTAGTTCAGTAAAATATACATTTCACTTTGCAAAAATTCGCATAGAGCTGAAAATTGGTATAGGTCTTAAATGCACTATTAAAAATAAAATATCAAAAGTCTCCACCAATCCCACTTCTGCTAAAAATTTTATTCAAGGTCAAAGGTCATAAATATCGGTTTTTCCCATTTTTCTCGCAAACTCTAAGTGTTATCGTAAAAATAGATCAGCAAAAGTTGTAGATTATGGAATTCTCTACAAAAACTGTTTATATGCTTTTTTTCTACGAATTACCATACCTGAAAAATCATGATTTCAAACATCGAAAATACTAATGCGCACTCTAAGGCTGCGCGTACAGTGTAACTGTTTTTGGACAAATTCTGACGAACAATAATTCTATCTTTTGTGAGTCTACGTCTGACCTTCTGTGGTATTAATGAGGAAACAACTGATGCATCTTTCGACGAGAGTCGATTAACCTTGATTGCGATTTTCACCATTTTTTTGCGGATGGTCACAAATTAGTTAAAAAACGGGTTTAAAAATTAATTTTGAATGCAATTTTCTCATTGGCTTTTTTGAACTGTAACCCCGCTCACCAAAATTAAAATAGGTTATGGCGACAGTAAATATACCAGAACCTCGGTTTTTACAATGAATTATGGAAGATAATGGTGTAATTAGGTAATAAAAAAATTAAATTTGTGATCGGACAACAAATGTCGGAAAAAAGATCACTTTTTGTGTGAATTCGAGTCTTAACGTAGTTGCGTTAATCAAAACCGCTTGGAGCGACCCGGAGGATCTGTAATAAGGGCGGGAGGGAGAGGGTGTGTAAGGGAGGGTGTTCTGTAATAAATAACTGTTCAGAGCAGTTCCAAAGGCATCCAACGAACAAACCAAATAATTAAATACATTTACTTAGATACTATAGATTATAATACGTCCAATTTCGATGAAAAGTGGCAATCAGCAAAACACTATCGACAATAACGGCTCGAAGTTATTAATCAGTTTCATTATCTGATTTCTGATTTGACTTTTCAGTTTATGTTTAATAGGTTAATCATCTATGATATAATTAAATACTCTTTGCCAAAGATAAGAAGATTCTATAGAAGCCAAGTCCGATGCTATAAACAAAATTTAGGATTTGCCGCTGCTACTCCCCCCAATAAATAACAAATAACGAACTTGAGTTTTACATTAAACATTACCATTTTGAGAATCGAATGAGATCAAGTCAAGTTTTCTTGACGTTTGGAGATGATTAAATTTTGTAATGCCCGATTTCTTCACCTAGAGATATCTCTTAGATAATCTATCTATAAGATAAATTAACGAAATACTCAATCACATTTCTGAATGTTATGTTTTGCTGCTGTCTGATTGGTTACTTCGTTAATTTATCTAATAGGTAGATTATCTAAAAGATATCTCTAGATGAATAAATCGGATATAAGTCAATTATAAAGTCACAAATTTTTATTTTAATAACAGATCTCTTGTTTGAAATAATATTAATATAATAATAATGGTAATATTTGAAATAAAATTAATTTGTAGTATTATGTAATATGCAGCTTAGTATTTTGTTTTTTGAAGTATTTTGAAAACTTGAATTAATTAACGTTCTATTTAATTTATTTTATTATTTAATTATTTAAAATTATCTTTATTTAATGTCCGAGTTTCACAAAGATTAGTAAAATTTAATTTTGGCGCCATATGATCAATTATTTGCTCTTTTTTGGTTTCAAGTTGGCGCCACAACCTTCTAAAATCTGGCAACACTGCCGGGCGCTATTAAATTTGAATTCGGGCGCACTGTACATTTGAATTCTTCAGCGTGCCGCAGAAAAACTTTCGGTTGTCACTGATTTGACATCGCTGATCTAATGTATAATACTCTATGGTTTAACCTATCCATTGACATACATAAATATCCTGTGTAAATATACAATATTGGAGTGATATTTGATCAAATTTCGTTAAGCGTTGATTTGATTGTGTTACTGTGTATCCAAAGTTGTTTTTTTTTTATTAATTTGAAGACTGTTTTTTGCATTAAACAGGAATATGTCTAGACATAGTCACAGCGATGATGAATTAAAAATATCGCCAAGAGGTAAACAAAAGAAATGTTTACATTTTGATTTTAAAGTAAAAGGACGTGGATCTGCAATACAATGTCGATATATAAAAGAAATACTATCGCAAAATTTGAAATCGGCGGTTGATGATTTAGTATTGAATTCTCAAAAGCGTTTGTTTATAATGGCAGTAAATACGAATAACATTGAATTGGTTCAAAAATTATTAAATCAACAATTAGATCCCAATTTTGTGGATAATCAAAAAAGGACACCATTGCATTTGGCAGTCAGTAAAGGCTATACAGATATTGTACAATTATTATTGCAAAATGGTGCAAAACAAAACAAAAAAGATATATTGGGAAACACTCCATTACATTTAGCAACGTGCACTACTAATGTAAAAATCATTAAAATGTTACTCGAAGCTGGTGCAAATATAACGATGAAGGATTTAAATCATAGAACTCCTCTTAATTTAGCAAAAAGCAAATACGATATTTTACAACGCAGCCACTTAGGATCTATTGATTCAGGAAATCGAACTCAAGTCTTAATGAAGGAGGTAGGTTTCTATTATTTAAATTTTTTTTTAAATATATGTTTATTTAGGGTTAATTATGCACCATATTAAATAAATGCAATAATTCTCAAGTCTCCCCATATAAATATGTACTTAGTTGTAGTAAAACTAAAACATTTTATTATTATCGATTTGCCAGAACTTGAAAACTAAAATTGAGATCATCTTTCCTGTCTCTACTACGAATGAAAATTTTGTGATCACGCCAAAAAAATGAGGAAACGACGGAATACGCATTTTGAAGTTTCCGAAAATAATTTTAAAAAATTTCCAGAATGAAGTCTGTCTGTCTGTAAGCATCCGTATATCTTTGTTAAACGCCAAGAAGACAAACATTTCATGTAATAAATTAAATGTGACCTAATAACTTTGTAAGAAAATTGAATCAGGACCGAAAAAGATATATTGAAACAATAAATAATTAAGCGATATAATATTATGATCTAGAAAATAATGCCAATAAATTTAAGAGATAAAAACAACTGGACGGATTTACTTTAAAATTTTGGGAGAATATTTAGCTATTTTATATTTTACAAAATACTTTTTTTATGTTGAAAATAACTAGTTTTTAGGCGAATATCTAAAATATGTACGTATTTTTAAAAATATAAAAGAGCTTATTGCGTTCCCTGTGTTGTATTATATATCGACACTCCCAACGAAGAAGGACGTAACTCACTTTTACCTATTTTTCAGGAGAGCGATTTGAAAGTTTGATAAATTCTAGAAGTATTATTTTAAACGCGAAAAAAATATTATAAATGGGAACCCTTTTTAAATTGTTGTTTGCTTTATTTTCTCTATTTTTATCCTTTTATTCGGCCTATAACCATTATTTCTATGAGTTACAACCTTGCCTAAAATCAAATAATCCCGTAGAATAAGGTTGTATCTCAGAGATACAACCTTCTTCCTGTCAAAATTAATAAATAGTTGTATGTTAATTGATGGTATAAAGACGTAACTAAAATAATAATAATGATTTTCGATAGTTTTGTAAAAAAATTATTATATTAAAAAGTATCTTAGATATGTGTTAGAATGACGTCCGCGTTTATCATTTAGGTCAGTGCAAGAAGAGCCTGTTCAAATAATCGAAGTACTGAAATCTCATCTGCTATGATTATACTGAAGATTTGTGTTTTCATTACTTGAACCTTCTAATTGACTAGGTAGTAAGTCGTTAACATCTAAATCCAATGCGTTTATCATACTTTAATAAACAGTATCTTCAGGTGCCTCACTTGATAATTCTGAATTGCACTTATCTTGTTTCTTCCCATTGCACAATTCAAGAATTTTTTTTCTTCTTGGTGATGCCATTTTTCACTTTCTCACTTGCAATTACTTTTAATTAACTTGATTTAATTTTTAAAATTTGTTTTGTATAATTATTAGTATATGCAACTGTAATAATGTAGTACCAACCAACAAAATATCCAATTTAAACATTTACAAATATAAGAAAAAGCACAGATGCACCTTTCAGGAGAAATGGTGTGTGACCAATGAGTAAGGTTGGTAAAACCTTAAAACGCAAACTACTTACCCCCAATCAAAATATATAATTCATCACTAAGGATCTCCCATTAAGCCGCCCTAAACTACCACTCAATTTAAAAGTTGATTTGCATTACATAAATCAAATGGTACTCTGTACAGAGCTAGAGAAGAATCCCCCTATTAGGAAAAATTAAATCTGTTAGGCTGTAATAACCTACTAGGTAGTATTAAAAAGTTGATTGGGACTTCATAAATATAATGATGCTTAGGTATTATATAGCAGTAAGTTGAAATACCACAATTTCAGCAACTTTTTTCAAACGCTCTTCAATAATTATTTTACGTAGAACAAAGACGTAACTCAAGTTACCACTATATTACTACAATATTATTAAAAATTGAACTGGAGAAAGCAGTAACTTGAATACCGTCCTTTTACAGCTGATTATGAAAAAAAATTAAGATGCAACCATTTTCCACGTGGTATCTCTGCTACTATTGGTCGTAGGAAAATAATTTTTACAGAAAAAGGCCATTTTCTTCTGATTACAGAAATGCTCGTAACTCAAATTGGACGTAACTTGAGTTACGTCCTTTTCGTTGGGAGTGTCGATATTATGATCTGAAAATTTTAAGTTAATTTGCCAAGTTGCTTTTAAGATGAATATTTTCTAATGAAATACTGCAAAAGTCCATCGTTAACAATTTGATTCCGTTCAGAAATAGATGCTTAGATTCTTGGCGAGTTTTGGGGATGCTCAGAAATCGAGTCAGGAACTTATACAAACAGAACAATTCTGATTAATTGGGACGTCGAGTAACTTTATATGCATGAAATAGAGCAACCCAGTTCTGATAATCGTATCTCTGTATCCATTTAGAATGGTAATAAGAACCAACTTAGGTACTTTTTAAGATTTATGAAATTTGAGGATTGTGCAGAATAAAAATTATATGTAGTAATTTTGGTTCATACCAGTGTGACAAATAAATTGAAATTGCTTCTCTCATTTATTATTTTAATTTGTCATTACATTATGTATTTCAGTTAACAATATTATTATTTTTTAGTTACAAGATGTTATAATTGAAATGTGGAAAAGGAAAGATGCCGCATCCAAATTACACAAAGAAAAAGGAAATAATGAACAAATAGATATCGATTTTTCCAAACTGTCCATACAATCAGCATCACAAGATGAATTGTCTAAGTTGCAACAAAAGTTTGATAATTTTTCGTTTAAATAAAAACTTATTTATAATTTTTTAACTTTATTTGATTGTTTAAACACATCGGTCCTTTAATGGGGAACTCTGCATTCTATTTTTGCCTATTTCGTATGATGTGACAACATCCATACATCGAGTCATGTGTACTCATTTCTTTTTAAAACTTAAAATTTTTCTCTTCTTTCTGCTTCGAAAGGCACCTAAAAACGATGGTCCTCCTATGTTAATGAATTGCCATCATTAACAATATAAAATAGGATAACGGGCACATCTGAGACATCTGAGGCCACCCTAGCAATCTACTTTAGATGTAAAACAAATAATATGCTCAGAGTACCAACAGTGGCTTTTGGAACTTTGGTCGAGGTTACTTCTGGACTACCTAACCTAGTCCTAAATTAAGAGAAAGAAATTTTCCTCTTGCTGATTAATCTACAACATTTAAATATCTTGTATAGGGTATACTTTCCTTGTAATTTGTATGCTCTTCCATTGTACAGTGAAATTTGGTGAATTCAAACGTTTTTATTTTAAATAACTTTGGAATAAAGCAATCGGTAGAAGAGATATAGGAAGACCGAGGCAAACATGGAAACCCGGATCAGGCTATATTGCCAAATCGTCGCAGCGAAGATTTTTAATCAATTTAAATTTTTTGGCCGTCACTTGGGGTTTGAATTAAGCAAAATTATCAACTTTTTATTTATGTTTCATATTACTGTTTTTTGACAACCAAATAAATAACATTTTTTGTACATTGAATTATTTAAAATCTTTCTTTTAATATGTTATTAGCTCATAAAATGCATCCACAGACAAGGTATAGAAAAACACAGCTCTAATGCTGTATACTCCGCTGTAATCTAAGATCGATCTGTCGAGTGGTCTTCAGTAAGTTATCTTGGGTTTTGGCCAAGTTAATCCTCTACAATGCAGTAGAGTAGTATTTGGTACACAAAGTAATAAAAATTAGTCTACTTTGTTTAAACTCTTTATTGATGTCTTTTATATTGCTTTTTTGACAACCAAAACAAATCACATTATTTGTACATTAAAATATTTAACAGTTATTAATCAATGTCGTATTATGTTACGAGCTCACGTCGATATACATTTGAATAAAATTTATAAAAATATCATTAAAAAATTATATATACCTACTAAAAACTAAAAAAAAAATCTTTAAAATAATGGCTTTTTAAAAAGCAAGTTTTTTGGCAATCAAATTTTACAACAATAATGTCACAGCCTTTACTATTTTGGATAACAATTGTTTAAAAATTCCAGTTAACTACTAATAATAATTATTATAAATTATTAGGTCTTTAGTTTTGTGCTCGACTCGGGCATTTTGGGCCCAACTTCCGACTTCAAATAGCTTTTGAAAATCTTCACCATATAAAATTTTTTATTAGGACAGGTAAAATTACACCTTTTACAACAGATCAAGAAGCTAAAATACACAAATGTTCTAAAACAAACTAGACCTAAATAAGTTGTTTAGCTGCAAAAGTTCATTACTAGGTATTTACATCACATTACTTTGATAAAAAATTATTTTGTAGTTTCCACAAATTAATTATCATACCCGTCAATAGCATAATTTATAAGATACAAAATCAATCGCATTTATTTTAACCAAATAAATTATATAGGAAGATTCGTATTTTAAAATTACTTTAGCTTATTCCCAGAACAAAAAACGTTTTTTTTAAACAGGCTTTTGTTGTTCTGGGAATAAGGTCCTTTTAAAATTTATGATGTGTCCAGATTTTCAATTAAGGAATTTAACCAATTCCTTAACCTAACAAGGTTTATTTAAACAGATATAATATAATCAAGTTTAACATATCTATTAACTTTTACCTACGAAAACATAATAGTAATTGTTCATTTTAGAGAGCAAAAATAAATTAATACCTACATAGGTATAATAATATCATACAAAGATACCCACACCCAAAATTTCAGATCTGTCAATCCAAGAATTTCTGTTCAAGTATTACATATTTTTTAATACTTGTTTATAATACATAATTATTTTGATAAAGACTCAATAAAATTAATTTTATCAGTGTAATGACAAAATCAAGAACGTGCAAAATTTATCATTTTATGCGGTATGTTGTTTTCAGTACGCCCTATTAAATGTTATCAATATTGTGTACATGTAATAATATCAGTAATAAGTAATAATATCATGCCGGTCCTGGTCAGTAGGAATAGACAATTCTCCCTAATTATGGTCAAAATTCATAATAAAATATGCCATCCCGATTCGACTAATAGTAATAGATGTTACCCCTTAATACAATCCTGATTGAAATAAAAACCGTAATTAATTTAAGGTTCATTCTGTAAAACCTACTTAATTTTGGTATTATTAACTTGACAAGTACAGTTAAGGAGTGGCTACAAGAGTGAAAGATAGAAATATGGAAGAATAGAAAAGTAATTATTGTGATTGAAAGTAGATAAAGACTAATTTAGAGGGTAAATGAGTTTAATTCTATTTTATTTTGAATTTATCATAAATCTATTAATCAGGCTGACATACATAATAATATATAAATAAGAGTGGTAAATAGTGTGTTTCGCTAAAAGACCATGGGCGTTAATTAGACCAATCACGAATGCTTGTGGCAGACGTGGGCTATGTCCGAGATTCAGGATTCTGTGATGCTGTAACAATCAGGTCTGTCGGGCGTCGTATTAAAATGACAACACCAGGTTAAGTACCTACATATTATTTCTTAGAATTAGAAGTTCATTTCCAACAATAAATTCAAAATTGCACATTCGTGATTTTGGCATTGGTACAACATATGCGCAATTTTAACTAGGAGGTAGTTAGTAATTAATAATTTCCACAAAAATTATAACATTCAAAACTACTATAAAATGAGGTTAGTTTGCGATAATTTTTTTTATAACTTATTGATACATACAATAAAAAATTTATATAAAATTAGGTATCACTAACTACAGCTCCCATGAGAGCTTGGCCGGTGAAACTACGATGTGCAATAAAATAGATACCTCACTCACTTTCTCTCAGTTGAACATTTACAACACACAAGCTGTCTTATATTATGGTTGCTCATCTGAAGGCCAAGCTATCTTGTTGGGAGCTGTAAGTACTTCCATGTTATCATCAAGGAAGTTATCTCAAGTATACATAATACATATAGACACTATTTTTATTGGCCTATCACCTCAACTATATTTTCTTTTCAATTTATAATTCTGGTCGACTATGTTTGTCTTTTTTTGCATTTCTAAAAATTTCCAAAATTATTTTAAAATTTTTGTTTTAATTAATTTTTCTAATTTCTCCAAATTCAAATTTTGGCGCTGCTACATATAGGACACGTTTCACTTCTTGTCAATCACATACTTTTTCTTAAAAAGATATTCACTTATATGAATAATTTGCGTATAGTCTATGTGACATCTCAAATAGAAAAATCGAACTATTTATAAAGCTACAGATATGTCTTCAAAATTTCAAAAACTGAACTAGGAAATTTATTGTAGAAAAATTTTCACCTGTAGAAAAATGTCAAGCTGTTATGAACCTTCAACACCCTACATCTCAGAAATGAAGCTCTTCCATACCCATCTTAATAAGAACATTTTATTTTTATGTGAGAAATGCATTTCTATTAAATTTTTACCCTATATTTTTGACACTATAATATCGCGCACTATGATTAATGTAATCATAATAATATTCGGACACAAAACAAAATTATTTATTATAATTGATTATAATATAATGCATCTAAACTATTTTGCGCATTTTTACCGCACTTTGCAAGAGTAAAAATAAATAAATTGTCACTACTACATTCAATCGTATGTAACAGCCTCAGGGACGTGATGAGATTTTGAAGTATTAGCAACGACAGTATTCCTAAAACATTGTACGAGGTAATAACTTGGAAATGTATCACATCATGTGAGTTATATATGTCTGACAATCGCCAATATCAAGAAAACGTCATTTGCTGTTATTTCATTAATCAAGCATTCTAACAGAGCTGTACATGAATCACCTTAAAAGAGCATAAAAGACACAAATAAATTACATCATTTGTTGTTTATAAAAGTTGTTTAAAATACTCCAAATTAAAATTTTTAGCAACTGTATACCGGGTATTGGTTGAAATCGATCAATCACAGTAATTGATTTTGTACTCGAATCATACTCAAGTTTACTTGAGTAAAGTATCAAAATATGAGCATAGGTACTCAAGTTAAGGAGTTGGTGATATTGAAATTCTAAGTTTTTTCTAGATGAAAATTATTTCTGATTCACAATCGAAGCAAGTCAACCCAAATAAAAACTAAATATGAAATTTATATTGAGTCTTTTTTCGCCCTTGGTGAAGGTATTTGTACTTTTTAAATACAGATTTGTACAAATTAATTAGTAGCAGAAAAATAACCAATAAACCCAAAACAAAAAAACTGTTCAAATAATAAGTGCATCTATTTTCTGAAAAACTAACATAATCTTATCAAGTTGAAATTAACTCGCAAGGAGAAGACCAAGTGTACCATTTTTTGTTTTCCTTTATGCTTATAATATGTAAAATTTAAATCTTACAAAGGGACAAAGAGCGCGATATTCACCCAATTTCGAGAAAATTGAAACATTACTTAATGCTTGAATCGACTGCACAGTGAACTTTAAATATATATAATAAATTGAATCAATTAGCAAGTATTTAATATGTATTGGAAATTAAAAACTCAATAAGAAACAGAATTAAAATATTTTTATTACCTCTTGCTTGAAAAGTTGTGATGTTGTATATTGAAAACAATAATTTTTAAGTAGAACACACGACTTTTCTAGCAAAATGTAATTATAATTACTTAATTCTGTTTCTTATTTAATTATGTTTTTAATTCCAAATACTTACTGTTTAATTAAGTGTTAATTGAAACACATTTGGTAAATTTTGGATATAAATAATATTGTTATTTAAATGAATTATTTTATACTTTGCCCTTACTACAATATTAAGATATCCTCAAGATCAATCGTAGTTCCTAACTTTGGTTATTTATTTTATATTACTACCTCCGTCCAGAAATAAGGGTCCGATTTGAGATTTATTTTTGTTCAAAAATAAGTAAAATTTTTCAAAATAAATTTATTCTTTATGTTAAGTGAGTATGATATCCAGTTATAATAAAAATAATGTTAGTTAAGCTTATTACTATAGAAATTAAACTAAATTTACCATACTTTGGACTTTTGTTACAAGATCCATGTCAGTAATAATTTTCATTGGTAATAATTTTGACAGAGTCACGTTTTAGTTCGTCATTGTTACCGAGTTCTAACAATTAATGGTAGAGAATTTTTGGTCAAATTAGGTTTCTTTTGTAAATTTGCAGCCAAAACAATAATGGAATTCTCCATATTTGGGGCAAACCGGAGTTTGAAATTTTTTGTTAAGAAACGCCATTTAAAATTCATTATTATTTTACAAAATAACTTTTCTTTTTGTGTCACATCAGACAATTATTTATCAATAGTTAAGACATGCTTTTTTTAATTTGTTATTAAAATCTCAAATTGGATACTTATTTCTGAATTTATTCCCCTATAGAAGGGGATTTATTTATTAAAAATAAGGTTTATATGAAATTGTAAAAAATAAGAATTTTTAAATGAATTTAAATTCGGTTGGAGATTTACCTTGCCTAACTTTAGATTTTGATTAGTTAAATTGTAAATAAAACACGGCAAGTATCAAATCAAACAGTTGAAAATTTGAATACGGTGTAAGCAAACGCTTATACTTAAAAATTTAATTCTTAATTATGAGAGTACATACCCATATATTATCTGAAAGTTGATTTTAATCTTAAAAGTACTCCTCAAATCTCACTTTAAGTAACGTATTTTTCTGTATATCATGCATGCATGCATTACTTTTTTCTCGTGAATTTTTATGCATTAATACTTTGCTTAATTTTTAACGATTTTATTAAAATTTGTGTTGAATCATATTATGTAAAATATTTGAGCATGTGTTTGGCATTAATTAAAAAACAGGTGGGAATAGAATGAACAAAAATTGGTCTTTGTGTAAATGCAGGTGGTTTTCAGTAAAACAAACATGTTTGTTTCATCGGAAACATTCATAATTCACAGTTATTGGCTAATTAGTTACCTATCGAAATAAATTTCTTGGTTTCTGCCAAATAATAAAAATATTTTATAATTTCGTGTAATAATTTAAAAGTGCCTAATTCCAATGTGTTAAATATAAATTTATTAATTGAATCCAAATTCCCTTGACCTTTCAATCTTCAGAAGTCATCTTCAAATATTTATGACGTACTTACTATATTAATAAATTAAAAATCTAATATGCGAGAACATGTGTTAGATAAATAATAAATTATGTATTAATATTGTCTTATTACATTTAAATGTGTATGCAAAAGCCTAATGCAATTTGTGGTTCAACAAATAAGTTTATATTTAACCAACTCAAAATTGTTTATTACAATTAAAATTTATATTTACAATAATTATGTCTCGAATAAAACTTTCATTTCTACTTTCTCATATTTAATTATGAAAACCTTAAGTATTCTAATTTAAATAGAATCAATCTTTAATTTAGTAATATCAGCAGTTAAATAAAGATCTAATTAAATTAGCCCGAGTAATTCCACACGTGATCAGTGTGGAATTGTTACAACTTTGCAATTGTGCTTTGCAAAGTACAAAATTAATAATCAGCTAAATTTGTTTTTTTTAGGTAAACTTAAAAATTAAAGCGAATCAACGCTAATAACAATCGGGTCTAAAGTAGATAAAATCACAACCTTTGAATGCTTCTTTTTAAAAATTGATGAATCGCTAATAGAATGCTCTAATCAAGGAACCATAGTTTTAATTAATGACGGAAAAACTTCACCTTGAATAGGTCCATATTCTACGTGCTCTCCATCAACAGTCATGTAACCTTCTTCCTCTAAGTTAGGCTCAATCCTGAATCCTCGCACCGGTATTAATTCATAACCCCATTCCAACTACTACAATCAGCATGAGCACCACTTGCAAGTCCTAATAAAAACTGCAGCATTTGAGATCGACTTGCATTAGCATGAACAATTAATAACCAAATTATGCCGTCATCTAATTTTGCATTTGGTGCAAATAGACAGTCGACACCTAAATGGCTTTGGTACGCAGCATGTACCATAATAAATCGTCCAGACATACATTTCCAATTAGATGGCAAGGGAGCTGTTAGACATGGTAATTGAGATGCAGGTCCATACATGCGAGGTTTATTTATGTTATCTGAAAAAATTTAATTAATCATTACTTAATTAAACAAGATTAACAAGGCCAGAAAAATAGTCTAATCTGAATGAACGTTTGAATTAATCAAGTTTGGCAGTACTAAATTAATTATCATTGCTACGTCTTTTCCAGAGGAAGTTTTTTAGGTTATTGATACAATATGTATCAAGTTTGTTCAAGTGATTTACATAAAAAAGATTCTCTTGTCAAAACTTTTAAAGCGAGTTCTCTCAAAATCTCAAATCTCATTACTGGGCGAGTTATTTGTAGTAGTAATTAGTGTAATAACTATAAAAAAATGTATAATCACCTCCACTGCTTTCAGTTGTTGACTGATATGAACTACCCGTTGTAGAGAAATAAGTACTGCGACGTGAAGCAGCACTGTACCAAGAGTCAAGCCTTTGTCTGCCAGTTTGAGTTTCTAAATGAACTTCTGTAGGCAATTCACACTTATTGTCTATGTCTAATTTAATGTTACTAGAATTTGTCAAAGGTAAACACGAATCGGCAGGCAAGTAATGAACACTTCCTGAGTAACTTCTTAGTCTGATTAATCTTGCAACGGACCACAATACAAACCTTTGACCACCTAATATTCGCAAACCTTCACTTTCAATATCTATATCGGATAATAAACCCCAACCTACAGATAAAAACGAAAACATAATTTGTGATGTAGTTTCTACCCGAACTAGGTCCATAAGTTGATGATGAAATTTTACTGTTGCTAAAGCAGCTGGCAGTGTTGGAGAACCATAAGGTTCTGAACAGCTGTAAGCTATACTTCGAGCTAAACCATTTCCTGAACCACCAGGAACCACACCTATCGATATATGCTTGACTGCTTCCGTCCAATCCCAACGTTCGAATAATCCATTTATTACTTCAAAAACCAAGCCATCTCCACCTACCTGAAATTACAAAATAGACATAAATTCTTAACATTTTAAATTTGCTATTTGCTAAAGATTATAATAATATACAATAATTAGATGTGCTCATCAAGAATAACGCTCCTACTAGAAGATGTAACTCCAAGGTAAATAAAATACAAGATATAATCTTGCTCACCTAATAAGGTTTAAACACCGGCATGCGGTCAACGTGACTGCGTCAATTTCTTCACTCATAGTTATCTTCAAGTTAGCAAACTTTAGGTTAAATTGACGAAATAACCAATCAGACGACAACAAAACAAATAAATCAATCATCTGATTGGTTATTTCGTCAATTTAACCTGAAGTTCGCTAACTTGAAGATAACTATGAGTGAAGAAATCGGGCATAAGTGTGAATAACTTAAAAGTGCTAAAATGCTGAATGTCTAATTTTAGCGAAAAACAAACATAAAAATTTACTTTCAATACGGTCATGAAGATCGCACAACAGTGTCTAATAGTTAATAATCCAAGACGCTAGATTGGCGGACACTGTGAGTTGTCAAATACCAATTTATTCAAATACTATTCTGCAAATTAAATTTAAGTCAATTCATAGATTTAAAATTGAAAATTGTTATTATAATTTAAGAATGAAATATTATTTACACTTGAAAGTGCTCTTAAGAAGGTAGCTACAGTCGGGTCCAGGAAAGATGAAGCTTCGTCATTTTTGACGGTTGTATGAAATAAGATGAGAATTGCTAAATCAAATGAGCGTTCTATATATAGAACAAATTAAATTTAATATAATTAAAATTAAATCATAAAATAAAAGCGTAATTTATCTTGTATAACGTTTCTAAATTCAGAAGCAAATGACATATTTTTTAAATTTAAGAAACAAGTGGTGGGTTTTAAATTTAGACGATTGCGACGAAGCTTCATTTTTCCTGGACCCAACTATAAGTTTGAATGCACAATGCTTGAAGAATTTAGTTCACTATTACATCATAATATCTTGTATTCTATTTAAATATTTTCAACGATATATTTTCAACTCCCCATGCTATGTGAACATCTGAGTTTTCGACATTTTGAAGAAAACTTTTCATAATACCAACACTTCTGGGAAATGCCAGTATCACCATTTGATTCATTATGTAGGCTTTTATAATCAAAAAAATTTTTTTTTGAAAAAACGCCTGATACGGGTGGCCTGTCTCTCCCTGTATAATAAATATCGTAAAATGATTAAATTTTTACCAGCAGAATTGATATTAACATTGTTCATTCGCTTTCGGTCAATAACGTTATTGACAGAACAACAAAATAAATTAATATTAAAATCAGATAAAAATATTTACATCATTGCCTATCTTAAACGAGCTATGATGTCAAAGATCGGATAGAAAATAGGTATTGACGTCAATGTCCAATTTTCGCCTTTGACCATAAGGGCAATAAATATCTGTATTTTAACTATTTCTTAATGGTTACGTAAACTTAATACGCTAAATATACGCTAAAATTAATTTAAAGTTAAATTAAATTTGAAGAATTATTAAACTAAAGAGAGTAAAGTTCAAGAAATTATTGAAAATTATAAAGAGTAATAAAAGATAAGATATAATAGTATATTATACACCAAGGTAGTGAAGCATAGTGTTATAACCCTAGCGCCAGATTAAATCCCAAGGTGCGTAGCATTATATAACACGCTTCACTACCGTGGTTTATATACAATTTTTTCCACTACTAGGATTGTTTACTCTTATAATAATAATTGTTAATGAATAAAGTAAATCGTTTTAATTATTTATTTCAAATTATAAAACAAATGATAGTTTTTTGTTTTGATGTTGACACTTGCTTGAAAATGTTTAATTAATTTTGACATAAAGGTTACATTAAATATTTTGATATTTGTAAGTTTTGCGAGTATATAGTTGACGAAAACTATTTTGTCAATAAGTGTACTATTTGTAACGATAATTGATTGTAATAATTATTAATAATCGATTTATAAAGTTTCTAGTCATAATTAGCTGTCATAATTAATTCGTTTTCTCATTTCGCCTAATTGCTAAACGTCACAAAATTCCAATTTAATCAACATTTTAAATATCAAATTAATCTTATTTATAGACCGATTTTAATTATTTAAACACTATTGATAGAATTTCTTGGTTATGCTAATTCGTTTTACACATAAATTTTCTTTCAAAATGGCCCGAAGTTTCCGGACTACGCATTTATGTTCATTATTAACTACTAGTGAATAATAAAATATTATTCACCTCAGGTGACAGAAGGCGTGGTTCACAGTTCGATAACTTACGTTGAAATGATAGTGTTTATGGCTAGTAGTGGAAAAAATTTTAATTGTTATTTTCAACTACCTGAACAGTGAGTTATTATTGTAATAAAAGTATTTAAATTTATTATTCGTCACGATTTTAGCAGAGCCAGAAACTAACTATTATGTCCCTCCATAAATTAATTTTTTATAATAAAATTAAACACAATAATAACTGAAGTACTAATTAAATTTAATTATAAAAAGCATAAATCTTTTTTAATTAGAAATTTAATTTAAAAAAATTGTCAATAATATATTATTATATTTTTGCGTATTTTGTTATGGTTTGTGTAGCGTTTTGAGCGAAAGCTAGCGTCATATTTTTTTCTTTACAAATTTCATGTTGTTTTTAACAAATTGCATTATAAATAATTAAAAAATATATTGTATATTAAATCATCCCTCTTAGCGGAAGCTTGTCCTTGAATGTCAGCTCTCTAGGATGTGATTCCAAATAGTTAATGCATCGACGATTTTCATGACAAAAAAATTAAATTAATATAAAAACAACTGCTGCTAGTAGTGCTCTTGTCCTACATTGACGTCAGACCATGTTTTCAAACATACCTGTTTTTCAAACATAATTAATTACGCATTTGAAAATCATTTGCGCAAAAATAAAAAAAAAACATTTACATAATATGATAAATATCACAAGAGGCAACTTTTCGCAAGTTTCACATAAAAAAATTGTTTGTACAAGTACCAATCTCTTTGTACGTATAGGGCTTAAAAACCTACTTCATTGTCTTAATTACTTTCTCTGCTAGTGTTTGAAAAATTTTACTTTTTACGTCAATTTAAGTTAGAAAAAGTTGGGTTTTCCGCGCTAAGCGGAAATAAGTAAAGGGTTTTTTTCATTAGTATTTATATCCATCTTGTTATTTGTACTTCAAAGTGCCTCCTGTACTGGGTGGCCAACTAAGGTAAGATACCGGCTGTTTATCAGGAACCGATTATCCCACAGTTTTGGGAAAAATAATTTATTTAAGTGAACTGATGAAAGTGGTCATAAGAAATTGCTTGAAACATTTTTAAAGTTTCTAATTATAGTTTACTTTTTTACAAGGGGGCGAAAAAACATCAAACTTTTGAAACATCTTACATTAGCTCGATTAATTTATACCGTAAAATAGAACAAAAGAAAACAAATTCTAGATAATTTCTTCAGCTTTAATTTTTATAATTTTTTTTATATTTATTATAAATTTCGAAATATTTTCAAAAACCCATTTTAACCCATCTTTCACGCCCCCTGACAGAAGGCGCTAGACTTTTTGTTACGCCATGCTTGGGCACCAATACACGTCCAAAACTTTTACAGAACGTAGTAATTTTTTCCCTTCTAAATGTTATTTTCAGCAGACAATAAGGATCATTTATGTGATTTCAATAGTAGTTGAAGATTTTTTTTTCATTTTTTTCCCCAAAACTTCACCTTTTTTGTTAGTATTCAAAGTGCAAAATTAAATTAATATCTACGTCAATAGTTTCCAACCTTTTGGTAGCCACGGCCTAATAGGGAAAAATTCTTTGAGAATCACATTCAAACCAAACATTTCTGAACACAAAAATACAATGAAATTAAAAATTTTTAAATTTATATAATTTGTCCAATGATTTGTCGTACATAAATCTAGACAAATACAACCTTACCACAATTAATATAAAATCAAAAACATGATACATCATCCGAGACCGAATCTTCTGCAAAGGATACAAATTAATGCAGGAGATGTCTGTAACATGAACCGTATGTGATCAGTGTTTGCATTATCCGAAGAATTTGCCATTCTCAGGCATGCACTGGTTCAGCAGTACCATGATCAGACTTGTAGGGTTGCTACAAAAATCTAAATGGGAAGTGAGTGAAAAAAGTGTTTAGATTTTCAAAAAGGTAAGAAAGTGTATAGCAACTTTTACAAAAAGTAACAAAAGTGTATATCTTTTTAAATAGTGTTTTCACAGCTCATTAATTTATTAAAAAAAAGGTTTTATTAATTTAACGATCATTTGATATTTTCTCTTTGAAGTTTCATATTTACAGCACCATCTACAAGTGTTTCTGCAATTCTTATTTCAGTATTGTTCTTGTATGTAACAGCCCTCACAGGGGATATTACCAAACTTTTTCCCGAGGGAGATCCTCAAGCATAGATTATCTCTGAGCATAGCCCTAGCAGCCCTTCCAATGAGCAGCATGCAATTTTTATTCAATATCTCTCTAATTCACAAATAAATATTTTTGCTTACCGCAGGCATACCCCGCGTTAATTAATGGATTAACGAGAGTCGTCGTTTTTATTTTATATCTGTAATTCTTACTTACAGCAGCTGTGCCTTTTGAATACTTAAAACTTCCACCTCATTACTTAAAATCGTATGAAAACGTTACCGTTTAGGAGATAAATTTAATGTGCTCTAAGGAAAAATTTTAAATAAACTAAAAATTAAAGTTTTTAAAGGAAAAATCGCAAAAAATGAAGAATATTGTATGATTTTCAAAAAATTAGAAAAAGTCTATCTTGGACTTGATGCCACCGTTATGTCTGCACCTCTATACATCAAGTCTAATCATGGTACTGCTTAACCAGTGCATGTCTAGGAATGGCAAATCCTTCAGGTAATGCTGAAACCGGTCACATGATGACCGGTGAATGCAATCCATATTACAGAAGCATTGTCATTAATAGGATTCCTATTTTTTTAAATTTAATTTCTTCACAAGTTTTATCATTAGATATTTTTACAAAAAATAAAATTTTCATAGTATGTACTCATTATCAAAGAATTAATATATCAAAAAAGTTTTATAGCTGGAATTTCGCTAGAATTCCTAAAAAATCTCTGGGAAAAAAAATGGAAAAAATAAGTATGATTAGCAAATATTAAAATTCATAATTATGTTAATAAATGAATTATTTTGTATTTCTTATCTAGGGCTACTACAGTAATAGATAACAAACAATGATAACAGATAATATATCATATTGCAAATCTATGGAATCCTAAATCTTTTGTACACAATTTTTTCCATAATTTACTCCTTAGTAATTATTCACGTATTATAATATACTGCAATACCGAACATTGCCGCGCTAGACGAGCGTATCATCCACACATTGCAAGTCAAAAAACGGTACAATTATTGTAAAAATTATTATAAATATAATCTTGTATTTATATTGATTCCTTTCATAAAATAATTTGTGGGACAAATAATTAAGTCACATTCTGAACAAAATAAGCAATGCTCATTTTATAACATAATAAAAAAGTCGCTACGTTAACCCTTTGGGGTCTTATAAATTTTTTACAAAGTGCGCTACTAGGTCTTAATTAAAACTCTTACCGATCTTGTATCGGAATATATATACGAAAAAATATTTTACCACTTGCGGCCCAATATCATCAGATATATTCCAACTTGATTTAGCCACGTATTTACTAAATTACTTAAACCTGTAATGAACTATTTTTGAAGTCATTACAGGCTTCTGTAATTTAGTAGATATACGACAAAGTCATGTTTACGTCATGTCGGAATGTATCCAACATTGGACCGTGAGTGGTAAAATATTTTGTCAGATATATTCCGACACAGGACTGGAAAGGGTTAATAATTATTTATAATAATAATAATTGTAGAACATTTTCTTTCTAAGAAAATTTAGCAATTACAAAATTTTTTGTTGAACACTCTTTAGGTTCTCACAGAACTATTTTCTACGTGAATGTTAAGAACAAGTATCTCGATTTATAGGTTATAATTAGTCCATGAATAGTTCTATTAATAAATTTATAATTATGGCTTCTCTGTAGATTAAAAATTTCCCAAACTTCAATCCTAACAAGTTTCGAGACTTGGATGGCTTTAATTTGCACTTTCTTTTAAGTTATCTTAAACCGCATTGTGCAGTGGGGAAAATGTGAGTGGAAAAAATTTAATTTTAAAAGGAGATTAAGTATATAATAAATATACGATATTAAATATTGCGATATTCAAGATATTAACGCCATTACATAATATCCCAAGTGTTATTCGTAACCACAATAACAGCGTTAGAAAACAATATTATGTCATTTATCAAGGAGTAAGAATGAATAACGTGATAGTATGTTATAATACGATATGGAATAGGCCAGAATACCTACTACATTGATATAAAAAAAATTTAAGTTAAAATAAAGTCTTACCACAACAATGCCACTCCATTGAAATAGATTGCAAGTTCGAACAAATTCTCTTGCATAATTTGCATATTTGGTAATATGCAAATCGTAAGGAACTTCAGCTTCTTGTAAACCGGGAACAATTTTTTTCTGAAATAAAAGTCGTCCTTTACCGGAACCACTTTTTGGACTTAGTAACACCAACAATCGACGATCTTCTTTTATATAACTGATAGTATTATGTTCTACAATGTTAATATGAGAAACTTCCTCGCCCCGAATTAATTTCTTCAGCATAGTTCGCCACCTTTGAGCTTCTTTATAATTATCATCATATTTATCAAAAGATCTAAATCGAAGAGTTATGGTTGTACGTTCACGTTTATTACGGTTGTTTTGCAAAACATATGCGTATATATACAAGTAAGCACTAACATCCGTATCATCATGATCACCAGATTTTTCATCGACTACTTTGAGCGAAGTGCTGTGTGGTAAAGATTGGCATGCACAAGAATTGCCAGGTTTTTTGCTACGCAAACAACGACAACCGATTATGTCTTTTATGGGTATTATTTGTGTTTTGATTTGATTTTCGTTCTCTTTAATTAAGTTGAGACCGGCCTTGGTTAGCTTTACGCGAAAAACAGAATTTTTCTTTGTAAGAACGTAAAAAGTTTCCTCTAACACAGTTTTATTTTGATCAAAATTAATTTTATTTTCATTTGCAACAACAGCCATTATATTTTTATATCATCAACGATAAAAACTAAACGTAAACTTGCTAACACAACATGCATGGGGTGTTATCTCCCAGGTAAAAATTCGGAACATGTTTTAGTTTGTTCTCCAATCACTTTGGCGCTGTGTGCGCTAATTTTAAAGTACGCCCTTTTTAAGTTGGCAGTTACTTAACCTATAAATTTTACACTGTAATTTTCAAGTACGCGTTATTTTAATTGGTGGTGTAAATTTTACACACTGCTTTATTTTTATTTATTTTTGTTGGTGGTGTTGATTATTAACACATATCAAAATGAAGAATCATTTTTATTTATTCGTACATCAGCTTGTTAGTTCGGTCATCATTTATCGTTTGTTTATTAATCATATTATTAGAAAACGGAAAAGTGCAAAAAGAACAACACAGATCCAGTCCGAACAATGGCCAATCGGCGCTTTTGAAGTACAAGACGAGAAGGGAAAAAAATTAAAGATATGAAGAAGCTCATTTAATTGTTATATTTTATAATATTAAATCTAAATAATATAATAAAATTAAGTTAATTTATTTTTGTGTTTGTTTAATCTGTTGGATTTCTTTAATTGTGTATATTGAAATTACAGGTATTATTTTTAAGTTTTACTTTAAAATAATACTTGTAATTTCAATATGCAAATGTCAAATTTCATAGTAACATTTGAAAAATTTCAAATATGCTAAAATTGCGCTTAAATTTTAGTTCACTCTCCACTCGTTTTGGCGCTGCAATACGTCCCCAAAAATATACGGGAGTTGCCCATCTATATTACTCTTTCTTATCTATGACAACATGTGATATCAATACAAAAAATTCATTCAATTTCATTCAATTGTACGCCCCACTTTCAATATTACTCGTTGGCAGTCGGTGTTGTTCGTCAAATATGGAATTTAAGGGCTGCCACATTATAGTAATTTGTTCAAAAATCCCAGCGAAAGTGGTTCAAAGAGCAGGACAGTATTTCAACCATGGACCTCTTAAATAAACAATCTCTTTTTTTAAGAGATCCGCGATTTCAACTCAGGGAACACACATAACTACTCATTTTACAACAACTTCACAAATTTTCCCACTAAATTTCAAAGTGATGACTTAATGGGTTTTTTATTATGTTATATTTCTTATTACTTCGAAAAATAAAACTAACAGGTGAGTTTTTGTTTTTGCAAGTCATAATCAGTAATAGCAGGTCAGATAATTACACGTGGATAATTATTATCACTTTGAAATTTAGCGGTCAACCTGTGTACAATTCATTTGAAAAGTTTGGGAAACACTGCTTTAACTTCCATGAAATCGAGAACACCAATATTAAAACGCAAAAACCCTAATTGTTACCATTTTGATTCGATCATCAAATGACATTTGATTAATAATTTAAATAAACCAACGTAAAGTAAATCTTTTTTACCATTTTATTAGTTATAAAAGTTCATGGCTACGCCAAATTTGCCAAAAATAGTGCTTTCAGTTCCTAATCAAAACGACGTTAACGAAGATTCAAGTCAAACAGTTAAAACAACGGTCAAGTTGCAAGAACTGGCAAATATCAATTGTAACCATACTTTAGAAGAATTGCATCAAAACAGGTTAAAAAATTTACGTAAAGAATTGGATTATTTAAAAAATACCGAGTGGAAGTACGATCACATCGATATTTATATAGGACAATCGGCTCGTGTGAATGAATTTTAATTTTTAAACATTTTGTTTTCCCAAGTGTTGCGTCAGTGTAGGTAACTTAAGAATTATTTATAACCAACAGTGGATTTAAATCGTGTAAGCGATAACTCCATATTGATTAATTTGCTAAACGTGTTAGATTTTTGAATATTGTTTGTTATTTAAGTGATACAATCATGGCAAAATTTGATTTAACGCATGTCATGGGACAATATTTGGATAGGCATTTAGTATTTCCTTTATTGGAATTTTTGTCTGCCAAAAAGGTAAAACATCACATTTGTGTTTTGAGGTTAGATTTTAGTTTGATTTAAATTTTAGATATACAATGATAAGGAATTACTTAAAGCCAAATTGGACATTCTTAGTAAAACTAACATGATTGATTATGCAATTGATATTTTAAAACAACTCTACCCTAACAGCGAAGTTCCCGAGGTAATAGCAACACCATAAATTGTATAGATTATATTTTCCTTTTGACTTTTATTTAGGACCTAAAGCAAAGGCGTGTGCATGTTGTTGCCCAACTGGATGAACTTCAACATGCAGTAGAACCTATATTGCAAATAATGGGCAACGATGAAGTCATGAAAAAATGGAGAATATGCGAGATTCCAAGGCTCTTATAAACTTTTTAGCCAAGGATTATAATTTTGAAATCGATATGATTGAAAGTTTACACAAGTTGGCAAAATACAGATACGAATGTGGTAATTATTCCATTCCAGACTTCGTATTTATATTTTTGTATGTTGGTTTTGCCCCCCAATGACAAAAATTATCTAAGTATATTATGGGGTAAATTGGCTTCAGAAATTTTGGTGCAGAACTGGGAATACGCTCTGGAAGATTTGAATAAATTGCGAGAATATATTGATTCTAGCCCAAATCATTTTGGAGGAAACAGTTTGCAACTATTGCAACAAAGAACTTGGTTGATTCATTGGTCCTTGTTTATTTTTTTCAATCATGAAATGGGCCGTGAACTTATTATTGAAATGTTCTTATATAGACCTGCATATTTAAATGCAATTCAAACGATGTGTCCGCACATATTGAGATATCTTGCAACCGCAGTGATAATCAATAGGGGTCGTCGATCGGCACTTAAAGACTTGGTAAAAGTAATACAACAAGAAAGTTATACATATAAAGATCCAATTACGGAATTTTTGGAACATTTGTATATTAATTTTGACTTTGATGGTGCTCGTCAAAAATTACACGAATGTCAAACGGTTTTGTTCAATGATTTCTTTTTGATTTCGTGCTTGGTTGAATTTGTAGAAAATGCTAGATTGATGATTTTTGAAACTTTCTGTCGCATCCATCAATGCATTAGTATTGGAATGTTGGCGGAAAAATTAAACATGAATCCAGATGAAGCCGAATGTTGGATTGTCAATTTGATCAGAAATGCTCGTTTAGATGCCAAAATTGATTCTAAATTGGGCCACGTTGTTATGGGAGCACAACCATTATCACCCTATCAACAATTGATTGAAAAAATTGATTCATTGTCTGTGCGATCTGAAACACTGGTTGGTCTAATTGACAGAAAGCTCAAGGCCCGAAACGATGTGAGTATTTTTAAATTCAAAACTTATAATAAGTTAGTACTTACTTTTATAATATGTATACATTTTTCAATGTGGATAACCTTATTTTGCAGATACGTTGGGGACCTCAAGAGTTTTAAGTTTGACGAACTATCTTTTCAATGACATGTATTTCAAATAAGTTGTAGTGTTTACACTTTTAAAATTTAATAAATCGTAAAATTAAAATTATGTACACATTATTTATTAATAAATAATATTTTCGACAGTTTTTGGGCGTACATCGAGGCCCATTTTGTTCTGTGTTTGTTAGTTTTTATTTTAAAAATAATAACGATTGGTGATTTGTAATTTTCTTGTTTAAAATATTGTTTACAAATTAGTGGCTTTAAAGTGGTAAATTTTATTTTACCAATTAAAGGGTAGATTTAAAAAATTAACTGTTTTATTAATATACATATAATAGTTTATTAACTTGTGAAAATATATTTTAAGTTTAATATAAATGATCATTTATATTTCGTTCTATCGGAACTTGTCAGATGAACCTGAATTGATATCAATCTAATTAAATAAATAAATGAAACGTAGTCTAGCAGGTAACGCAGACCACCTGTACCAGGCATTCTTTTAAAAACGGTTTGAGGGTTGGATCAAAAAAGCCTATATGAAAAATTAAATTGTGATCCTGCAGGCATCCTAAAAAGTGTGATTCAAAATGTTGATAACTTCAAATTTTCAAATAGCAAATGGGGGTGTAAAAAGGTCTTGAACAAATTGATGTTTTGTAGAAAAAATTTTTTATTATCCCTACCCTTTCAAGGAATTGTTCCATTAAAGTTAAATTCTCGACAATTAAATAAAAAAGTTAAATATCACAAGTATTCAAACTGCATACTATCTAATTCTAAACACTTGAGCTTTATTGGTAATGCTGTGGCGATCCTAGAATTAGTAATTCATATAGCAGATATGTGCAACATAAACTAATCGCCTCAGTAGTGCAGTTGGTTAGCACGTATTCACATCTAATACGCTAGGTTCGAATCCACATTGGGAACATTTTTCCAGCACAATATCTCGCTAAAACGCTATCAGTGGCTCTAAATATTTGAAAAAAATGCCTGATGAGCGTGTTTCGCCTTACTCTATATAATTGAAGGGTTTCTTGCAAGAAATCCCCAAGTGACATTTTCGTGATTTGATGAATCAAAACAAACACGAAGTGGATTCAGAGAGAAAATTGCATTTTATTATGATGGTATATATGTATTATCATAAACCAATCAACTTGCGACTGTAATTTGAATGTCAAATCTAAACTTACATGACAAGTGACAGCATTAATTATTAATTTAATACTTTTGAGGAACAGTATATCACAATAGTGATTTTCGGTATTATCTACAATACCGCTAACTATAAGAATTGGCGAATAAATCAAATATTTACAAATTGGATTGGTCTAAATGCCGTAGAATGGGAGTTACTTTGACAACTACATATAACATTGATCATTTTCACCTAAAAGATTGTTTTCTATTTACTCCATAATTTGAAATTTTTGCCGTAATTTGTTACTTATTACCAACACCTGAAGTCTTAGTTTCTTGATCGACTACGTCAGTGTTATAGTAATTTTTAATAAATATTAATTTAAAACGATTTAACTTTTTAATCATGATTCATGTGTTGTAAGTTGGTTTATGCATAGAGCAACTTTAATCATAATACACTCCTGGACAAGTCTTTATGCACTACACTTAAAATAATATTTTTTACAATATTTCAAGTGACGTCAGGTTTACAACAGATTAAGATGTTAGGGGTAGTACATGTATATATTGTGCGTACCTCTTATCAAAAATTGTAGAATATTTGTATTGTTATATTACCTAATGGCCCTATAATCGTACTGATTTTGAAATTTCATATACCTGCAAGTAAGGTGCATTATTTAAATTCTCTTGAATGTAAGTAGTTGTGGTGAATTATATTAAAAAAAAATTATTTTACCAGTGAAATTGTGTGTGCTTAATGGATTTTTTTAAATTTCAATAAACGTGGAAAGATCAGCGAAAATTATCGCATTGACTGACACGGGTCTTAGTAACAGAGAAGTTGTTCGGAGTACTGGTGTTAGTGAAGGAACAGTGAGAAAAATTAAAAACTTTATTTGGAGACGATTAATGTTCAACATCGACCCCGTTCTGGTAGTTCTCATGCAACCACTTAGCCAAAAGATCGATTTATTGAGAGAACTGCCATACAAAACCCGCAATTAACAAGTAATCGTATTGCCTACAGGGTAAATTTAGTGCATAATGATCACGTTAGTACAAGAACCGTCTGCAGGAGACTTATAGAAAGTGGACTTAATTCATGCCGTCCGGCAACTAGACCTCTATTAACGCAGAGACATCGAAGAGTGAGGGTGAATATTACAGAAAGCATGAGTATTGAACTGAATAGGACTAGGGCTCTGTTTTATTTACCAATGAGTCTCATTTCACATTACAGGGTTCAGATGTTTGCCAAAGAGTGTAGAAACAGGGTCGAAAATGATATTCTCAAAGAATGTTGGTTCTCAGCACTAATTTCTTTGGAGGATCAATTATGGTCTGGGGGTGGCACATCATTAGAGGTTCGTACCGAGCTCCATATTTTTGGAAATGCTTCGGTAAATTTTTTTATTCATTTTTAACTAAATTTTTTTATTCATGCATGTTCCCTATTATCAGTTGCTAAGGTAGTAGGTGCATATTTCAAACCCAAGGAGAGTCAAACTTTGGAGGGCATGCATAGGCGGCGGTTCCCTTATGTTGATGAATTAGAATCGTTAACAGTAAAGGAGGCTCACAAGCACATCTGGTCGACGTTGGACAGACAATATGAACCTTTCTATCATTACCTTCATCTGTTCAAACCTTTCTATCAAGCTCGACACTTCAAAAAAACAGGTGAAAAATAAGAGATAAATTTCAGTTGTGTTGCAAATCAAGGAAAATTAAATTAAACTTCGAAACTGTGGCGAACATTTTCATCAAACGATCGACTGCTCGTAAGAACACTTGCTTTACGAGGGTGAAATTCCGCCAAGATTTTAAATTTTGTAATCAAGATTTAAGATTTTCAGTTTGTTTTTTAAGTCAACAAATTTAAGGCAATTTACTTTTTTTACTTAGTATGCATCAATCTAAGAGAAAACCAAACTTACATTTTTTACATTAAGATTTTAGAGACATAATTTGTATTTTTTTAATTATTGCATTTTCACGAGGGTTAAATTTTGAAATTTTCTGGTGGACCCCCCTTTTGGCATGTGTCTTAAAACACCATTAGTTTTATTTTATTCTAATACCCTATGCAAAGACGGAAAGTGTGTCTTGGATCGTTATCATGTTGTAACATCGTCGATTTTTATAAAATCTTTGATTATGTGGCTAGAAAAAGAAGTTTACACTTTAATTAAGCCACTTCCGTGTTTGATAGTAGGCAGTACACAATGAGGAACAATCTTTTCACGGGTAGTTCTTACAAATATGCATCGATGAGATTCTAAAATTTCAAACTTGGATTTATCAATCCATAGTACACTTTCCACTGTTCGATTCTATAAAGACCATTTTAAAAACATTTCCTTTATTATTTGGACGGAGCAAAGGTTTTTTGATAGCAACATAGTCTTTTAACCAGCACTTCTCAAACATCTGTTTAGTATTATGAGTGGTACAGGGTTTGATTGGCTTCTATTAACATCTGCATGAATTTCTGGAGCGCATAAGTCAATTATTTAGTACTAGTTAACCACTATATGCTGTTCCTCTGGAAGAATAACTATTTTTGATTGTTCTGAGCAAAGTGAGAGATAATTAGTGCCAGTACTCTCAAAATGATCAACAGTCGATTCGAGGTTATTATTAATATTTTTATTCATCTGTGCATAATAATAAATTATGTATTTGATCCTTTTTCGTACAAGATGCAAACCAAACCCTGGTTTATGATACACTTTGTGCATCCAGCATTTTGTTTAAAAATACAGGTATCTTTTATAGGTGGAAGCTAAATAATATGGCAAATTTATTTGTTTTAGGTAATTTATATTAATTATATAATTAGATATTTTTTTCTTAGAATGAGTTATATTTATTATTACAAAATAATCAAAACGTGGAATATTCAATTTGTATGGTATGTATATAAAATCTTTCTATCAATGAAAACTTGTTAAAAGAAATTAATGAGAAATATAATATATACATGATGAAATACATTATTGCCATTACAATTTTACAAAATTACTTTACCATTACCACAATGAAATTATATAATAGAAATATTCCAATTATTCTTCGCCACGAATTGCTCTGTATTTACTCAATTCATTTGGAAATATTTTGCTTAGTTCTACCAGTATATTTGATTTAAATTTATGATATGCATCAATTTTTCCTTTCACTAGTTCATTTTTTGCTAAAGCCTTTTCGATACAATCTTTTGTGTATAATTGAGGATTGCGTCCTTGATCGATGTAACTACAAAAAATAAATTATTTGTTACTTTGTCGAAATAAAGCAAGATCACATAAAAAACGACGGATAAGATACAATAACCACCTAGTTACCTTAATTTATTAATAAAGGAAACTATTGAGAATTACACAAATCTTTTTAGGATTAAAACAAATTCTAGTTAGATTGTATAAAATAATAAAAAAGTAACAATAGGTTTGCTTTGTCAGACGTATTTGTATGCTAAACTAGCTGGATACCGGCTTCGCCGGGTCTCATTAAAAGGTAGAACTCTGCCTTTGTCTGAATGATTGAATAGCTGGATACCTGGCTTCGCCCGGGGTTTCCTATAATTAAAATACTTTGCCTTTGTGTGAAGTATTTAGATTTTCCAGTATCCTGCTTGCTTAAGGTTTTCTTCTCGACGAAATCTTGCTTCCCGTTGCTAGAGCGTTTCAGAATGATTTTTAGTGTTCCCGTTGTCGAGTGTTTTAGAACGGTTTATATTGTACTCTACAATTTTCTCTACAGCTTTTCTTCTCCAGTATTTTAAATCACTTATAATAGTGTAGGTACTGAATGTGAATATACCAACGTAAAATTACCATATATCAATTACAGGTATTGGCGATGGGAATCTCGTTAATCCATTCATGCTCGTCCGCAATTTATCACTTTTTTTTAAATTAAGCTTTTCGGTCCCGGTTTTTAGCGGAAAACCTCTTTAGGGTCCTACAGAGTAACTGTGCAAAATTTGGTTGGGATCGGTCGAACGGTCTAGGAGTCTATAAGGAACAAACACACACACAAACACACAACCATACATCCATTTTTATATATATAGATAGAAGATAGAAGATAATTTTAAATTCACCCTGTATGGGAATCTCGTTCCATTCATGCGCGTCCGCAATTTTTCACTTTTTTTAAATTAAGCTTTTCGGTCCCGGTTTTTAGCGGAAAACCTCTTTAGGGTCCTAGAGAGTAACTGTGCAAAATTTGGTTGGGATCGGTCGAACGGTCTAGGAGTCTATAAGGAACAAACACACACACAAACACACAACCATACATCCATTTTTATATATATAGATTAAGTCGGCACAGGTATGTAATGTGCCTTTATACAGTTTCAAGCTATTGCATAAATCCAGGTAGTACACTACATATCTGCATTTTTATAAATCTTATATGAGCTACAAAAGCCTGTTTTGCTTTACATATAAACTTGCTAACCTAATGGTCATAGAATTTTAAGTAAAATCGTTTAATAATGATTCCCAAACAATCCTACTCAAACTTCTATGACAAAGTAAGTTTAGACATAAAGCAAAATTTACACAATGATTTGATCTATAATATTGACATCTATAGTGCATTTATTTAAAAGATAGAGTGCATGTAAATAAATGCATGCAACCTTCACGTGATTTTAATGTCATGTGACAGCACATTGAGCAAGTTCTAACAAGAACAGGGACTGACTCTACTGCTGCAGTGTACACGAATTTAAAAATAATACATTTAAAATCATATTTTTATAGTCAAGACTTATTGCAAGTTCCTTTAATTCTTTTTTTTGATGGACTCGCATTATGCTGTAACATGCGTTAATCACGTGGTGAGGAGTATTGGAGGTTTGTTATCATGCACTGCTTCTTTTAAATAAATGCACTATACATATATTTCCTCCAGAAAGTATCACACTTACACACCGAAGATCATTTAAATTTAATTTACTTAAATACAACTCCATTTCAATTGCAATATTATTTTTGACTATCACTGTAGGTGTACTGGGTAGTCGGTCAGGCACCCAGGTACATATAGGGAATTGCTCTTTTTGAAATTCCTGCTGAACTACATGATTAATGAAAAGAATATCAATAAAAAATTTTTTTTCATTAACATCAGTTATAATGGGAATCAGGAATTTAAAAAAAACAATTTCCTATATTCGAGTGTACTACCGGCCAGCGGTATAAATAACATATAAAATAAGTTTAGACATAAAGCAAAATAGTTCCTTTTATATCAGGCAAAATTTATAAAAAGCAGATAAGTGGTATTGTAGCTTAACCATCGATTTACGTAAACCCAATACTAATGCAGGCTTGTTACTTATTAAAAACTAAATCAGTCATTTTGTAATATTTATAACTAATGGCCAATGGAATCAATTATTTAAAAAGTGTAATTATTGATATTTTAACTATACTTACTCAAAAACTTCCAAGGGTACATGAACGTCTTGTACGTGTGATTTCAGTTTATCAACTTCTTGTAAACCGTGAACCATGGATTGCCTAACAACATAAAGTAAATGTATATTAATTTATCATAGATTCAAGACATAATATTGTGTATAACCCATTTTACAGTTTAATATTAATTTTATTAAGGACATATTTTATTATGCAACTAATATTGCAAATTTAGAAACAAAACCTTGTTCAATGTTCGATGGGGGGGTGTCTATGAATATATAAATCTTACAAACTGAATAAATTTACTTACAATTTCTGGTTTAAGACTGTTTGACTTTGAGGCTGGAAATCGCTGACGATTATATGAATTTGGCGAACATTTTCGATAAATAACTCCAATTTTGCTTCCAAATTTTCTAAGGAAGTCATTTTTTAATCGTAGGTATACTTATTAAATTGAAATTCTAGCACAATCACAGAACAAAATCTTTAAAACATTTTCTGCAAAAAGAACCAGTTATTTATAACATTCCGTCAAATTTTTAATATCAGTCAATACCAACAAAAAATATTACCGTTTTTCAAAACAATGACCAACTCATAGATAAGAAAGTACCAACTACTCCCTACGAACATTTTAAGCAGTGCTTCCTAAACGGTTTATAAAGATAGAAAATTGCAGTATTTGCATCGTATTTTTTTCCGATAAGGCGATAAGCGGATGACGTCAATGCGGAAAATAAAAATTAGTGTCCTGATTGCCAGAAAAGTAGACAAAAGTTAATTGCCAATTTGATTTAAATCCATTATTCTCACTTTTCGTGTTACCTGTAAATTTTTTTTATATTTGTACCTTTAGATTTGGCTTTAGTAATAATGTAATTCTTTAAATAAAACTGATCAAGACGATGAACTATTGCTATATAGTTCAATTGGATACCAAAATTTAATTCTTCTTCTTCTCAGCCGTTTTTCACCCAATTCGTCAAATTCCAAAAGATAAAAATCACCTTTTTTTGCATTGTCACAATCAAATGTAAGATCGTCGTCGTCTGCTTCACAGTGTAGGCCTTAGGCCTGTTCCGATTTCTACTCAGCCCATCTCTTCCTTGGACGTCCAATGTCTCTCTTCCTCCTTGGATCATATGTAAGATTCCGAACCAAATTAAATTACAGTAAAACCTCGTTTATCCGGACTAACTGGGAACATACCTTAGATAAGAAAGTATACATAGAGAGGAACACACACCATAGACAATATATAAATAAATAACACTAACAAATAAAATTTTGTAAATAAAAAGAGGAACCCTCCAAAAATTTTAATTAAAAATGCTTTTAACAAGTTTACAAGCTTTTAACCCCCCCCCCCCCAAGAAATCCTGGTTATGGTCCTGTTTCTTTTGATTCAATCTTTAAATTTAATAATTCAATCAGTAGTTTGGACAATCTAATTCGAGTTATTTTATTTGAACAAAAAGGGCCTGGCTACCAATTACTTAAAAAAGGTACGTAAAAATTTAATTTCCACTATTACTTACTTGAGACGGTCATTGGCCTGGTTGTTAATGCGTTCAACTGCTAACGTAAGGCGCCCCAGTTCGAATCCGGCTAGAGGCACTTTGTATGGCCGTCTCCATGCTTCAGAAAACACGTAAAGACGGTGGTCCTCCTATGTTGATGAATTGCCATCATTAACAATATAAAATAGGATAACAGGCACATCTGAGGTGACCTAGCAAGCTACTTCAGATGTAAAACAAATAATATGCTCCGAGTACTAACAGTGGCTTCGAAACTTCGCCGAGGTTACTGATATATATATTACAGGACCTAGTCCTAATTTAAGAGAAAGAAGAAGACCTACTATCTTCACGTCACTAAGATTTGCAACAACAAAAACGATTGATACTCTTTTAGTGTCGCCGCCAAATATTATCGTATGGCCAAATCCATCTTATATTATAATTTCTTTTTATTTTCAAAATTTAGAACTAAAAAGTGGACCAAGTAAAACGGAATCATCTGATTTGCACGTCCTCTGTAACTTTGATTTTCTTTATGCCAGAGAAAGTGGTGGCAGCATCCATACGCTACTCAACCCTCCCCGAGCTACTATATTTTCTCCTTAGTTACGTTAGCTTTAGCGGCGGAACACAATGGGACCTTAGCAGTGAACTTCACTCAAACTTCTGTCAACCTTGACCCTCCAGCAGGATGTCTTCCAGGGGGCAGAAGAAAACTAATTTATTTTAGTAGGTAAACTAAATTATTAAAGTACACTTTAAATAAACAAAACAATTAATTAAATACAAACGTTTACACTACGATGAACACCGTGTTCGACATGCGTTTCTGACTCATTTTTATGTCATCATCATCACATCACACTTACGCATTGAAGATCGTTTAAATTTGATTAACTTAAATATTTAAAAAATTACAACTTGTTTTTAATTATATTATAGTTCACGCCTATTTTTTGGCTGTTGCTGTAGGTACATAAATAAAAAATAAGTTTTAATTAAATTTCATAGTCAATTTTATTTATTAATTGCAAATGAAATAATAGGTCAATTAAGTACAAGTGTATTAAAGTGTTTGTTATAAAATTAAGTTTAAAAACTTCCAAATCACGTAAATATAAATTAAAATAGATTTACTTATAAGTAGGACTAGCTTCTTGCTTAGCTTTCAAACTTTTTACTGTTTCTGGCATATCGATAATTTAGATACAAAAGATACTCTTCTACAGTATTTTTACATGATGCCAATCATACAAGTTTGAACTCTAATGCAGTTAAGATAACAGGCAATAAACCTCTAAGACAAAATCATACCTGTTACTGACTTTTGTCTCGTGTACATTTAAAAAAATGTACTTTAATAATAATTAGTATAATGGAAATATTTGCATTCCATGAGATACAGCTTTTTTGCTTTGAATGGACAAATATTATGTAGGTACTATATTAATATAATTTGATAAATATACAAAAATAATATAATATATAAACATGGATTCATTTAAGCTCTATCTCCAGAACCAGATAATTCATCTTGATTTGCTAAAGGATCTAATTCTTTAAATAAACTCAACCAAGATACTTGAGATTCACTTTTTTCGCTCAAAGTTTTTGTGATATTTTTCACATCCTTTGTTGTTTCAGCATTTTCGTTTAAAATTTCGGAAGTGTCAAAAATAAAATTACCTTCTTGTAACAAATGGGAAGGCATAAAATCACGTAATAAGTCAGTGTCTGCGTTGAGATTCATTTCCAACAATGTAACATTAGATATTAATTTGTCTTCTTTGTCGTTCTCGGTTTCAATCGATGGTGAACTAAAATCTTCTCCTAGTAAATTAGCAGTATCCTCCAAAGGTTTCGATATTGCATCTTTGCTAAAACAAGTTAAAATATAAAAAAAAATTGTTAATCTATAAATAAATGTAATTAGTTACTTAGTGTCTCGTATTTGATCATCATCTTTTACACAAATTGGTTTGTCGGTGTATTCGGCATTAAAAAACGTTTCCTTATCTTTATCATCTTTGTCTTTGGGAATAGCTAACTCGGAGACTACAGAAAATTCATATGGATCTACTTTATTTAGTTTGGTTGCAGCTATGGTTAATGTTTCCGATGCTTTGGTAGAAAAAGTCGAAAGTGAGTTTTGATAGGAAATTAATGCATGCGAAAACATATTACACCGAGCTGCTGCAAGTAAATCTACCTTTTGTAAACATGCCAGCATTAATCTATCAAATCTAGCTTTAGAAGATTTAACATAGGATTGCGCTTTTCGAAAACGTTCTAAACCGTGACCAGTGTCTGGATCAAGTTGAGTGGAAACCGATTTCATCCAGCTTAATGCTGCTCTATATTCCGTTCTAATTTTTTCCATTTCTGTAACAGTTGTGCGCGTATCGGACACTGCCCTTCCCCTAAACGTTTCCACTTCGTGATGCAGTCTCACTAGAGGAGGTCGAATAGTTAAACGTTGATGACCTGTGTATGCTAATGCTTTACCAGCTGCTAACATAATTTGACCGGCACTTGCATTTTTTTCATTTTTACCACACTCCTTTAAATATCTTCCCAAAGCATTTTCTTCTTGTGCTAAATAACATATACGCTCTTGATAGAGATCAATTATTCGTTGTAATTGTACGCAACTATCTGAAATGCATCGAAATAACTCCAATTTTGCATCGAGCTCTGCATCCGAAGAGACGACACAATCGTCTTCTTTTCCACCGAATTTACGCTGAACACTTTTTTTTGTTATCCAATACTGATGCTGCATCATTTTAAAAAAATTAATGAAATATTGCCTTTATATTGAAGTTATTTTTTTATACGGTCAATCGGAAATAAAAACGGAACCCTAAAAAACGATTAAAACATTATTTAGAGTTCTATATTATCGGCACGATGAATTCCGCCGACAGAGTAGGCATTTTATTTTATATTTGGCAATGATACGGAATCATTGTGTTATTAATTTACGGTTCGATAAAAATTATAGATCCGTTTATAATTGAACGATGGAAAAGTTGGCTATAAGTCAAGTTTACAGCCGACCTTCCGATGTTTTTTCTTCCAAATGTACTTAAATTATTACTATGTCGGTGGTACTAATGAAAGTTAAACCACACAGTTATTTTGTATGTTTTTACGTAGGAGTACAATTTTTATTTCCTATTGCGAAAATTATTTAAAAAATTAAAAATGTATTGCCCTCCGCACCTCCGCCCCTTGATAGCTTCATTCATTTCATGTGACCGCCCGAATACATCATGTGACAATTTTTGATTAGTGTATTCAATTTGACGTACATACGTTATTTTAGTGTCATTCCTAGTACTTGTATTGTATATACGCGTGTTTTGTTAAATTTTTAAAATTTAACTCCAAGCATTAATGACCATGTGATTAAAACAAAATAAGAAAACAAAGGAGCATTTTGATTTTTTAATTATCACAAACACGTAAGATAATGTTAAATTTTTAATTGAAATTGCACCATATTTACTTACTATTTTTAATATTAGTTAGTATGTACTGGGTACCAACTTACTTATTATCTACAGTGGCTCACAATAATATTGAGCGTGCACTTCATAGTAGATAGTGTTCATAATCTTTTATGTTTATTAGATTAGATTTAGATTTAAATATCTTTTATTAAATTGATCGATACAAGTAATTTGTTCGTACAATCGACTTACAATTAATGTCGATTGGACGTACATTTTAAATTTTATTAACAATATTGGAGCTCCTCGTGGGGTCACATATCTCCAGTTTAAGTTAAATTAACCCGTTGGGTTTTACAAAAATTTATTTAAGTTTTTAATTTAGGTATTTTCTGAGTTGAGACAATTTACATGTGATTTGTTGGAAAAATTACAAAAAACCAACTTGTGAATGAATGAGATATTTACAATAAAATTTACAAGGCATAACAAAACTTAACAATGAGGTATAACAGGTAGTAAGTAACAATGATAACAAATAACAGGGCTAACAATAAGAAAATAACAATGACGCATTTGACAATAGAAGAAATGCTAAGTATCGTAGTGGCATACGCTTTACAGCTATTTATGGAATGTAACGGTTTTCACACGCGTCATCTCAAGTTTCAAAAATACTCTGTCCATTGGCGTAGCAGCTATTTATTTCGTCAGGGATCGTTGGGGTGTAGGACCGGATTGGAAAATGTTGGTAGCGTTTGGAATGGGCGTTTATATTTTCGTATTGTGTTGTCACTTGTCATGTTAATCGTTAGCTTGCTATTGCGTGTTTGCGTGTCGTAGAATTTCTCAGATAACCGAGTTACGTGGTCTCTGAGAAATTCCACTTGTGCGTCGTCGTGTATCGTCGTCAGTCGCGTATAACGATCTGCACCCGTGACGAGTCTGAGGCAGCGGTTCTGATAAACCTGCAGGGGTCTGAGACGTGTCTGGGACACCCCCGCCCAAGCAGGACAAGCGTACGTTAGGATCGGTCTTAGCACGGTTTTGTATAACGTACGTTTGTTTTGAGAACTCATCTGCCCCCCCCTCATCAAGGGGTAGATCTTGCGCATAGCAGCGTACCCGAGCTGTCTTCTTAGCTTCAGGTGGGTATCGAAGTTTAGTCTGGAGTCCATGGTAACTCCCAAGTATTTTACATTAGTCTGTGGCGTAATTGTCTGTCCGTCTATCGTCAGTTTTTTGGAAGACCTTGTGATTGGTCCGCTTTCTGGCGAAGACTATTGTCTCCGTCTTTCCGGCGTTCAATCGGATCTTCCATTTGTCAAAGTAGCGTTTAATCATATCCATGTGTATTTGTATTTGTTTTGTGGCAACCTGTGCGCTGAACGAGTGCGAATAAATCGCTGTGTCGTCAGCATACAAGGCTACCTGCGTTTTAGCGAAAGTCGGTAAGTCGTTTATGAAAATATTAAATAACTTAGGTGCGAGCACGGAGCCTTGGGGTACTCCTACCTCAATGTTTTTAGTGTCTGAAATTGTGTCATTTACCTTAACCGCGATCGATCTTCCCGCGAGGTATGAAAGTATTAGCTTATTGATCGGCGTGCTGAACCCGTATTCGAGCATTTTGTAAATAAGACCATCGGTCCAGGTTCTGTCGAAGGCTTTCTCTATGTCAAGTAGCGTCATGACCGTCACTTTGTCCTTGTTGAATTGTCCAATCACATCGTTAACAATGCGGGTCACTTGCATGGTCGTGTTATGGCCAGCAGTGAACCCGAATTGGTAAGGATTGGTGATATTTAGTCTCGTTTGTTCCTTGTCAAGTCTCGTAAGTATAATTTTTTCAGTTAGTTTGGCCATCGTGTTAAGTAACGTGATTGGCCTGTAACTGAGCGGTAGCGTAGGGTCTTTGTTCGGTTTGTGGATGGGTATTGTCAGTCCGTGCTTCCAGGCTTTCGGAAAGCATTGTAGCTTAAAGATTGCATTAATAATGTAACTTAGCTGAACAATTGCTTTCCGCGACAAATTTTTGAGAATCTTGTTCTCAATTTTGTCGGGGCCTGGGGCTTTGTTATTTGGAAAGGATTTGAGGATTTGGACGATTTCGGAGGGTATTTATGTTTATTAAACTTTTCTTACTTCTTTATCCGCTTATCTTGGCTAATTCATAATACATAGATCAATATTATTCCAAATTTTATCGTATATTATTATTTAAAAATATCGAAGTGGATTCCACAAAATTGAGCTACATCAGTCTTAGAAATATTTGTTTTTAAATAAGACGTAATAGGTATGCAATAACTAATTATTATTATCATTGCACATTATCATTATTACAGATTTAGATCAGTTACTTACCACATAACCACCCAGTTGAAATTTTTAGGGGTAATTTTATCGTCGTTTTTTATAATATAAATTCAAACACCAAATGGTCATTTCAATCGGAAAATTGTTGATAGAACACAATCAACTTTTCAAAAATTTTCGGGCAAAAAAAATAAAAATATATAGTAATGAAACTATAAATAGTAAGATAGTTCCTATCTGAAGCAAATAAAAATCACATTTTTTTGTAAAGCAAATTAAAAATGATTCCAATAAATGTGCTCAAAAATTATCAGTAGAAGTGTCACAGATGGTTAATGAATATTTATTTTAATGAATAACCTGTTTACAGTTTTATTAATTTTAAAATGAAAATGCGTATAGTAATGATTGTATTACGAAAAAGAAACCTTATATTTTAAAAACGAATAAATTAAAGGAATATAGAATTTGTAAAAAGTTGCCAAAGTTTAAGTTAAGCATTTTGAAATAGTTTTGTATTCAGTGACAAGGGAAATATTAATTAATTTGGTATTGTCAGGAGCAAATTGTATGGGGAAAAATCAACACTGAAGTGGCGATTCGTTGTTTATTTATATGGAAGGGCATAAAATTAAAAAAGGAAATATATATCCTAGTCTAGTCTGCATTGGACAATACCGTGTCTTAAATCCACACCTCTTTCATCTAAAGGAAGGGACTCCCATAGTCGTGCCGGAGTCCTATTAGATGTTTGACTCTGGCTGGGTAATACCAAATCGGGCCAGTCTAGACGGTATGCGTTCATCATAGCAGAACACGAATCCGGATTAAGATGGAAGGTTGATCCAGTTAGTTCAGCACCAATTACGCACACCGACGACAGCAGAATAAACAGTGGACTTACAATATTAACTCGGAATTCGAACCGTGACATACGAATTCTACTAAGACTTTTGTACATTGTTAATGCGGGATTCGAACCGCGACATAGGAGCTCAGCGTCGCCACCAAGAGTCGAACTTGTGGCCCCCCCCCAATCTACAGATTCTAACACAATACATGGATACTAATCCGATTTTTATAACGAATTATGAAAGATGAGGGTCTAATTAACAAATAAAAAAATAAAATATGTGGTCGGTTCACAGTTAGGGTGAATCCGAGTCTTGCCGTAGTTGCGTTTGTCAAAGCCGACTTTCCATAGCTTTACTCATTAAAAATATCCCCCTAGAACGGTCCAACTCGGCAAAGTGTGGATGTTGACCCGACGAATCTCAGGAGCGACTGGTATCTCCCCACCGCTAGTGACCCACCTATAGCACACGGACGGAAGATAGAATGCGGACTCTAATGACGTAATATTTCGCAAATTTCTTATGGGAAAATTGTAATTTTCAAAATTAAATTGTGGCCTTATTACAAGTCCGACTAAATTCATCTTCACCTTAAAGAGCTTGTATTTTTCTGTTTTTTCATTTGGTATAGCATTTTTATAGGAAGAAGTGTACTTTCGAGTCAGGGTTAGTTAACTTTTGCCCAACATCGATTCTTAGCGATATTATTGTAAATTTGATTTCGTACTCTAGCCGTTTATTTACGAGTATAAAGGAGATTAAAATTAATTTATAAAAATTTAAAATATTGTGTATTACTGATCTTCCTCAGAATCCGAATTCTTGTGTTCCAATAATAATTTTAGAGCTTTTGGTGGTAATACTGAATTGGCTCATAACATTCTCAATTCTGTTATTTCTGGATCGGAAGACACTAGTAAATGATGCATATTAATAGCAGTACAATTTGCAATGTTTTTCTTGTATTGAATTGTCTAATTCTTTGATATCTTTATTAACTGCTTCTAAAAACTTCTTCAAAAAACTGTCCAATCGAAACCATTGCAGCACGAATTACGTTAGGTATCTATGTATTAAAACTTTATAATATACGCTCGCCGGCATATAGTACCAATTATACATATGTGTTGTTAGAGTTTTAATCGGCGGTGGTATGGCCAAGACGTTTTCGCAGATTAACACCGTGCAGCCGATAATCTCAGGGGCGGCTGACAAAAAAAGACTTGCCCTTTGCTAGCTCGTAGAGGCATGAGACGCTATCGATAAAGCACAGAGCAGGTTCTTCTTTTCGATGGTGCAGAATTATACCGGGGGTTGCCGAGAGATAATACGCTCCGAAGAGCAAGCCGGAAATATCTGGTTTGGACGCCACGCAGTTTGAAATCACCCTGTATAACAATAAGTACAGTAGATAATAAAGAAACTGCTATTATATCTACTGGGGAAAGGAAACTCCCGAGCCTAATTCCACGAGTAACAAAGAGTGTGCGGATCCATGAATTAAAAAAAATACAGTTAAGCGCAATATTGGTTTACTTTTTTTAAATACGTAATGAAATTACAAAGTTATTAATTATTATCAATGTAACAAACTTACAGTTCTCAAAATAAACAGATTTTCAAATAATTATTCATCTTATCAGTACAGCAAAATACGTTCGGAAGAACGATTTATAAGATACTGTGCGCAATATAATAAGCTAATGGTTAATATGAACATCAACAAATAAAATCTGAGACGGCACAAAGATCTCAGCTTGATGGATGTCTGCTCTCTTGAGGGGGATGAGCGGTAGCGTTACGACTGCCATGGACAATGATGGTAAACCAAAGATTGTACTGGTGATCTAATACAAAGGTGAACCAAAATAACGCCTTGAAAATATCGTCGGAAAGTTATTCATGGTACTTCAAAAAGGTGTAAAAGTAAACGGACGGATAATCCTTCAAACGAAGATTGGATAATTTTATCAAAATTGCTTTTAAAAACCGGTAGAGAAAATATATCAAGAATCCAGAATGTCCAAAAATATAATATCGACATAATATAATATAATTCATCAAGATTCGTTGTTAAACTGGTCATTTCGGGAAACTTAAAAAATTTTCTAACCATCATTGGAGGTTCTACGAACCTTGTCTGACAACATCTACGATTATTCAAAGTTCTCTTTTATGCTGTCTTGAATTTCCTCTTTCTGCTTCTGTTTAACTTCTTTATCTTCCTTCATAACACCACTTTTTTTATTGGAAGATTATATACAATATGAAATATGCATTCTATAAATCTAATCCAACAATATAAAGTTGACAATCCAAATTAATAAGCATTTTTTCATCACATTCTGCATCCAAGTTGTTCGTCGCCTTCGGCGTTGCTTTACAAATATTATGAAAGTAGCAGCCGATTTATTACCTGTTAATGAATTGCTAACTTTTTCATCAATTCTTAAATTTTCAGGGCTAATTATAGAGATTTCAATGTAAATCAAGATCGGTTTGATGATGGTTTTAACCAGCATCAGACCATTTTTTTTGTCCAATTTACTTTGTCGGTTGAGTAAGAGACCTACTGCGGCCATAGCTCAAAGGTGACGTTTTTGATGTGGTGGCTCCACAATAAGCAAATGATTATAGGAATTTAATTATTATGTCACTTAGGTTTGGTGAATATTTTTATTTTCTAACCCCTTCAAGCAATGAAAGTCTTGTTTTTAGACTAGATGATAACGAAGTTACTACAAATTTTCAATTTAAGCTTTTGTCTGCCTTGACATGCCAGTTATTGAAAACGAATAATATTATTTATAGGGTTAAGGGGGTTTACTTGAAACGATAACTCAAAAATTTATTATAACCTTGAAACGGAATTAAATAGGTAAAAATAATTTATTACTAAAAATTATGGCTATCAAATTTCCTATAATTTATATTTGTTACGCAAGTTTTGCTCTAAAATTTAAGAGTGAAATTAAAATATTAAGGGTGAACATATTTTTGGACGTTTATACAGAGTAATTCAGTATAGCAATAAGAGATACAGAAAAAAAAAGTTACATTCCTCATGAATTTTTTTAAGAAAAATTAACGGTGGAAATCAAAATTAGTTATTGTCTTTTTTTTTCAAGTTATAAACCAAAGTTTGATTTTTTCAACTTTTTGATATTGTCAATATTTCAGTTTGTGAGATATCCGAGAAATTTTTGAGGAGAATAAAAAAGCTGCATTCGTTTTCAATCTACAATAGATTTTAAATATTTTATTAATTGATTTTCAAGTCATAACATAAGAATATTGTGGTTTTCTTAAATTCAAATTAAAGTGGGCAATTTTTTTTAAGTTCACTTAAGTATGTGGTGTATTCTGACGTTTTTCTTAAAAATAAACTAATTATAATCAGCTATAATTATTATATTAGGTTTATTAAAAAAATTAATGCCTTTTTATCTTTTGTTTAGGAAACAATTTAAAAAAAAATGGATTCAGAAACAGGCGAAAGTCTTCGAGATAAAGAAACTGGCGAAATGCCTCCATCAGCAAAAATAAATATAGAAACGGGTGAAGCAGAAATTAACCACAGTAAACCACAACAGGAAAATGTTGCAAAAAAATTTAAAATATTAAATAAAAAGTTAAAATGCCAAACATCTAAAAAACGAAAGAAACTATCTAATATTGACAACCCCAACGTTTTTAATATGCACGATTTTGCTCAGTGCGTTTTATTTTTATTACCAACGACTTTATTATTTTATCCCGTAATGGGCCAATTTATAGTGATATTAGAAATACTATTGCATATATGGGCACATAAGAAAAATAAAAAGTCGTCAAATAAAAACATTTATTATCAGAGTCCTTTGCATCTCTATATGCGCCAGTTTTGTGGAGCCTGTCAAGAAGAAATTGCATCAAGTAAAATCACCAGTATGCAAGACAAACGCAATTATAAATTTATCAAATATGGCATCGATTATGTTCAAGGCATTGTTATGTAAATAAATATATGTTACAGTCAAAATAGCGTTATTATACAAATTATGTTAATAAGCGTGGGATAGTGAAACTGATTTAAAAATGTTATTCTTTTTCTATCTATAACTGAGGATATAATATAACTGTAATCCTATTATGTTAGGTTAAGGATTAAGGTTTTGTTTAAATAATATAAATTAATTTTTTTTTAGTTTGATAAATTATAATTTATTTACCTATGTATATATTTTTATTATACAGTACCTAAACTCCTTATAACAGGAATAATTCGTAAACCATGTTACGCGTTAAGTGAAACTATTCGGATGTTTTCCATAATGCAAATCCTACGTGGCACTTATTTGACCGATTCTTATGTTCATTATCAGCACAAATTTGACAACCAAAAATAACTATGTAAAATTGCAGCAAACGAAAGGTACCATTTTGAGCTTAATTCTCTTATGCCACTTTAATATTTCAAAATCTGATGACGTTATGCTTTATTTTGCGTGGGTGCAAACGTTTTCCAATTCGGACTAGAAATGACTAACCATGTGGTACAGTAGAGTGGCTCGAAAATAATTAAAAAGTGCAGTGGAATTTAGAGAAAATTTGTTGGAGTAAAGTGAAATAAAAAATATTCTGCCAAATGAAGAAATTTGAACAAAACTTTTATTCCAAAGATTTTGCGGTAAAACTGCAAACATTGTCAAGTAATTTTCTTTGTCAGCCTGTTACAGTCCATTTCTGAATACAGGTTTTTCACAGTTCCTTCCAAGTTACTTTATCTTTGGCCTTTCTAAACCACTCTTAACACACTCTTCACACAATGGTGCTTTTGATAAAATTTATACTTCAAAATATTAATTTTCAGAAGTGATGAACGTCTCATAGACAAATATTAGTCCTTACTAATGCTCAAGAGCCGGATTTGGATTTCGTAGTCGCAAATTCAAGAGCAAGAATAATTTGTGGAAGTGTTACCTTTAACCAACATTTGACTAAAACTTGTATTTTTTCAAGTTTTTCCGTTCTATGAGAATAAAATATACGATTATGAAATTCAAATTTGAAATACTTGTCTAAGAATATGACTGTTGAAGTGCTGGCGATACACGGAATTTAATATGCATTTCATGAATTAAAATAAATTGTTTCAATTTTTGAAATTAGTAAATAATAAATAAATAACAGGGCAGCAAAATTGAACACCTATAAGAGTTGTCACATAAAGGATACTTTTAAAAAAATTACATTTCACTTGCCTCCCTGCACCCTCGAATGTTTGGACTACTGAAGTTGTTTCTTCAATTGATAAAGAACATTTACTAGATGTTCTTTAATCTCTTCGTGTACACAAAAACAATTTCTAGAAAACTTTTGAAGATCCGAGCACTTCACTATGGATATTGCTTCTAATTTTAAAATTCAGATATCCTACTATTATACTTTTAAATTTCAATTTCCTCTTACACAAAAATATAACATGTTGTTTATTAAAATATGTAAAACATATAACAAATACGTTTTTAATTAAAATTGCCTAATTAAGATTAAAAGTATTAAGGTTTATCGCATTCGTAGTATTTCTCTAGTAGCAATTTGAACAATTGCATTAAAATCTTCACCTAAATGTAATCTCCAAAATTTGCAACGTCCCCATAAAAGAGCTGGATAATTAGGACTCTGTATACCATGGAAAATTCTAGCAACCGCACGTCCTGTAAATGTATTATCGCGATACATACAAATAAGTGAACGCACATTACTTGTAATCAGTTCTTCATTAATAGGTTTTGTAGAAACCTCGGTTACAAAATCCAAAGGTTTTGGGCTAGCAAAATATTCTCTAATCTTTGATTTAAGAATGCCTTCTGTTTTATCGTTTTCTACATTTGATGAGCAACAGTTCTTATACGTTGGAGCCGCCACCAAAGAAAGACTGGAATGAATTGCATGTAATTGTAGTACAGATGTGCGTTCTTGCTCTTTAACGCGTTCGTGTAAAGTATCTAAAGCTTCGTCTAATTCAGAATCGGATAAATTGCCAGGTGATAAAAGGCGGAAACCCAAATTTAAAAATTGTACACTTAATTGAGACCTTTTTTGGCAGCCGTTTACTAAAAACAAATATTTTAATATTTAGTGTAAAACAAAATAAGCTAAATGTTTTCAATTAAAGCAAATGATATGTCATCTTTCATAAGTTAGTTATGTTACAACAAACAACTTACCTGTGATCCATTCCAAATTTTTTAGTATATGCTTACAAATGCCACTATCCCATCCCATGGCAGATGCAACGTCGACAACAGGAAATTCAAAAACATTGGTTTGATCATCTTTTTTTCGAAACATTGCTAATGCCATAGCAAGCGGAGGACAGTCTTTAGCAGTTTTATTAATAATATTTGCACCTCCATATGATATTATTTTACAATTAGTGTAAGCATTACTTAATAGTTCAATATAACGCTTCTCATGCAATTCTAAATAACATAGAAGAGTTTCAATATTTTCTTCAGGCACATCTAACGTTTGTACAGTATCTTGAATTGAGAAAGCAACTTCGTGGCGAGGACAAATGCTTTTACACGAACAAGGCAGGAAACATCTTTGTAAAAGTTTGCGAATAATGTGTCGATCGGTGGAATTAGCATAAACATGTCTCAATAATTCATTTTCGTCATTTCCCTTTAATAAATATTGTTTATTTTTCTCAAAAAATTAAGCGCATTAGTACTAGAATTGATTAAAAAATAAATTAAATTTTATTTAGTTACCTGCGCATTTAGAAATAGATGGCAATATGCAGGTAATCCGTCACGGCCAGCTCTACCAACTTCTTGAACGTAACTTTCAAAACTCATTGGCATATTGTAATGTATTACAGAACGCAAATCGGGTTTATTTATACCCATTCCTGAAGAGAAATATCATGAGTTATATCCCAATTAGAAATAAATCAAACTTACCGAAAGCAACAGTAGCTACCACGATTCGCAATTCACCACTCATAAATGCTTTTTGTATACTTTTTCGACGACTAGCTGACAAACCAGCATGATAAGGTTCTGCTAATAAACTATGTCTTTTCCGTTTTTTATTGTCGGCATTGTCGTTATTAGCTAAACTATTGTATTTCAAAGATGTTCTTAAAAATGTTGCCACACGTAGACATTCCTCTCTCCTAGTACAATAGACGATTATACTTTTACACTCTGCATATGTATCAGATAGCAGAAGCGACAATAACGCTTGATCTTTTTGAATATCACAAGAAATAGTCAATTTGAGATTATCGGGTAATGGAATATCTTGTATTATTCCGTCCCTACCGTCACGTATATTAAAATGATTTATGATGCTGTCACATGTTGCTCTTGTTGCAGTGGCAGTTAAACCAAGTATCGTATTGACGCCTAAACGATCTCTTAATACTCGACAAATTTTAAGATAGGATGGCCGAAAATTGTGTGACCATTGAGAAACGCAGTGGGCTTCATCTATACAAGCAAACGCAATGGGAGGAAGTTTACGTAACAAAGATCCAAAACCTAAAATCACCCTTCAATTAAATACAAAACAAAAATATTAAAGAAAAACCAACCAGATGATTTTTCACCAGCCACAACTGCTTCTGGTGAAACCAATAAAACATTTAAATTTCCCGATTTGATAGCTTCTATAATTTTGTCTTTCTGAATTTTAGATTGATTGTTATGCAAACAAGCGGCATTGAGAAATTTCGGAATTCCTGTAACTTGATCTTCCATAAGAGAAACTAAAGGAGATATTATTAACGAAATGCATGGTTCTCGTTTAGAATATAGATAAGCGGGCAACTGATAACATAAACTTTTTCCAGAACCTGTACTTAAAGTTACCAACGTAGATTTTCCAGAAAGAATTCGCATTATTGCTTGTTCTTGTCCAGCACGAAAATTGCTGTAGCCAAACTTTTGTAATGCTTCAAATACTTCTGCAGGCGTGTCTGAAAATAAACTTGTTTATTTTCTTCCAATTTATTAAGTTCAACAGACACTCTCGACATAAAAATAATAATTTAAATAAAATACAAACCTATCAAACTACCATTTTCATTAGTTTGATAATATGGGGCGACAAATGATGTTAAATCAATATATTTTTGAACATCAATTTTTTTAATTTCTTCTTCTAGTCGCTGTGTTTCAGCTAAAAGTTCATCGTCACAATCATCACTAAAAACGTCTACGCTGTTGTCTACTTGTACTTCTAACTCCGATTGACCTGTATTACCTTCACCAACTTGATTTGGTTTTCTAATCACAAGAGGACTCTCGTGAGCCATTTTTGCAGCTTCTTCTAATGATGGATAGGGGCACGGTTCTTCTTCATGTTCGCTTAATGGCAGCAACAAATCCAATTTTTTCTTTGGACATGCTCTAGCAAAATGTCCACTTTCTCCACAGTTGAAACAACTTAACGTACCACCATCACAACCACCCATATCCATGTCGGGTCCATAAAGTGCCTTCTTTTTGTTTTTCCATTGCTGTTTTTTGAACTTACTGTAAGTATTTGTACTTTTTCCACGCACATAAATTTTCTTCTTTAAGTTAATTTGTACATAATTGTCATTTAAAGATCCAGAATTGGCTTTTTGTTCAAGCTTTGCAACTAACTGCTGCTGTCGATTAGAAAGTTTATCACATTTCGTTGTAACACCTTCTGCTACATTTTTTTTTGCATAAAATTTGTTTTATATTTTTAATACGTGGAACTGTAACGGTTCGTGGTTTTACAGAATATTCTAATTCATATATTTCATTAGTCAAATCATGTTCGGGTACAGATTTACTGCTAGTTTCTTTTGCTTTGGATTTGTTTTTCACTTGCTTACTTTTGCTTATTTTCCTTTTGTTTACTTTTTTAGAACTATTTACGTCATCTAAAATTTGAGTATGATTGCTTTTACTATCAGTTAATTCTTTGTTAAGTATTTGAAATTCAGGATCGTTGGTGTCATCATCGGTATGAAATGGATCGTCATTTTCAGCATCAGACAGTTCAAAATTAAAATCTTTATTTTTACAATTACGACTTTTAGAAATAGTCCCATCATTTTTCTTATTATCTACAAACTTTTCTAAAATTTCAACTGGTTGAACGGTAGAACTTTTATTAAATATATTACGAAAGTCAAGTCGAACTGGTTCTACGTGCGATGTGGCACAGGAATTTTGTACATTTTGCTCCTCACTTCCAATTTTAGGCTTTTTTTATTAAGCGATTACAAGAACTATCCAACTCATCTTCAGAATTTGCAATAACATCATCACTGTCATAATCTAATTCGGTATTTTCACCAATAGCATTTTTATCAGTCTCGTCTATGTTCATTGAACAAGTGAGTCTTTCGATCCAACCTGGATCTAATTGTCTTAACGGTTTTAAACTGCTATTACCACTTACAACACTTTTTAATAAATTAATTGGCTGCGAATGAACATTTATTACCGGCATAGCGGCTTTATAATTATTTAATAAATGTGTAGTATCGCTTTGAGGAATGGATGATATGGAGGCGTCTAAATTATCATTTGATACTGAAGTTTCTGGCTGAGATAAAAACTGCTGTTGCTTTTGATTAGAATCGCTTTTTTTACGAACAAAAGAAAGAGATTTGCGTGGAAGTCGTTTTGAAGATTTCGATCCTTGAAATAATTTTTGGGATAAGCTCTTGTTTACATTCACTTTTGCTTCTGTAGGTTTAAATGTGTTATCAGGGCTATATACTTTATTGAGATGAAATCCCCAAGTATCGTTTGCATTTTTGTTGTTTATCTTGTCGACAAGACCTTCACTACTTGTTGATTGTACATTTTCTAAATCCACATCAATGATATTAGCACTATCATTAATTAGATTGTCAGTAGCAGCATCACCGTCAAATCCATCTAAATTCATTAAACTTTCTTCTAATGCAGCCGTTTTCAGACGATGATAAGTTTTGTATGCATTCCAAACTTCTACAGAGGCTTCCCGAATATCTAACTGCAACAGAACAAATTTTAAGAAACAATATTATAATCGATTATTATCAACATTGGGGTGGAAAACAATAACTAACCTTACAAGGAAGACGCTTATGTTTCTTTTTAAATTCACGTTCCCACAATGTTACCTTATATTTACATTCATTATAACTATTTTTCGTATCTTCGTCTTCTAATAATTCCATTTTAAAACAAAAAAAAGGATGATCATTAAATACAAAATTGCCAACAATTTAAAATATGTTATTTGAGGTTATTCCGAATTTTTCCCGCATTCGGATAATGGTACGGGACAGCGCATGCGTGACAAACAGAGGTGTACATAGAATTTAAATTCTAGGGGTTTTAACTGAAATGAAGTAAAACTGAGATAATTAATCTGGGGATATCGTGTTTAATTAAAAACAAAACCAAACGAAACTAAGCTTTATTCCTTATTACTAGTAGTGACGAAAACCAAAAATCTCTCATAATTTGGAAATGTCGTTTCTTTCTTTTTTAAATAAGGCAGGAAATTTTGTGTAGTCTTGCTCGCTCTTGGAAGGTCAACTCTTGTAAATTTACTGTCTTGCATAATATGTCATTAAAGTTTTCTATGAACTCTCCCAATTTTGTATTATTTTTGTTATTTTTCAGAAGTATTTTTAGTCCTACTCTGCCACAAAGTAATTTGTACATTTTATATTTTCTACTGCTAAAGTAAAAAATTATATGAAAATGTTTTTCGACTGTTTGTTTTGAATAAAATAATCTGTTTTAATAATAAACTTGAAAATTATTAAATTTGGTATTAAAACACATAATTTCACAAGTTAACAAATCAATTACGAAACAATCTTAAGTTGTTTATTGAATTGCAAGTAAAAGTGTGGTGAACTGGTAAAAAGGGGGGGGGGTTAGTTTGTTGTACGAGCAATGTTTCTATTTTATAGCATCACGGTCAGTTAAGTTCTTTTTCCTATAGTACAAGTATACTACCACCGATTAACTATTTGACGTAGGTAACGACTGTAGGGTATTATCTAAAGCTTGTTCGTTGGATGGCTTTGAAACTGCTCTGAACAGTTCCAGATTATGTCACACTGACAGTTGTGCAGAGTAATATTTGACGAACGCTTTTGAAACAATTTGTCCTTGATATATATAACCTAACCTCAAAATATTTTGTAAATAAGTTATTATTGTAGTGTCAAATATGAATAAATTAAGATGCATGATATTGCTACCTGAATTGTAATATCTTCTTTGCATCCTAGTAATTTCGGTCAAAATCTTGTAAGGGTTAACTAACCCTAACTTGTAAGTATACTTTTTCCTATAAAAATAGCTTCACCAAACGAAAGAACACAAAAATACAAAACTTTTAAGGTGAGAAGGAATTTGATGGGTTCTATATTAAGCCCATAATTTAAATTTGAAGATCATGATATTTCCATAAGAAATACATCATATAAGTTAGTGCATTATTGCGTAATTTTACATCATGTTGCTCTTTCGCAATTATATCTATTATATAAAATTGAATGTTTGTTTGTTTGTTCGTCTTTTAATAACTCCTAAACCGTTCGACCGATCCCAACCAAATTTTGCACAGTTACTCTCTAGGACTCCAAAGAGGTTTTCCGCTAAAACCGGGACCGAAAAGCTTATTATAAATATATTGTAAAATATTTACTTTTAGAATTAACTTATTTTACTTTTTAATGAGCGGGGTGCACTTTCAACAGAACCAGTGAGAAAATTGCATTCCAAATTAATTTTTACAGCCGTTCTTGTTCTAAATTTGTAGATCGACAGCAAATTTAATTTTTTTATATGTATATTACGATATTCATCTTTCATAATTTGAAAAAAAAATGGCGAAAATCACAACGAGGGTTGATCCTTGACCCTGTCTTCTTGGCACTGTGGAGTACCGGGGTTTGGTCTCACACCTCCTTCATCTGGCCGGCATATTGCCTAGTTCTTGACTCTAGAATAAAAGAAAGTTTCGCGTTGCTGCGGGTCGCGCCGAGGTGGGTACCTCTGGGTCGGGATTGCGAGTTTTCTGATCTTGCAGGGGGACCGCGGTGCTGGTAGCGCGTCGCGATCTTTGCCAGAAAAATAGCGTTTGAGAGTAGTGGTGGTGGGCTCCCATCTCGCCCTTTGAAGGCGAGGGTTTGCGGAGATGGGTTTGGGGTGTCGCTGTGGGATTCATAAGTCTAATTGGAATGAGGGTTGATTAACTCTCGGCAAAATTTTAATCAATTATGCCACCTGATATCTTAGAAATTTGAAACATATTTTCAGCCTTATGGCAATTTTCATTAACAAACTGTGGGTTAATCGGTTTCTTATATACAATCCGGCATATTCCTTGCACCACCCGGTATAAATCCGCTCTACTTGTAGGAAATTCTTGCACCCGTATTTTATTTTCAAAAAATTTAGTGTTAATGTTTTTCTTGTAGTTCCGCCACTGTCATCATCACTTGTATTTGATAATTTTTTTGTTGATAACCTCAAAGTAGTTTTGTCGATTTCATCTGTAGCATAGATAAGAGAATAAAGTACCATGATCTATAGTATTTGATAGTACCGATATCTGGTTCATTCATCAATGGACATTATGCTGGAAACGATAAATTGCAGGAAGTGTAGAAAAATTTTGTTCGATAGGGCAGAATGTGGCCGTTGCATTATTAATGCTCATTCAGTACAATTGTTATTAAATAATAAAGAAGATGATCAATTATGTTCCACAATTTTGGAAGACAATTTGTTGTTTCTAAAAGACGAGGAATTTCCTGATTGGATAAGAAGAGCTATAGAAAATGAAAATTGGCTTAAAGGAAAACTAAATTGTAAATATTGTGATTTTCGAATTGGAGCATTTGACTTTACATCGGGTTTTAAATGTGCCTGTTCAAATTCCGTTTTACCATCAGTGCATATAATAAAAAGTAGAGTGGATTGTAGGAAGAACTTCAACGGTGTATAAAACACTCACAATTATATATTTTTGAATCTACATTTATTACAATGGTTATTTAAATAAAAGTGTTGAGCAATAAAAAAAATCTTTATTAAATTGTAAAAAATATATGATAAATATGTTAAGTATCCTACACCATATTTTTCGGATATGTTGAACTTGATTACAATACTATGGAAGTATTATTTTTGTATCTTATAATTAAATGCATTTGATATGTGCAAATTTCAACATGTCAGCTGTAGTTGAAACTAATTTTATATTTTGTAATTAATAATGAAATTGCAGGAGTTAGTTGTGAATTTAAATTATGGCAAACATTGACAAAAATATGAGTAGACAATAAAATGATATTAAAATAGCAAATAAATTATTTTAAAAATAGCTGATTTAAGCATAATACTCGATTATTCCATGTCAAAAAGACCAATCGCTTAACACTCCAAGCTTAGTTATTTTTGTCACTTGTAGATGATACTGCATATCTGAACTTATTCCATATTTTTTAGTACTTTTCATTGTATTTACGATACGACTATTTCCAGATAATTCTTGAAGAAAAAAATTATGTTCCCTTTTTACGGATTTTTACCCTTTTTATATTTTAACTTAATTTTTGTATTATTAAATCAATTCTTGAATTTACGAAAATTTAAGATAAGATTCAAATAAGAACCCCCTTATACAACAATTTACTATTCCACATTAGACGGAGGTTACACGATCAGTTTGTAGTCAAAAACTGATCATGTAACAAGTTGACTGATGGAATGATATACCAGACTGAACTGATCGTGTAACCTCCGTCTTATACATAATTACATACACAGACAACTATGTAATAACAAACCAGATATAAATTTTAGTTGAAGGATATCAATTATAATTCTTGATAAAAAAGTTTTCTTTCACTAAGAAATTTTGAGCAATATGTTTTTTTTTAAACAATTTTTCACTTAATTTATGCAATCATATTAATTGGCAATATCGTAAAAGGTTCACCGACGATTAATTTATTGCATAATATTTATGGCGATAGTTGTAGTTTTGATACTAAATTATTGTAAACTTTTTACTGTTTTTAATATTATTACCGACACTTATGCATTTAACAAACTTGTTGAGTTTTGTAAGCTTCGTATAGCAATACGATTTTGACAGCAAATAAAAAGAGCATGTCCATTTTATTTGGGTAAACTTCTTAACTCATTAGTAAGTTAGGCAAGTCAATTCCTCTCAAATTAAGGGAAACTGATATTTTATCATAGATAAGAAGAGAGTATAGTTTTATTCAATCGATTCTCGAGAAATTTTTGGGGCAACCAAATTTTGCCAAAAAAATTACCCAATTTGGAAAGAAGTAAACTTGTTGTAAACCGCTGACTAAAACTATCACATTAATTAAAAATAAAATCCTCTTAATTAAAAATATATCAAGTTTGTTATAATTATGCATATTTAAAAATAATAGCATTATAAGCTGGGCTACTTTTTATAAGTCGATAATATGATTTGTTTTTCAATCATTAGATATCCTTTTGAATAATATAACCGAATTATTTATATTTCTAGTGCCAATCTTAAAACCTTTGCTTAGGTAAATATGAACAAAATTCTGATTACAGCTCATTTGGTGCAATTAATTTAAATTTTGTAACAAATTTGATGTTTTCTCTATTTTATATTCGAATTGAATCATTACTACATTTAAACAAATTAAATTTGCATTATTTATAACAACCATAGTTAAACTGGTCCCAACAGATAATCTTTATTGAGCTTTTTATTATTTATTTTAAGCAATGTTTCTTTGAATAAGGAAGCATTTTATAAACTATTGCAATTATTATTAATGCCCATAAAAATAAACTACAATTTAAAAGTCAAGTCGAAAAATGTTGACATCCTAAAAATGACCTGAACATGTGATGAAAAATAGGGTTCATTTTTTAATCACTAAATAAATATCTGTTAAGAAATGCTTGCATCATCTGAAATGTGCGAAAAAAAAATGTCCTGAGCATCACAGAGATTGAAATATAGGCATTAAGAAGCAATTGGTTCAATTTTTCAAATATTATAATTTTCTAACATCAAAAAATTCATTGTGCACTTATTCAAACCTACCCCTTAAGTAGTATATTTTGTTCAGAACACAATTTAAATAACATTTTCAGCAAATTAAAATAAATTCAACCCACACCCTCCTAAATTTATCGAGTACATAATACATCTATGTACCCATCTATAAATTATAATTATTCATTTGAAAATTATTTAAAATATTGGCTTTTAACTTTAGTTTAGTATAAATTGGGCCCTATTAGCTTACGGTTAATTTTTCTCTAAAAACTAACCGATTGGAAAAACGTTGGATATGCATGTAAAAATAAGCATATTATCTTTTAAAAAGTTACAGATATACAATATGTAAAAAAACTTGGAAAAGTTTTAAAGAAAATGTTACCTCGATTGGGTACTTTGATATGGAACAATCTTACTCCTTCATCTTCTATAACAAAAAAACTATAAATGTGATAATTAATACAAAAGAACCATATAATATTAAATTTTAAAAGTAGTCATTATTATAGATTATTTTATTGTTGCTTGCAAGCATCTTTTGATTTCTTTTTTGACTTTTTTTTCTAAAGATGCAGTTCTTCGTTGTCCCTGAATTGGCATATAAGGTGGCACGGGACTTGTTTCATTTTCATGTTCATCTTCAAGTGGTGGCAAAGCTATTCCTGGACTACTGCTAGACGTGCTAGTTGTAACGGTACTTGAGGATGTGTCATAATATGTTGTACAATGCTGATTACGACGTGTGTACGTAGGATCTATTGCCATCGCAATGTTTACATGCTGCGAGGAATTATCTAAGAATTCTAATTCGGAATATTTGGGTTTATTGGGATAATTGGAAAATTTAAGGTCAAGTTGGGTGGGTCTGACAGGTGCGCGCACGTCGTTTATTTTTTCAGGTGATGTGGAAGAATGAGCATTCAAAACCTTTGTTTGGTCTTGATTAAATTTCATATCATAATTTTGCTTTAAAGAACCGTGATTTTTGGAGGGTAAAACATCGACAGGAAAACTATAATTCAAATCGTCCTCTATATGATTGGTAATATCTGGTCGTTGTTGGACTTGCCTCATTAAATTGTGTGTCGAATCGATCTTATGTGGAGAAGGTAATAAATCGGCGGGATTAGAATACGAATCATCTGGCATTATTTGATGTATATCTTGTTCTTTAGATTGTAGCTGTTTTTTTGCCAATGCTTTTTGTTTTGCTCTCTCTTTAGCACGTTTAGCCTTTTGTCTTTCCCGTTCTTGAAGTAACTTTGCCAATTCCTTATCTTGCGCTTCGATTGCAAGCAAACGATCTCTGTTTAATTGCGATTCTTTGCTAGAATCTTCTTGTTGTTGTAATTTACGAGCCAGCAATGCATCTTTTTGTTCTTGCATTGTACGCTGACTAATTTCTTCTAAAGGCAGGCCTAATTCTGCTATATCGATTCGGTCCAATTGATTTGCCAAATCAGTATTTGTCCGGTAAGGTTCTGTGTACACATAATGATCATGCATATTATTGTCAATAAAACTAGTGTTAGGTAAACTAGCAAGCACATTATTAGCTTCGTCAGGTAAAGGCATAGCTAATGCTTGACGTCTGGAACTGTGTTTTCTTCTCGTCTATATGGCATTTGATTAGAATTTGTATTATAAAAAGGTGTATTTCCTAATTTTTGTGGAGATTTATAATGGCTACTACCGCTAGGTACATTACTTACTATTTCATTTTCTACTAAATGCCCAGCAATTTGTTCATCTTCAACTTCTACTATGCGTCGTTTTAACCTTTCTTCATTTTCAAGTTTATCTGCTAATTGTTTGGCATATAAGTTATCTATTTCTTCCTGCTCTGCCAGCATTTGATGATAAACGGCTGCGGCTTGCTCAGCAAGTTGTTGTTCTCGTAATTGTTCATCAACTGCACAAGGAAAGTCTTGTCGAACCACTGCATTTCTATATTTATTACTTTGTAAATGGCCAGTAATTTCTTCGTTTTGCAAACGATATGCAAGAGCCCCATCTTCTCGAACTGACCACTCTTTACAAACTTCGGTTACTCGGCCAGTTTTTGGTAAACTATCATGTTCTCCTGGTTTTATATTCGCCATTTTAAATTAAAATTAGTTACTATAATACGATTCTTAATTAAGGCACTCTAAAATCAAAAATAAACAAATTGAAGTTAATATTAACATATTGAGAATAATTAATAAAGGCTTTACTTAACTGTTTTGATTGAAACTAATAAAACGAATAATCTCTTAGGTGTGTACTTTGTAAAAGTAAAAATTTACTCGACCCCAATTAATTAGACTTAATAAAACCAGCTATTAGTATGAATAATAAGTTAAATAATATGTAGGTAGTCATTTTCCTTTTAATTCTTGTCATTCATTTGGACTAGATAATATATTTGCCACTTGTATATTATATACATACGTTAACATAATTTTCTTTTATTTTTAAAACCGAATAATTTATTTCAAACATTTCTTTATTATATTCATTGTTCAATGATATTCTATTCACTCATAATATTCTAATAAACTGTTACTAAACCTAACCAACAAAGTTTCTATTCAATGCAAGTGACGACTGATGATACATATACCTGACACATATTTGTGCTACCAGTAGCGGAACATTGAACTATTAAATTGATGAATATAATTATAATCAAAACAAAAAAATTAATTTTACATTAAACTTTATTTAAATAATACTATAATATGGTGATTTAGTCGTTCAGTAAATATGCATTTACTGATAAATTTTCGAACCTTTTGACTATTGAGTCATTCCATATCAAAGCAACCAAAAATTTGTATTAACCTCTTCGATTTTGCTCAAACTTGGTATAATGGTAAGTTATACCATATAAGCATACCCGTATTTTTTGTTTGTTTGTAAAGTGACCCATTCACATTGCTTTCCAAAAAATCCATTATTTTGCTTGTAGAGCTTTGCTAAATTATTTCTACTCACTTACAAACACGATTTTTTATAAATGTAGGTATCGAAAGCTGTTATCAGTTGAATCTATCTGGATAAATAATTAAAGTCAAAAATGAACGAGCCCTATATATAGGCCAATTATGTACTTACGAATTGCATACAAAACTTTATGTTCGACTGCTAAAAAACTCAACTTGAAGACCGCAGATTAATAGATGAATAATACAATTATAATATCTATCTTCTTCTTCAGCCTACATTTGTCCACTTCTCGTCATAAGCTTCTCCCAGTTTCCTCAAACCTCTCTGTAAAGATTGGTTTGGTTCTCTGGAGAAGTTCTGGGAATTACACACGCCTCACTTGCCGAAACGTGTGGCGTGCATGGCCCGGATTCAAACTGGGACGCGCGACTTAGTAGTTAACGCACTTGCCAAGCTGCGACCGTCTATCTATCTCTTTAATATCTATAATAAATGGTTATAACTTGTGAAAATATAATTTAAGTATTTTTTTCAAATTAATAATACATTTTCACATATTTACTTAAAGGAGTATTAGATAAGGAAAAAGTTCGTGGCGTTGTTCCCGACAAATGGCATCAATTGCAAATAACTCAGGAAACATAGATCGCAGCGACACGTATAAACATCGAAATTGGTGCAGCGGTTGAAAAGTTGTTTGTATTTGAAAATGGAGAAAAGTAATGAAAAATTGTGCTATATTTTGCAATATTATTACGACAAAGAAAAGAACGCAGCGCAGGCCTGTGAAGGAAATTTGTGCTGTGTACGGTGAAGGTACTTTATCAAAATCTTCTGCGCGGAGATGGTTCGCTCGCTTTCTGCTGAAAGGGACTAGAAGGGAATCGTCCACCATGGGGTACTTATAGTTGGTCAGACGATCGATTCTCAACTCTACTGTGGAGAACTACAGAAAATTGAAAGAAAACGGCCCGAATTGAGTAATAGGAAAGGTGTTGTTAACGTCCAACCACACTTTGATGATTTGTCAAAAATTGCTAGCGCTTGCTTGGAAAATTTTCCGGTCCAGACCCGAAAAGTCAACTAGAAACCACAGAAGTTCTTCACCGATGGCATCATGGCTCTACCCGAAAAATGGCGAAACATTGTCGATAATAATAGAGCATATATTTAGTTTAAATAAATTCATTTTCACACTATAAGTTGAATTTTAGTAAAAAAACGCCACGAACTTTTTCTCTTGCCTACAATTTTAACAATTTAATTTTCATTCCCTGTTCATCTGATGATCACCCAAGAGTGAAATATTTAAATATACACACATACTATAATGGACTAAATAAGTAAGTACGAGGAAAAAATTCATTAATTGCCAAATTTAATTTTTATTTAATTATAACTTGTAATATTGCAAATTTTATATTTAAATAAAATTTATAATAGCCTTAAATTAAAATAATTGTAAATGTTTATTAACTTGTAAAAGTATATGTTGAATGAAATATTTTAAGTAAGTTGGAAAATTTTCAAATTTTACTAAAACTTGTAATTTTGTAAAATATTTCATTCAACATTAAATTAAAATAATTATGTGGTACATTATAATTTTCTTTTAAATATTAAGCAGTGGCAGCGTAACAAAAATAAAGTGAAAGCGACGTAAACCGTAAAACGTCGCCGAGTGGGAATCGAGTTGTTGCGTATCGTTCGAAAATCCTTTCTGACGGATGTGTTTTCCTTTGAACTTAAAGACTTTTCTTCATGAAATAAACAAATACTAAACATCTCGATAGTTTCTAAAATATTTGATGCTTTCGTTAACACCACATTTAAAGTTGTCGAAGATGATTAAAAAAATTTAAGTAAAGGCATTTTTGGTAAATTCATTCAATTGAGAAAGCATACAATTTTATAATTTGGATTTGCGCAACTTTATTTATTTTTAAAATTTTGTAAAATCAAGTATATTGTCTATAATGTAATTCTTGAACGGTCCAAGCAATCAAATACAATGCAAACACCAATACTTCCAATCAGTCAATATTTAGTGTCAACAATAAACCCCCGTGTTTACTTTTGCTATAACGAAAATGGACAGAACTAACCCAGCAATCTTTAAAATATTTATTACATGACTTAGATTCTGTGCAAAATTTTCGCTTAGAAAACAATATAATGTATAATATGTATAATATATTTACGTACCATAATATAATCATATAAATATACCAAGCAGAACTTTGGATACCATCAAATCATTTAAATAAAAATTTTAGGAAATTATTGGGTTTGATATTAAAAAATTTTTCATTTATATTTAATGAAGAATATAACAACATAATATTATAAATAAATTAAGTTCTTAAGGGACTAGTTTAGAGAATTTATTTCAAATCCAGAATTACTTCTCTGCCAAATATATTGTTGTTCATTCATATACATAAATGACGAGATGCATAGTTTTTTCCAGCTCGCAAAACTTCAGGGTATTCGATATCGACTTTTTAGAACTTTTTCTTTAACCAAAAGAATTTAAAAAAAAAAACGATTAAGATTAGCAATATATAAGAAATATTAACTAACTGATGCGAAGTAGCGGATGGTTATGTTATTCGATAAAACAAAATTAATTGTTTAAGGTCAGATGACCACTTTTGGTCATGATACTATATAAAACAGTGGATCTGCAGATAAAAACTTTCTACAAACTCTATGGTGATTTGGGGCTTTTTCCAATGAGAAAATGATGTTATTTATTATGAATATGCCCAAAATAACAGGAATTATGATTAATTGATTCGTAGAGATTCGTATTTACATATTCACTATCCGAGTAAAAGTTGAATAACGAATAAAATAAAACCAAGCCGCAGTGCCGACTTTAGTGGTTATGACGTCTCAATGCAAGGATTGTTTCGGCGCCTTTAACGAATTATTGACATAAAATAGTTTTATTATAAATTATAAAACAGGTAATAAGAACATAAGTTAGAAAATTAAGTGTTTATTAGTACATATTATTATAATGTAAGGTCCCCTGGGCAGGCACGGACTGGTATTAATTTAGTTACCGGGAAATTTTTTTGAGCGACCCCATCTTCAAGAAAATTTTTTATAACAAAGTACAAAATATCAAAAAATATTTTTATTTCGATTTAATCATGATATAACATAAATGCACATTTCTAAATAATAACAACTTTTTTATTTAGCAATAATAATTGAATTCAAATTAATATATTATAGGTACTATGTTTGAAATTAATATTTGATTCAAATTTTTAAAATTATAAGGTATATTTTAATAATGCCATTATTAAACGTCTGATGACAGCAGTAACCATTGCTGAAAGCTCACAAATAATGTTTCGTTTTATTGTTCGTTTAACCTTATAATTTTAAAAATTTGAATCAAATAATCTATCTATAAGATAAATTAACGAAGTAGCCAATCATATTTTTGATTGTTTTGTTTTCTGCTGTCTGATTGGTTATTTTGTTATTTTATCTAATAGATAGATTATCTAAGAGATATCTTTAGGTGAAGAAATCGGACATTAGTCGCTTTTGGCGGAAATATGATTTTTGAATATGAGGATCGCGTCAAAATTAAAAATTTTCAAACGTAAAAATGTAAAAGGATTATTTTTACAAAAATGTTTATTAATTCAAATTTTTAAAATTATAAGGTTAAATGAACAATAAAACGAAACATTATTTGTAAGCTTGTAACATTTTAAAAATTTGAATTAATATTAATTTCAAAGGTTAATAATATAATTAATTTCAAAAATGTTTAATAGACAAAATTTAGAACCAAATCGCGAGGAGTCTTCCGAAACTTGGCCGATTTGACGTGGAATAATTCATATATTTATGGTAAGGGAAAAAGTTTGGGGCATTTTGGTGGTTTCTGGTTAAAAACCGAATCAGGTGGTTTTTACAGGCTTTTTTGAAACCAGCTTAATTCAATTGAAAGAGTTCTGTAGAGATCGGAAGAAGTGATAGTCAGAGGGTGCTATATCTGGACTATACGGTGGATGTATCAAAACTTCCCAACCAAGTTCTCGCAATTTTTGACGGGTCATCAAAAAAGTGTGTGGTCGAGCGTTGTCATGATGGAAGACAACACCTTTCCTACTATTCAGTTCGAACCGTTTACTTTGAATTGCCCGGCTTAATCTTTCTAGTTGTCTACAGTAGAGTTGAGAATCAATCGTCTGACCAACTGGAAGTAGCTCATGGTGGACGATTCATTTCCAATTCCACCACACACACAGCATCATCTTGTTCGACGTCAATCCTAGCTTTGCAAAAGCTTGTGACGGCTCACCATTCCTTGTCCACGATCTTTTACGTTTCTGATTGTCGTACGTGACACATTTTTCATCACCGGTCACGAGACGTTTCAGAAATGGCTCGATTTTATTGCGTTTCAGCAGTGCATTGCAAATGTTAATTCGGTCTATCATGAGAAACCTATACATCGAGCTTCTTTTTATAATCAGTGATTTGGTTTAGATACGTGGGAAAATCTTGCTTTTGCAAAGAACGCATACGCGATTATATTTTACCTTTTTTACTCGAATCAAACTTTGGTGCCGGTGTAATTTTACAATAAAGTCATTTGATCACAGTTCAAGTGTATCTCTTGTAGCTCTTGCGATTTTTTTCATTTTTATATCGGGTGACTTCTTTTCTAAACGCTACTCTTCGTGATTTGGGTAGTAGAGTATTTATGGGGAGTAACGTTTTACAATTGCGCATAGGGAAAATTCAGTTACCTTCCTTAGTTTTTTTTTGCTTGAAAAGTAGTCGCCAAATAAAGTTTTTCTTTCTTGCTCCAATTGAGCTAGTCATAGGAGCATATGCCAATACCCTGAGGTTTGGGAAAACACCATCTATCTCTTTGATACCACCTCTTACCGTGGCATCAGCTTTGTGTAAATACTTTAAAACAGTTTTGTAATCAATGCCTAGTTCCATACCAATACCGACACTGCTGATATGTTTATTTTGATGGACTTTTTCAATAATTTCGTTAGCTTTTTCAGTGATTGGACAACTAGAGCGTGACTCATCTTTCATCTGACAACAGATTTTGATAATGTAGCGTTCTTTCAACCCTGCACAGCGTTCTTCTTTTTGTTTTAATAATATTGCCAAATATATAGCGCAATTTTTTATTACTATTCTCTATTTTCAAACGCAAACAACTTTCTAACCACTGCATTAATTCCAATGTTTGCGTTACACGCAAAGTAACGCTCGAAGTATCACCTTTCCAACGAGCGTTTAGTGATGTCGCTCTGTCGATCTGTGTTTCCTGAGTTATATGCAATTGATGCCTTCTATCGGTAAAAACGCCACAAACTTTTTCCCTTATTTACCTAATCATCATCATCATCATCAAACTTCCTGGATTAGGCTAAGCCTGTTCCGGCGTCCATCGTTTCCTCGGTCGCCCAACGTATTTACCTAATATAATTATATATATTTGAAAAATCTTTCCAAACGTAACAAACTCAGAATATTTTAATTAAATAGATTTTTTAACGCTGAAACTATTGCTGTAAACATATCGGAATGTTTAAAAGTTCTAAAAAGTTGCTTCTCTGATCCAAACATTAACATTAATGCTTCGAGTTTTTCTTGCGACATTAAACTGCTCAACCTATTTTTTTACAATTTTTTCATCGCAATGTTCTTCAAATGCAGGTAAAGCTACAGAGCCATAGAAATCTGTAGATGATCCTGCTGGTGTGCAGCGACGGATGAAGGCAGTAAGCAACTGATGTTAAGCATCAGGGCGCTAATACAAAAGAAGTACTAAAACAACAACAAAAAAGTATTCAAGATAAAGATATTAATTTATCAGTGCTTTGCATCAGGGCGCCAAAGACCTTTCCTATGCCCCTGCTGGTGTGACTTTAACAGTCTTTATGAATCCATACTTGGCACAACCTGCACTGTTGTATATCTACTAGTCTGTCTTCACAATAAATAACGCAAAACCAACTTTTTCTGCTAGAACTTGCAGATATTCAAAACCTACATCCCGGTTTAGGTTCTGAAAGATCCTTTGTGTTAGGCCTGGCAATAATAGATTTAGAACTGTCTGTTGGTGATATAGTGTTAATCGACAACCTTTTTTATCCATTTTATAAATTTTTGATGGCCGATGCTTAAAATCATATTTTTCTAAAATGTTCTTTAACTTCTGAAAATAATCGCCAACAATACATATATGGATTCAGCTTGGTTGCCCCACTCGGATTCATCGATTGTGCTTTTCGTTGAGATAGCCAAAGATGTCGTTTCATAAAAGCTTTGTACCAATCACGACTTACCATTTATTTATTTACATTGAAACGATGATGGATATTCTTATTTTCAACATAGTTGTAGATGCTTCTTCTAAGCGCTTTTGGTCTCAAGGGGGAACCTTACTTCAGAAAACCTAATCATCATTTTAACTAAATCTCCCTATGTATAGCAGCGCCAAAATTTGAATTTGAAGAAATTAGAAAAAATTAATTAAAACAAAAATTTTAAAATAATTTTGGAAATTTTTAAAAATGCAAAAAAGTTTGTGGATAAGAACGAAATCTTGAGTCATCCAGTAAGTTGTGGAAATTATAATTTTTGTTTGCTATTTTTTTCATTCGACAATGTTGCTGAATGCGACTCTCCTTTTCGAATGTTTACGTTGGTAGTGTGTTGTGAAAAAGGTGTCTACTTATTAGATTTTTATTGGCCTATCACCTCAACTATATTTTCTTTTCAACTCACTATGTATTGCTAACATATTTGGGTGGTAATGTGTAGATGACGCATAATAATTGTGCTGAGGATGTAGCGAAAAACAATAGTGGGCCTTATTTCTAGCGTGAGCTTTATTACCTTATTTACCTTATTACATTTTATTTTTATTCACCTCATGCATATATGACTATAAGTAAACTTTTTAAAATACTATAATAACTTTTGATTCTTGATCTGTCTAATTTTTTACATTATTAAAGCAAATCCTTTTCTCCCTATGTGGAGCCGGTGTACCCGGAGTTATTGACCTTCTTATATTTTACTCCTTGGGGGTAAAATTTTGCTAATGATATTTTACTCCCGGTAAAAATTACTTAGAGAAATATTACTCTTGGTAAAACTTCCATCAAAAAATTTTACCCTCAGTGAAAAATAATAAAGCGGTAAAATTTCCCTAATAAATTTTTACTGGTAGGTAAATAGGTCCTCAGTGACCTTTTCTTCATGGGTTTCGTTGACCTGTTGAACTCTTTTTTGATCTTAGATTTTGTTGATAAATTTTGAAAAGGCACAAACTAACGTATTATTTCATTCGGTCCAAAACCGATGGACAATAAAATTGGTAAAATTTAATCTCAGTTTATTTTGTTTATGCAACAAAGTAAACAAAATGAAGAATGATTTATTTGTTTTATCACCATATTTTGCGAGCTAATTTGGAGTTAATGTTTTTATTCTAAATTTAGATTAGTGTTTTTTCAAAAATACTTGGTTTGATTTTTATATCCCTTAGGACCAATGCTTTAGAGCCAAAGTTTCATTATTTCTAGGCAATGACTTTTTGATATTATATTTATATTAATTCAGAATTCAGAATATATTGAGAAATTGAATAAATCAGTAAAATATACTGTCAACATAAAACAAAACCCCTCTCATCTACTTATTGCTAATTGCCTTAAAATCTTTAGTAGTTAGTTATGATAAATGAAAATAATTTTTATGAAAACAACAATTTAAAATTCTATTATAAAATGTGTAATCGCTTGGCACATTATAATCTAGGAAACGCATTTTCTTGTCGTAGCGAAATCGTGCGTAAAACATATGCCTGTCGACCGCCACGCGTCGCATAATGACGTAATAATGTATTGATACACGCACGCCACCCTCACTTTAACTACATTTCAGACTATATAATGTACCCACTTTAACGTTTCAAAGATTCGTGAATGGAAAATATATGGTACATTGCAACTTAATATAAGTTGAGTCATTTTGTAAAATCAGGACAGCTTGCGATGCTTCGATGGTGCACTATAAATTATAGTAAATACTATACACGAAACAATAATTGTAAGTTATTGAACATAAATTTATTATTGGAAAATAAAAATTAATAATATGTATTTGTAATTTAAAATTTTTTAATTTTAAAATTGGGAAAATAATTTTTTTAACTAAAATAGTTATTTGTGTATGGCGTGAGCGAAATACTGCTTTGGTGCACGAAATGTAAATGTCTTGGTAACACCTCGCTAAAACAACATTCAAAACTATCTATATATTTCAGGCTTCCTTATGTAAGAATACAACCAAGGTCGTTTATCCGTCCCCTCAAGAGGGTACTCGAGCAATTAATATCTCAAAGATGTTGCAAGCATCTTGTGAGAGGACCACCGTCTTTACGTGCCTTCCGAAGCACGGAGACGGCATTACAAAGCGAACTCCACCCGGATGCGAACCGGGAGTCCTACCTTAGCAGTTCATCGCGCTAACAACCATGCCAATGACCGTCTCAAAAATATTCAAAACACCAAAAGAATTTCGCTCAAATGTTGCACACAAGAATTTTTTTATAACAGTGTAGTTTTTGACGTTTGCCTGGTATATACTCGGGCTCAAATAAATTGAGCCCTGCGTCATAGTTTAAAATGGAATAAATTAAGATCAGAATCGCTAGTCAAATGAGTGCATTTTAAAATGCATGATTTTTTGTTATTTTAATCTAACTCTCTCTCTTTACTACAATTTGAACTAATGTACAAATATTACAATCACTACGTAACTCAAATATTTTGTTAGTTTATAATGTAGTACAAGTAACGACATACTAATTTTTTAATGTTTTGATTTACTAATGTACAATATTAGTAACGTACGACTTTTATTAAACTTTGACAGCAAGACATGCAAATATTTTTGTACTCTTTTATACAAAGCTAAACGATAGCTTAAATTATATTCAGGTTGTCGTTTCTTAATCAGAAATTTGTGACGCAGGGCTCAATTTATTTGGGCCCGTGAATACATGTACTTCTTATTTTCTTAATATGCCAGGACAACTGCCTGATCTGACTGCAAAAATGAAAAAAAAATCTTATGCCCGGTTTCACAAACATTTAAACTGCAATTTAGGCTTAAATTTAGCTTTAAATATTATAGGCTTAAATAATTTAATCGTAGTTTAAACGTTTGTGAAACCGGGCATTATAGATTTCATTGTTGACGACATGTTTAAAATATTATTTAATTCGTAAAACATTAACGTCGTCTGGATAAAGAGAAAATAAGAATATCCAGAATTGGCAAGGAAAGATTTGAAATTATTAATGCCATTCGCCAATTCCTATCTATGTGAACTAATATTCTTTTCAATTATGAACATAAAAACTAAGAAAAGAAATAGGCAATACGCAATGTGGTAAATTATTAAAAAATAAACTGGCACAGCGGCTTCTACTGAAATTGTATTTTTTTTATTTTTATAATTTATTTTTTATTAAAAAAAAGTTTTTATTTTACCTGGCTTGCGATCCCCCGAACAAGATTTTGCGACCCCCGTAGGGGTCGCAATCCACAGGTTGAAAAACACTGATTTAGATTATAATAGCGTGTCCTGGCGATCAATTTAGTATTTAATAATACTTTATAGAATGTTTGCAAGTGCAATATTCTTCAATATAAAATTTTTATTAATTTAATTGTGTCAGATACTACATCTGTAAGGGGTTTCATCTTCAATCTAGTTATTCTTAGGGATTACTTACCGTATTTTCAATTTTCATTAAAATCCAATGAACGGTTTATCGAAGTGATTATCGATGAAATTAATAACTAGCTGCCTTTTGCTTAAATTATTATTATTTTTGTAAATTTTCGATAAGTTCTTGATTAATATTATTAAAATTCCGACTGTAAAGTATGGAAAAAATTTATTCTTTATTTCGGTAATCCAATGTAACTTTTTTTAAATTTTCTACTTTTCATGTTTCGAATTGTTGTCCCGTTGGAAGACAAATTCTTCGTCGAGACTTACTTTTTTTGTATTAATACTTCTAGATTTTTATTTTATATAACAATATTATACTACATCAATTTCATTCTGTGAAAAGCACCTCTACATCGGTTTGATCGGGAAGAGGGCGAAATTAATTTCGTAGTTTTAAATTTATGGCAGCGAGTTGAAATTTTGCAGAAGTGAAGTAGCGCCAAGAACTAAACATTTTTAAAGAAATTTGATTGGGGACATGGTGAAAATTGAAATGCGTTTACTTCCTACTGCTTTTAGGGTTTAGCGCCGATTTAGATAAAATTTGAAGACAGGCAGAGGGTCTATTTCGTATTTCGCTGGTTCAAAATTTTTTTTATATATTTGTGTTTTGACAAAAAACTTAAGTTGTAGATCGAAAGCAGCTATCGCAACTGTTAACAAATATTTAAATTCATTAGCAAATGTATATCTACTTTTAGCTGGTGCTATTCGCTCAGAAGGTAACAGAGCGCATTAACTCCATAAACCAGCCTTGCCGTAATGCTTATTGCTAGTCGTTGAAGTCGTTTCTTTATTGTCGTTTCTAGTATTGGTGCAAATTATTGCTACCTTTTTCTACCTTCAATGCTAATTTTAAGTTTAATTATTCCTGGGGCCATCTTATTTTACCCCAAGGTTCATAGTTTCATATCCGAATTGAGAAATATTTGCATCCACGGCCACACCGAGCTGAGCCATTGATGAGGTGCACAAAAGAAAGTTTTCTTTCTGACTCTCTTTTTATCTATAATCGTCGCTGTGCTTTCGAAGGGTACGTAAAGCCGGCGGTCTCCTTTCTTTGAGGAAAAATTGCCCTTCGGCTGCGCGACGTCTGGCTTGTTGAGGCGTCGAGCCGAGTGTGTGATTAGAAGGCTATATTCGGCGACTGTCACGGGACCTGGCACTGGTGGGGTGTATCGGGGTACTTCTTGGCTCAGCCTTTCTGTAAACATTGACATGCTGCAGTTTAATATATACCATTAGCTCGGTGTGATCACTGATAGGTTACAAGACGGAGAGTTCTTTGTTTGTAACACCTGCCGCTGTTGGGGGCGCAAGTTGATAAGGAAGTCAGGCTGGTCACCTAACGGTTGCACACTTAGCATAATGCGAGTGCGAATGTGAGTCTGGGGGTGAGCCATGGTACAATAGTAACTATTAAGGTAGGATATGTCTGCCGTTCTGAACATATTACTACTTGCGGATGACGTCACTGCACAAAGTTGGACGTTTTTAATACCTATCTTATTGTTAGTAGGATATGCCTCCCGTTCTGCGCATGTTACTACTCACAGCTCGACATCACTAGGTAAAGTTGAACGCTTTTAGTACACTTACATAATCCTACTTTCTGCTTTCAGTGCCATATCCGGTCCCCAGACGTTGGCGATTCAACTTGGCCGAAGCCAAGATGAATTTACCAGGAGTAACTATTATAATTCATGGGGTGGTTTCTCGTTGCCTTCCCCATAGTTCACAGATCAATATTAGACTTTTTGATCGCAGCAGTGTATCTAACGCGAACAGGGTTCGAACCACGAGCTTACACTTCGTAGTCGACTCGTGTATGCTTCGCGCTATACTGCTGGTCAATCCTACTTTAGTAGTTATTATATCATGGGGATGACCAAAGTACCCATAATACTGCACGAGTTTGCTAACAACCAGACTCAACAAATCGAAAGTAATTACTTGGTTGTAATAAGCACTAACTAACTTTTATTCTTACCAAAAGTGAAATTATTTACTCACTACTAATTAAGAGTAATTACTTAAGGTAAGTATTTTTTATTCATATCATTTGAAGTATGAATTCCAAAACATGCAGTATAAACTACATATTCGTTTTTATTTATAAAACCCAATGTCTGTCTACAGGAATTAATTATTTTTAAATTGACGTTTTAAACATTTAAACACTTTTTTTTGTAAAATCACTCAAAGAAGTTCCACTTTTCTACAAAGATACGATAAGTGTTTATTGAAGTGGTGCAATTTCGTAAGTACCGGAAACGACTTAGCTATTTTAACAAAGTACTCCGTGCAGGCAAATTGAAAAATGTACAAACATTTTTGAATGGTATGTTATGTTGAATTACCAATTGAAATACATAAATGTGATGCTTACTTTTTGAGTAACAGGATTTAAAAAACTTAAAAAAAAAATAACTGAAATAAATAAGATTCGTCTGAACATCTTTGGCAGGTTTGCATAGTTTTGACAAACTCCTAGTTATTTATTTTCAGTACATGTTCACTTATTTCCACTATATACAGGTATATTACTCCCGACTGTATCTATACAAAAGACCTGTAGCTGTAGCCTAGAAAGCTACTATTTTCAAGATTATGAGTGTCGAATAAAACGAAAAAAAAGAAGATTTTTTTGGAAAACCGAATTTCAGTTTATTATTTTCTAGCCTTTATAATATTGTACATACATATTTAACATTTATACAATCTTAATTTTGTATGTTAACCATTCTGTAGCTAAATAACATTAAACAAAACGTTTATAATTGTAGTAGTATATAACTAATGTTTAATATACAAAATTAACAACACATTTACAAATTAGGTACTAGTTATTATAACGGAAATAAATAATTCTAGTTTACACGGGAAAGAGTACACCGATTTAGTACAACAAAATTTTAATATGTAGGTACGAGGTTCTCTGAGTTATTACCCCCTTAAACTAAAAGTAGCTATGGATATTAATTTAAGTTTAGATAACATTTAAGACACAAAGTTAAATGGCCGATACAAAAAGAAACGTATATTATATTAAGTAACTGAACTAATTATAAATGAATCTAGTGCAAATTAAAATGATCAGTTATTAAAATTTGTAGGAAACAACATAAGAATAATATAAGTTAGTAATGGGGTTGAATGGAGTCTCGTCCCCTATGATATTAATACAAATAATATTTTTATTTCAGATACGATAAATTTACTAAAATTAGTGTAGGTACACCGAGAAAAGTGTATATTGATTATTAAGTTATTTATAGTGATTTTCCGTAATATGCACATTAAAAATAAATATAAATTAATCAGATATTTTTCAAAAAATTACAATAACTTAAAATTACAAAAATCAGTATAGAAAAATAATGAATACAATATATTCCTACCGTAATCAATGCTATAATGCTATGTTAAACATAGAAGTTCTAACGAACAACCTGTAATTTTATCATTATATGACTTTTTATATAGTAAAGGCTGTATTATCGGGCATTGTACTAACCGGCACCATGCTCAAGATATCGGCAGGTTTTAAATGGTTTGCATATTTAAGAAATACCATGATCCAAAACCTGATTTGTTATTCTGGCACATTGTTGTATCTGGAAATTTTTGTTCTTCAAATCTCAATCAATCAACAAACCCTATGTCTAAATAATATTTACAGTTTACATAATAAATAAGAGATAATAATAATAACGTTTGTTGCATGAAGTTCTTATTTCTGCAAATGTCTCAAACATTTACGATTTTTACAAATTCTAAATATTTTTATTTTATATTACCTGGGAAGATTAATACATCAAAACCCAGCGAGATAACCTAGTGTGTTCTGTATTGTTTTCCCCCCAAAGGGCTTTTTTGGGTTATCGAGAATGCGGTTGGCTGAGTTGTGTGTTGTCCCTAGAGGGTGCCGTATATTACAGCTTTTACGCACTTCGCGAATAATTAATTTTATTATAAAGTTATTGATGTGTTCTGAAAATTGAAAAAAACTGGAGGTACGACTTCTATTCTTAACAGGACAGTATAAAAGAGTTTAAAATTTATTTAATGTAATATAAGTTTGAACAAAATTAAATATTAAAAAAAAGAAAATATAAATTAGAATGTTACATTTTACGAACTATGACTCACGCATGCAAAGTTATTACATTTTTAATGAATATATTTATTACGTCTATTAGATGTTCATGTTGGAAGTCTACGTTGGATAAAGATTAAATAAATTACAATAAATTGAAAAAATAAAATAAAAAGTAATAATTTTATTGAAACAATTTTATATTTCAAATTAATTAACTATTTAATTTTAATTTAATAATAAGATAAATTCTTTGTTTATTATTTGAAATCTTTACGTACTACATCAGATAACAATCACAATAAATGGTATACATAATATTATGTATATGTATGTATATACAAATGGATCATTTCTACGGTTGGCTCTCTTTCCCTAGTTTCCCAGTTTAATAAATGACCATTTATTAAAAATATAATAATTTTACAGTAAGTTATTCATTTAAATATGACAAAAGTGATATTATTTACAAAATTATTCATTTTATATTTTAATAATACAAAGAAAGAGAATTATGCAGCCAAATAAAGAAGAGTAATATTTTTTATTGTTACTGTTATGTAATAAGTAATAGGCATTAACACTGAAACTATGCATCTTAAAAAATTAACTTAGGGCAAGTTGTAGTAACTTGTACGATAGCTATATAGCATTTAAAAGTTTTTTCCGTGTACTATCTAAGATAACGTCCGAGTCAACGTGCTCATATTAAGGGGAGTTTACCTTTCAAAGCCTAAAAAACATGTTTTTTCGGAATTTTTTCTCAGACTGCGATAAAGATATCAACCTCTGGTTTCTTGCACAATGTTTGTTACTTTTTCCTCTACGATTTCCCCATTTTTAATATCTGGGTAGTGTTTGCGTGCACGTCATGCACCTCTCCATGGGTGGAAACATACAAAACGCCAACAAACTTTAAATAAATTTTTAAAAATTCTGAAACTAGATAAGTTATCTGGAGCTTGTACCACGGTATGGGTTACATAATGGGGACGATGATTAATAAAATGGCGACCATTTAAAAAAAAATCCTTTATTTGTCACGATTTTTTGATTTTATCGTGTTTTTAAAAATACTTATTATTGTAAGATATGCGTAAATGGTGATATAAGCTCTAATAAAAATAGTCTTATTCAATTTAAAAAAAAATTGGATGATTAATTTTCGAGTTATCGTTTTACCCAGTTAAGAAACAATGATTTCAAGATAAACATAATTAAAGTTTTGGTAATAGTTTTATTCAACCATTGTGTTGAGTTTCACTAAAATATGCTCAACCGTGAAATACGTTGATAAGGAGTTGGAATTAGAGGAATAAAAAATATGCAATAAAAAGATTCTAGTTTTTTTACTTACGAAAGGTAAATCATCCCTTAATAATAAATTCTTGCCAGTAGTTGTCTGCATTATATTACTATTACGATTATAAGAATAAGTTATAATTTTTGTAATAAATATATTTTATGTATAAAAATAAATTAAAAACATTTAATAATACATATATTTTGTGATACAAAATGTAATTGTAAAGAAGTATTAAAAAGTGAGTGTTTGGTAAGAAATTTATTATGAGGTATTGTTGAGCCATAAGTAAAACATTATCATATTTCAAATTTATTAAAATAAAAAATTTCTTTTAAAAATGATTATTTTGGTACAATTAATTAAAATAAAAATCAGTTGAATAATATTTAACTTTCCCACTTCACGTATACTGCAATACTTACGATTTTGTCGTGGTTTAGAGAAGTAAACTCTTTAATTGGTTTTATTGGTACCTACTAGTTAGTTACTCAACATTTCAAATAAATTACAAAAGGTATATTAATTTTTTAAATTCCTATTGCGAAATGTATGTATTTTAAGAATGAATTTAACAATTTTCAATTTAAATGAAATTTTAATTAAAATTATTAGTCTAAAATGTAATTGATCAAATAAATACATTTCGAATTAAGTTGAATATCATCAGTTAGACGTAGATCAATAAAATTTCACTTAACTTTAAAATCATTAAATTCATTCTTAAAATACATAATATAAGTTAATATAACCAATTTTAAATATTGCGAAATACAAAAATTTGGAATTTATTTATTTTAATAATAAACTTTTTAGGTATTGCAGCAGAGTGTTTTATTATTTGCGATATTTGCTGGAATATGCTTCTATCAGTGATAAAAAAGCTTTTTTAAAGTTTTTTTTACAGCCTTTCTGTCTAGTTTAAAATTTGGACTAATGTTATAATAGCATTTAGCAATTTATGTTTATTTTTTCTTTAATTAATCATTTTGAGCACCAATGGTCATAATAATGACTCCCATTCTATGTTAGATAGAAGTTCGAACTCATGACTAACCTTCTTGTAGTAGCATATGGTTTTTACTATTTTTTCCTGCTGGACTACTTGTGCTTGTGTTTTCTTTTATGGTGCGATTCTCTAAAAGTGTATGTTAAAATGTTACGCTACATTGATCGTTGCTTACATGGACATGTTAGATCGGCTTTAACATACGTCTTACATAAATGCCTCAAACGCGATTCTCTAAGACGCCATGTTAAACAGAATGTTAGTTTTACTACTTTACCGTATTTATGAATGAATGTTATGACGTCACTAATATTATGTTGTGTAGTTCAAACTGCGCAGACGCGGTTCATTTTATAACGGTCAAGACGAAGGTATTTTTTTAAATTCGACTTGTAGAAAACTTCGACTTAAAGAAGTTCGAGATATAGAAGTTCGACTGTATTTTAAAATTTTAATTGTTAACTTGAGAAGCATTAAAAAGCTCAAATTTATTATTGTATTTCTAGTTTTTAATGATAATAAATTATTTGATTAGGATTACATTTTTTAATTGAAAAACTTTAACAAACAGAGTATAAAATGAATATAAAAAATAGTAACTAAAAACTAAGTAGATAGTAATAATTATTTCTGATGTAATTATCTCTTGCGTTTCTTCCTAATTGTAATACGTTGTCACTTTCTGTTCCTGTAAATTAAAATATGTATCAATGTACATGCTTTATAAAAATTATTTATTATTCAAGTAAAGTGAGGTTAAATTTTCTATTGACTTATTATTATCCTACCGTGTTATATGTGCATCCATCACAATATTCGCAAATAACGGAATTATGATATTGTTTCCACTCATATTCACAAAATATCACTTCAAAAATTACTTTGAAAAGTTTTACAAACGAAAGTGTCAATTTATGGTAGGCGTGTCTTTCAATGTTAGCGCTAACGGCGACAAATATCTAGCCGTAAAATGTTAAGTATGTAGGCTAACATTTCAACCAAAATGTTAATAAAATGCTTAGAGAATAGCAAATTTTAACATTTATGTTATTTTCAGCGTAACATAGCTAAAATATGTTAAAAATCCTTAGAGAATCGCACCATTAGTATGTGTTAGTTTTATTCGTGGAATTTCTGAGCTCGGAATCCCGGTGTATATCGGTATATCTGTTGTGGATTTAAATTGTTAAGAAAGAAAGAACAAAAGAGAGAGAGAGAAAATCGATTCACCTTTTGGAGAATGGATTGTACGGATATGCAGAGAAGCAGATCATCTATATTCTGATTGAAAAAAAAATATAATCGAATTGAACATTTTTGTTGAACAATAAATTCAAAAAAACCCGTCAGATTATACATAGGGTTTAAGGGAGATTTTCCGAGTTTTTCCAATGAGTCCAATTTCAAGTTAGAATTCAAAAAGTAGATTAAATTTTTTTCGTTCATTTGTAAAATATTTCATGAAATATAAAAAAAATCACACACCACAAGAAACAGAAATACCATGAAGTACATATACATAAATATATTATTATTATGAGTCCAAATTTTAAAATGTAAATATTTGAAAGCTGAAAACATTTTACACCTATAATAATAATTAGTACGCTTCATAACCTAAAATATTCTCGGTTTTGTCTAAGCTGAACTTGTATTTATTCTTCCAAAATTTCATTTCATTTGTACAAATTAGAAGAAATTTTTCTTTCGCATAAATAATAACTATACTATATAATTTGCATAACCTTTGCAAAAAATTAAGTACAATAGCCAAGATAAATTTCATTTAAGCAAAACATGAATGCTTGTAGAAATACAATGATTCTTTCTAAAACAGGCTACTTAGCGTAATCCGTGAGGCGAAGAAGAAGAAGAACTTTAACTAAGAAAACTATGTTGAAATGAAAAGTTTTAACTGTAACTTCATTCACAACCTTGAAAACAACTAAAATTAATATTCATGATAATATATGAAGTAACTAATTTGAAATTGTTGTTAATTTTCTCGAGGTTCGGGATCAGCTCCTGATTTGGTAGAATTCTTTAATTAAAATTAAAATTTGATTTTTGAACTTGTTTTCTTTCAAAGAGTTAACTTTCAAAAACAATTTTAAGTTTGATCATATTTTTAGGTACACTGCTAAGCGATTTTGGAAAGTACCAATTATGGGTTTTTATTATTTCTTTTTTTATTTAAATATAAAACTAAATTGTTTAAACGATAGGTTTAATTCAGGTAGATAATTATAATATATTTAAAAAAAATCACATTTTGTTGGTAGTATTAGGAATTATATTTCTCATCTTGGCATTTAATGTGAAACTGCATAATTATATTGCCATTTAAAAATGTGTTGACGTTAAACTCAACGGTTAAACATTCAAAAGTTTGAATTGAGAATATTAATATAATAAAAACTGAATACTAAATTAGTTGCTATATAATACATTTTGATATCTTGTTTAACATAATCATTCACGAGCTTAATAATAATTGTTTAATTAAATTATAAATAAATAAATAAATAAAGAAAATTTATTGCAAAATTATCTAACTTACAAAGAAAAAAAATATACATACTTATCTGTGTATTATTATATCACAGTACCGTATACACGGCTCGTGCTCCTAATTTAACAATTAATAATAATTATTAATATTTTAAATTATACAAATAGATATTGATTGCACTGATATTTTAATGTATCTCCCACAATAAGGAGCGCACCCCCAAATATATTTTATAACATTGATTTTGATGCCGAAAGATATTATCAACTTACTCATGTCGTACTGTTTTGAAATGGGTTCCAAAAAATTGATTAGAAATAAAAAGTTTTGGGTGTACCCGTCATTGTCGGACTTACTGTATATTACGTAATATTTATATAGTTACCGTATTGCCAAAAATACCTTATTTGATTCTGACTAGAAAAGTTATATGAACAATACAATCTATTTCTAAATACAGTCTTCTACTTTACCTATGACTACAAAGTATTGGCAAATTAGGTACAAGAGTTTATAAATATGCACATATCTTCTATACCTACTAGATATTAACAACACTTATACTAGGTTTATACAAACTTTAATTTGTTGTAAAATTGTATCAAATATTTATAGATTGGTTAATACAGATTTTTGACAATAATATTATAAGAAAGTTTAATTAATATTAACTAAATTATAATTCACTGCCTTTCAAAGTATCACTCAAAAAAATTCATTTCACGTTGTTTCACCATAAATGTTCATTAAAAATTTATTTAGTTAGATAAGAAAATATTTCTATTACAGATTTAGTAGATTTTAAAGATAATTAAAAAAAACATTATTAATTACGCGTCTTTTATAGTTAGTTATTACAACATTGTCAATTTTAACACAAAACTGTAAGAAAACCTACCCACGAATAAATTTTAATGAACGCTTTTCGTGAAATACCTTGTATGTAATAGACTAACATTCGAAACAAGTTTTTATTTGCATGCACCTATACCTCGGTTAGTTAATACTCTTCGACGCCAATAGTTATATTATTAAACAAAACTTATTTTTTTTTAAATAATAAATTGTTGAATGTACGGAAATCATCATGTCGTTTGATATTAAAAATTACTACACTTTTGACACTTAATTTAATCGCGCTAAATTTGATTGGGGTTTAGAATTTTGCGGCTATATTAAAAATGTATAAATTCATAATAGTTATTTGTACAACTCGTGTTAGAAGTGATACTTTTTCACGAATGTGGAAATTTATTTGAGACAAGTCGAGCCAAATAAACCACATGAGTGAAAAAAGACACTTCTAGCACGAATTGTACACACTATTTTTTATACTTTTATCAAAAAAGACTTAAATTATATCCATAATTTAAAAAATTAATTTTATTTAAAGGTATGTACTTAAAGTTAAATATTAATAAGTTGGCTAATTTTAAGTAACCAAGGAAAAGTGTTTATTTATGTGCAATGAAAAAAAGTTACTTTTTTTCATTGTTTATTACTTTTTTTCACTGTGTCATGACAACGCATAAAAATAAAAAAAAGTGACACTTCTAACACCAATTTTGATCTTAAAAACTTAACTTTTTTTAATGAAAGTATAAAATAAATTTAAATAATACCTAATAGTTTTAAAGACCAGAATAATTTTTAGAATTTTTGCTAAAATTACTCCAAACAATGACTGGTCAATTTTCGGGAAAATATTTTATATGTTACATACATATTATGTGGATGTACGGGAATTAAAGTCGTTAATAAATTTAATAAATTAAATTATTGTTTGATGTTTTGCATGTTTTATTAATCTATTACTAGAGTTACCAAAAAGAAATATTATTATTGTTATTAAATGTTTGATGACAGCAGTAACCATTGCTGAAAGCTCATGAATAATTTCGTTTTATTGTTTATTAAACCTATTAATTTTGAAAATTTTAATTTAATACAAAACGAAATAGGAATAATTAATGAAAACCATCAAAACACAAGATATCGATGAACAATAGATAATAGGGTAAACTCAATTTAAAAGAAATACACGTGAGCTTTCGTAACTAATTTTCAGCAATGATAAGCGTGTCAAAAAGAAAAATCTTTGGCAAGTAGAAGGAACATGTGATGCAGTTCGATATCTTATGAGATCATTAAGATTCATCGCGTATAAAATTTATTACAAATGGGAAAAAGTACCAATAAAAGTGGTATTCTATATATACATTACTGTTGAATACTTACAATTCCGTATGTCATTACAGGTCAGGGTTCCTTATAGAGGAGAGTATGTTATATTATGTAGGTACGGCGATCATGCGATCTGACGATGCTTTGCAAGGATACTTTTTTAGACGATTGTTTTTTATTTTTAGCGGAATAATAATAGTTTAATATATTACACTAATTAAAAGCATGTTGATGATCATTTTCGCGATCTTCAGTCTTCCATGTAAGTTAAAAAATCAAGAAATTACCATTGCTCACCTGCTTACCATTAGGAATTCCGACGGTTTCAGATTTATTCATTGATATTACAAACCTTTAAGCACCTATTCGAAAAATTTTTTAATTATTTTTTTAGTAACCCCAGATAACACGTTCCTGTAATGTTGCCCAAATGTAAAAAATTTTTTTCTTTCAATACCTTGGTATATCTTTACTACTATTATTCCTCATTGCTTCATATTTTAATTTTCTTGTTATTTTTTGTTAAATATTTCTATTCTTGTGAATCAAATACCCGGAACGACAAACAAATTTATTCTAAACTAAATACAAACTCAAAAGATCAAAATCAAATACAAAATCAAAAGATTCGTAGATCATAATGGTGAAACTTTGAAGTAACAATATCAGTAAGTTAGAATCACCAAAAAAAGCACTAAACGGTTTTTAGAACTAAAATTCACAAAATCTTTACAAAAGACAATACTTCTTCCCCCGCTTCTTCCTTTTAATTTAGGATTTCGCCCATGATTACTATTACTGTATAAAATGAGCACTTGGCATTCCTGACATCATGAGCATTTATACTAAATAATACATTCTAGGGGGTCGTTAACCTTGCTAGATAAACATTTCACTGTTTAAAGTTTACGCGTGTACTTACGATTAGTTTAATAATATCGACTTTTAATTGGATTAATTCTCAAAATTTTGTTGTACATATTTCTGAACGAGTTATGATATTTGGAACTCAGCAATATATACAACAAAACTTTCAAAATTTTGAGGGTTAGTTAATTAGCCGATTAGGTGTCATATAGTAATGGAACAATGAAAAGTACGTAAGTAACTTTTTTGCTTTTTAATTTACTTTTCCTATGTAGGGCAAAGGGCCCGATGATAAAGAGAGATAAAATAACTAAAGTGATTGGCTAGCTGAAAGCTGTAACTAGCTTTCATTACAGTAAAAATAACCAAATTTTGACTTTATTTTAGGGCTTTAATTTTTTTTGTTTTAATTATAATATTAATTGTTTTTTTAAGTTTTACAGGTAGGTTAACTTGATGTATCTCCGTATCCACAAAATTAAATTAAAAATTTTATGAATTAAAATTTATAAAAATTCCAGAAAATTCCATATTGGTCCAATATGTACATATTAAAACATTAAATTGTAAATTAAATTTCAATTTATGAATGAATAGAATGCAAAACGTAAATTGGAATATCTTGGACCACTTGAGATGCGGAGTGAAAAATATGTACTGCTTCAACTAATAATTTAAGGCAAAATGAATAGAAGAAAAGGACCTGGTCGCCCCAGATTTTCATGGTTTAAAAACCTTAACCAATGGCATGGTAAAAGTACAATCTAGTTGTTTCGTACTGCCGTATCAAAAAGAAAAATTGCTATTCTGATCGCCAACCTCCGCTAGGAGAAGCATAAACACAGAAAAATGCATAGAAGTTTTTCCTTCTAACATTTAATTTTCGTTCCACTTCACATCGAAAACTTAAAAATAGAAATTTATCGCAGATATCAATAAAATCAATATTAATTGGTTAAGGGAGAAACGTGTTTCAAAAGCTACAAAATATACACAAATAACACAAATTTTGTGGATGAAGTTCTTTTCCTAAGATAGAATCATGTAATATCATAGAAGCCATATTCATAATTAAGCGATAATTGATTTACAAATTGAGGCAATGCCGAATATTTTCCAAAACACAAGAATATTAATGTTCATCTTTTACGACGAGCATTTTTTAAAACTCAAATAGCATTGAGACGGTCGTGGCCTAGTAGTTAGAGCGATCAACCAGTGATGTAAAGGCACCCGGTTCGATCCCGGGAGAAGTCTAAAAAGGAAAAATGTTCTTTCTGACTCTTTCTATCTATGATCGTCTCCCGTGCTTTGGAGGGCACGTAAAGCCGGCGGTCTCCTGAGTATCCGGTCTCCCTGAGACTGCCAGCATCAACAATGAAAAGGGTTACAGGCACATTCCCCAACCCGGCCTAAGAAACCGTAGGGTCTTAATGCTTAAACCTTTTTATTAGAGAAAGAGGTTCCAGTCCTGCAGTGGGCTGAAAAGGGCTGAAAGATGAGAAATAGCATTAAATCAAAATGGTGTTGCGGTAATCCTAAAATTTTGGCATTGAATTTTGTAAAACAAGGAATTCTATCTTGGTAAAAAGATTATCTTCCGCAAACGTTGTTTGTCTATATTTTTATGCTCTTCGATTGTTGCACCTCCTGTTAATAATATTTGTATTTTTAAAAAAAGGGCCCCTCTTAATAGGTAAAATAAATAAAAACCTAAAATAAAGTAATTTTGGTTAGTTTAGGAGAAAACAAAATTTCTCCTAAATTAATCTACCATCAATTTGGATAGTTCTATAAGCAGTAAATTGGTTCACTGGTTGTAATGTAGGTACTATATCAGAAGCAACCGTGTTAAAACAAATACAGTGCGTATAGCGCGATTAACCAAGTGTTAAAGTGAAAAGTGTTACAAATATTTTAAACCGTAATGTGTATTTTAAACTTTTTTATTATAAAGAAATGTCGTTTTAGTTAACTATTAAAATTTAAGTTTTGTTATTAATGTTGTATTATACAATAAATTAATATTATAGAATATGTTCATATAAATACGTGATACTCTGAAGCAATAATGGAATTAATAAATAAAAATTGAAAATAAAAAAGTAATTGTTTGTAAAAAGCAAAAATATGAAATAATACTTAGGTAAGTAGGTACATACATAATAATCAAAAATTTGCAAAACATAATAAATAACAGATAATTTGTCAATTAACTAAGGTAATTTCTTATGACTTTTACCTCGTTTAAACAGGTAAGCGTTTGTTCCAATCTGTTGCGGTGGAAACTGGTCAAGCGTAATGAGGATAAGAACCTAGTGGTGGTGCACCTAGATGAGGTCCAGGATGATGGCCTATTGCAGACGTTGTGGCAGCTATGTTTGAGTACAAATTTGCACTAGGATTACTCCAATATGATCCTGGTGAAGGGAAAATGGACGCTAAAAGAAAATGGTAAAATACGATTAGATAACAGGTAGGTATAACATTGATTTTTAAAAATATAAATTTTTTTGGTACATATAATGAGCGTATTAGTATATGAATATGTGTGCATTAATTATATTTTTGGTAGTTTTATACCACTAATAGTATGGTTCATCAATTTCGGGCTGTGCATTATTTTAGTGAAGGCAAGCTCAACTCTAATGTGCTCCCTCTCATCACAGCACGTTGAATTTATGTGGCGTGTTAATGCAATTCATTTGTCCCGTCGTCATAGTAAGGCAATTTGCAGTAATTTATAGGGTGTTTTGACGATATAATAATTTACAAAATACGCGTTTAATCCAAAAGATTCCTTTGTAAAATATTCGTATACAAATTAGCTACCCTATGTTTATTCAAAAACTCGAAAATGTTTGCTATTCAAATGTAGCTACTGCTGATGACAGATAACAAGTGTAGAAAACTTCTTGTATTGCTTCACACTTCCCCTTTTCACTATAAGAAAAGAAAAAAGCATTGACGAATATTAAAAGCTTGAAATATTGATGAAAGTACAAAATGTTATCGTATAAGTTTTAGAGAAATTTTCAAATTGGCCAACATACATATATATCCATTAATAACGATTTCTGATTTTCGCGTACGTAATAAAAGGCATTAGGGTAGTTTGTTAACAATATCCTTATTTGGGAGGGGTTGATTAAATGACGGGTAATGGTACTCTCAAGGGGAGAAACAATACACAATCAGTACATTACGTCATTAAAGGGACGCAAGTGTTGCTCTGTACGCGTTATAAGAGTCTCAGTTAATCCACTTGTGACATGCATATTAATTCTTATAAGATTGTGACATAAATATAAAATCCAATATTTCTGATGGAATCCAAATCTTAATTGTAACAATTATAAGTATATTATTGTACAATGTTTATAAAAAATTAATGTTATCTGAGATATGTATGGTAAGTAGATATCACTACATTATAGGTGAGGATTGAATACTAAATATCCACTCATTCACATGACGACTTTTAAATTTTAAATAAATTATAAAATTAAGGTAATATATAGTAGATAAATAATGTAATAAATGTTTATTAACTTGTGATATTATATTATAAGTATAAAATTTTTAAATATTAAAATTTATGAAATTTTAATTAAATATTAATTAGTGAATTAAATTTTTCCAAACTTACTTATTAGTCCTATGTGAACACGCATATTTCATGCTTTGGCAATCATCAGTTTGGAAAAATTTAATTCACTAATTAACATATTTAATTAAACTTTGTAACAGATATTTTTTAAAAACAATTTCTCTTACTATTTTTCAACATCATCCCCTTTTGGAACGCCCTATTTTTAAATGTATTTTACATTTATTTTTAATACTTAAAATTATTGGCAAATATTGAAATGTTATCAGCGAAGGTCAAGGCAAATTTTAATTGTGAGAAGTCGGGTTGTACGTTTCGCTAGCGAAATAACTTGAACATAGTTAGCGGTTTTTAATTAAGATTAATTAAATAATTTAATGATCCGACTACATTTTTGGATGCTGGTTCTGTTTATGTGGTGGCTTCATATAGTTGAAGCTGTATCATTTTGATTTAAAAAGTTTTAACTACTAGTGAGTTATAACGCCATGTGTGGCGTTTTATTATCGTTTTGATTTTGATGGTTAGCTGGTCAAATGGTGGAAGTTAATGGTTATTTTTGAATGGATAAAAGGTGCTTCTATTCTGGATGTTTGGGTATCCGTGGAGGCTTTGCTGTGAGCCCTTGCGGTGGAATATGTCGCGGTCGTCGTCGTTTTGACGGAGTAATTATATGGTCCACCGATTTGTCCGTCAAGATGTCCTTCCAATTTTTCCATTGGGCCGATTATGCCATTGATTACAGCTACCGATTTTCTTTTGTTTACTCTAAGTGTGTGTTTTATCTGCTTCAGGAGGGTTTATTACCTTGTATCGACCGATATCGGATGTGACCGTCGACATATTTTTGTTTCATAAATGTTCAAAGTTGCGGGTGATAACGAATTGCTTTGCGTTTAATGATTTTGATTATTAAAACGATTACATGTATTTCTCATGTGTTTAGTAAGATTTTGTGCGTTCTTTGGTTTTAAAATCTACACTAAGGTAATGTGCAGTCCGTGCAACAAACAGGAATATACAAGTTAGAAAGATCTCGATAACAAAGGACATTTTTGATAAGTGAGACGGTAACTTGTCCAAAACCGGATGAGTTTTGAACCTTGTAAGATCGTGCATACTTGTTATTCAATGATGAAATCCTGTAGGTATGTACAGTCCTTTTTGTGTCAACTGTTATTGTTTAGTCAACGGGCAGTTCTATGTTACATCGCAGCTAGTTTTAATTGTTTGTTTGTCCTCTCAGGGAATTCAAACTGTATTTTTGGTTTTGGTCCCTTTTCTATCCTTAATGGAAAGCAACATTGTTTGTTTAATTTTGGGAACGCTAGGTCTTCAGCTTGGAGTTCATTTTAACTTGCTATATTTTATGTTTTGTATGCCTCATATTCTGATAATTACACACGCCTTCCATTTTTTGGTGAGAAAAAATTAAAACCATAAGTTTTGTGGTTTATTGTTCATTCTTTAGATTACCTGTATGGTTTCACGGCTCTCGTATACCGTCGGAGCTTAACCAATGCAAGGGCAGGGATTAAACGATTTTTTTGCAAATAAGAGAACTCCTCTCTTGGTTTAATATTTTTCTCCAATCTAGTGGTTGGAAAAGGGGAAAAACTGTTATAACTTGAGAAAATTTTATACTTACTATATTATAAGATAATGTACAAATTAGACAAATTACAATTTCTAGTTTTTGTAAGAATACATTTTTTTTCCAAATCTTTATATTTTAAATTTGACAGTAACAAAAAGTTTGTATATTTATTGGAAAGAGCGTTAACAGAGAAAAGAGCGATTTTTGTCTTGATATATTAATTCTCGAGTTATAATAAATAATATTTCAAATGTTCATAATTCAACGAAATGAAACGCTGGTCAAAGTAATAAACCTGAATTCAAAAGTACACTGTTTCCTATAGAAATGGCTTTAGCAAACGAAATAGCACAAAAATGCAAATAATTTAAGGTGAGAATGAATTAAGTCGAATTCCTAATAAGGCCACAATTCAAATTTGAAAATTATAATTTTCCCATAAGAAATACATGGTATAATAACTACTAAGGTAGGATATGCCTGCTGTTCTGCGCATATTACTACCACAGATGACGTTACTGCACAAATTTGAACGATTTTAATACCAATTAGTAGGATAAGCCTTCCGTTCTGCGCATGTTAATACTCACAGATGACGTCACCGCGCAAATTTGAACGCTTTTAGAACACTTGGATATCCTACCTTATTAGTTATTATACCATGTAAGAAATACATACTATAAGTGTATTATTACGAGATATTACGTCATTAGAATCTGCATTCTATCACCCGTCTGTGTGCTGTAGGTGGGTCGACAGTGACCAGCGATGGAGCTACCAGTCGCTCGCTGAGATCCGTCGGGTTAACATTCACACTTTGCCGAGTTGAACCGTTCTTGGTGGATGTTTTTAACGAGTAAAGCGTTGGTCAAAACGGCTTGTAGCGGCCGTAGCGGAGCAAAGCCAAGGCTGCGGAAAGTCGGCTTTGACAAACGCAAGTACGGCAGACTCGGATTTCCTCTAAAAGTGTATTTTTCCAAAATTTGTGAACCGACCACATATTTTATATTTTATTTGTTAATTTGACTCCCATCTTTTATAATTCGTTGTAAAAATCGAGATTCGGGTATCTTTCCTGTCACCATAACTTATTTTAATTTTGGAGGAAGGGTTATAGTTCAAAAGAGCTAATGAAATCCGTCGGGTCAACATTCACATCTTTAGCCGTTTTCAAGTTGGACCGTTCATTGGTGAGATTTTTTTAACAGGTAACCGTTTGTTCCAATCTGTTGCGGTGGAAACTGGTCAAGCGTAATGAGGATAAGAACCTAGTGGTGGTGCACCTAGATGAGGTCCAGGATGATGGCCTATTGCAGACGTTGTGGCAGCTATGTTTGAGTACAAATTTGCACTAGGATTACTCCAATATGATCCTGGTGAAGGGAAAATGGACGCTAAAAGAAAATTGTAAAATACGATTAGATAACAGGTAGGTTTTGATTTTTAAAAATATAAATTTTTTCGGTACATACATATAATGGGTATTTAGTATATGAATATGTGTGCATTAATTATATTTTTGGTAGTTTTATACCACTAATAGTATGGTTCATCATTTTCGGGCTGTGCATTATTTTAGTGAAGGCAAGCTCAACTCTAATGTGCTCCCTCTCATCACAGCACGTTGAATTTATGTGGCGTGTTAATGCAATTCATTTGTCCCGTCGTCATAGTAAGGCAATTTGCAGTAATTTATAGGGTGTTTTGACGATATAATAATTTACAAAATACGCGTTTAATCCAAAAGATTCCTTTGTAAAATATTCGTATACAAATTAGCTACCCTATGTTTATTCAAAAACTCGAAAATGTTTGCTATTCAAATGTAGCTACTGCTGATGACAGATAACAAGTGTAGAAAACTTCTTGTATTGCTTCACACTTCCCCTTTTCACTATAAGAAAAGAAAAAAGCATTGACGAATATTAAAAGCTTGAAATATTGATGAAAGTACAAAATGTTATCGTATAAGTTTTAGAGAAATTTTCAAATTGGCCAACATACATATATATCCATTAATAACGATTTCTGATTTTCGCGTACGTAATAAAAGGCATTAGGGTAGTTTGTTAACAATATCCTTATTTGGGAGGGGTTGATTAAATGACGGGTAATGGTACTCTCAAGGGGAGAAACAATACACAATCAGTACATTACGTCATTAAAGGGACGCAAGTGTTGCTCTGTACGCGTTATAAGAGTCTCAGTTAATCCACTTGTGACATGCATATTAATTCTTATAAGATTTTGACATAAATATAAAATCCAATATTTCAGATGGAATCCTAATCTTAATTGTAACAATTATATGTATAATATTGTGCAATGTTTATAAAAAATTAATGTTATCTGAGATATGTATGGTAAGTAGATATCATTACATTATAGGTGAGGATTAAATACCAAATATCCACTCATTCACATAACGACTTTTAAATTTTAAATAAAATATAAAATTAAGGTAATATATAGTATATAAATAATGTAATACATGTTTATTAACTTGTGATATTATATTATAAGTATAAAATTTTAAATATTAAAATTTTAAATTTTAATTAAAATTAATTGGTTAAATTTTTCCCAAATTATTATTAGCCTATGTAAACAGCATATCTCATTTTGGAATCATAGTTTGGAAAATTTAATTCACTAATTAACAATTTAATTAAACTTGTAACATATTTTTAAAAACAATTTTTTACTATAATTAAATCATCCTTTTGAACCCGCTCTATTTTTGGATTTCATTTATTTTAATACAAAATTATTGGTAAATATTGCAATGTTATCGGGAAGGTAACAAATTTTAATTTGAGAAGTTTTAACGTTCCCTAGCGAAATAACGAATATAGTGTTAACGGTTTTAATTACGTTTAATAATTTAATGATCCGTACATATGCTGGTTCTGTCCATGGTGGAAGCTTCAATGGTTGAAGTTTTTTAATTTGAAAAGTTTTACTACTAGTGAGTTATAACGTATGTGGAGGTTTCATTATGTTTTGATTTTGATGGTTAGCTGGTCAAATGGTGGAAGTTAATCGTTATTTTGAATGGATAAAAGTGCTTCTACTGGATTTTGTTCCGTGGAGGGTTTGCTGTGACCCTGCGGGGGAAATTATGTCCGGTGTTCGTCGTTTTGACGGAGTAATTATATGGTCCCTGATTTGTCCGTCAAGGTGTTTAAATTATTCCCTGGGCCGATTATGCCATTGTTACAGCTACCGATATTTTTTGTTTACTAAGTTGTGTCTAATCTGCTTCAGGAGTTTATTACTTGGAGACCGTTTATCGATGTGACCGTCGACATTTTTTTTAAAAGTTCTAAAAAATTGTTTGCGTTCAATGATTTGATTTTAAAGATCTACATGGTATTCTCAGTCCGTTTAAAAATTGGATTCTGGTTGAAAATCTCGATAACGAAGGCATTTTTGATAAAACGGAACTTGTCAACGGATTTTTGAAACCTTGTAAGATAGTGTTTTCATGATAAGTAGGTATTTACAGTCATTTTTATTCGATGTAATCTGTAGTCAACGGGCAGTTCTATGTTACATCGCAGCGAGTTTTAATAATTGTTTGTTTTTTCTCTCAGGGAATTCAAACTGTATTTTTGGTTTTGGTTCCTTTTATATCCTTAATGGAAAGCAACATTGTTTGTTTAATTTTGGAAACGCTAGGTCTTCAGCTTGGAGTTCATTTTAACTTACTATATTTTATGTTTTGTATGCCTCATATTCTGATAATTACACACGCCTTCCATTTTTTGGTGAGAATAAATTAAAACCATAAATTTGTGTTTTATTATTCATTCTTTACAGTACCTATATGGTTTTACGGCCCTCGCATACCGTCGGAGCTTAGCCAATGCAAGGGCAGGGGTAGCAATGCAAGGCAAATTAAACAATTTTTTGCAAACAAGGGAACTCCTCCCTTGGTTTAATATTTTTCTCCAATCTAGTGGTTGGAAAAGAGGAAAAACTGTTATAACTTGTGAAAATTTTATACTTACTATATTATAAGATAATATACAAATTAGACAAATTACAATTTCTAGTTTTGAAAGGGAATACATTTTTTCCAAATCTTTATATTTTAAATTTGACAGTAACAAAAAGTTAGTACTATATTTATTGGAAACAGCGTTAACAGAGAAAAGAGCGATTTTGTCTCGATTAAAACCATAATTTTGTGTTTTATTATTCATTCTTTAGATTACCTGTATGGTTTTACGGCCTCGCATACCGTCGGAGCTTAGCCAATGCAAGGGCAGGGATTAAACAATTTTTTGCAAACAAGGGAACTCCTCCCTTGGTTTAATATTTTTCTCCAATCTAGTGGTTGGAAAAGAGGAAAAACTGTTATAACTTGTGAAAATTTTATACTTACTATATTATAAGATAATATACAAATTAGACAAATTACAATTTCTAGTTTTTGTAAGGATACATTTTTTTCCAAATCTTTATATTTTAAATTTGACAGTAACAAAAGTTTATATATTTATTGAAAGAGCGTTAATAGAGAAAAGAGCGATTTTGTCTTGATATATTAATTCTCGAGTTATAATAAATAATATTTCAAATGTTCATAATTTAACAAAATGAAACGCGGGTCAAAGTAATAAACTTGAACTCAAAAATACACTGTTTCCTGTAGAAATGGCTTTACCAAACTAAATAGTACAAAAATGCAAATCATTTAAGGTGAGGATGAATTAAGTCAAACTTCTAATAAAGCCACAATTCAAATTTGAAAATTACAATTTTCCCATAAGAAATACATGGTATAATAACTACTAAGGTAGGATATGCCTGCTGTTCTGCGCATATTACTACTCACAGATGACGTTACTGCACAAATTTGAACGATTTTAATACCAATTAGTAGGATAAGCCTTCCGTTCTGCGCATGTTAATACTCACAGATGACGTCACCGCGCAAATTTGAACGCTTTTAGAACACTTGGATATCCTACCTTATTAGTTATTATACCATGTAAGAAATACATATAAGAGTAATATTACGAGATATTACGTCATTAGAGTTGGCATTCTATCACCCGTCCGTGTGCTGTGGTGGGTCGACAGTGATCAGCGGTGGAGTTACCAGTCGCTCGCTGAGATCCGTCGGGTTAACATTCACACTTTTCCGAGTTGGACCGTTCTTGGTGGATGTTTTTAACGAGTAAAGCGTTTGTCAAAACGGCTTATAGTGACCGTAGCAAAGCGGAGCGAAGGCTGCGGAAAGTCGGTTTTGACAAACGCAAGTACGGCAAGACTCGGATTCACTCTAAAAGTGTATTTTTCCAAAATTTGTGAACCGACCACAGATTCTATATTTTTATTTGTTAATTTGATCCCCATCTTTCATAATTCGTTATAAAAATCGAAATTCGAGTATCTTTCCTGTCACCACAACTTATTTTAATTTCGGAGGAAGGATTACAGTTCAAAAGAGCCAATGAAAAATTGAATTTAAAATTAATTTTTGAAGCCGTTTTTTCCAAAATTTGTGGACCTATCGCAAATTTAATTTTTTTTGTACGCTAATTCGACTCTCATCTTTCATAATCCATTTGAAAAATGGTCAAAATCGAAGTTCAGGTTTATTACCGTCCCTAAAACGCTATTGATAAAATAGTACAATTTTGTTTAAATTACTTTTTTGCTTTCTTTTAACTACATTAACACTGCTGTGCATAACAATTGTATTGTTGAACCGGCAATAAATATTTAATTAAAAAAAATATATAAAATAATAATAATTTTTTTTCAAATGTTATTTCATAATTATTTTCGTTTTCTTTGTAAAAATTCTGTAAAAACCCAGAACAAATTCTTATCACAAATTGTGCTCTATTTTAATTTCAAAATTCTAGTTGATTTTTAATATTGAACCGAAATTTAGGATTCTTATTTATTCATGTTTAAAGTATGTAACACGTAAAATTTCTGCAAATCATTTGATATTGCAACGTTGTAATTATATGTTTATAAACATGATTTTATAAATAAAATGGACAAAAATTGGTCAAATAAAATTAAAATTTTTCTCAATATTAATTTCTAGTAGGAAGTTACGTTTTAAGACGAACAGAAAAATGTGTGTTATTTTATCAATATCATTTGGTTCATTGAGTTAGGGTATTGGTTATTTTAGATTCAACATTTTTTAAAATTTGTAACCCTAGAATAGATGGAAGGAAAATTTAAAAATATTATTAAAGTTTTTCCCAACACATATTAAACAATTGTCAAAATTTAAATGGATTGTGCAAATGAGATGAATATTTGGCACGGAATGACCCAGGTACTTATTAAAAAATATTATATGGTGGAGAATTATTACAACTACAACTTGATTTCAATTAGTAATCCATCATCAAATTTTGATTTGTAGGGAAAATAGTATATTATACACCAAGGTAGTGAAGATAGTGTTATAACCCTAGCGCCAGATTAAATCCCAGGTGCGTAGCACCGCGGATTTAAGCGCGCGGGTTATAACACGCTTCACTACCGTGGTTTATATACAATTTTTCCACTACTAGGATTGTTTACTCTTATAATAATAATTGTTAATGAATAAAGTAAATCGTTTTAATTACAGCTGTCCCTCGATAATCCGACACTTTTTAATCCGACGTACTCGGTAGTCCGACGCGCTACAGGCAGCAACATGCATCTCCCTCCCATCGCATTTCTTATGCCCACCTTATTTCTTTTAAAACTTACATGTACATACTGTCATTTTGTATCCTGGTATTAATAAATTACATGTACCTTTACTGTTTCTTCCTTTTTTTTAACTTCATTGTGTTCAAACGCATTAAGAATAAAACATCTTTGATATGTAATATGACATTTTGGTAATCCGACATTTTCGGTAATCCGACACCTCTCGGTCCCTTAACTGTCGGATTATCGGGGACAACTGTATTTATTTCAAATTATAAAACAAATGATAGTTTTTTGTTTTGATGTTGACACTTGCTTGAAAATGTTTAATTAATTATGACATAAAGGTTACATTAAATATCGAATAAAAACTAGTGAACGTGGAATACAAAGTATATAGATGTTGACGAAAACTATTTTGTCAAAAAATGTACTATTTGTAACGATAATTGATTGTAATAATTATTAATAATCGATTTATAAAGTTTCCAGTTTCAGCTGTCATAATTCGTTTTCTCATTTCGCCTAATTGCTAAACGTCACAAAATTCCAATTTAATCAACATTTTAAATATCAAATTAATCTTATTTATAGACCGACTTTAATTATTTAAACACTATTGATAGCATTTCTTGGTTATGCTAATTCGTTTTACACATAAATTTTCTTTCAAAATGGTCCGAAGTTTCCGGAAAACGCATTTATGTTCATTATTAACCTCAGGTGAATAATAAAATATTTTAATAAAATAATAAAATAAAATATTATTCACCTCAGGTGACAGAAGGCGTGGTTCACAGTTCGATCACTTACGTTGAAATGATAGTGTTTATGGCTAGTAGTGGAAAAAGTTATTACTACCCGTATCTATAGTTTTTTAATTGTTCGGAGAGATATGTTTTCACTTCCCAATCTATCAATAAGTAATAAAAAGTCTAGCAAAAATTTTTTATACAGCGAAATCTTACCTGTCGAATTAGGTATTCCAGTATGTGGAGTCATAAAGGACCCAAGTTTTGCACTATGATGGTGATACGAACTCATAAATAATTCACTCTGGTACTTGTAGCTTGCATCGCTGGTAGCTGGTTGAGTGGCTGCTGCTAATCCTTGAAAATCAAATTTGTAGGCGTAACGTTTACCATGTACTTTTGTCATTATATTCTTGTCGTAATAATATCTAAATAAAAATAAAAATAAAAGTTAGTATTTCTATTACAAAAACCCATTTTATTTTTTGTATGTACATAATTAGGTACAATTACCGCAACATTTAGGGAACTACTAGTATAAAATTAGTTCGATATAATACGTATAATAATGTGTTATCGATACTTTATGCAATTTAGGTAGTTTTGCATAGGTACAAGTACACCTTACTTTTTGGGTAGGCATGAATATAATGTCTTCTTTCAGCCCTGCAAGACTGGAGCCTCTTTCTCTAAGAGAAAGGTTTAAGCATTAAGACCCCACGGTTGCTAAGATCGGGTTGGAGAATGCGCCTGTAACCCTTTTCATTGTTGATGTTGGAAGTCATCAACTCAGGGGACCGCCGGCTTTACGTGCACTCCGAAGCACGGGAGACGGTCATAGATAGAAAGAGAGTCAGAAAGAAAATTTTCTTTTCTAGACTCCTCCGGGATGGAACAGGGTGCCTTTGCGTCAGTAGTTGATCGCTCTAACAACTAGGCCAAGACCGTCTCTGAATATAATGTAAATACATCAATTCCACTTATATTATAAAAATAGGCAAAGTTCACACAAAACTTAAAAAATTGTGGTTGCTTACATTTTAATGAACTTATAAAAAATTACATAATAATACTGGGGCGGCATAGTAAAAAAAATTGTGCATTTTATGAGAAAAGCATAACATTTTTATCACTTTGGTAAAAGAATTGGTACATTATCTAAAATGATTTTAAGATATTGGGTACTTTATATTGCGCATGCGTGATTTGTGCGATTTTTTAAAATTCTGTATATAGGTTATTTTACGCCAAATCGGTCAAGTTTCCGAAGAACCCCGCAATTCGCCTCAAAAATTTTAGGAGTATTTTTTTGTTATTAGTTGATTTAGTCGTTTTTGGCGGAGATATGATTTTTTGAATTTGAGGGTTGTGTCAAAAATCTTTAAAATTTTTCAGAAAAATATGTTTTTGACGTCGTTGCTCAAACTTTTTTCTAATTTTAATAATTTTTTCGAAAAGAGGGTGAAAAAATACGCCGGAAATAATGTTCAAAAAATTGATATCAAAATGATATAAACAAAAGTTCATTAAATTAATAATTGAGAAAGCTGTAAAAATCGTAGAAAATTTTAAAAATTGCAAATGTTTTGAAAATAGTTGGTTTTACAAAAAAATATTAAATAGACAAATTGCTTGTCGTTAAATTTTATTTTTAATGCATACATTTCCAAAAAAAATTTTGTTTTTTAACGAAGATATCGGCATTCTACATGATGGCGTATTTCTAATTGTTTTCCTCTGCGTTTAAATGAGAGCACCAATAAAATGATCGCATTATTTTATTGCCGTTTTTTTTCAAAATTTGTAGACCGAACACAAACTTATTGCGATCAGTGTTGATTAACTCTCACTGTAATTTGAAATAAGGCATTGCACTTGGATACAATATTGCTCTGTCATAAATATTTGTCTTTGGGAAGACGCTTTTAATCCATGACGCCTTTCTGGTAATATTCACATTTGAATCGAAACGGATAAAGTCATTTTTTAACCTCTTAAAAGTAAGTTTTAGTCGATACTAGCCTAAAACGGTATTTGGACCCTCCTCTAAGATTTTCCAGTTTTCTTTGTTTTCTGTTCTTTGAATTCAGTTGTACTTCATGAATCTTTTCAAATCATTCTTTATAGATTATCTATTGCTTATCCATAGATTATCTTGCATTCTAGCTAGGTGTCCAACCGGGTTCTATTTTAACATACACTCCTGTACATACAATGTACATACATATGTATTATGTACGTTACTTTGGACGTTGTCTAGAATTTTTGCGATGGGTATTTGATTCCGCATCGCTACACTAATAATACCTCTTTCCAATTGCGCTTTATACGACTTGAAAATTCTTTACTATACCGTTATTTAGAGCCCATTTTTGAGTACCATAAGTTAGTACCGGTAATACGTAGCGATCAGTGTTTAGTATGTAAGATTTCAAAACTTGTTTGCAGTTTACCAAATGCTGTCCACGCAAGAGATATTCTTCTGCATATTAGGCCGGCTTCTTTAAAATTCATCCTTCTTCTAGTATTTTTTTAATTTGCCGATTACTGTAATTTCTGATATCCAACTGTATCTTCTTCTTTATTGTTTTTTTCTTTTAATGATTAAATCAATTGTATCTTAGTGGCTGTCGTTTCTTATTCCTTATTCACGGTGTTTTTATGATTTCAGTAAGCATCGCGTTACTTTTGAATTTCAAGAATCCAAATTTAAACTGTTTGTATCACTTGCTTTAAACTTTTGTTGTCGTTGTAACAGTTCTTGGGAACGAAGTTGCAAAAACAGATTTCAATTTTTCCATGTAAAATTTTCCTTTTCTAGTTTGAATGAATTTTTTTCTATTGTTGTGTGAATATAGTATATGTTACGAACAAAGTTTGAAATTGTGCAATGTCGACTTTTTAATGTATCTTTTTATTTTCTAAAATTAACAATAACTTAGAATTGAAGTATTTATAAAACAAAAAATTAATATGAGATTAATAAATATTATATTACAATGTAAGTTTAAATAAAATTAAGAAAAGATAAAATTTTTATTATAAAATAAATAAAATTAAAACTACAAAATTTCAGTATGTAAAATTTAATATACTGAAAATTCCTGTCCTGATTTCTTGTGTATCGTACATAGTATCTTCATAACTCCGAAGCTTGTCGCTGATTTGAAATAGTTGGGAAAACACTGGCTTAGAAGGACGAAAATGGATTATTTATTTTAAGATAAGTTTGGATATGCTTAATATCATAAAATCAATTAGATTAAATTGGAATTGTACCAAATTATAAAGTAAAGAAAAATTTGACTGAATTTGAAAATTTATGAGTAAACGTGGATACAATGAAAATGGATGAGTAAGATGAGCGTTGAAAGGAGAATTAATCACGAAGATCTCATCATGGATCGGCTTTGGTTTGAATATTTATTACATTTTCATAAAATTTTGATTAATGGTTTAAGTTAAAAACATAATAATATTATTTTAAATGACATATTGTATTATTATTAAAACTAGCAGGTAAAATCGGCCTTTCGGCCGATTTCACTTGCTAACTCTGCGAGGCGCCGACCTGCGGTCGGCTCGCCTTCGGCCGCGCGGTTTTTCTTGACGTATTACTTTTTTTACACTATATTTTTGGTTTGTATTTGGTGGTTTCACTTTAAAGAATTTCTTCATGGTAACAGAACGTAATGTAGTATTGGAAAATACTTTTACGACAATGATGTGACATGTGATTAACTTTCGAATCATGCAAATTTTTTAATCTCTCCAAATCCCAAACAAATTTTCTTGACAACGTAGTGACATCTCGTGGAATTCAGTCAAGTAATTGGCAATTGTTTATTTCCTTAATTTGCTACAAAAATTTTCATAAATTCTAATGAAAAAGGAAAAGCCGTTTTGTAAGACTTTTAGAAATTAAAAATATTTTTCTTCTTACTAACCGACCAATATTTAATTTGAAAACGGCTGCATATGCCTCTAACCGAATAGGATTTTTTATATATCATAGGTTTTTTTTCGTAAATCCACCGTTGAAGGTGCGAAGAAAAGTTTTCAAGGGTTACACACCCTTACGATTTTCTCGTCAAAAATAAAATTTATTTAATTTTGAATCAAGCGGATTTATTTATTTCTACTAATACTAAACATTTTGCATTAAAATATTTTATAAATTTCTTTTCCGTTCGCTCACAAAGTTGGCCCAACTATGTTTAATTTATAAAATATTGCCAAAATAAGGTTTCTATCCGATTTTATGGGCGGAATTAGTAGAAAAACTTTATAATTTAGTTATGCCAGCTTACGTAAAATAGAAAATCTCCTTTTGAAATTATTTGCATCCTTGCTAGTAACATCGGCTGTGTTCAGGCGATGGTCGTCAAAATATTTTTTCCAAATTTTTGAAAATTAAGTATTTTTTTTTCTTCGGCACACACTTGCACAACTAAATCGAAAAGGTGCTATAACATTTTTCGAAAATCAATCCTATTACGTACAAAACTGATGAGTTTGTTTTCATCTAAAACGCTCCAGTTTGTATCCAAAATTTTGAAGTCTGCAGTTTTATTTTGATGAATACATAATGTACAATTACCGCAACATTTAGGACTTGATAAAGTAGCTGGTTGAGTGGCTGCTGCTAATCCTTGAAAATCGAATTTGTAGGCGTAACGTTTACCATGTACTTTTGTCATTATATTCTTGTCGTAATAATATCTAAATAAAAATAAAAATAAAAGTTAGTATTTCTATTACAAAAACCCATTTTATTTTTTGTATGTACATAATTATGTAGGTACAATTACCGCAACATTTAGAGAACTACTAGTATAAAATTAGTTCGATATAATAAGTATGTATAATAATATGTTACCGATATTTTATGCAATTTAGGTAGTATTCCATAGGTTCCCTTTTTGGGTAGGCATGAATATAATATGAATTATATAATGTAAATACATCAATTCCACTTATATTATAAAAATAGTTCACCCAAAACTTAAAAATTGTGGTTGCTTACATTTTAATGAACTTATAAAAATTACATAATACTGGGGCGGCATAGTAAAAAATTGTGCATTTTATGATAAATGCATAAAATCTTTATCACTTTGGTAAAAGAATTGGTAGGTACATTATATAAAATGATTTTAAGATATTGAGCACTTTATATTGCGCATGCGTGAGATTTGCGAGTTTTTTAAAGTTCTATATATGGTATGTATTTCACGCCAAATCGGCCAAGTTTCGGAAGAACCCCGCAATTCGGTTCAAAAATTTTAGGAGTATTTTTTTGGTTATTAGTTGATTTAGTCGTTTTTGGCGGAGATATAATTTTTGAATTTGAGGGTTGCCTCAAAATTTTGAAATTTTTCAAAAAATGAGTTTTGACATCGTTGCTCAAACTTTATTCTAATTTTAATAATTTTTTCGGAAAGAGGATGAAAAAATACGCCGGAAATAATGTTCAAAAAATTGATATCAAAATGATTTAAACAAAAGTTCCATTAAATTAATAATTGAGAAAGCTGTAAAAATTGTAGAAAATCTTAAAAATTGCAAATGTTTTGAAAATAGTTGGTTCTACAAAAATATATGAAATAGACAAATTCCTTGTCCGTTTGTTTTATTTTATTTTGTTTTATTTTTAATGCATACATTTCCAAAAAAAATTTGATTTTTTTAACGAAGAATTCGGCATTCTACATGATGGCGTATTTCTAATTGTTTTCCTCAGCGTTTGAATGAGGGAACCAATAAAATGATCGCATTATTTTATTGCCGTTTTTTTCAAAATTTGTAGACCGAACACAAACTTATTGCGATCAGTGTTGATTAACTCTCACCGTAATTTGAAATAAGGTCATGCATTGGATACAATATTGCTCTGTCATAAATATTTGTCTTTGGGAAGACGCTTTTTAATCCATGAAGCTTTTCTGGTAATATTCACATTTGAATCGAAACGGATGGAGTCATTTTTTTAACCTCTTAAAAGTAAGTTTTAGTCGATACTAGCCTAAAACGGTATTTGGACCCTCCTCTAAGATTTTCCAGTTTTCTTTATTTTCTGTTCTTTGAATTCAGTTGTACCCCATGAATCTTTTCAAATCATTCGTCATAGATTATCTATTGCTTATCCATAGATTATCTTGCATTCTAGCTAGGTGTCCCACCCTGTTCTATCTTAACATACACTCCTGTACATACAATGTATGTATTATGTACGTTACTTTGGATGTTATCTAGAATTTTTGTGTTGGGTATTTGATCTCGCATCGCTACACTAAAAATACCTCCATCCATTGCGCTTTATACGACTTTAAAATTCTTTACTATACCGTTATTTAGAACCCATTTTTTAGTACCATAAGTTAGTACCGGTAATACGTAGCGTAGTGTTCGATATGTAAGATTTCAAAACTTGTTTGCAGTTTACCAAATGTATCCAACTGTATCTTCTTCTTTATTGTTTTTTTTTCTTTTAATCATTAAATCAATTGTATCTTAGTGGCTGTCGTTTCTTATTCCTTATTCACCGTGTTTTTTATGATTTCAGTAAGCATCGCGTTACTTTTGAATTTCAAGAATTCAAATCTAAACTGTTTGTATCACTAGCTTTAAACTTTTGTTGTTGTTGTAATAGTTCTTGGGAACAAAGTTGCAAGAACAGATTTCAATTTTTCCATGAAAAATTATCCTTTTCTAGTTTGAATGAATTTTTTTTTCTATTTTTGTGTGGATATTTATGTTACGAACAAAGTTTGAAATTGTGCAATGTCGACTTTTTAATGTATCTTTTTATTTTCTAAAATTAACAATAACTTAGAATTGAAGTATTTTAAAAATTAAAAAATTAATATGAGATTAATAATGAAAATGGTTGGGAAAACACTGGCTTAGAAGAACGAAAATAGATTATTCATTTTCAGATAAGTTTGGATATGCTTAATATCATAAAATCAATTAGGTTAAATTGGAATTGTACCAAATTATAAAGTAAACAAAAATTTGACTGAATTTGGAAATTTATGAGTAAAGATGGATACAATGAAAATGGATGAGTAAGATGAGCGTTGAAAGGAGAATTAATCATGAAGATCTCATCATGGATCGGCTTTGGTTTGAATATTTATTACATTTTCATAAAATTTTGATTAATGGTTTAAGTTAAAAACATAATAATATTATTTTAAATGACATATTGTATTATTATTAAAACATGACAGTAATAATACGTTTTTAACCATTTAGTAAGTTCTATTCAAAATTAAAAAGAACAATACATTCAAGGAAGTCTTTTGACATAATCTTTAATTGTCTAAAATTTAACGACAACACATAATACAAAAAAAGTCGTATTAATAATTATTTATAACGTTTCATTAACAATCATTTTAGTGAAGAGAATTACGCGTTAGGCAAGGTGTCACTGAGATGGGTAGCCAGATCGAGAATACGTGAAATGGTACCTTCCGTCCTCCGCGAAATTGAAGGTACAGACGTTAGATAAGTATTTTTTACACGTATTTATAAAAAAAATAATTAAAAACTTTTCAATATTAGTAATATTACAGAATTAAGCATTATTAACTAAAAAAATATTGTCAAAAAATTAAAAATGTAAATTGGAAAGATTTGTCTTAATTAATTTAACTTGGCTACTAATAAAATTAATTCTTAAAAAATAGAATTTTTGTTTTTGTTACTATTGATGAAGATACAAACTAAGTAAGTTAATGTATTTGCAGAAATTTGTATATTATGCAGATAGGCATCTACACTATTTTTTTAATAGAATAATATAAAGTAAATTTTTATTTTGTGAAATAATCGATTCTATTGCGTGGTTTTGATAAAAAATATTTCTATACTCGAAATTCAGTTATATACCTATTAATAATTCATCAAATGTACAATCACGTTTTGCAATAGAAAAATTGACGAACCAACTGCATTAAGCGATATCGGCCACTAATTGCTACAAATGAACATAGCAATGGGATTACCCAACCCCTGTTTCGACTCAACCTTTGACTTGATTATTGCACAACGGTTCAGATAAATGTTGGAATTCAATGTGAACAAAAAAAGCATAGACTTGAATTGAATTGCTGTAATATGACAAATGTTATTTGCCCCTGAATCGAACCGAAATAGAAGTTTTTATTCGGTCAAAATGTTCAAGATTGCTTTGCTATTACTTTTTACTAATAATTTTACAAACAGAAATGCTATACTTTTTCATATAGTATTTATGTTATACATAGTACATATTATATCAACCAACTATAGTACATTTACCTAATACCAACATTGCATTTAATTTTAATTAAACAAAGTTTAATCACACAAAAAATATTTTTATTTGGATTACCTTAAAGCTCTGGATAATTTATCGTAGTTCATATTTGGTTTAGATTTGCGTTCACCCCATCTACGGGCTACTTCGTCCGGGTCTGTCAATTTAAATTCTCCATTTGTTCCTTCCCATGTTATGCAAGCAGCGTTTGAAGAATCACTAAGTAGCTCTAATAAAAAATTGCCATAGTTGTATTTGACCTGAACCTAAAATAAAGTAATTAAGTTTTAAATTTCTAAATTATAATAATAATGCACATAAAAAGAAAAACTTTTTAATTAGTTTTTATTATTTAAAAACAGGACGATAGGTTATAATTTATTATCCTAGGTAATAATTTTATGTGGTATATCTATCATGATCTATCATTATTTTTTTAGGTGTACCAGGTCGGCTGAAAAGTTTGTATCGTTTCTAAGAGAGGGCGACACTAGAATTTATTTCATATGATTTTCAGTGAGAACTAACCTTTAAACGATACGTGTCAAAATTTTACAGCGATCGGACAATTGGTTCGTGAGTAAAGCAACTTTTGTTATTGGAAAAGAAATGGATAAAAAGAAATTTGTGTGTTAATAAAACATTATTTTTTAATGGGAAAAAATAGTGCTGGAACAAAAAACTTGGCTTGATAAGTATTATCCGGACTCTGCTCAAGCGGAAGCAACCACTCGTAAGTGGTTTGCTAAATTCCGTACAAGTCATATGAACGTCGAAGATGATGAGCGCAGTGGACGTTTAAAAGAGGCTGTTACAGACAAAACATAAAAAAAATCTACAAAATAATTTTGAGTGTCCGTAAAGTGAAGTTGATCGAGATAGCTGAGACTCTAAAGATATCAAAAGAACGTGTTGGACATATCGTGCATGAATATTTGGGCATGCGAAAGCTCTGTGCAAAGTGGGTACCGCGTGAGCTCACAGTCGATCAAAAACAACAACGTGTTGATGGTTCGGAGCAGTGTTTGGAGCTGTTCAACCGCAATAAAACCAATTTTTGTTGACAAATGAAAATGATCCATACCACACTCAGATCCCAGGATCGTTTTAGGAAAAACGTCAGACCATTTTGAATGCAGGTGTATATGTTCATGTTATCTTTAAAACAAAAACAATAACATATTATTGGAGCAAATTTTGCAGCGTTTACAAACAATGGCAAAAACGGACATTTGAAGAAAAAAGTGTTGTTTCACTGAAACATGCACCGTTCACAAGTCGATGAAAACGATCGGCAACAATGATTGGGCTAACATGAAAATTCAAAGCCTCCAAAGTTAGCTCCCAGCGACTATTTTGTTTGCAGACTTAGAGATCTGCGAAATCTTGTAAGCACCAAGAAGAAGTAATGGAAAAGAGGCCTATTTTAGGAAGACAAGGATTAACGAAAAGGTATCGAAAAGTTGGAAGACATAATGGTGTATCGCTTTCGAAGGCAACTACGTTGAATAATAAAATTAATTTTGGCAAAAATGTTTGTCTTCAAATCGATACAAACTTTTGACCGAACTGTTGTAAAAGTTTTAGTAAATTTTAATAAAGTCTTCTGTCGCTCACGAAGGTGGTATAATAATAGGTAATGGAACTAAACTTAGTACTACATCGTTTGCTAGTGCTAAAGTTAATCGTACTTATAAGATAAAGTTTTCTAAAAAAAATGTATACTGACGCTGAAGACCTTGGAATTATTAATCATTATTTTATTTAAATTTTCTAATATAATAGATTATAAAACAAGGAATCGATTTAACTTAACGAAAATGCGGTTAATAAAATAGTTTAATAGTTTGTAACCTCGTTTAAGGTCCCTATGTTTTAAGGTTTTAAGAAAAAAAAGACTCGTTGGCGGTCGTTCTAGGTGCACCCAAAACTCCAGCTTTCTAGCTCCGGCAGTTTGGGCTGTGAATTTCGATGATGAGTGAGTGATGACAAGTAGCTTTATATAATATATATATATATAACATGACAGTAATAATACGTTTTTAATCATTTAGTAAGTTCTATTCAAAATTAAAAAGAACAATACATTCAAGGAAGTCTTTTGACATAATCTTTAATTGTCTAAAATTTAACGACAACACATAATACAAAAAAAGTCGTATTAATAATTATTTATAACGTTTCATTAACAATCATTTTAGTGAAGAGAATTACGCGTTAGGCAAGGTGTCACTGAGATGGGTAGCCAGATCGAGAATACGTGAAATGGTACCTTCCGTCCTCCGCGAAATTGAAGGTACAGACGTTAGATAAGTATTTTTTACACGTATTTATAAAAAAAATAATTAAAAACTTTTTCAATATCAGTAATATTACAGGATTAAGCATTATTAACTTAAAAATATGTTCAAAAATTAAAATGTAAATTGCGAAAATTTGTCTTAATTAATTTAACTTAGCTACTAATAAAATTAATTCTTAAAAAATAGAATTTTTGTTTTTGTTACTATTGATGAAGATACAAACTAAGTAAGTTAATGTATTTGCAGAAATTTGTATATTATGCAGATAGGCATCTACACTATTATTTTAATAGAAATTTACTTATAAAGTAAATTTTTATTTTGTGAAATAATCGATCCTAGTGCGTGGTATTGATAAAAATATTTCTATACTCGAAATTCAGTTATATACCTATTAATAATTCATCAAATGTACAATCACGTTTTGCAATAGAAAATTGACGAACCAACTGCATTAAGCGATATCGGCCACTAATTGCTACAAATGAACATAGCAATGGGATTCCCCAAACCCCCTGTTTCGACTCAACCTTTGACTTGATTATTGCACAACGGTTCAGATAAATGTTGGAATTCAATGTGAACAAAAAAGCATCGACTTGAATTGAATTGCTGTAATATGACAAATGTTATTTGCCCCTGAATCGAACCGAAATAGAAGTTTTTATTCGGTCAAAATGTTCAAGATTGCTTTGCTATTACTTTTTACTAATAATTTTACAAACAGAAATGCTATACTTTTTCATATAGTATTTATGTTATACATACGTACATATACCAACCAACTATAGTACATTATACCTCATACCAACATTGCATTTAATTTTAATTAAACAAAGTTTAATCACACAAAAAATATTTTTATTTGGATTACCTTAAAGCTCTGGATAATTTATCGTAGTTCATATTTGGTTTAGATTTGCGTTCACCCCATCTACGGGCCACTTCGTCCGGGTCTGTCAATTTAAATTCTCCATTTGTTCCTTCCCATGTTATGCAAGCAGCGTTTGAAGAATCACTAAGTAGCTCTAATAAAAATTGCCATAGTTGTATTTGACCTGAACCTAAAATAAAGTAATTAAGTTTTACATTTCTAAATTATAATAATAATCACATAAAAAGAAAAACTATTTAATTTGTTTTTATTATTTAAAAACAGGATGATAGGCTATAATTTATTATCCTAGGTAATAATTTTATGTGGTATATCTATCATGATCTATCATTATTTTTAGATGTACCAGGTCGGCTGAAAAGGTTGTATCGTTTCTAAGAGAGGGCGACACTAGAATTTATTTCATGTGATTTTCAGTGAGAACTAACCTTTAAACGATACGTGTCAAAATTTTACAGCGATCGGACAATTGGTTCGTGAGTAAAGCTCGCCTCACACGAGGCTTGATTTGCTTGCTGGCTTTCTGCTGGCTTTCAAGCGGCTGGATATTCGGGATGGTTTTTCAGTGCGTTGGCTTCACACGGTAGTTTTAATGCAAGGTAGTTTTAACGCGCACGCGGTTTAGTGATTTCATTGTCATAGTGACAGTTTGTAGAAATGGACGCGGTTATAATATAAATTCACTTGACAGCAAACAACAACAGGTTAGCCTTGTCGTAACCTAGTAGCGCCCGTATTTACGAAGACGACGCGACTTTGTAATTGGTTAGCGCTTAAAACCAGCAGAAAACCAACAAGAAAAATAGCACCCGTTTTATCACAAAACAAGCACGAAAACCCAGCACGCGACGTCACTTTCCAGCACGGCCGGCCATCGCAGCGGCCAGCAAGCAATCCATCAGCAAAACAAGCATCGTGTGAGACGAGCTTAAAGCAACTTTGTTATTGGAAAAGAAATTGATAAAAAGGAATATTGTGTGTTAATAAAACACAATTTTTTAATGAGAAAAAATAGTGCTAGAACAAAAACTTGATTTGATAAGTGTTGTCCGGACTCTGCTCCAGCGGAAGCAACCATTCGTAAGTGGTTTGCTAAATTTCGTACAGCCCATATAAGCATCAAAGATGATGAGCGCAGTGAACGTCCAAAAGAGACTGTTACAGACAAAAACATAAAGAAAAATCTACAAAATAATTTTGAATGACTATAAAGTGAAGTTGATCGAGATAGCTGAGACTCTAAAGATATCAAAGGAACGTGTTGGACATATCGTGGATAAATATTTGGGCATGCAAAAGCTCTGTGCAAAGTGGGTACCGCGTGAGCTCACAGTCGATCAAAAACAACAATGTGTTGATGGTTAGGAGCAGTGTTTGGAACTGTTCAACCGCAATAAAACCTAATTTTTGTGTCGACAATGGATGAAACACGGATCCATCACCAGACACCACACTCAACCAACAACGACTATTATATAGCATTGTTGGACCGTTTAAAGGATGAAATCTTAAAAACGGCTACATTTGAAGAAAAAGTGTTGTTTCACCAAGACAATGCACCGTGTCACAAGTCAATGAAAACGATGGTCAAACTCAATAAATTGGGCTACGAATTGCTTTCCTATCCACCGTATTCTCCAAAGTTAGCCCCCAGCAACTATTTCCTGTTTGTAGATCTCAAGAGAATGCCTGCTGGAAGGAAATTTAGCACCAATGAAGAAGTAATCGCCGAAACAGAGGCCTATTTTGAAATCGTACTACAAAAGGGGTATCGAAAAGTTGGAAGATTGCTATAATCGGTGTATCGCCTTCGAAGGCAACTATGTTGAATAGAATATAAAAAATGTTGCCAAAAATTTTTTTTTTCTCAAAAAGATACGAACTTTTTAGCCGAACTGTTATAGTAAAAGTTTTTGTAAAATTTTAATAGCCAGGCACATAAAGTGGCTCTACGAGGGTGGTATACCTATAATATGGTAATGGAATAAACTTTAAGTACTACACTTGGGATATGTTATGAACGTTAGTGTTTTGATGGTGATTTATTAAGATATTGTTTTTATACATTATATAAATTGTATAACTGCACGCTAGTACGAGGCGCTATATTTGAGGCGTTATTGAGATTCATTAGTGTTTAATTTAACTTTTCCTATTATTGCAGATATCGTGGATTTTATAAAGTACCTTCTGATTTCACTTGAAGCTAGCAGTTTATTATTATCTTTAGTGGTTGATGGTGTTTTATATTTATGTTTTCTAATTAATACCTATGATTTTCAAAGTATTCAAGAAAAACAAAAGGTACAGCCACGCGCATATTGGATTAACGAGGTTTTTATGTAACAATATAAATAAACAGATCTGCGTAATTCAGTTTTATAAAATAAAACTTTGTGGTATAAATTTGAATTTTAGATTTTGATAAAGACGCTAATTTTAATTAAGAATTTGGAAAAAAATTTACGGTTTGTATTTCTTTTTATAAAAAGTATTTGAAAACTCACTTAAAAGGGAGGAAGGACAAAAGCTGAGACATAAAATTTTTCTTCTTTTTATTTCAAGTGCCATATCCGGGGCCCCTTGGACGACGGCGATTCGGTTTGACCGAAGCCCAGACGAACTTACCAAGGAATATAATTTATAAAATAGTTTCTCGTTGTCTTCCCCATAGTCTACAGATTGATATTGGACTTTTGATCGCAGCAGTGTATCTAACGCGACCAAAATTCGAACCGCGAACTTACACTTTTTAGTCGATCCGTGTATGTTTCATGCTATACTGCTGGTTTTTTTTAAATTTTTAATTTAGTACATAAAACGTATTTTTGTTAAAAATAAAATGTATTTTCTCATGGTCTCTGTATATCATTAAGTGTATTAGTAAAAGTGTGTTAGCTACTGTTTTCCAGGCAGAAATAACTACTATACGCAGAGGAAATTATACGGAGGTTCTATGCAAATAGAAGAATCTGTATAATGACCGACAGCCAGGTAGTAATCAAGACCCTGGAAGATGTCGAGATACAATCCAAGACTTAAAATTCTGCTTCGTTGAACTAGCAATACTGGCACAGCATAAGAGCTTCACCCTGAGATGAGTGTTGGGACATTTGGGTATAGAGGGAAACAAGAACGCAGAATTCCTCGCCAAGGAAGCTGTAGAAACACTTTTAGTGGGCCCAGAACCAACTCGGGATAGCTTATATGACTGCAAAAAAGATTATTAAGGATACACTAAATCAACAATACCTCACTTACTGGGGAGCCTTCCGGGATTAAGGCAGTCGTAGATGTTCATCAAAGACTCTTTTGGAGAATAAAGGAGGCAGGAAATCCAAAAGCTGAGTAGAGCATAGTTGAGGGGGATAGTACAACTTTTTACAGGATACTGCTCTCTAAGAAGATACCAAATTAAGGGATTAGTTGAAAATTCTACAAGTAGGATGTGTGGGAAGAGAACGAAATTTTATTCCACAATTTATGCGAATGCCCAGCCGTAGCTATGAAAAAACAAAGGCATTTTGGCTGTTTCTACTCGGCAACCAAAGAGATTATAATCTCCCATCAGCTGCATAATCAACTTTGTTGAGAAAACCGGATTGATAGAGTAAAATTAGTAATGCGGGGTACAAATCTTCTTATAATTTGGTTCCGAATCACACTTATTCAGCTGAATAATAATGAAAGTGACATATAAACTATTCATGCCATTATTAGGTATAAACAAAATCTACGCTTTGTTATATCCAAGGTTGTTTTACATTAAGATTTTGTAAATTAAAATTTTTGTTTTGTTGTTTTTTAGCGCGAATGTAAAGGTGCGTATAAATCTAGCGCGACGCGCCCGCGACGCGCGCGCGACGCGCCTGCGACTACAACGCGCCTGCCTCGCGCCTGCCTCGCGCTTGCCTCGCGCCTGCCTCGCGCCTGTAGCGCGCCGCGCCTGCGACTACAAAAGGTACGTATAAATCTGGCGCGACGCGCCCGCGACGCGCGCGCGACTTAACTTTAACGTAAAAGATTCAAATACTTTTAATTTAAATATCAAATTTTGAATTAAAATGAAATCATGTTTTCTAATAGTAATACTATTTTTCATTTTAATAAAATATTATCGAAAGATATGACTTTTAAGCGAAAATAAAAGATTGTGTACAAAAATGTATCACAACAAAACATTTACTTTGATGGCGCGTCGAAACACCGACAACGAACGGGTTTCCAGCACGCCTCTAGTGCGACAACTAATGGGGTCGCTAACCCCGTACAAGATTAAAAAATATTTTTTGCTAATTTGCTTTTGAAAGTTCTAACTTATTAGTTACTACATAATATTAATGTCCATAAAAATGTAACATATAAAATTAACAAATTTTCTTTCTGGACTTATGTTGTTTTGCTGGAAATAGGGTTGAATGTTTAATAAATCGATTAAAAGTCATATCTTTCGATAATATTTTATTAAAATAAAAAATAGTATTACTATTAGAAAACATGACTTCATTTTAATTCAAAATTTGATATTTAAATTAAAAGTATTTGAATCTTTACAAGTTAAAGTTACAATGTAATGACGCGGGTTGGCGCGCCAGAGTCGCGGACCAGGCGCGCCATAGTCGCGCTCCAAGCGCGCCATAGTCGCGCCCCAGGCGCGTCGCGGGCGCGTCGCGCTAGATTTATACGCACCTTAAGATTGCTCGATGTAAGGAGAAACGTGTTTTGATAAGATTCATGGCGCATCGATTGTAAATATAAATTGGAAGTTTTAAATTTTAATTACGTTGAAGAAAACTGCTGTAATTTTTTTTGATGTCTTTGGGTTATGTAAATATAATAATGTACCTTTGTCAGTTTGCTCGACTTGTTTTTAATTTGTTTTGTTTTTGCATCTTTAGTGTTTTATTAGTTTCGATTCAGGGTTAGCTTCACTATCGCGTTTTTAGAAGTACTGAGCCAGCAATTATTGGCAATCAGAATTTTAATAAAATACGTAATATATGTATCATTTGGAATCCGGCTGTCTACTTCTGAACGCTGATTAGGGCACTTTATTATCAAGTTGGTTCCTAAACCCCATAGATTCATAGTACAGGTGAAATTTGAGTTTATTTGGATTAGTATTATTTTAGTGCTTATAACCCAAGTTAGCCTTCGGTTACCATTTGTACCATTTTTTTTATGATTTTAGAATCCCCATAACCCTGAAGCGCATTAAATTTTATTTCTAGTTTATTTTGTGGTACAAGGTATATCAAATATTTCAAATATTAACATCGGTTCCATTTCTTTTAATTATGTAAGTGCAAAAATTATAAGTTTTATTTCTTAAATGTACCAAATTAAAAAGTTATTGTGCCAATTAGCCAACCATTACGCTATACCATTTTCGATGGCATCGAAATTATTGACAAGGCAGTGTCTTGTCCAATTCAATAATCGCTCTAATGTAACATTTATTATCAAGATTTAGTTTTCAAAGATACGTTTAAAGTATTTTTCGCTTATTGTGTGCGAATCACCTTGTATGTATAGCTAAACCAAGAAAAAGGCAAAACCGTAATATGCATAATTTAATTTTTCTCACAATAAAAACTTAATAATTTAAACAAAATGTATTAGCTGATTTCAACTTTGACACTACCGAAAATGATATTTATATAAATTTGATAAATGTTGGGGGGTTTTTATAAAGTAGTAATCATGTTTTTGTCAGTTAGTAAATTACAAATTTAAATGTAATTTAACTTGTAAATGTGGCGGAAGGAAACAGACGCACGGACCTGTGATTTAACAACATGCACCTGGAAGTCGGAAACTTTAACACATGTTCTGGACACACTTCTTTCTAATTGTGTATATTGTTTTTTCTAAAGAAAATTATGAATTATTCAAAGGTTATAAAGTACCTGATAAATTAGTCTGGTATGCGTACTTATAAATTGTTAATAAATAATATAAGGAGTTGGGTATACATATGTTATATTAGTTGCTATTATGTTAAAAAAGTTTGTTTCTTGGTGACAAGACGCAGCTTAAAAAAATTGTTAGGGGAAATTGGGATCAAAATGACCCAGTTTCTGTCTAATACAACTGTACTATTTTCAGTTTTAAATAGTGCTGAAAAGAACAAATTTCTGTTGATGTATTAAAAATAAATTACTACAAAACGTAAAGGTTGCAAATAGAAATAAAAAAAGTTCAAAAAGTTTATTTTATCATAATGCTGGGCAATATGGCACAATAAGTACGTAGGTACTTACTAATAAAACTAATAAAATTTTACCATTTTTTATTTACCAGCGCAGTCAATATAAACTCAAGATTGGTATCTAAATCCTCATGTTGTGATTTTTTAACATGTATTGTTAAATTAACATGTATTATGAATTGCACTCCCATAAAAATTCATTTTGGCTTCGGCCAAGCTGGGGCACGACGCCGACGCTTCTGACAAGAAGCAAACGATGAAGAAGAGAGGAAGAAATTGTTAAATTACATGAAGCGGGAAGTATGGGTGTGCTTTTCTTTCTTGTAAGGATTCTCAGGAAGATGCATAGGGTTTTTTACAAGACGGTATGAGAAAAGTGTCGTTGATGTCTTGAGTATTTTTACTACCATCACTAGTGGTTAATTGGCATTATTCATTAAAGAGCTACAAAGCGGAATTTTTGGTTCTACCCTTAGTGATTAGTGTGACAAGAAGAAAAAGATTTAGGGTAATAACAATATTATTTATGTTTTTCTGAATTAGATATAACAAGATTTTTATATATAAGTAGCAACTATGGCAGTTATCTATATAACCAATTTTTCATAAGTTTTTATTGTGCACGCATTATCTAACACGCATTCTTTGTGTTTCCTTTTATTTATCAATAAATTGAAATAATTCGTTTAAAAACGAAATGGCCACGAAAATAAATGTGTTAAATAAAATTGTTTCATGTTATTCTTTAAACACGGCACGTGTGAAACTTTTTCATTTAATGTTCAATATACTAGTAAATATATTAGTACCTACCCACCTATCTACTACTCATTAAAAGTTAATTTATAATTTTTTGTATCCTACAAGTCCCCTTAGTCAAATGAGCAATTACAAGGTCAATAAGGGTGTGTCTGTTCGTTCACCAGATTTATTATTCAAATAAAGTGAAAAAAATGCGTTAAATGTCATTAAATCATTAGTTTCCTAGCTAATGGTTATTTAATAATAGCTTTTTAAACTCATTTAGCTATTGTTTCACATAGGGTAAACAATCATATTCGTGGGGGTTGTGTGTTTCATGCACCGTATCCCCGTAATACTTTGGATAAATCTAACTTAAACCCGTTGGCACACAAACACGTGACCGCCTACGTCATCATGTAATTAGCATAGTTTATTCTGATTTGATTTTATTGCAACACGCAATCTTTCATTTTGTGTTTGGAAAATTACGTTATTACTAACATCAAAATATCAAATGTAATAAGTTTTTGGCTGGCGTGTCTTAAAATTTGTATGATTTTTTTTATAATTTCCACATAGCGTTTCAATACTGATGAATAGAGGAATACATAAGTTCAAATAAAATTATTTATGGCAAAGCAATATTTTATTATAATATTACGTATATATACGAATGTGCATAAATGTATTCAAAATAAATGTCTTACCTGAACTTGCTAATCGACTACTAGTTGGACCAAACATTTGATATGGATCTGAAAATGTATAAAATATTTTACTTTTTTCTAACAAATCGAGATTTACTATAATATATTATTATGAAGTCTACAACTCCCCCCGCGTACTTATTCAAACAGTTTTCAAGAACGTAACGGTTCAAATGCATTTAAAAGTCATTTTTCCGTAGTTATATTGCCTGCTTAATTTTTGTCAAAATCAAGTTTTATTTCTTTTATATTGTACATTTAATTGAAAGGAAATCAAGTTGTTTATTGCATATTGAATTTTTCTTTCGGATACTTTGTGATGATACCCTCAATATTTAGTAGTGACTGTATTGAATTGTGGAAAGAGGACTGCATAATTAGTACACTTATTAAAAGTTTCAATTTCGGAACTCGCAGTTTTAGTATTGCACTTATATTTTGCCAAATATTCACCCCAGTAAGAGAAGACAAATTATGACAGCTTTTCTTGTAAATTATAACATAAATTACAAAAATTATTATACGAATTACTTACAGATTAGAAGCCGAAAATAGTCAGTTAATATTATTTATTTCTTTTAAAATGTATTTTTTGAAATAGTAGAATATACCTTACAGAACAAACCTCAAAAATTTTAATAAAGATTCAAAATTTTATTAATTTAAATTTTGTATTTTCTTGTTTATTGCAAACTATGTCAATATGTATCTATAAACTAAATAAATACGTTTCCACTTATGTCCTTAGTATAGTAGGTATATTATTTTTTTTTTCGCTCTTTTGCAAACCTTGTATCTTTTAAACAAAAGGTTTTACAAAAAAGTAAATTGCACTTGCCCTATAACAAATTTAACAGCCTACAACTTTATTTAGCATAGTAAACTTTTTTCCCATTTTGTAGAAAAACTGAAATTGGACAAGAATGCTGTTTTTAAATAAAATCAAATGCATAGAAAGTTGTAACTTTTACAATGTGTTGTAGCCTTGTTTCATACCCTCGAAATGTTCTTTTGATATAATTATGATTCTGAATTTATGTGGCGGCGCACAGTAAGCCAGGAAGCACGAAGCAAGAAACTGCTATAATCAATTTCCGAAAGAAGAGATTTTTTTAGTTCAATTATGCCATTTTTATTTAGTGACTGTGATTATAATAAATTAGAATATCTTGAAACAAAATTTAATAATTAACAAGCTATGAAAATATTGAATTAAAACTATTCTATAGTAATTTTTACAAGGTAATATTAAATTTATTTATCAATATGATGCACAGGTCTACAAGTTCTACAGCTGAATAATAGAAAAATCAAGGAGAACAGAGTTCCTGTTTCCCATTGAGACGAATAAAGACTTAGACAAGCTGCAGCTCAAAACAGTGTTTTAGGAGGACAGGGTTACAAGCGTTGTCACTGCAAGGGTGGATGTAAGAATAATAAATGTGCGTGTCGTGCTAGCAAACAAATTTGCAATTCGAAGTGCCATGGACCACTCCCATGCCAGAATAAAAATGATGGAATTTAAAAATTTTATTTAACTATTTTTATTAGATTTAAAACTTTTGTTAATTTTATTATTTTTGTTAATAAATGATTATAATACAATAAATACAATACACCTAAATGTTGCTTGCCAGTTGGCTGTTAAATTCAAATCGCTATTTTGCCGTTCCTTATGGCATTCAATCTATGATATCATCATTGTCCAATCCTTTTGGCCATTAACGTTATTGACCGGCCAAAAGTAAATATTACAATCAGATGAAAATATTTACATCATTGGCCAACGTCAATGGGCATTGACGTTAATGGCCGGTCAATGACGTTAATGGCCAGCATAATTGGGCATTGACGTCATTGGCGCCATTGACGTCAATCCCCAAATTTTATCATTGACCGTAACATATACATGTATTAAAATTTTATAGAAAACCACCTCAAAAGATTTCAAAAATGTATTTAAGAAATATATTCAAGTTTAAATTTTGGGTTGAAAATTGATTACTTTTAATTTTTCATTTCTAAGAAAAAAGCAAAAAAAAAAGTTAATATTTAAAATCTAATGAAAATAGAGGGGTCGGATTTAGAACAGGTGGGGGTCAAATTTACCTCCAGATGGTCGGATTTGGAACCAATATTTTACTTTTTTATTTAGGCTGTAGCTCAGAAGAGCTAGGAGATACATCTAAGGTTTGTTTGACGAAAAGTTAAGGAATTGAATGAACTTTACAACCATAATAAAAATAAAGTAATAAGTCTCGATTTGAAAGTTTTATGTAAAAAAAAACCAAAAAGAGGTCGCTTTTAGACCATTTTCCTCTACATATTATATAATTTAAATATATCCCTAATATACGTACAACCAACGACCAACTTGGGTCGTGCGATGATATTTAGTACGCCACTCCAAGTGATCATTTCAAAAGTAGCTAACCGAAATCATTTTTTTAAGTAAATGTGAGAAAACACATAATCGGTTCGATGCGTTTCAGGATATCCGCAAAAAGTTCTAAAATGGGTTGTGCTATTATTTAACCAATAACGGTGCGAACATTTTCAAAATTTAATTTCACGAATTTTCTGAAATTTTATTAATTTTCTCATAAAATTAGTTTTTGTTTCATCTGTTGATTACATATTTCTTCAACTTCATAAACAAATCCACTATATTCAATATTTTAACGTGGATGAACAAGAATTTTTTCCACTTTTAAAATAATATATCACAAAAGTACTGTTTAAAATTTCAAAAAAGCTTTTAGGTGTGGAGGGAGTAGAATTTAAAATTAAAACAGTACTGGTTTTGAACGCCCTTTACTATCTAAACCGACGCGTTTTTGGTTTTTCTCAAATTTACTCAAAAAAGTTATTTCGACTGTCTATTTTTGAAACGATAACCCGGTATATGGGATGATAATAAATAAATAATTTCATCTTGATTTATAAATTATTGAAAAAATATGTATAATATTTCTTGTTTATAGTAAGTACCTAATTTTGTTATTAAATTATCTTATGAAAATTTCTGGTGTATTTTTTATGCAAAATTTTTTTTCATCTGTTAGTAATAAACCCATAAATTGTAGTTAAGATAATCAAATGAAAATGAAAAAAAATTAACCCATTCACCCTTACTGTGATAAATGACATGTAAAACAATTAACTTCATTTCTTATTATTTACTAAACGCCCTTTTATTAACTAAACGTCTTTGCCGAATAACTGAGTACACTTGGAATAAAAGAGCCAAAGTTTGATGTAGTTTGTAATTAGGTGGTAAGAGCCTCTTTAGGTCAATCAAAACGTGATCACTTAAAAAGCTTTCTGTAATCTATATCTTAGTTTTAATTTTAAGTTTAATATTAGGGAAATAGAATAGGCTATTTTTAGTTTTAATATAATAAGAATTATTAATTTATTATTAAATTTTATACCTATTTATAATAAAAAATAAACATTTAAAAAAATATTTAGTTTTTTAAATAAACACTTAATAAAATATTCCTGTTAGCATTTTAATGAATAATATTTAAGAATAAAAATATTTTTAAGACTATTTAAGAATTATTTTAAGAAAATTTATTTTTTAAGAATAAAAATTATATGAACCTAAACAGATTTTTTTGCACTTGGAGATACTCACTGGATACTACATAAATGTACTTGCTCTTTAATTACTGCTATTAAAAATTCATAAATAAAATAAATGTTTATTAAAAACTCTCGTTTTTTTAAAACACAGTCGCCTGAAATTTTTTTAAAATATAAAAATAACCATATTTAATTTATAATTTGTAGGGATTGTATTTTATAGCAAATCATTATAATTCTATACCGAAAGCGTGTAATTTTTTTTGAACATGTAAATATCATGATAAATCGATTCTTTACAAATACAGTGGAAATTTCGTGTATTGTCAACATTTCAATGTAAACATACTAAAAATGGTAGTAATCTTTATTCAAATGAAAATAATTTATAGTCATTAAACAACTAATTTTGGCAGCATACTGTATACTACTAGCATATTACAATATTTACATTTTGATTACTTTCTTAATTAATATAAATATGGTAGCAGTAATATGGAACAGGCTTAGCCTAATCCAGGAAGTTTGATGATGATGATGATGATGGTAGCAGTATGCTGCCGAAACTAGTCGTCATTTAATAAATGAATTATTTTTAGATGTAAAGAGATAATTATTCTATTATTAAATATCATATTATTATTATGGAACATATACCTACGTAGTATATAAAAAAATATTATGATTACTCATAATTTTAGAAAATTTAGTTAAGTATGTTATCAGTTGCTATCATACTTTAGCTTTGATATCTTTTTATGCAATGTAAATTGCAAATCAGCAGTACAGCCATTACTTGGATATTTAATACCTAATTTTGAAAATACAATTATTACTTCTGTTTGACAATTTTTTCTAATGCTAAACGCACTTAAAAAAATCTAAAAATGACACCGATGTCTTAGTTTGACCTCTACTTTAAAATAATAAATTAAAAAAATAGCGAAACTTTTCCATTGTTAATATGTATAAATTATTTTTAATTAGATCTGCAAAAAAAAAAGAAAAAGCGAGTTTTAAAAAAACCCTTAATTAAAAATTACTAAAATGAAGAAAAAAAAAAAAACAAATAAAATTTAAATTTTTAACCAGGATTGGACTTGAACATGGCAAAATAACTATATTTAATTTAAAAAAATATTCGTGCTTTTTGTTTCTAAGGCAGTTCATATTATTTTAAATGCGCCTATAAATATTTAGTTTTTTAAAAATTTCTATTGTCATGTTTTCGTTTCCGGTGAAATTTTAATCGACTGTATTGTTACCGAAACGTATAATATATGTCGACCAAGTTTCAGCACTTCATAACCTCCCGCAGATTTGAAGATGTTAATATAGTATGTACCATAATGTAGTATATAATCCAAGTGAAGTTAACAGAAGAGTTTTAAAAATGTGCTGCATCTGTTAGATGTTACTGGTATTATGCGCCAATTTACAATATTATGTAGGTTCATACATTATTATATATATTAGTATTATTATGTAGGTAATTTCTATGGCAGAATTTTTAAAATAGGTATGTACATATCTTCATTTATTTTTAATACTATAAAGAAATTAATACATAATCTTCAATGCATATTGAAGTTACTGTGCTAATCTGTGAAACTCGATAAATATCATATTTCATGTGAGTATTGATATGCGACACGGTCGTTGATTCTACAGCAATGTAATGCAATATGTTTGACGTCTTGGCTGTTGTAGTCACCCCTATATGAACCGAGGGTGGTGTCATGCTGTGGCGCCTTTGTGTCACTCGTGCGAAACTTAAACATTACATTGACAATGCGAAGTTAGATATGGTTAGTATAGCAGATTCAGCTCGAATCAGTATTATTAATAAATCGAAGGTGTAACATATAAGTATAAGTAAAAAGTTTAATTGGTTTGAGAAATTACGTCTAACACAAGATTTTCTGTTAGTTTATTTTACACTTTTTCGTAATTTAACCGTTAATAGTCAAATTAATCTCCAAATCTTGCTACCTGTTTTTTCTCCAGTGTGCTTATAATATCTCTATTTTAAGAATAAATTTAATGGTTTCAAATGAAGTGAATTTTTAATTGAATTCGTAAATTATCAAATTTTTTCCCACTTGTTTTAAGCAAACTTTTATAATCTATGAACTTTATGATATAGATATGAAGAAATTATTTCTAGTTAGATATGTAAAAAAAGCAAAAGATCATTTAAGAAAACAAAATCAACCTAAAACCTATTCATTTCATTCCGTTCACAGTCTGACATGGATAATGGAATTGGAAAAATCGTTTTAAAGTAATTTAACCCTGCCGTTCTATTCGGATCTGTACGACCCGAAACAAAAATTGATCTACTATAAAACGGCTAGCGTTTGTAACGATGCTTTCTTATTTGGTGATTTTGTTTGATTATAAAATGACCTATTTAAAAAAAATTTTTTTTTTAGAGAAAAGTTTAATAATTATTATTGTTGCCTATGCAGCGTTTGGGTTATAATGATTTATCGGAATTTTAAAGGTAATTTAAAATATCATCATCATCATCATCATCATCTGCACGTTTTGAGCTGCTGCTGCTTTAAAATATATTAAGTATAATTCTGGGTTACAATTTTTATGTCATTGTTTTTTATGTGTTAGCGGTTTTTCTTAAATTTCTTAATAGTTTAAAACCAATCAAATTATCTATATTCTTATATTTCAATTACGAGCATCTAAAGAATAAATTATTGTTCTAGTTCGAAATTTTCTATCATTAATAACTTATGTCCACGTATACAGGTGTCCCCGTGACTGTGGAGAACCTTTGAGGTGGCGATAAAGGTCACTTTTCTAAGACAAATTTTCAAATAAAATAAAGTTTTAATAAAATAGAGATTACTCTAGAAGTAATGTATAAAATATCCAATAAGTAAAAAATCTAAAAATTTAGTATTGAAGATGTACACTTCCAAAATTTCAAAATTGTAAGTAAGAAAATTTGAAATGTAATACCTAGTTTTAACCACATATTACTTTTGCTTAAATCGCGTTATTGGGTTTCTACAGGTGCGATTTTAAAGCTTGAAATGTGTACTTTAAGATTTAAGAGGATTTAGGTTAAAAGTAAAACAGTCCTTTTATTTTACAAAAATAAAAAAATTTTTTTGCTTCAAAATTCATTAAATTAGAGGTACGTTAAACGTTAATAACTTTTATAAAAATTTATTTAACCTACCTAACTAGCATATATTATCAGTGGGACTTAAAAATTAGTGAATTTAGTGTAACTTTTTAGAATATATATAAGCCAATAATTTTCCCGAAATCTTGAAAAAATCGAGTTTTTTCGGTGCTAGGTATGATTCCATGTGCACCAAGAGGTCTCTGGACAAAAACCAAAGTTTTTCTAATCTATTTTTTTGAGTAAAATCCGAATTTATTAGTTCTAGTTGACTCAGAATGGTACAATTTGTTTAAAATGCAATTGTTTAAACAAATACAAAAATTTACAAGTTTTAGTTCGAACTATTTTTTTCTAATAATTTGGCGTATTTTTAAAAAAAGGTCTTATGTAAATTTTTCGTTAAATGTTTTTAAAAAAAGTTATACATTTTTGAAGTTGGTAAAAAATGCTTGATTTTAGAACTTCAAAAATTCATAATTTTTTTTATAAGCATTTTACGAAATAATAATAAGAAACCTGTACTTCTTAAAATGGATCAAATTATTAGAAAAGAGAATAGTTTGAACTAAAATCCGTAAATTATTGTATTTGTTTAACCAATTGAGTTTTGAACAAATTGTACCTCTTTGAGACTTTTGTAACCAATGAATATAGATTCTAAACAAAAAAAATAAATTAAACCCTGACCTGGTACAGAGCCATGAGTCATAAAATATCGAGTTACATCTTTTTTAAAGAAATTTTTCTCAAATTTCGGCCATATTGGATCAGCCATTTTGAATAACTTATTTTTGACTTCATAATCTGTTTCGGTAACCCCGAGAACCCCTATTAAGTTAATTGAAATTGAATCACCTTAAAATTTCTTAACGTATGTATAATCATTTGGTTTAAAAAACAGTTTTTTTTTGTTTAAATAAGAAATAAACAATTTTCTCACATTTATGTGTTTATAACTTTTTTTTAAAGGTATTAAATACATTTGTACTGTTGAAACGGTGTAATTCAAAGGCGGCTTCTATGCCAATTGCCGGACATCAGGAGATTGCCAATTTCAAGAGGTGCACTTGACCGAATTTAAAAATTTTGCTATTTAATAGACGCAGAATTTGATGCTTTACAACTTTTATTCTATGACTGTTTTCTTAGAGCACTCATTTCCAAGCTGCAGACTCACATATAGTACTATATCCAGTTTTTGACAAAATTAGAAAAATCGTTGTAGTTTTCGACCATACCACTTGACCAAATTATTAAGTTGTGGGATTCATTTCTACGCAAAATTTAATGATCTTTAATTTGTTAAACCACATAGTTTTGCTAGGATCCAGGGTTTAGTAGTTATATGCAAAAACTAACATAGTTTTTGTTAGGATCCAGGGTTTAGAAGTTATAATATGCAAAAACTAAAAAGTCCTAAAATTTTGATGTTCTTTGGCTGCCAAAAGTTCTCCTGAGGTCGCCCGTGTTAGCATTTTTGTTTTCACATGCTTGTACCTATTTATACAAGTTAAAAAATAAAAGCTTCTACCCCACCTATTGCAACATACAATTCCTTTACTGACTGGCCTAACTAATCTTTAAAAAGTTTTAACTCATTAAGTCTAAAAATCAATAATATCGGAGCTATGGCTGTTTGAAATCATAAATTTAAAAATTGCTTTAATGGAAGGTACCCTCCCAAGGGTTTAGACTTGGACAAAATTTTATTTGAAAATTTGTCTTAGAAAAGTATTCTTTATCACCACCTTAAAGTTTCTCCAGGTCACCGGGACACCCTGTATATACTTTTCAAGTCTCCTTAGTTAAACAACGCTGTAGAACGGTGTTTTAAACTAAAAATGTAAGTTGAAAAAATTTAAGAGTTTCACTTACCTTGTAAAAATTTAAAAACTTTTTTGAAAAACATAATTTCACAAACGATTTATAAATATTTATATACATATATCACAGATACGAACATTTTGTGTTTTTATTGTACGTCATCTTTAAGGTGCCTACACGCGGTTATAAATAGTTGATCGTGCCTATCCAATAGCATAAATTCCAAAGCTTATTATTTGATGGTTTCACGGCTTGACATATTTTTTTTGATTGATAAGCATAATAGCCAGACACCATCATATATTATGTACCTTTGCGAGAATAGGACAGCAGTAAACTACATTACGTACGTATGTATATTCATAAGAATAAAAATGTAGCTTTTGTAAGCATATTCCATCATGACAAAGCTGTTAGTAGAAGAGGGAATAAAAAACTACAAATGATTTTAAATAATGTATTACAATGCCACAAAATGAGGAATTTGGTAATCTTGATTAGCTTTTGAAATTTACGCCTGTAAAAAAGATCAATCGTTAGTGAATTCTAATATTTTACAATATGCTCGACATTATAGTTACGATAATGAAAATGAAGTATATTAAAACTGTGGACTTCAAAGGTGACCACGCATGGTTATTCCTGTGATGCCTATCGAAAATCAATAATATCGAAGCAATTTAATGAATTTATGAGTTAATGGGTAATTTAGGAGTTAAATTTAAAAATAAACAGAGATTTTCCAACTTTTCCAAGTCCATTAATATATGAAATTTATGATTCTCATTAGATAGACTTAAGATCTGAATTTCATTCTTAAAACCTATTTTAATGCTCAATTTTATATATAATCTGTTATAATAAATAATAGTATTTTTATATAAAATAACAAAATTAGAGTTATTAAAATATTACGTCTTAAAGTGGTAAAAAATTATATTTTTTTGTCCGAATGTTACTTTATTGTACTTAACAGTACTAAAATTAAACCTTTTAGGATATTGATAATTTGTTAGATGTAGTAACAAAACTTCCGCCTTTATTAAAGGTGCGGTGTTAACCAAAGATAATGATAAAATAGAACAAGTTTAAAATTGTGGTGTATGGATATGCATACTTAGAGGGTAGATATAACTAGTAGTATCAATATAAATAATAGTATTAGTATCAGTGGTTCGGTATTGACTATACAATAGACTAAACAAAATTCTCAAAAATTAAGCGATTCTTGGTTTAAGAAAGAAACTTGCTTAAGTTTCTTGGTGAAACTTGCTAGCAAAAATATGTGCATTTTAGAATTGCCAAAAAATTCAATAAATACATTTTGTATTACATTAATATTAAAAATTAAACGCGTTGATTATTACTTTTATAAACAATAAAAAACAAAAGTTTTCATAAGCATTTGAAATTGTTTTAATAATATAATTTTCAAATATTCTAGATAACTAACATAAGACGGCTTGAATCGAAAGATTCATATCTCAAGAAAAAAAAGTAAGATTTGTATAGCAACATATATATAGCAATGTATACCAAAATATGCTAACCCATGTTATAATGTATGGTTCAATAGTGTACCCATATGTACATGTAAGTCCAGTGTAATAATTGCAATCTTGATTGTATGTAATGACCAAACTAATCACGATTTTTTTATAAAGTCTTTATTTGATTTTGAGTGTCTACTCCCTTCCCCCAATACAAAAGGGCTGTTTTGTATAATTGCCATTACTTTCCGAGAGAAGACACTTGGTAAAAATATACAAGTTCAAAATTTACGTAATGTTCGTTTTTCCAAAACCTCTTTCAAAAAGATTATAAAGTAATCAACTTTGAAAGTTCACAGGTGGGATCTTATAAGGGCTAAAGACATCTATGGGCTAAAGCTTATTGTTTTTAATAATTTAGTCTAGTTTTTCTTAAATGAATCTATAAACCACTTTTGCGTCAAAAGATATCAACAGAAACGGAAATCGACATACTTACATACATCAAAACCTAAATACTAAGTAACACCTTATTTTGAAGTTGCTATTTAGAATAATACAGTGGCAGCTCGTGGGATGCTGTAGTAGAGGGTAACAGCTATAAATGAAGAGGATCACAATGTAATTTTACTTTAAAAATTTAAAGGATCCTTTCATGAAAGGAAGAGCTTGGTTTCTATGTAAAATTGTGTTAAAAATGTGTCAAAATTTTAGGTGTAAACTAAGTTTTACCATTTTTTAGAGAATCTTTACGTAAGGGATGAGTTAAGGAATACCGGCTTAACACTGTAAACTTGTGTAGGTATTTTCCAAAAACTCTGCATTATTTAAAAACTCATTTATCAATTGCATTTCACTTTTGGTTTAAAAATTCAAAATGGTTAGTGTTTTTGCCGCTATCTGTATGTTCTTTATAAACCGACAGGTTAATTTATTTTATGGAGCACAAAGCATAATAAAATATTTTCTAAGAATATTATGTGCATTGTATTGTAAGTGTTTTATTCTAATTTTGTATAATAAGTCACGCAAGGGCCTACGGTTAACTTCGTGAAATCATGTACTCATTCTTGAAGTCGTCGTTGGACAGCAAAAGTCCGGTCGGAATCTATCATGCGAGATCTGACCTCGATAAATGAGATTGTATAAATGAGAAAGACAGTATTTAAATTACCATTATAATTTAAAATTGCAGTTTTAAAATTAAATCCGGTTACATTATTTTATATGCACATAATATATTATTATGTAGTGTACTAATTTTGACTTGATTAAAGTTATACATACTTGAAGTAATATTTTGCATTTGCTATTTCTTAGCTGTTTTTGGGAAAACCTTATTAATCGTAAGTATGTGTAATTCAGAAACTTTTTAATCAGGAAATTATTTTAAATGGAATTTGTATGAACGTATTCGCAATGAACGTTGGTTTTTAACTTGCCAAAGCCAAGATGACTTCCTGAGGAAATTTAATTACCGAGGTGGTTTCCCGTTGCGTTCCTCATAACCCACAGATCAATATTGAACTTTTAGATCACAGCAATGTATTCAGCGTAATCAGGAATAAAACCGCGTTTTCCCGTGTCTAGTCTGCCAATGGCCCAACACTACACTGTTGGTTGAACTAATTTTTTTTTGTGTTGACTGGCCTTTAAACTATAATAACCATTATCTTTATATTTAAAGCATTGAGTTTTCCATAAATCGGTAAGGGTCACTGATCCGTTGCTTATTGGGTTAATTAGCAGCACCCTTTGATTTAAGGGGTAAGACCATTGTAACTCCTTGAAAAAAGCGTTTTTTCCAATTTTTTTGAGATGGGAAAAAGGTAATTGAATAATAATATTTAAGGAAGTTATTAAGCAAAAGTTAAAAGCAATAAAATATCTTTGAAAAATATTAAAAAATGACGACACCGCAGCCATTCTCACGAGGTTTATTAAATTTGATGCGTTCTGCGACACGCACTGTAGTTGGTGCACATTTGAATCTAAAAATTTTTTTTGCTTGATGTACATGTTTACAGCAAGAGAAGTACGTAGGATTTTTAAAATATTGATTTTTGTGTAATTGGCGAGTATTTGAATGAAAAAATTCAATTTTTTATCCAAAAAAGGGTAATCATTTGTTAATAAATAATGTTTAAATCAACTTATCAAAAATTCCGTACGTATTTCTCTTGTAAATGTTATTTTAAAGATATTGTTAAAAATTCGAATGAAAAAAATTGTTGGAGTTATGCTGCGTGCCGATTTGAAAAATCGTGTTTCGAGAAAAACGCATATAAAGTTTTGAAATGTGTTATAGACATGAAAAAATGAAAAATTCGACTGTTTAAAATCTTTTGCTATTAGCTTACTACTCCAGGACCATAAAGCTGCCCTTCCAAGTTCAAATATTTTCCTCATTTTCTTCCTCAAAGATTTTATGCTAGAGCGAGTCTGTATTGCCGTATCTGTCAAAGATAACTCGGCGTGCTTAACATCGGCTTCAAGAAAAAAATTGTATGATTGAAAGCTAATATCCATCTTCAAAACTCCAAAACCGTAAAAATCATTAAATTATATGAATAATAAACATAATATTAAAAATGGAAGTAAAAATAAAAAAATTTTAAAATACAGCAAATAAAATATGATAACAATGAAAATTTAAAAGGTTAAGAAAATATTAGAGGTACTTACATACTATATATCAATTTAATCACCTACTATATATCAATTTAATTGCGTTTGCACTGAATTTACATAATAACATTTGTTACGGAGCAGTTCTGAAAAGACAGAGCTTGAAATTTTAAAAAAAAATTTCTGTCATTTTACCCCATATTCTGGAAGGCCCAAAGCATTTTTTAAGCCAATTAAATTAAAATCGATTTTCTGGTGCAAATATATATTATAAAACTATTATTTAACATTACAAAGAATAGTTAGTTGTATACCAAAGCACTAAAGTTCAATTTTTATTACAAATGAGAATATCATTTGACGAAGTGGTAACGAAATGTTAATAAAAATCGTGTTAGAGGATCTGAATCAGTCTGTATCTGTTGCTGCAGTGTTACATCACTGATGCTTATTATTAGAAGTTAACATTTTAAGGTTGACAAACCTTCAGCCTTAAGTGCATGGAATCAGACTAGCATAAAATAAATAATTTGATCAGTATAAGTGCATGGAAAATAAAATTAATCACTTCATTTTAATATGGTAAGACGGTGATTGATCTGGATGTTAGCGCGATCAACTGCTAATGTAAGGCGCCCTGGTTCGAATCTCTCCAGAGCTTACTTTGCATTGCCGTCTCCGTGCTTCGGAAGGCACGTAAAGACGGTGATCCTCCTTTATTGATAAATTGGCATCGTTAACCATATAAAAATAGGATAACATGCACATTTACAGCCTAGCAAGCTACTTCAGATGTAAAACATATAATATGCTCAGAGTACTAGCAGTGACTTCGGAACTTATCAGAGGTTGCTGCTGGAAACACAGATCGTAGACCTCACGTAAGAAGAAGAAGAAATATGAAGTGGAAAACGCATTCCACTTATGTACTTAGTATATATTTGTTAAATTTAGGTTAGTTACTTCGCTAACTAAGAGCTAGGGAAAGTTGCGACGATGCGATGGTTACATCAAAATTCTGCTGTACATTGTTTGAAAAGATTTATAAGTATCAAAAGAACATTTAGTTTTAGCTAGACCTCTGAATAGAATATTTTATTTCAATTTGTTTAAAATCGTAAATGACTGTGGTGTATTAAATTATATCGGATTCTGTTCCGGAGCATAGGACAGCCTAAGTGATGTAGAAATAATTGGTGAGAAATGAACAAAATTAGTGCCGTTTTGTAAACTCAGGTTCGAGCCTTGCGGGTTTTAAAGGTAGACAAACCTATCGATTCCAAACCTATCGAGTAGGCTCATTGCATCCACTATCATAGAAACTGATTTTTTGTTTCTGATAAGTTTGTAAATAATTCAAATTCATACAAATTTTTCTTTATTCATATACGTATATGTATTGCTATACTGTGAATACTTTCTCGGCAGTGAAAACAACATTTTCAAGTTCAGAACGAAAGGCTATTGCTTTTCATTTCCTTGTTTCATCAAGCTTAACTTTCTTTGAACAGGCGCAATTTATTTTATTTACTGAATTTTGAAAGGATTAACATTCAGTTTGCTCAAATACCCATACATACCCTTTTCGGCAACCTTTTATTACAGATTCTTTTTGAAGCTTCTTTTATCTTTTTGAAATGATTGCTGATCTATACGCTTCTTTATTTTTCGTATATTGTGCAATGTTGTTGCTTGCGATGAATTATATGTATACATATCATATTATATTAGATCATCTCGTAAAATATACATATAATTCGTGATTTAAGGTGGTTGGATTTCTACATATTGTGGTCTATTGGGTAATATCTTAAATTGGTACGTAGACAATAATTTATTGAGCTCATTGCTTGCTCTCTAGTTAATCAATCTTGATTTTTTATTAACTAGTTACTTAGTCAGTAACTATTTTTAGCGTTATTGATAAGAAATATTAATGATAATAATATTTAGTAAAATTTCTTTACATTAATGATAATAATATGAATTTCTTTTACATTACTTTAAGTAACATCAATATAGTATATTTAATTTAAAGTTATAAAGAAATACTGTAATCGATAATTATTTAATAGTTATCGGAAAAAAGATATATCAGAGAGCTTTAGGATAAAACATAGGGAAAATTCCCTTGCGCCTTATAACTTTTCCACCGAGCCCCCGTTTCAATAATTACCTGATTGTGCTCCTGATTCAATGATTGTCACATTACCCCAAACATTACTCCCTTGTGTTCGTATTAGTAAATACAAAGTCTTCGTAATCAATTTTGTGCTTGTATTTGCTCGCCTTTTGGCACGTAATTACACATTTACTGCGTTATTGATTGGGTACTTTTATTGTAGTCATATAATATTGCTTAGAGTTTTTGAGTAAATAGTCTTTATAATAGTATTATGTAAATATAGGTAATATATATATATATTTGTTAGAAATTTTGTGTTTTTATATTTTTAGATACTTCTTGCGTATGATTTACGTTTGAAAATATATTAAATTAAAATTTTCAAAATGAATAGGTTAAATAAACTATAATACGAAATTATTCGTGAGCTTTCAGCAATGGTTACTACTGTCATCAGACGTTTAATAACAATAGTGTAAATACATAGAGACGGAATATAACGTATTGTAATTCAATACGATTTCTTGATGCATGAAAGTTTGAAAGACATTCTTGATAATCGCGAGTTAAAGAATAACCTACTTAAGAAATCCTTAAATAGGAAAAACTTCACTCCAATACGTTATTTGTAGATTAGATAAATAGATGACTGTAATTATAAAGATCGACTCCTTCACAAAATGATATGTATCAAGAAAGAAAAGAAGGCAATGAACAGAAAAACTGACATCAAAGGTTAAGCAGTTAATTTACATTCATTTATGTCTACAGTCTTTGATTTACAGTCATCTACTCATCTAAATAACAAATAACGTATTGGAGTTAATTTTTTCCTATTTAATGAGTAAAGCAGTACGGACATATGCCGAAATAAGGTTTTTGAGATTGATTTTAGGACTCACACAACTAAATAGAGCCAGAAACAAGGACATCAGAGCCACACTAAACATTTTCGAACTAGGCCAAAAATAGTACAATATTGAAATGAATAGAAAATTCACATGATGAGAGTGACAAATGACCGACTACCAAAAGAAATATACCTCTACAAACCAGTCGGAAGAAGAAATATAGCAAGACCAAGAAAAAGATGGAAGAATCAGGGGTGACGTAACGGGCCAAAACCTAAAATATGAAGAAGAAGAAGAAGAATAAGAAAAAGAAGAAGAAGGATCCTCCTTTGTATTAAGCCATACAAAGATACATATGTGATTTCAATAAAATAATTATTAGTTTTTACACATGCTAATAACCTAAAAAGCAAGTTGAAAAAATCTACAGAAAATTGGATCATAGTGTGTTCATGTCACATAAATCTAGTACAAAATTGACGAAGTAACACATTTACGAATTTTTTATTTGCAACTTTTTATTTTGCAAACTTACTGTAACATTACGTCAAATTTTACTTAGGATGAATATCGTGCATGCTTAAATTGAGCACATAATACTTTTACTCAAAAATACTTTCATCACATTTTTATTTTTTTGTGTTAAACACATGAGAGGAATACGAAAATATTATAATTCTATGGAGAAAAAACTTCAATAAAAGAAGTAGACCTCTTTATGTTCGCATAAGTGACCTTTTATTTGTCACTGTCTTTTTTTCCTTTACTTCAATTTCACTAAAGTGGCAAGGCGGGATTTATGTTGTCCTATGTGTTGTATTGTATTTATAATTTTACTGTACTGAACCATAATTGTGCTGTACCTACTTAATTAAGTATGGAAAACAGGATAACCATAGATCTAGTAATATAAACTAGAACATATATATGTACATAAATCTAGAGAAATAAATAGTATACTGTTTAAAATAGAAAGTATTTAAATGGAACTGGCTTAAATTGTATCAAACAATTAGAAATTTAATAAAGTCTATAATGTTAGATTTACATTATTTTTTATGTTTTTTACTTGTATTGACTTCATCTTTTATTAAATTATTTTAACTATAAACTCCTTACCAGGTTGTCGTAAATGTCCATGAGGATCTAAAGTTGCTTTCGTCATTCCCGTAAGTGCATTTGTTCCGTATCCTGCAATACATAAATATACAATAATTAAAATTAAGTTAATAATAGTTCCGAATAAGTGATAAAATCAAAAAGCAAAATATCTAGTTTTGGGGTATCCATCACGAATGCCTTTGTGTGCGCTTCACTAGCTTTTATTTCCACGGCTCACTTCAACCCTGTTTGGCGAGCATCGGCGTGGAAACCGACAAGAGAATCCTTTCCGCAGGGTGGACACCGCCCTACGCCCCTCAATCTGCTTTCTGTGAGCTTGTTTTAACTTAGAAGAAAAACACAAATAAATGAACACCCCATAGTTAAGTTTTCAGTATTTTAAGTTTTTGATATCGCAAGTATTATATAATATATTGTATATATTAGATGTACTATACAATTATGTTTAAGGTTATAAAACGCAAGTTATAATATAATTACTACCTACTATTTAATGGCTATTGGGAAAACATTCATACTGAAAAAGTTACCTTCTTGAGATAGATCCGATTTGTATACCGCACATTTATTTACTTTTGGAAATAAATTTTTATTTTTATTTTAATCTCTTAAAAAATCATATTGGTAACAGTTTACTTTGTAAGGGGAAATATCGCAGTAGTGATTTCGGGGGAGCATGCACATGCATAGCATTTACGTTAACATTATCTTAATAGAATGATTGACATTTACATTCAATATCTATTAATGAAAATTTGGTACTACGTTTTATAATTTTAATGGACTTTTCTCTTATCGGCTTGCGATGTAATTGATTTCTTTTTGTCAAGTACTAGGCATCTTTTTTATTTTAATATTCTTTTTTGTTAGTTGTGATTTAACACATCTACTAGTAGTAATTTTTAGGTAATTTTTAAATCACAACAATTTTGTTTAACAAATAATTTTTTTACGTCTGGATGTTACCGAAATTTTTCTAAATATGTATATTATGAGTAGTAGTGCCATTTCAAAGCTAATTTTTCTAAATAAAAAAATTGATAGGTATCAGAAAAGCTTGATATTTTCTCAATTTATTATTTTTTTTGTTCAAGTATCAATCAAGACAAAAACATATCCAGCATCTTTCAGAAGTTTTAAAATTAGGAAAAAACTTACAGTATATGCATATACACAAAAAAAATACCTATATATGTGTATGTCCACCTGTGTGCCAAACAACATGATTTAGTACGACTAAATTTTGAAAATATAATGGTTTAGCGTCTCAGAATTTTTATGACAAATTAATAAGTTTAGCAGCGTTACCCATAAGTGTTAATAATTAGGTGTTAAAATTTACTATAAAACTACCTATAAAACGAAAATTCTTTTTATTTAGTTAAAGTTCTATATGCCTGTAGATAATGTTATATCCTCGTACTTCAAGTAAAAATAAAAATTTATAAGCAATTTTTCACTAAGATAATTTTCAATTTAAATCGAATTTATGTGCTTGCTACCTTCAATTTCTGGTGTAACGACATAAAAATCTTTAGAAATAATGCACGTAGTTTTCTAAAGCAAGTGAAGCAGGAACATTGTTTTTTATGTAGCAAAGCTGTCATACACAAAACACAAAAGTCTCGAGGCGTTTATTTTACTATCCAAACTTAATAATGGCAGTCAAAGCGCGAAAAGCGTCTGATTGCAGCGCCTTCACACCCGGATGCTTGGCATCAGAAGCAGCAAAAAGCTCGAGGCTACTGAAATTGGCTTCAAAGGATTCGTTATCCTAGTACTATTTTACGGGCCACGACCTTTTCAAACTGCCGGTGTTAATCTTCTAACAATAAAATCTTTCTTGTGTCTATTTGTTTTTATATTACCTATTCAAGTAGAACGCAAATTTTTTTAAATTATCCAATGCCCTTTTCAAATATTATACAAATAATAAAAATTTAAACTCACATCAGAATCATAAAACATTGAGTTAAGTTTACATAGTTGTATATTAACTACTTTATATGGATATAGATATAGTATAAACATAATATACGTATCTATAATAGACAAATATCTATTCTATTGTTTATATAGTCCATAACCTAAACTATATTATAAATTGTTAACGGTAATACTATCCTAGTCTATTTTACGGCCAAACTAAATCAAACTGCGGTTAAATCCAAAATAAATTTTTCTATTTGAATACTTCAAAATTTTAAATTATGTATGCCAGTTTAATATTAATTATAATATTAATTAAGATGACAATAATAAACTGTTGCTAAAACTATTGCTTATAAAAATTTGATTTTTATTGTTTTATGAACTTGTTAATTTTAAAATTTTAATTTTATGCACTATAATGGAATATCAAAACGAGCACTTGCACACAAACTTATGGGAACAAGAAGCGTTAGCAAACTGAGGAAACCGAAAGAAGCATACCGCTTAATCCTGGAAATAAAGAAGAAGACACTTATAAATAGAGAATTCCATGATAAACCGATCATAAAGTGGATTATTATATTTTTAGTTATCCAAAAAAATCTGGAAAAACTACTACCAAATGGAAACATTACATTTAAAATATTGGATAAAAAATATTAATTCAAAGTATTTCAAATACACTATTTTTGGGAAACAAAATTTGAGGATTAGAAAATTAATCGATCCTAAGTTAAGGATAGTAAGTGCTTTTAGTAAATTTCCCTGTAAACTTGTCACAAAGATTTCCAATTTTGCTTCAAAATCAATATTACGAGTTTCATCACTATTCAATTTAAAATATTGAGAATGAAATTATACCAAATTTAAATAATCAAATAACTTTTGTTGATTTGAACTTTTAAAAGCTTATTGTAATTTCTCTCACGATTTATAATTTTGGTTTCATCACACAGCAAATATGCAAATAAATGTCATAATAATGACCTGTCTCCACTGCATTCTGTGTAAGAGACAGTTAGTAATGTTATACTTAAAAATCAATTATTTATGTTGATGAACCGCCAAATTATATAAGTTTTAATCTGATATTTTCATTCGCGATTCATATTTTATATTATACACAATATCACTAGTCGTAAGAATACTCTGTCTGGCATCACATTTCAAAGAATTTGATATGTTCTGGTTATTATAATACACAATTTTGGTTGATGGTTGACAAAGAAAATCTTCAATTTATTAGATAGACCCTATTTTCTTTTATCTGTTTTACTGTAACCGAATAATAATTTTAGATTTTAACAGCGTTACGATTTTCTGATTTATCTCCACAATTAGGGTTATGATTTACAAAGTTTCTAATTTATTAGTGACCCATCGCTGTCGTAATAATAAATAGAACTCACTTACATGTCTTCTCTGAGTTTTAACAATACATTTGCTGGTTTTTTGGCTTATGTGATGTGATGCCGATCTTAAGTTTAAGAGATTACAAAACTTCATTTCAACACAATCTAAGTGATATAATTTTCTTCACATTTGGTCATCTGTATGTTTAAGAAGGAAATGAAGTTGTTTCTTCTTACTCCATAGTAAACGGAACTCTATCTTTATTGTTATTTAGTCTATTAAGTAATACAGTTAACCTTTTAATGTGTATTATAATGAATCACTTACTAAAGCAGAATAATTACTGCAAGCCATCAATAAGATTAGTAGAGGAATATTTTTCAATAATTTGTGTTAATTTCTTAGCTACAAATTACGAGGAAGCTTTATCGTAGAGTTATTTTTGTAAATTCGCATAAGTAATAAGTAGTGTTTTTAGAAGTGTGAAACCTGATTTATTATAGTCAGCGTGAGCAAGTTGACAAAGCACTTGGTGCTCCAATGAAGGATGGGTTAGATTTTTGTGAATTAACGAATAAACCCGGGTTCAGTTTGTTACGGTATAATTTTGTCTTTATGGTATCTTTAAATAATTTATACTCAGGACGTACTAATTTTCTGAAGAATAGAGACGACTGTAACAAACCTGTAGTGCAGGATCCAATAGATATTAGACCACTTGGTATTATTCCAAAGGTTCACTATTTTTATTTATGTGCTATACTTACGATGGGCAGTTTAGAACCGCCCGTTTGCCGGTCCATAATTATTGGTAACGTTACGGAGAAACACGACCTAAAGTTTTGAAAGAATACCAAAAATCACACTATTTATTGGCAATGGTTTACGGCAGAAATTTTAGTGTGAACAAATCTCTGGCAGGTCTTGCACTGGAAAATTTCTTTTTGACAGAGGATCTTCAAAATGCACTATCGTATTTGTGAGTCGTTTAACTTGATATATATTATTATTGTTCTTCTTTTTACTTTAACTCTTAAACACCAGTGTGCGATCTCCGTGACGGTATCACTAAGTGTGAATAATTCAAAAGTACTAGGAACCAGCAGTGTAGCGTAAAGCATACACCGGCCGACTTTAAAGCGGTAGACCATGGTTCGATTCTAGTCGAGTCGGTTACACTGCTGTGATCAAAGGTCCGATATCAATCTTTGGACTGTGGGGAAGGCAACGGAAACCACCCATTAATTATATTCCCAAGTAAAGTCAGCTTGGCTGGCTAAGCTGATCGCCTACGCACAATGAAGTGTATGGCACTTGAAGAAGACTAGAATGCTAAATGCCTAGTTGACAACATAGACAACGATTCTTTATTACTTGTGATTGGTATTTCATATTTTGACAGGTATGGGTCTCACTAATGCTTAATTCGTCCTTGATTTGTTCAATATTTATTGCAGAATGTAGATTTCTTAACACAACCCGAAAATGTTTATTTTGCTTGAGTTTGTAAGTATGAAAATCAGATATCGGTGTAGCACTTACCGGTGCTCGGTTGTACTTTGCCCAACTCTCTATTTATCGTTTAAATCGTACAATTATTTTGTGCAAGATGGTCATTGGCTTGGTTGTTAGAACGATCAACTGCTAACGCGAGACGTCCCGGTTTGAGCCCGGGAAGAGGCTCACTTTGTAAAGTCGTCTCCGTGCTTCGGAATGCACGTAAAGACGGTGGTCTTCTCACAAGGTGCTAGCTACATTTTTGAGCTTTAGTACCCTCTTGAGGGAATCGGACAACGTCGCAGGAAGTTCTAAATCCAATTTATCCAAATATATAATTATTTTATGACACTTCATTCAATACCTCAATAAGTGGGTTGATATCCTTCACATCTCCTACGATAATAGGTGGTGATTTTGGTTTACTGTTATTTCCATTTTCATTGTCTGTCCCCGTTTAATTTATGGCATTCTCATTTGGTGTCAAGGTAAAAACCTATTTTCTGTTTGAGTTAGGTAAGTACTCAGCTACTGATTTATTTGTTTATAAATTCATACATTTTATTTTGAACTTTTTTGTCGTTTTATGTTTTTACAGCTTTTTATTTACTCTCACTTTATGTAATAATTACCTAATTATAGTCAATTAGAATTTTTATAGGAACATTTGGTATGGTGGAACATATTGCGATTAATTTAATTGTAAAAATCCTGTCATTGTGTTTCTAAAATTATACAATGAATTCGACTGCATAATCTGCTCTGGGGGTATAACTTGCATCTGTGGATCACTAAGTTATTTCTACATTTTGAGGTTAGGATGGCGGAAAACATCTTGTGTGCCAAAATTTTACTCAAATGTTCCATAAAATTGGGAAAGGCAGTATCTATTATTACTACTAAATCCCGGTAATCTTTTAAATTTATTAAAGTTTCACGTAAATTCTTGAAAATAAATTACAACTTTGTCGATGATGTTATTTAATCCATTAATTTAATAATAATAGAGTATATTTTAATCTTTCTCTACACAATTACCCCAGTTTTTTTAGAAAAAATTTGGTAATCAAAATTTAATTTTTTAAAAAATTTGTCAAAAAATGACTTGAAAACTCCACCCACCAAAAACATTTCTAGTAATGGAGAATTCAGATCTGGGTCCTATTTCACTAATTACTTTTAACATATCACTTTGTAATTTTTTTTCTGCAGTTTTTTGCCAGTCCTCAATTTGCTTTTCAATTTTAATTTTCTAGAACAATAATTTTGAATCATTCTGAAGTCACGAAGCACTCACTTTTGTTGATCACTCACAATCATTAAGGTCATTAAATAAACTACAAAAACATTTAAATCAAGTTTAATGTGATACCTGAGCTTGCCGGCTTTGGAGATTTTAATATTGATAGAGTTACCCTAATTTCTTCGTCAATATTCCCAGGTCTTTCAAAGTTTTTGGTTTTTATGTTCATAACAATCTAAGTTTATGATGTCGTAAACTGTAGTTAAAGTTTCAGTGCTTTTGTAGAAAAAATTGGGTATTCGGATTGCACAAAAATCAAAATTTCTTAAAAGCTAGTTCAGAAAAATTTAATTTTAAAGAACAATTCTTCGACAATCGTTAATCTAACCAACTGTTCTTCTTGTAAGGAAAATTTGTAATTAAACACATTAACTGCAGCGAATTGATTTTGAATCTAATCGTAACTTTATGTATTTAAAGAGGTCAAGTAATTTACAATATTTTCTTCTAATAATATTAAAGGTTCTATATTAACGGAATTAATATTTAATAATATTAATATTATTAAATAATAAATAATATTAATATTTATTAATATTTTTATTAAGAATCATTTCGTTCATAGAAAATACGTCCGTCAGGAATCACAAAAAACATTAACTGCTGAGGCCTGGTAGCAGTACTTATAAAAATATTTGTATATTATGTAATGTTACAATAATTGTAATACGTTTCCGGAATACTTGGGTTCTGAGGAACCGGTAACGTACCACTATAGTCAAAACCAAATATCTTCGAGTATGACTAATCTCTTAATGCTCTTATAATATACGTACACCGGTTTACTATCATGATAGCTATCATAATGTGCACAATCATAGTTAAATATATTACTATTATAAAAGAGACAGAATAAAGTAAACCCGTCTGCTGTATGTTTAAATGAACGTACAGAAAACGCATGTAAATTATTAAGTGGTAATTCGTACATTCGTACCAGCAGTATTGCGTAAGTTGACTCTAACATCTGAAATCGGATGAGCACCGAAAGATGGTGCTTGGCTCTCTCTTTATTTAAAATTAATGCGGCAATAAACAAATGGAAAAAAAATGCCATAGAATAGGAACCCCGATAGGGAACTCAACCCTATATTTTGCTGTTTGCCGACGATCAGATAATCGTGGCCAAAGACCAGCAGGTTGCGAATTACATGACAAAAAAATTAAAAGAAGAGTACGAAAAGTGGAGCTTTCAAATGAATTTCACCAAAACTGAACACCTAACAATTGGAGAACCGGGGCAAGATCTGATACTCAAATCTCGAAAATTGTGAATGTTTTAAGTACTCGGAGGTTACTCTCTCCAACAGTGGAAGCAGCGAAGCGAATATAAATAATATAATAGTTCAGGAAAACGAGCCATACGTCAGCTAAATTCGGTTTTTTGGAATAAACACGTCACGAGAAAAACCAAAACAACTATCTATTTAGCGATAGTAGAAAGCATAATGCACGTATGGAGCAGAAGTCTGGGAATTATCAAAAGAAATATAGACCGTTTAAAAGCTCTTGAAATGGACTTCTGGAACACGCTCTTGCGGCGTGTCAAAGCTGGAACATATAAGAAACGCAAAAATACGACAAATAATTGGTGTTTACGGACCGATAATAGACACCATAGATAAAAAGCGACTGACGTGGTACGGCCACCTCCAAAGAATGCAAGATAACAGATGGCCAAAGCGGATATGGGAATGGGTACCTTTAGCAAATAGGAAAAGAGGAAGACCAAAGTTAACTTGGAAGAAAGATGTCGAAAAAGCAATGACCTCCTGAAGACTTACGAAGGGCGATTGGGAAAACCGCAAGGCTTGGCGAGAAGGTTTGCGAAATGCGATTCTATATATTGTAAATATTTGCTAAATATATAGATATATATTTTTAAATTGTGATATTCTACTTTATGTATAATTTCTATAATTAAAATTTTTCTGTATTTTAATTTTTATAAAATAATTAAATAAAATTTTTATAGTAATATTTGGATTTCTTATTTTATATCAAAAATAGTTACTCTATTAAAGGTGGTTTCTCCCAAGGGTTAACCGCTGGTGAAGTTTTTGTACACATCTCATGAAGTACATGACATCTCATGTGAAGTACATGAAGTACTTCATGTGGAACATCCTCCAGTGCCTCTGCTACGGTAGATCTTCAATTTACTTTTGATAAAAATAAACTACTCGATCCGGGGTTTAGGGGCGTGGAACACCCTCCAGTGCCTCTGCAACGGGAGATCTTTAGTTTACTTCTGATAAAAATAAACTATTCAATCCGGGGGGTCTGGGGTGTGAAACACCCTCCAGTGCACAAATTTTGGAATGAAGAACATTGCAGAACATGCAGAACCCCAGACCAAGTAGTTTATTTTTTATCAGAAGTAAACTGAAGATCTCCGTTAGAGGCACTGAGGTCCACCAGACTTCGGTTTAAATAATTTATTTTTATTAAAAGTGAATATTTAAGCATATCTCAAGATTATTAAAATTAGCTATGGTCAAGTAAATGTGTTTAATTCGTAATTTGACAATTAATTATAAATTGAGTAATTATAAATTCCTGAATTATATGAAGTACGAAGTATGCAGAATTATCATGAATTACGTGAAGTGTGAAGTTAATTGTACACGATTTTCTCTAGCGGTTGACTCCTCGGTTTCTCCCTTTCACTAAAAAAAATAATCATCGATATCAGTTTGCATGGTAAAAAATTATCGCTTGCTCAGAAGAATTGAAGATTTCCGTTATTTTGTCATTGATCATATCATTGGAACTTGACTAAATCAGTATAAGACCACACCGGAGGTACCCCCTTTCCAATAAAAAAAGCAATCATCAAAATTGGTTCACGTGGTAAAAAATTATCGCTGAACATACATAAAAAAATATTCCGACGAATTGATAACCTCCTTTTTTTAAAAATTGGTTAACAAAAACAAATTAAACTGACCAAAATTCGATTTAGTAGTGATACTTAAATATTTATATTGACCAAATCTTATTATATGCTGACCATTTATTGTATTACATAATATAAATATCTATTTACGTACATATTCCGTCTAATATATACATAATATTTTGGTATAATTGAATTTTATTGTAATTTGTAACATTGTTCGATGTGCAGTTACCATCTTAAGATATTTCCAGGTTGACCGGGAATTAGCACAATAGATGCTTCAATGCACAGCTTGAAAGAGCTTGCAATCGGTATTCTGGAAGAGGTCACTTAACTGCGAACAGCTACTGAAGTACTATATATTCTGTGTTATGGAATTATGTCGTTGTCGCATAGAGCTATGTCGTTAACTAACATATTATAATTATTATATTGTTAAATTGTTATTATGTAAGTATATATTTTATTGTAATAGTATATCTTATAATTAAGTACTACGTAGTTAAAAATAAATTGAAAATTAAAGAAACGAAATCATATTATTGTTTCAATATTTTTAATTAATTGCAGTATTTGATAATTATTGACAACACTTGTATAGATTGAAAAATATATTCTATCTAAATCTGATAACAGCAAACGACAAATCAGCTAATACAAATTTCCTCAAATGCTGAAATAAAATCTCATAAATTCCTGAACTAAGAGTACTGGTTCCTGAAAAGCCGATTCCTGCGAGTGCGGCAGGAAATTCAAGAGCCGGCACGGGAAAGCGCGAGGTGCGGGGAGGTTTCCTGCTGCCGGGGCTAATACAAACTCCTGCAGGGACACTTCCGTCACTCTCACAGTTCATATCCCTTTTGCTAACTTCCATTTACTTTTTAGTATTTCGAATTGAAACATACACTAACCACAACAAAATGAAGAACTATAAACTATATTATTTACAACATAATATGCTTTGGCTAATTTATTGTTACAGATTATATGAAATAACGTAGTATTACAATATAATTTTGAGGAATTAAACTAATGTATTGAAATTTAACTAACTTTAGACTAAATCAAAATTAAATTATTCCACAGACTACAAAATTCAAAAAATGACCACTTTTACAACAATATTTTAATGTTTTGAAAATAAAAAAGTTACATGAAATGCAGCATTGGAAAAGCAACAAGAGTAACATCAAAACAATAAAAGAATTTCACCACAACTGCACTTGCAATACTCTGACAACTATAATAGTTGCTTTCAGTAAAGATTTCTCAAGAGTTATAATTTTGAATAAAGAGTTTAAAAATAGAAGTACAAAAATAAATAATTTCAATCTGTTATCACGAATTATCATCAATCATGCACAGAGTTATCTATATTAAATTTTGTTCTATGAACTATTATCTAGTTTTTCTATCTTATTGTTCTATCTAATAGAAAAATTATGCTTTCTTTTTTTCAATGAGTTTTAAGAACGAAAATGGGAAATCAACTCATTGATATCTTAATTTATTACATATTTACATAGCTCCATGCAAATAAACTTTTAAGCTTTACCGTCTCCCTGTACAATTTAATCCATATCTTCTTAGTTTTTTTATCCGATACCGCAATCACGAAGATTCATTATTTTCAATGTTCTCTATATTACGTAGTATGTAATTTGAATACAAGTTTTAGTCAAATGTTGGTCAAAAGTAACACTTTTGCAAAATATTCCTTGCTCTTTAAGTTCTGAGTTTGCGACTACAAAATTCAAATTCCGCGCTTAAGCATTAGTAAGAACTAATACTTGTCTATGAATACGATAATGCAATCACTTAGCTGGATTATTTGGATTTCGATTAGTTAATTGGTATTATAAAGATAAGAAAAATATTAATTCAAATTTTTAAAATTATAAGGTTAAATGAACAATAAAACGAAACATTATTTGTAAGCTTTCAGCAATGGTTACTGCTGTCATCAGACATTTAATAAAACATTATTAAAAATTTGAATTAATATTAATTTCAAAGGTTAATAATATAAATAATTTCAATAAGAAAATATGTTGTTCTATACGAACAAATGAACTGATACTAATTCATATGAAGTTTTTGAACGTCCAACTAAAGTTTTATACCAATATGAGTGTCATATTAAAAATCAGTTCTATCACTAGTGTTCGATTTCTACCAAATGTCCGAAGTAATCAACGAGACAACAGCAAAACAAAAAATAAGAAATATGATTGGTTACTTTGTTAATTTATCTAATAGATAATATTTCTAGGCGAAGAAATCGGGCATAATACAATTTTGTTAAAGAAGAAATTTTGTTAGTGCTTTGGTGGTGCTTCATTAATGTTTAGTAATGTGTAGCATAACCAGCAGTGTAGCGTAAAGCATACACCGGCCGACTGGAAAGCTGTAGACCGCGGTTCGAATCCTAGTCGAGTCGAATACACTGCTGTGATCAAAGGTCCAATATCAATCTGTGGACCATGGGGAAGGCAACGGAAACCACCCATGAATTATATTCTCATGAAAATTCATCTTGGCTTCGGCCAAGATGGGTCACGACGCTTCTGACAAGAAGCAAAAACGATGAAGAAGAAGATGAAGAAGAATGTGTAGCATGTGTAGCAAGAAGACCAGCAGTATAGCGCGAAGCATACACGGGTTGACTACGACGCGGTAAGTCGCGGTTCAAACCCTGCTCGCGTTAGATACACTGCTGTGATCAAAAGTCCAATATCGATCTGTGGACTATGGAGGCAACGAAACCACCCATAATTATACTCTGGTAAATTCATCTTGCTGGCCGTTGAATCGCCAACGTCCGGTGACCGGATATGGCACATGAAGAAGAATGTAGCAGGAGAAAGAGCTAAATCTAGTTTTCTATAATGTAGAATTATTTTTAATTCAACATAGACTAAATTACTAGTGCATCAATAATGTTTCTTCGCAATTTTTCTTCTTCATGTGCCATATCCGGTCCCCGGATGTTGGTGATTCAACTTGGCCAAAGCCAAAATTAATTTACCAGGGAGTATAATTCATGGGGTGGTTTCCCGTTGCCTTCGCCTTAAGAGATGTACGATAAAAGCATTTAAAAACAATTTAAGCAATTTTTAGTTTAAAACGAGAGGGGGGGGGGCTAGAATGAGTTTAACCTACCATAATTTTTGAATTAATTTAAAAGAAGATTCAAACAAGAACTAAGCAGTCAGAAGTTGCAAATTTTTATTTAATTTCTCAAATGTGATGTCTTTCTTGAGTAAAACGACGTTTTATTTATGTTGAAATTCTCAAAATTACAAATGTAACAACCAAAAAGTCGAGTATAGCAGGAATTCATTCCAATATAATGTATGACGTAATAAGTTGTATGTTGTGTCATGCTTTAAAACACACTAAATTTAAATTGGAATTTGACGTAAAATATAAATACACATTACTTAAATAACTTAAGAGGTTAGACTATAGTGACCTGTCCTAAAATAGTGTAAACTTTAGGAATTAATTCCGAAAAAGTATAAATAAATGCTATTTAATTATTTTGGAATAAGCCGACCGGTAACTTATTGGATGAATTTCATTGTTAATTTACAATTTTTGCTGTAATTATGGCAGTAATGTACTTTGATGACTGTTTTTTTTGTATACCTTGCAATAATGTTCAGTGAATCTAATTTCCAACATTTTGCATTCTAAAAGCAAGAACTTTATTGAAAATAAGACAATATTTCTTGGATTTGTATCTGGTAACTTTCTTTTAAGAGAAACTGTACACCTGTGAAAGACATGCTAGAGGTACTGAATATAATGTGTATAGAACAAAGAGTTATTTACCTACAGAACCATTATTTACATTTTTTTAATGAAGCATAAAATATTTCCTGATTATTTGAACACTAAATTGCAATATGTGAATAAAGTCTACGACTTCTACCAGGAATGCTGTATGCAACTTTGTTATAGCAAAAATGTAAAAAAAATTAACTGAACGGTCACTATTTCTTAGGGGTACAAATAAATATATAATATTTTACCTTTAATTATTAAAAATTGTAAAAATTTGAACAAAATGAAAAGACTTTTAGAACAAAATTAATTATTTTTAAAGATTATTTTTAGTAGAATTTGTGTTATTTTTAAGAGTTCAATTTTAGAAAACTTTTTTAATTGTAGAACATTGTCATATAACTGTTGCTAAATAAAAGACTTATTATTACTATTATTTTTAAAAATAGCTTCACCAAACGAAATAGCATTAAAATACAAGACTTTTAAGGTGAGGTAGATTTTCTCTGAGTTCTTTAATAAGCCCAGAATTTTAATTTGAAATTAACATATTCCCATAAAAAATACGTGTATGTACTAAGTGTATTATTGCGTAATATTGCGTCATAATTGACTGAATTCGGCGAGTCGACACCCACAACCGGCAATTGCACTTTGCTATCATCTGTCGGGTTAACATCTTTAATTTTTCCAGTAGAACCGGTCTAGGAGATATTTTTAACAAGTAAATCATTTTTCTATACGGTTTGTAGCGACCGGAGCGCTGCGAAGGCTGTGGAAAGTCAGTTTTGATTAACGCAAACAAGGCCAAATTCGAATTTTTAAAGCCGTTTTTTTCCAAAATTAGTGGTCCAGCCGCAATTTTTTTAATACGTAGAGAACGATGTCCTCTTTCATAATTCACTTAAAAAATCATGAAAATCTGAATTCGAGTTTTGTGACCCTTCCCCATTTGTAGTAGTTAAAACTTGAATAACTCACCTTGTGTAGAAGCTGTTGAATGACTTCCCCACGAGCCCTTATATGACGTATCTGAAACACAGAGAAATGAAGTCAAATTAATGATAAGTTAAAAATAAATAATAGCATTACGCTTGTCAAAACGGCTTAAAGCAGCCGAAAAATAAATATTTTGCATTTTAGATCGCATGGAGTTTAAATTTTAAAAACACAATTATGACGTATTATTGTAACTAAGTAAGGGGAATCCGACTGTCTAATTAAAACAAAGCATTGCGATGGCCCATGCGGGTGTTGACGCACTGTGATTTCTGCCCAGTGCTCTGAATGTTAACGTGAAGAAATTCAAGTAGGCGCGGGTAAACGGCGGGAGTAACTTTAGTTATGACATTTCCTCTTAGCTTAGTGATATCCTCCCCGGACACGTGGTCAGGAGATGCAGGATGCCTAGTTAGGAAGGTCGGTAATGGCAGGGCATCATTAGATGCAAGAAACCTGCAAGCAGAGTGCGAGCTCCCACAAGGCGTCTCTGGACTATAGAAACGATGACTGATAAAGAGTTTTCAGCTAATGCGTACATGCGAGAAGGTCCCGGATCCCCTTGCTTAGTGATAGTCTTCTCCGACATGTGGTCGGGGAATACAGGATACAGGGATACAGGATACAGGATACAGGAATACAGGGGAATACTATGGTGTGCGGTAATGGCAGAGTATCGTTAGATGCAAAAAACCTGCAAGCAGAGTGCGAGCCTCTACGTGGCAACCGGGGTAATGGTCCCGCTCACGCAAAATGATCGACAGCCTGACCTTAAACTGGCTGCTGCCCGCTCAGGGGACATGCTCTGTCGAAGAGTGTAACCCCGGTCACAGCGGCCAGAGGTCTTCAGCCTGACCAAAAACTAGCCATCGGGTATGCCCAAGGATTCGCACCAAAGGGTCAAACCTCGGAAAACATAGTCGGTCTTTGGAACAGGGGGTGATTGTGCATGGGATGCCAAGCCAAACACGCGCAAGCAATTAGTCTCGGAGGTACTCTGTGTCGCATAGCCTGAGAAGGTTGGTGTCTCCTACACTTGTAGCTGCGTCGTGGGGACGAATAGTGGTCCTAACCTGGAAAACGGGGTTGAACGGCGGCCCAGTAATAAAATCGCCGGAAATTAAGTTCACAGTGTGGAAACCCCGGGAGGAAGGATCTTCCTGCCGTTATTTGGCGGCTGTGGTGGGACCACTGGTCCGAGGATGCCTAACAGGTACCTTGTGCGTGTGAGCTGCGCAACAGCTCCGGCGCCGACCTGTTAGTCGGAATCTGGTATAATCAGGCCTGACCATAGGTGATAGGGGTCTACTAACCCTAGTCGTATGGTAGTCGCTGAGTCTCTGAGATGGGATCGTGGCGGGCATTGGCGAGGCACCGTGTTCTAACGAATACGGACGGCGTCCTGCTCTCTCGGATGGGGACGTGCTTAGCAATCGCTTGTAGTTTTAGGTACGTTAAATAAATTCTACGTTTTGTAACTAAGTAAATTTATAGGTTTATGCAGTCTAAAATTCAAACAAAAACAATGCTAACACCCGCGTTCATTAGATCACAATTCAGGAAAGGCTGTTCGCGGGTAGCACTTGAGTATAGGTAATCGCGTAGTGATCCATTTGAAAAACGGCGCTTATCGCTGTTCTCTTACCAATTGGCCAGCGTGGGTATAGGATATTTGCTAAAAACTCTTTTCCAATAAGAAAAGAAGGCCTATGTATGTGATGCTCATTACTCTCCCAAATGAAATAACACCTGCTTAGCCGCTTGTGGCAAAAATACATTTTTGGAATTAATAACCCGCTCGTCAAATAATAGACTATTATACTTGATTATTATTAGAACAGCAAATTTAATTTACATTATTACCGTTGTTGCAAAGGCAATTCATTATAGGTAAAATTTTCAAAACGGCTGCACAAAATATCTTTGTTGTTGTCTCACGTACTTTTAATCCACCTAGTCGAACTATTAAATATCTTAATTAAAGTAAAATGCCGAAAGGAACCCATTTAGCGCGGATCCTTTGCTACCCTGGAAAAAGGGGTAAATCCGGACAATAAAGTTGATTCTTTGTGCGGCCGACTAGACGAAATATTAGTTTTAAGCTTTGTCTGAGTGTGAGACAAACACCTGTACAGTAATTTTAGTCGCCAATGGACCTCAGCTTAAATATGCCGCCTAAGTACTAGCGTGGGACATTATTTTTATGGCTTAATCCTTTATGGTTCTTTCCTTACAAAGTGAGTTTTGCGGTCAGTTTCTAAGGAAAGAAACTTGTTTAATTTCTATTGGTTTAAGTGCTTCACACGCCCTTCTTGGTTGGTCAAAAATCTTCTGCAAAGAAAACCAAGGAGGAGCGAAATTTAACTTATGTGTGAAGTACTTGGACCAAAATTAGTTTAGTATCAGATTTTGTATCATACAACTCCAAGAGCTCGACATTACTTCGAGTTCTTGTACAAAGTTCGTTTTGTTGTGCATGTAAATATTTTGTAAATACAATTATTTCAAAAAGATCTCCGAATTTTCATCGCACAACTGGTCCTTCGATCCACAGCAAAATAAACCTACGGTAGCCGTAACAAATCAACATTTCCCAGGCCCGTACAACCGTAAAGGTTTAAGTTTTCACAAATAAAAATGAATTTTTCGGATCGTTAATGTTACTAGTAGAGGTTCAAATTAAATTAGTATAGCTTTGTCTATAATTGTCTTGTTCATTATTGTAAATTTCTCAAGTCCTCGTCGCGTCGGACACGCTGCTGTGATCAGGCGCCTAAATCAATTTTTAGACTGTGGGGAAGGCAACGGGATACCACCCCATTAATTATATTCTCTAGTAAAGTCAGCTTGGCTTCGGCTAAGCTGATTCGCCTACGCACAATGAAGTTTATGGCACTTGAAGAAGAAGTATTGTAAAGGAAAAGCAGTGATTATTTATAATAAATTTGTAGCTCCAACAAAAACAAATATTTAACCTTGATGTATAAAAGTAAAGTTGTAGTGTAAGTAAAAGCAACAGAAAATCTTGTTAAAATTACACATAAATTTCTAATCAAAAGCCATACACGAAATGATGCGTTTTTATGCATTCTTGTATAAAAACAGAAATGAGGAGAATGCTAAAAAGTGAACTCATCAACATTCCTTAGCAATGGATACCGGTTATAGCATTAGCTAAAAAACTGATAATCCATATAAAATTAAAGAAGTTCCAAGTTAATATCGGTTGGAAAAAGATGTCGGTCTTTTTAGGAAAAAACTATTCATTTCTAGACAAAGAAACAAAATTAACTGGCATTATGATTTGACTAGAGATTTGAAAAAGCTATTCAACGTTATTATGTTTTGTAAAACTGTATTTCCTTCTACCGCATGAATCAAAAAAATAATAAAAAATGGTTATACGCCAAAATATTTTTTTATAACTCGATGTATTTTTACCGGCAAGGGGGAGAAAAGAGTAAATGGCCTGTAGACTTTTTTGAGCACCTGAAGTCTCGCGCGGCTTCTTAAATGTTTGAGTTACAAGAAGTTTGAATTAGTGTCAATATTACATTATTAACTTATTGTTTATTCTATCTGTTTTTCTACCAAGTGCATTCTATGCTGATGTTTTCTTTATTTTAGGGTCAATTTTTTTGTTTCATTTTGTTCCTCTTGAACTTTGCGTTGCATATACATAAAATTGTTCATAAAAATAGTAGTGGTGGACAAATGTGGGAAAATGAACTGCATCATTTTTATGGAGGATGTCATGGGCAGCGGTGGTTTTGTTCAGGGTTTTTGTCAACTTGGTTAGACGGATTTTATATAATCTTGACGTAATCACTATAAAGGAGTGCTGCCAGTTCACGTGTTGATTGGGGATAGAGCATTTGGGGATGTTACCATTTTCAATGAGACAGGTTCAATTAAAACTGAACGTGGCTACTATTATGTTTGAAGTTCCCTGCGATAATGATTTGCTCCTAGTTCATATATGTATAATTGTTATAAGAGCGATTACAGGTATTTCCGAATTGTTTAATTAGAGTATCTGCACGTTTTTTAGTTTTAGAATTCTTCACTTATGCGAAGCCGGGTTCGTTAATATTAAGCGTGACCTACAAGATCCCGGACAAACATGTTTTCTCTTTTTGCGAAAATCACTGAATTTTTCTGAAAAATAGTTTAGTAATCCGATTCTAAGAACTATGGAGATCAGAAAAACAAAAGAGCAAAAAAATTGAACAATCAGTTTGCTTCTTCTTCTTCTTCTTCTTAAATTAGGACTAGGTCCTGTATATCTAACAGTAACCTCGACAAAATCCGAAGTCACTGCCAGTACTCTGAGCGTATTATTAGTTTTACATCTGAAGTAGTTTGCTAGACTGGCTTCAGATGTGCCTGTTACCTTATATTATTGTTAATGATGGCAATTCATTAACATAGAAAGACCACCGACTTTACGTGCCTTCCGAAGAACGAGGACGGTCATAGATAGAGTCAGAAAGAAAATTTTTCTTTGTAGACTCCTCCCGGGTTCGAACTGGGTGCCTTAGCATTAGTAGTCGATCGCTCTAACTACTAGGCCAGTGACCGTCTCTAGTCCATCAGTTTGCGAGTTACATAATGTCAAATAGTCGTGCCGCAATTTTATCGTTATTTGAAGCTAGAAATCGTCAATGTAAAATAGTTCAAATGCTTAAAATTTCCCGACAAACCGTTTCCGACGCCATTAAGCGATTCAAAGAACATTGGTAATATGGAAGACCGACTCGGAAGAGAAAAAAAATGTTCAGCCAACACTCGCCGGAATCGCAATATCGTCAAACTTCGGATTCAAAGAAATCCGAGAATGTCGATGCGAAAAGTGGCTCGTGAAACCGGAATCACGCAAGAGTCGGCTTGACAAATAGCTAAAAATGAACTTAAAAAAAGCCTTATATGTAAGCTGCGAAATCAAAAAAATTTCGTTTTTACTGATAAAAGTTTTTTTACTATTGAACAATTTGACAATCGTCATAATGATAGGTATTGGTCAAAAGAAGCACCGTGACCATCTTTCATTGTTGTTCATCGCCAATACCGCAAGTCTGTCGTGGTTTGGGGCGGTATTTGTGCTAGCATTAAAACACCTTTAGTTTTTGGGGAAGAAGGAGTAAAAATTAACAAGGAAATCTACCTCCGTAATATTTTAGAGGCTGTAGTTCTTCTGTGGGCCCAATAGCACTTTGGTGTTCAACATTCGTGTTTTCAACAAGACTCTGCATCTGCCCACAAGGCGAAAACTACGCAAGAGTGGTGCCGAATCAATTTTCCTGATTTTATCAGTTTCTCTAAATGGCCTCCATACTCACCAGATCTCAACCTAATGAATTACGTCATATGGTCAATTTTAGAGGCCAGAGCAAAAACCCACAAAAGTTTGGAATCACTAAGACAATTTTTGTGTCAGGAATGAGACAAAAATACCTAGAAGAGGTACGAAAAAGACCCGAAAATTTAATTCGACGTTTAAAGCTCTGTATCCACGCAGAAGGAGGCCATTTTAAAATTTTATAATTTATGATGTATGTACATAAGGTTGTTGTTAATTGTTATCCATTTTTAAATTTTTGAATAGTTGCGTTTAAATAAGTTTTTTTTTAAACGTCTGTCCGAGTTTTTGTGGGTCTCGCTGTATATTAAACCAAGAATATATCGAAGTCAGAAGGATCTCGATAACGGATGATATTTTTTATGAGATGAAAGCACTTTCGTGTGCGAAACTGAGCTAGTTTTACAACTTTAAAGATGTACAATGCTTGTTACTCACTGCTGAGATCTTATAAGAATTTTGTTAATTATTTTTGGTGTCGGCTGTATTGTTATGTCGACGAGCATTTCATTGTTGCTGTGTAGCTTATTTTGGTTATTTATATTTCTTTTTCAGGGAATCTAAACTGTATTCTGAATTTGTTCCAAAAAGTTCAATTTTTAATGGAAAGCGACAATGATTGTTTAAACTTGTTGGCTTTAGGTCTTCAACCTGAGTTCACTTTAACTAGGTTGTGCTAAATGTTTAATGTTGCGTGTTGTCTCATATTCCTACTGCTACTACTACTCCATAGCACTATAACCCGTTGTGGGTCTTGGCTGTCTCAAGGGTATCATAGCATTTAATGCCTCAAAGATGTTGCTAGCACCTTGTGAGAAGCCCACCGGCTTTACATGTTTTCCGAAGCATGGAGACGACCATACAAAATGACCTCTGTCCGCATTCAAACTGGGCGTCTTATATTAGCAGTTAATCACGCTAACGACCAAGCCAATGACCGTTTTTGTTGTCTCATATTCTGGTATTTATACATACACCTACCGTTTGTTATTTGGAAAGGGGGAGAATAAATTAAAAACTGTTTAGCTTTTTGTTTTATTATTCGTCCCTCTAGTTTTATATGAAGCAACTCACGTCCCTCGCATACTGTTGGAGTATAACCATTGTAATGGCAGGGGATCAAACATATATTTTTAAACAAGTAGATCCACACACCCTTGGTTAACAATTTTCTTCTGGGTGACCAAGTGGTTAGGACAAAAGAGATATAATTATTATAGATTAGTGTTATTCAAAGACAATCGGAAGGTTAAACAGAGAACCTTTTGAAACTATTTATATTTTCTATTGCATATTTTGACACCCCATTCTATATTTTTGGTCGATTTTTAATTTATTTTTTTATACCATTATTGATTCTTTCCAATTTGGTATTATGTCTGTAAAAAATTCGTAGGAAGTGACGAGAATTTCGTTAGGTATATTTTTCGTTTTGAAAAAATTTGCAAAATTTTTCTTCAAGTAGAAAGAAAGGTGAAATTTATGCAGCCACGTACAAACTTTTTTCTACAAAGATTAAATGCAAAATTCTAAATAAATAAAATTAAATAAGAAAATTGAAAACCGATAGGAAATACATATCTTTGTAATATATCACGAACAATAGCTAGTAACTAATATTATAATTATAAATAATGATCATAATAAATATGAATATATTTATGTTATCACAATATACCACAACAGCCAGAATTTATTATAACTGTACAACAAAAAGGTACCTACTAAATTTTAAGTTTTTTAAAGCATTATATCTAAAATTTTTAGCTATTACACATTAAGTAATAAACAATATAATTTTAGATCTTAAGTAGGTAATTACGGTAATCTTTGAAATTGAATAAACAGCACCACCTTATTTAGTATTTTTAAAACTCAAAATATTTATTAACAAGAACATATAATTAACAGTGACAAAAATTAATAATTATAATATAACTATCTAGTAAGATAAAATAATAATAATAATAATAATGTTATAATTATAAACAATGTAAATAAAAATAGAAAATAAATGAATATCAAATTTTTTAATTTTTTTTAGTTTCTAATTTTACCAAACATGTATGCTCGAAATATGTTTCGAGCATTAGATCGACAAAAAATATGTTTTAAGAATGAATTTAATAAGTTTCAAGTTAAGTGAAATTTTAATTGAATTTATAAATTTATTCTTTAAATTGAAATATGAACAATAAGATCTACTCTGTAAAAATTTGTGTAAAAAAAAGTAAATGAAAAAATGACGACTTTGCTTCTTGGAGAAGTCTTATTATCAAAATAATGTGCACTATTGCGTAAAAATACTAATATGTATAAAATTATATTTGCAGTAACATAAAGTAGATGGAACATTATATTTTGTTGAGGAATATATTTGTATTCTCAGAGCCCTTTGGTAACTTCTTAATTCATGTTGTGAAATTTATATTAAGTTCAAAATTGCGCGTATTGCAAATTTAAGAGTTAGATTGTTATAACAATTTATTTTTAAAGTCACCCGATAACTTAAAAAAGTATTGAGAATAATTTTAGCGTCCCGTGCGCACATCCAAGTAAAATAGTCAGTAAATTGCTTGATAACACCGACGAAACAAAAATACTAAAGCGATTCAAAGGCACTGACCAAGCTACTAGACACAACCAATTGGTTAAATAAAGCATTATTTTAAATTTTATGTTGTAAAGAAATAACATTAAAGTTCAATTAAGAAAAAAGTTGATCAATGGGACACACTTCTGCATGTCATATATTTTGTTTCAGTCATCTTTATCGCTAGCAGAAGTGTTTGGAATTCTTTTGGTAAATACCTTTATAGTTTCCTATTACTTTCCGAGGGATGATGGTCAGAAAAAAGTTTTCTTTCTCCGGACTCGACTTGGTTTTTACTCGACGTGTATAGGCCGTAACCGTGATTTTGTCATATTGTTTGAAAACAGATTACAAACATTCCTAAATTTATTAAAAAATTATTAATTATTGCATTGCTACCGAAGGCACGTCGGAACCACGTACTTTTGTTCCATTTTGTCAAAAAAATAAAATACTTTTAAAAGATGATCCATATTTAACGTGGTTATAAAAAACGTGATCCCTGTTTCGTTATCTTTGCAGAATCCCTTTGGTTTTTAATATTAAGCAGTACATTTGAATTATAAATAAAATTGTTAGAAATGTACAAAAGTCTTTTTGAATCATTTTAATTACAACGAAAGAACTATGTTTGCTAATTAATTTTTATGTAATTGGGACTAATTAAATTGATTTCTTGTGAAAGTGGCCGCTCACTATAAATTTAAAATTTTATGCAGATGACGCGTTTAACCCCAGGAGAGCGTATGATCTTGATAATATGCGAGTTTCTATTTTGTCTAGTACAGATGTTGGGCGCTGGGTGTTCTTTACCCAGGTTTCTTGTAGCTACAAGTTAAACTTGGGTTTTTTTCGCACGTCAATATCTTCTCCTTTAGTGATCGGGTAACTTAAATAATTACGCCTAAAGATTTTTAAGAATAAACACTTTTAAGAATAAAGAGGTAGTTTTTATTTTTCCATTGGATTAGATTAATCATATAAATTTTCCTCATAACCTGCTTTCTTATAGTCAAAACTAAAAATAACCTTGTATGGGAAAGCGATAAATCGGAAATTTATTTATTTTGTTTAATTTAAATTAAAATATAATATCTTATAATAAATTTTATTAAACCAAGTTATGTTAAACTTAAGCAAATTATCTATTAACTTGGTTTACCATATTTAATTTAAACAAAATAATGTTCTTCCAATTTCTAACTTCTACGGGGTTATATTGGATTTTAAATATCTATGGTATTGGACATGCATTTTATTATTGCTATTATTTATTAGGATAAAATAAAAAATACCTATTACTCCATCTAATTTAAAAAAGTTAAGTTTGATCTCTCCAGGTGACTTATGTATGTGTACTTTTTGAAAATTTTTGAAAATAGCTAAGTCGAAAGCTGCACCTTTTATATTTAAAATGTTTTTTATCGCTTACTGTTTTTGAAAATAATATATTATATAGACACAAGTGTTATACATAGTAACGAAGTTGTAGTAAATTTTGTAATTGTTGCCGCGTTATAGTTAAAGTATTAATTTATGTTAATTTGGAAAAATTCATTAACGACTAGAATATTATAATCAGTGTATTTATTAGATAAAGTAGTGTTTATAACGCGGTAACTGTTGTTAAAATATTTACAAATTCTTTTCTGGACAAGTACTTATCTATGTATAATATACATAACACACTATCTTTACTTATGTATATATCCATGGATTATATTATTATATCTATTGAAATAATATGTATATTATACAAACTGATTAAATTGTAAAAAATTAAAAATTAATTGCAGGACCAAATTCTCTTTGTGTATTTGAAATTTGTCTGTTGTGGAAAAGTGATTTCAAAATTACGAGTATATTGGTGGATTAATACCATCCAAACATACAAATAATACACAGAGTTGTTTTACAGCAAGAGTCAAATTGTTGAAATGATCAAAGTCCAGGTCGATATGGATTATAGGTAATATATACATTATATTATGTATATATTATGTAATATAGAATTAAACCTGATTATAGATCTATTCGTAATCTGATTCCAGAACTGTTGAATTCAGAAGTCAATTTTATAATTTTCAAAAATAATAATATTGTATTATTTGTCAAGTGGATTAACTTCTTTTAAGAATTAATATTTATATACTATGTAGTAGGTACATATCTAGTATACATATTTATAGAAATTATATTATATATGCAGGTGTATATAATATTATGTATGCACGTAATACAGTATGTCTGCATAGTAGCTATGATATTTAAGCTTTTAATTACAGTTGATTAAGAAGAATATAAATGTCTTATTAATTTATGTATTTATTCTATTTTGTCTATTTCATTGTAACCATAATTATTTAAATAATATATTACACCGAACGTGTGTAAGTGTACCATAAGCAAATGAAAAGTATTCAATTATTTACCTGCGAAAAGCATCGAGAAGTTACTGAATGTGGAGCTCCTACTCAGGTAATCGGCAGTTGGCTTAATATCCAACATGGCGTGGATAAACTTTTATTACACAATAATAAATTCTCACATTAAATTACATTGTCGTTTGAAAGGGTTAAATAATAATAATTATTCAAATCACTTTTTATAAAAATATCACAATCACATTTTTAAAGTTTTTGCTTATGAATTTATGTGTTATACAATACTTTGAAAAAAATATATCGAAAGTTTATTAAACTTTTAGTTATTCAATATTTATTACATAATTATTGAAGATAGGGGTCTAATAATTACAAGTTTTTAGATATATTATGTTAATATGTCACTAATGTTGAAAGTTGCTGATGATTATAATATAGTGCATACAATATGTCAAGTTGTCTGAGTTTGAGGCACATTTATGATCAACTGAAAAGTTTTTCAGAAATTTTCACGGAGAATATAGTTAAAGGCGGAGTTACGAGCAAAAGGAAGCCAATCGGAATAGTAGTTGAAAATAACCCTCCGCGTCAAAAGGAAATCCCTCCTTTACAAATGAGGGTAGGGGTGTTCTAGATATTCTGAATATACCTATTTTCTATTTTAGATACGAGTGGTACCTATCTAAATTATTATTATTAGCATTAACGTTTAATAATAGTAATACATTTATCCCAAACAATTACATTTTTAATTGTACATAATTATAATACAATCAAAATAGTAAAAGAAAGATAATATGCAATAAAGTATGCAATTTTAGAAGTTAAAATAATTGAACGTAAAATAGATTATATTATAGTGTATCATTAGGCCGAATCCAAAAATCTCCATTTTACAAGAATTTACGATTTTTATGAGCACCGTCTTATTTTATTTTTATGATATACATTATATTATTATGTTCTATATTTCAAAATATTTGAAAACCAAAATTACAGTTTATATTATTTTATGGTAGGTACGTACATATCTTTTATATGCTAATTATACAGTAATGAAAATTTCTCAACTACAAAGATTTGTATTTATCGAAATACAAATATTCAGATATGCTCGTCGTTGATATTGATAAAGTGTAATTTTTGGTGAAGGTTTGTTTACAATTAAAAAATTATTACCTAAACCTATATTTATAATAATAGCAGCAAATTTTAATTTTTGCATATAACTTTCTTAAAAGATGTATCTACATTATTTTAAATTTAAGTTGATGTTTAATTCAATAATTGGAAGGTACGTTCTGCATACTGTATGTAATTAAACAAGTAGATATTGAGCAATATAACGATAATACTCACTTTTGAAGTAAAACCTAATTACCTGTATTTATACCTTTCAGTCAAGTGGATTCTCGCAAAAAACTGTAGTTATTCGATTTTTTGACAGTATAGTAAATATTATATATAGATTATAAAAAATCTAAATTTCACTATGTAATTGTCGATTTTGATTTTAGTTAATATTTTAAATGAAATATTTAAAAAAATCAAGTTTATTTATGCCCCCGTCTTAACCACGACATTATCCAAAACAACACATTTTATAGTTTCTTTATTTATAATAAATAATTAATGAAACATGTCAACCGTAATTTTTTGAATAGAAAGAACGGATTCTTTTCGAGACTTATTGTTAACAAACAAATGAGAATAACAAAGCATACTTGTGATTATAAGTTTACATTTGGATGGTGTATTACTAATAATTTTAAACGTTGCAGCGGTAGCGCCTTGTTGTTATCCTTATCGGGACTTAGTTAAGCGTCGCTCCGCTACGGTGGCGTAGTATAGTACCGGAAACGCTACCATAGCAACCCGGCAGCCACATCGATTGACGCTGTTGGCGTGCTAACTGAAATTATGTAATCCTCGTTACAGCCCACACTTGCTAATAATCTTATTATTCCTTTTTTAGCTAATACTCATCTGTATTATTAATATTTTTGCGTTTCGTATAGGTAATCTATGTTTTATATTCATATGTAGTTACTACTATATTAAGCGCTATTTTTATTATATATGGTACATTCTTGATGTTCTTATCACTGGAAGAAGTATAATATAATAATTAATTTTATAGAAGTGTATTCTCAATATATAGCATCTTGTGTCGTTAAACATAATAAAAAACAGTATAAATATAATAATAATTATAATGTAACTTTCATCTTAAAATTTTATATACAGATTAAAAAACTATGCGACTTATCTCTATATTATATTGTGGCAAGCTTTGCAAGTAAGGCAATCAATCATGCATTGATAGGATTTAAAAATTGAACAAAGCAAAGTTAAAACGAACATATAATATAACTTATTTAGAAGTTAACATCATGTAACTTCAACTATTCTTGAATTGTTATACAATTGTAATACAAACTTGAAATTTTTATGCACATAATATGCTTAAAATAATAAAAATTGTATTTGACGGCAAATTTATAATGGCATATTTTAGTAAGAAAAAGTTATATTTCAATTTATAGTTCTTACAGATTATAAATTTGAAATAAAGAAAGTTAAACTAGTATCCCATTTATTAAGCATTATATTTGATTAGCATAAGTTTTAGGTTTCCCTTTAACTCTTTGAACTGAATGGGCATTATTAAATCTTTAGTATGAAGCTATGAGCTGTGTACGAAATCACTGTACCGAATAAAAGTGTTATTGAGTTAACGTTATGCCCTTGCAACTTCCATTAAAATTTCTAGTGCCTTATGTTTAGTTATGTTGTAACTAAAGATAGGCACTTTTATAAAATAGTTTTCCTTAAACTTCAAAATAAGGAAATTTTTTTTACACAAAAAATTTAATTTTTCACAATTTCAGAAGAAATTATTTTAAAAATGTTGAAAACAGTACAATTATACATAGTAGCAATATTTTTCTGACCTATTAACGTATGATTTTAAATAATTATTATAAAATTTTGTAAACAATTTTATATGGTCAGATAATTGATAAGTTCATTTATTAATTTTATTGATGCATTTTACGGAATTCTTAGCATATATTATTGTTATATTATACCTATATATTGAAAAAGTTTAAATTACTGCATCATTATTTTAAAATAAATATTGCTAATTAAATATTTTTGGTTTTTATATAATATTTTATGCGAGTATCACCCTATCTTGAAATTGTAAATTATCTGTACAGTATAAAATTATACATAGGTACATCGTATTGTACCACGCACACGCCAGTCGAGTGGTCGATGTTCACTTCTTTTGTTTACAACAATAGGGGTTTGTTTAGGATGGCAATTGACATACGCTGACAATTTAGCGACAATAACAATAATAATCTACAGTGCAGATTGAACTCTCGCTCACATTTCTAGTGGTTTAGATAGTTACCTCTGTTAACACCCCTGCCCCTGTGGGAAAGCTTACCGGCACATTACAAATAAAAGTGATTTGATGTTCTGTATATACTGTAGGGTAGCAAGAATATGTTTAATTAAGTGTTAGAGTTTATGTTATTTTGACATTATCTATAATATATCCACTACTTTTATGTTAATTTTATTTCAGATTTATTTTATTCACTTAAAAAAGTTTTTACTAATTGCAATTATTACCTGTTTACTTACATTATGTGCAGACAGTATATTTTGAGCTGCATTTTTATTAATATAAAAGAACCTATTATGTTCATGAGCATTGTTGCACCTTGGCTACTACTACAATAAATATTATATACTAAAAAAATATATAAAATGCATATTTCATAAAAAAGATTTTTTTATACATATAAGAATATAATATATTTACCATTAAAAAATATATTATGGTAGGTAAAATCTGAAGTGTGTCTATCCTGCTGGTGGGAATCATAGTCTGTGTAATGATATATCCCATAATAATAACTTCACTTCCCATAGTGTTTGCATGTAACTTAATCCCTTTGACTTTGTGCTCTATAACTGACTATTATTTGTACCCTTATATGTTGCTTCCCTGGTTTTAATGATATTCGTACACGCAGTTGGAATACAACTACAGTAGCGATCTAAAGTAAGTTGGCAAACAGTTTTTACAAAAATTATTAGAAAAGAAATCATTTAGTGGACTATCATATATTTTCTAAAAGTATGTAGATTAATACGTAGTTTAACGTATAAAACTTGCAGTTGGTATAAAACAAAGAAGTATATAAGCGAATTGAATTTTATGGAGGGTTCAAAAGAAAATTGGCATAACATCCAAACAATATCAAAACAATAATAAGCGTTCATAAAAGTTAATTTGATTGAAATATATCTTTCTTGATAATACATCGACATGCCCAGAAGGAAAGAGTATTCAGAAGATTTAAAAAACACGGTTCTTAAATGGTTAAAAAATGGAAATTCATTGAGAGCAGCAGAACGCGAATTTGACATTCCAAATCAAACAATAAGTCTCTGGTGTCACAAATATAATAAATATGGATCAGTAGAGACACGCCCAAGAACAGGGCGACCACGAAAAACAACCAAAAGAGAAGATAAAATGATCGTTCGTGAAGCAATAAAAAATCCTCGTGTAACGGCTACACAAATTGTTCAAAGTTTTAACGAAAATCGCGAAGAAAATATACATGTTTCGACAGTGAAACGTCGACTATATGCAGCTAAACTATTTGGCAGACGTCCTTGTAAGAAACCACTTATATCAAAAAAGAATCGGATAGCCCGTCTGAAGTTTGCTAAAATCACTTACACTGGGAAAAAAGATTGGTCCAAAATTCTTTGGAGTGACGAAAGTAAGTATAATTTGTTTTCCTCGGATGGTATTAAGTATATTCGACGTCCAGAAGGTAAAAGATATGATATTAGATATCAAGTTCCTACTATAAAACATGGTGGAGGGAACGTCATGGTGTGGGGTTGCTTTTCTCGTGATGGCATTGGATCTCTACACAGAATTGATGGCATTATGGATCGGTTTATGTATGCCGACATACTGAGGGATCATATGCTACCACATGGCAAGAGAAAATGCCGCGCGGCTGGATATTTCAGCAGGATAATGACCCAAAACATGCTTCACAGCATGTTAAGCAGTACATGGACAAAGCTAAAATTCGGCTTTTAGAGTGGCCCAGTCAATCTCCAGATTTGAATCCCATAGAGCATTTGTGGGAAGAGCTCGAACGTCGAATAAGAAGTGAAAATTATAGTAATACCACTAAATTATGGGAAGCATTGCAGAGAGAATGGTCAAAATACCATTAGAACGTTTAGAGAAGCTGGTTGACTCGATGCAATCACGATGTAAAGCTGTTATCGCTGCAAAAGGGTTTGCAACAAAGTACTAAATGTTTTTAATCCATAGTTGTTACTATATGTATTTCTTTATTTTTTTGTTTTAAGAGCGTTTTGTCATAACTTGATAAATAGAAATATTTCGAAATTTTCGTTTTTGAATTTTTCACGTTAATAAATTTTCTAGAAAATTATATTTATATTTTTAATTTAAAGCCTTTTAAGGAATAAATATTTGAAAAATTAAAGCAAAATATTGAACTTTGAAAAAAACTGTTTGCCAACTTACTTTAGATCGCTACTGTAGGTATATAAATTTTGATAATAATTAAAATTTTGATTTTAGATTTGCTACATTTACTATCATTGTTAAAAAAATTTGATAATTCTTTAAATGCTTAAATTTAGTTATAACCAATATAGTCTCTAATTATTCTATACAAAATAGTCAGCATTGCTTTAAATCAAAATAAAATCAATCTAATTATTTCAGGATTTTTCATAAAGGTTTGTGTTTCACTGAATTTATATTTCATGTGAATATTTAGCAATATTTGATGAAAAATAATAAATAAAGCTAAAAAATATTAAGGACAATGCTTTGAGTACATTTTATAAAAAAAATATATATAATTTAGTACTTTAAACCGCTTTTAGATTGCAGCTATGTATTTTTTGAGCCGTGAATCCTGAAAATCCATTGGAATGGGGATGATTGCTATCATTATGTCAGTGCTGCTAGTTTAGCATGAAATCGGAACCAACGACCTTCCTTAAAATCGCCTTTTAACTTCACACAACTTTGAAAAGCCGTTTCAGCCCAACGAAGGGTAATTTTTTGCTTACTGAAATTCAGTATAAGATACGAGGAGGTAGTAAAAATCGTTCAATGGAGAGCGAGAGAGGTAGAAATAGTTCAATCAACGTCTATTCATTAGTCACTTCTGTTAAGTACTGCCTTTAGGAAATAAAGTGAGAAGTGTGAATAGACTAACAATTCCATGACAAATTTTATGTAGTTAAATTAATAATATATACCTACATGACTTTCTTTATAGTATTATGCATATCTAATTATGTATTGTAAGCTGTTAAGCAGCAAATTAAAAAGTACAGCTACACATATTTGATTATCATAATATGTAAATGATGTACTCATGCTTTTCTACGTTTTAAAACACCTTTTAATTAAAAACATGTTTTTCATTTAAGATTAGAAAAATTAATTTCTCGTCATTTATTATTAATAGTAGGTACATTACATACCGAGATTAATGTAGCCGTGAATTACAGCCGAGTTGGCCGAAGTTCAAAGCACCGTGGTCACTTATAGCGTAAGGCTATAGGTAATGACAATTGATACCGAGCTATACTAATTTATTCATTTATAATCAGCTAACTCTTTGCTGTACGAAATTTAGAAAATTGTCAGACTAATCATACGTGCATCGAAAACTCACAGAAACCCAATCAAAGACTGTATTAAAAAATATTTAATTTTTATTTATACTATGCATTTGATAAATTCTTTGATATATCGCCACAAAAAAGAAAAAAATCGTTCATATAAATTGCTTAAAAACATCGCGTAAAAACAAGTTTGACTGTATTTTAAATCAGGGACATAACATTTACTAATAGCCTATATAAAACAATGTAGAGTAAATGTATTATTATATTTACCTACCTAAATTATTGTTAATACTTAGAAGCAAACACCAATATAGTTACTTAATAATCCAAATATAAAAACTATTTAGGATTGTTTTGAAGGCCACTAAGTACGTAGGTTTCGTAGTACAAAAGTTATAAAGTTAATGTTAAAACACAGGGCAGGCAAAATATTATATTACGGAAGCAGTTGTTTATATTTTATACATATTATTGTATAACTTTTGAAGACCAATTTTGAAACAAGTATTGTTGCCACCAAATTTGTGGTTAGATGTGGATAGATTTTAGTACAATGTGCACCAATAAGTGAAGTCATCATCATCCCAGCCTTAGTCTTCCAACATCTCTATTTCTTTGGGGTTTTATGCTGCTATCATTCTAGTCGTATGGTTTTTCCATATTTTTTTGTATTCTTAAAGTTTGTCAATTGAGAGAAAATATTTTAATTTTCTTTCCTCTAAAAGCCATTATTTTTGTTTTAGTTTCATACATTTTACAGTTGTAAGTTTTAATGTTGATTAATATAAAAAAAATTCTTTGCAGATCATTTTCGGTCGAAGCGATAACTGCTTAATATTAGATTTTAAAGATTAAAAGGTTAAACTGAACAATTATAATTATAAATATTTTATTCAGCTTTCAGCAATAGGTTTTTGTTGTCATTGCATGTTTAATTAACAGCTAATTATAGTTACATGTAAACGTACAGTCATTTGATAGAATTTAAAATTACAAGAAATAGGGAGGCGGTCATGGTCTGGCACTTGAGTGTGTCTAATACCAAATCGAGATACCCAGTTCGACCCGGGCGAATTCTGACCGTCTTCCTTGAAATAAGTGGCTACCCACCGAGGAAATTAGACAAAGCCCCCGATATAGCGATATAGCGATAATAATATTATATCATCGTATTTTTATAATCAGCAACTTGTTGCGAGATTTTTCTTTACATTTTCCCAGCATATCGTCAAAAATTTAAATTAAAAAAGGTGATGCGATATCACATGCATGACATTCCCAATTACTACTAAAGATTTACCTTTTGCAAAAGCACAATATGTTTTATTTTACTACCAAGGACCGGCGGCACTAAAGTGCCTTAATGCCACTCGTTTAGTGCCATATAAAGTAATTCGTATTCTGTTATTAAACCAAGTTTATAGTTTGTTTTACATATAATTTTCTTATATTAAAATATACCTACATATTCAATATTTTTCGGTGTCGATGTTATTTTGTGTTAAAGTCATTTAGGTGGGTTTGTTTTCTACAATAATTGCTTTTCATTATTATCTTTGAAGCTATAATCTTCAACTTTTTTTGTTTTGCTTTTTTGCCTTAAACCTACGCAGTTGTGTGTAATTAAAGAATAAACCTCATTAAATAATTGAAAAACGACGAAAAATAATACGAATATTTCCCGATGGAGTCAAATTTGAAACTTGTTTTTCTTGATAGTATATACGTACATATGTCTTTATTGTGTACACAATTATTCTCTAAACTATAAATTAAGTGAGTAGAACGTCTTTTCTATAAGTTAGACATCGTTAGCTAGCATAGTGAAAGTTAAAAAATAGACAAAAAAGTACGAATACTAACTTTGAAGTGCCACAATTTTGCTAGTTTTCAACTTTTTGTACTGATCTTAGGTTCAACCTCTAATTAATTTAATGGTAATTCTAAATTTTTGTAATTTGTGCAATTCGGATTATCACTTAAACCTTTATCGTGTACACAGTGCGGTGATGTTTTAGTCGGACTGCTCCAATGAATGTGATCGCGGTAGAAAAATTGTCATTTTTTTATTCCTGTTGTGGTTTGGATATAGTATTTAAATTTTAATTCATATAATTTAATTTAATTTATTTTAATAACCGTTTCGCCACTACCCAGTACTCTACTTGTACAATATAATTTGACATAGTTTTTACTTTTTAGTTAGATGCACCTCGGCGTAATTTACTGGTTCTTTACTTCTAAAATAAAATCACATCTAACATCGGTATTTTGATCTATCAATGTTATTCTATTATAGCCCCAGAGAAGTGATGAAGTCGACTTGTTCACGACAACAGTCTTAAGAATTAATTTCCCGAAGCCGAAAGGTGAGGAGGCTATCGGATGAAAAAGATGAATAATTTATCGATTACAATTTGGTCTGATATATCAAAAGGGAAAAATAAAAAAAGATTTTTTACTTCTGTAATTTTTGACGAATTACACGAACCTTTTTACTAACCGGTAACAGTTTTTTTTAAAAAATTCCACGTATTTCAGCCAATTCTATCTTTTCATGGAAAAACCCCCTCAAATAACGAAATTAGATAAAAATTCCCCTGACATGATGAATATGTCTAAGGATATTTTCTCATACAGTCTTTGTGAATATCACAACATTGCGTCTCTGGGGTGTTTACATGTGATAAATTAAAACTAGAAATTCAAAACTTTGATAGTATTTTTGATCAAAACAATATTTTTACATTATTTTTTTTTAATTTAATACATTTTATGTATAACTGTACATCTTGACCAGTAATATAGAGTAAAGTATGTATACACTGGCCAACTAGAAAGTGGGAGATCGCGGTTCAAGCCTTGGTCGCGTCAAATATGCTGCTGTGATAAAAGGTCCAATATCAATCTTTGAACTGTGCGGATGGCAACGGAAACCACCCCATTAATTATATTCTCTATTAAAGTCAGCTTGACTTCGGCTAAGTTGATCGCCTATGCATTGTAAAGTGTATGGCATTTGAAGAAGATGTATAACCGTAACTGATAATTTTATTCCCCAAAAGCGTACGTCTGTCTGCTTGTGTATAGCGTCTAGCGTAATTAGAAACTTGAAATTTGGTTATAATATTATATAAATGTACCTCATACCTACCACAATAAATTATTATTTTTATTTCAATGACAATTACAAAGAATTTCATTTGAATATAAAAACTTCATGATGTTTCTTAGTTAAATATTGAATATTTTTACTGAAATTAATTGATCACAAAATCACAAGATTATTTATTATTTTTAGTTAACTAGTGTTTATTACTGCAATATTATAAAATACGACCAAAGATAAATAATTTTATATATGTACATATTAATTTATTTTAAAGTAATTAAAACGTCAGAGTTTCCATGCGCAGGAAAGGTTCCGTGATTTGAAATAAAATAAGTAAAGCTTTTATTTCAAACCAAAGTAGGATACTGTTTTTACCTCAGTTAGAAGGACTATAAAGATATCTATGTAAATACTCAAGTTTGTACAGTTTTATTATTTATGCCAACCATTCTAGGTAGGTAGGTACTTATATAGTACATAACTCTTACTATGTATGTTATATGCACGTAAACGTTTTAATTAATACTTTATTTATATAATATAGATATACACGAGAAAGACATCCCATAGCAAAGTAGGTAACAAACAAAATAAATTCAAAGTGAAGTGGTCGGAGCGGTGTAGTCGGAAAAGCAGGCTGCCGGCGGATACCGCTGTCTCCGGGACACTTCCTCCCGGGGCGGCCAATTTCACTCAGAGCGAGCGCTTTCCGTACTCCGGACTTGCTCGTGCCGTCTGACCTCTCTCACTGTTATTCAATTTTCTTTTCTCGTTTATTATATTCTAAAATATTATTTGACCATTTAGAGAACTATTATCTTGACATGTTTTTTAAAAAGTATTAAGCATATACAATTATTATGTATATATAGTAATAAATGCTATATAAACTTTGTATAATGTAACATCGTTTTTGCCAACACTGTAGTTAACAAAGAAAGTTCTTTTATAATTTCAATATTACCTTACCTACTAATCCAAACCATTAATAAAATAAATTGTTTCTTTGTTCTTTGTTTGTTGTTATGGCCAGTGATTTCTTTTTAATATTATAGCAGTCAGTTTAACTACTGATGACTTGTCCTGATAATGGAATTTTAGCAATCTCGTAGTTAGTTGATAGTTTGATATAAAATACATTGTGCCTTATTTTTTATTGTTTGTTGAATGTGTGTTCTACCAGCTTCCCTCGAGTTAGAATTATAAATTGATCAGTTCTCTAACTCGATTAGAATTATTTTGTACCACGATTAATTACTATACCATACTTAAATAAACTCAATAGGGAAAACAAGTGCAACATGAAATGCGTACTACATGAACAAAATGGCTAACGTTTTTTTTTTGGAAAAACTCCAAATCGTATAATTTTGTCAAACTTATAGGTTAAAGAAGGAGAACTAACATGTAAAAACTTCAGTGGTCCCTGTACGTAATTAAAAATTTACAAATACTTAGGTACCGTAATAAGGGGTTAATTGAAACACTCAGTTTAACTTGAGACAGATGACAGTTTTAAAACAATTAATTAGGTGTTACCACGGAAGTGTGAATTTCAGAACTTTTCTTGCTGTATTTTATTTTGCATATTGATGATATACAGAAAACGTGGAAATTGTTATTTCAGCTGATGCTTTGTTTATGTAAATGCGTAGGTAAGTAAATACACATTTATTAGTTTTAAAAATCTCAAAGTTGTCTCTTTAGCAGTAAACAAACTACATGGTTTATTTAGAAAATAAAAATCGCGTTTCTCATTCAATATTTTATAAATCCGGCAATTTTTTGATATTATTTTTGATTAATTTTTTGAAAATTTTTAGATTAAATAATTTTTACTATTATAAAGTTTAATTAAAAATTTTCGACGATTTACCTCAAATTATCTTGTGTCTCAAATTACCCCATTCCTAGGGTAAATTGAGACACCTATAAAAAAATTAATAACAAGGAAAATATAAAAACATCGGGTTTTAAAAAAATGTAGGTCGTACTTTACACATACATGATCCCTTTGCATAAATTTCATGTTATTAGATACATATTTTTGTTTTAAAGTTATCAACAAAGTTGTCTCAAAAGTGTCTCAAGTAACCTCCTGATATTTTAACAAAATTATTACTTACGCCCGTTTTCATTACCTAGAAATATTTATAACATAAATTAACTATTTAGTTATTTAACCATTCAGATTTTAAATTTGTTTATTTTGTTGCTGTCTGATTGGTTAGTTCGTTAGTTTTTCTAATAGAAGGCTATTTTATTGATATTTCAAAGTGAAGAAAACGGACATTAGAAAGAAAAAAATTATTTAAATGTGTTAAGGAACTTAATAACAAAAATAACAATAACAAATAGGAACTTAAATAACAAAAACACTGTGAAATTATGAAGGTTGTTATAACTAAGTATTTTGTTAATAAATACCATATTATGAACAAAATATTATATATCATAATAATTATTAGTATACCATACAAAAATTAGGCACTAATTAGGTGCTAGAATAAATAATTTTCAAAATATTATATTATTATAATATTGTTACATAACATAAAATATTAAATATAAACATTCAAAATTGTGGGGTTTTTTGTTTATTTGAGTTTCGAGTTTGAATTTTAAGTAATACTTAGAAACACAAATATTTTTTTGGGAAATGAATAATTTTATAAAATTTTCTTCAAAGGTAAAACTATTTTTAAAAATTAGATATCCTATTACTATAAGACATTTTAAACTTTCTCACAAATACATTTACCACGTGAAGTTTTTAAGGTCAGAGTCGTTCAAGCGTTGGAGTCGGTTGCAAAAAGTGGTAAGTAGATTTTATATTTTTCTTCATCAATCTGGGTCTGAGGATATTAATTTCACATTATGGATAAGTTCGAAACCTAGGTCATTTAGTAAGATTTAGTAAAAATTATAATTTTTGTTTACTATTTTTTTATTTACTGCTGCTATCTTAAATGTTATATTGGTAATGTGTTGTGAAAAGATATCTACTGGTTAGATTTACACTGGCCTATCACCTCAACTATGCTTTCTTTTCAATTTATAATTCAGGTCAACTATGTTTGTCCATTTTTGCATATTTAAAAATTTCTAAAATTTACTTATTAATTTTTTTAATTTCTCCACATTCAAATTTTGGCTTCTTCTTCTTCTTCTTAAATTAGGACTAGGTCCTGTAATATCCAACAGTAACCTGGACAAAGATCCGAAGCTACTGCTGGTTCTGTGAGCATATTATTTGTTTTACATCTGAAGTAGTTTGCTAGACTGACTTCAGATGTGCCTGTTACCTATATTATTGTTAATGATGGCAATTCATTAACATAGGAGGACCACGGCTTTACGTGCTTTCCGAAGCACGGGGACGGTCATAGATAGAAAGAGGGGTCAGAAAGAAAATTTTCCTTTGTAGACTCCTCCCGGGTTCGAACCGGTGCCTTAGCATTAGTAGTCGATCGCTCTAACTACTAAGCCAGTGACCGAATTTTGCCGTTGCTATTAATCATAAAATTTTGATTGCATGACATAGTATCGATAACTAATATCTTACACTTGTCATGGTGATTGGTTATATGGTGATTTGTTCAAAATAAGTGGTATTAAGCAATGTCATTGGCTGACATTCCTAGATTATATGATATATACATGCAATACTCGGCATGAATAAATTGATAACCCTTGGAAATTTTTTAAATTATTTATTAATCCTATGATAAATTTATACTATATAATATTATATTTTTTAAATTGAATAATTAATATTAAATTTTAAGTGAAAAATTAAATGAATTTATTTTTCATTTCCTTTCAGCAATAGTCATTGGCTCTTATCAGATGATTTATTAACAATAAGGATAATTACATAGAAACTGAATAATTACGCATTATCACTTAAAACGAAATTTTAAAATTCTTGGTGCACGCAGTTGTAAATTTATTCTTGATGATTGGGAGTTAGAGAACAACCTATCGAAGTTTCTGTTAAATAGGTAAAATTTAACTTCAATACGGTTTGTCAATTAAACAAGTAGGTAGGTGTAAATTATGCTTTGATGTCAGTTTCTCTATTCATTGCGTTCTTTTCTCTCTTGATATACATGTCATTTCGTGAAGGAGTCGATCTTCATAGTTCTTAATTTAATTGATTATTTTGGCATTTTTAAAATCAGCATTATGTTTATCGACTACGATATGCTTAGCAATTACAGCGATTTCTGGTTTATTACATTTAATATTTCAAATTCACACAAATTCACATGAGCCCACACATTCTTTTAAGCAGCCATTGGTTTGTTTAGCTAATATACACATGATTGCAATCAAGACATTAGACTTTGCATAATAAATTTGACTATTTTCTTGAAAGCTTATGAAAAATAAATTCCTGTATAATGTAATATTTATAATATCAAAAAGTTATCATATTTCGACGTTTATTAATTGTAACATTTTTTTGGAATTCGTTAATATTAAATTACATACAATAAGATTCAGTTTGGTAAAAAGTAAATATAATGTAATATAATAATAGAATTTTGATGAAAAACTCAAATTGGGGGAAATTGTGCATTTTACCATACAACAAACTTTAAAAGGTGTGGTTTTTGAGGTTCTGTGTTATATTATGTACGAACATATTGAACTTTGACATTTTATTACTGGGACATTTCTACATCAGAATTCTTGGTATTGGTGACATCTCCATTACTAATCTTATAATCTATTAGTCAATTTAAATTGCAGTTTTTTATCTTCTGATTTTTGCACCTTCTCCGCCCCTATTAAAAAGGTGAAAGCTAAATGTAATCTGTATCCAGTAGTCTATTGTACAGTACCGTGCAATCGAATTAGGGCCACCTATTAAAAATTGATTTTTTTAAATTTACCTATAATTTAATGCAAGAATACAACTATATTTCGAACAAATCTTTATTTCTATTATTTTAACACCTTTTGATTAATATTTCGTGGTACCACCCCTAGCTTTAATTACTGCAGCCACCCTTTTCAGCATACTCCTAATACAAGCTTAAGCTACTTTTTAAATGCTCATCTGTTTTCCATACTAAGCGAATATTTTCTTTTAAAGTTGCTATTGTGGAGTTGTTTCGTTTGTAAACTAACAACTTGAATGTTTTTCAAACATTTTCTATGGGATTTTGGTCGGAAAATTACTTGCCCAAGGCAACACATTGATATCCAACCGTTTGAATGTGTCCATGAGTGTTTTAGCCTTATGACAGGGTGCTCCATCCTGCATAACAGTGTAGCTTTTACGGTAACTACCTAAAGTACCCATATAAGGTACCAAAACCGTTTCAACCACTTCTTTATACTGAATTTGGTTCATGGTTTTGGTAACAAAATGAAGTGGTCCAAGTGCTTCAGCAGTGATGGCCGACCAAATCATCACTGCCCGTGGGTCCTTGATTGTTTTACAATGCAGCACTCTTTAAACGTTCAGATGATCTTCTCTTCACATATTGCACCTTTTTCAGTTACACACCCAAGCCGTGTCTCGTCGCTGAAAATAACCTATAAAAATACTAATTTTAGTAATTAATTAATTATGAATAATTATAAATTTGGGAGCGGTTAAGATTCCCGGATCGCGATTTTACCATTTTTGAAGTGGATTATGAAAGATGAGGGTCTAATTAGCGTATAAAAAAAATAAAATTTGCGGAATATTCACACAATTTTGAAAAAAACGGCTTTAAAGTTAATTTGGAATGCAATTTTATCATTGGCTCTTTTCAACTGTAACCCCGCCCCCAAAATTGAAAGAGGCTGTGGCGACAGTAAATATACCAGAATCTCGGTTTTCACGACGAATTATGATAGATAATGGTGTAATTAGCTAATAAAAAAATTAAAGTTGTGATCGGACAACAAATTTTCGAAAAATCACTTTTTGTGTGAATTCGTTTCGAGGTGGTTGCGCTGTCAAAACCATTCTCGCACCCACGCGACCCTCCGGGTCGCTCCGGGGGCTCCGAGCGGTTTTGACACGCGCTAAACTCATTAAAAACATCCCTTAAGCGGCTCCAACTCGAAAATTTTGAAAGTTGACGCGACGGATCTCTGAGACACGTACCGCCAACAGAATGAATGATACCTTTTCATTTTAATACACTTACATGTATTTCTTATGGGAAAATTGCAATTTTCAAAATTAAATTGTGGCCTTATTACAACTCCGACAAGATTGATCCTCACCTTAAAGAGCTTGTATTTTGTGTTCTTTCGTTTGGTATAGCCATTTCTATAGGAAAAGTGTATTTACGATTCCGGTATTTTAACTCTACCCATAAATTTTATGGGTAAATACCTTGACCAATCTGCTCCAGTAAAATTTTTGTGCTCTCTGGCCCATTTAAGTCGAGCAATTTTCATTTTAAAGTCAATTTTGGCTTCTTTGCTGGTTGTCGACTTTTATTCCAGCTTCGGAGATTCGCGATTTAAGCACACGTTCAGAAATTGAAATTTCATCTTGGTGTAGGACTAGATTAATTTTTTCACAGTTCATTTTGATTTTCTAATGTCCTTCGAACTATTAACCAATCTTCTGGAGTGGTAGTTTTATTCTACCCTACAATTTGATCGCCTGGTTGACGTTGTAGGAATATTTTCCTTAATTGATTTTGCAATCCGATTGACTGATTGACGCAAAATTCGTTCCATTTTGGCAATTTCACGATTCCTGTGATTTTCAGATCTCAAAAGACCCTCAATCTTAACTTTTTATCCTATTTAAGGTCCTTATTTTTACCCATTACGTAAAATTAATTTTAAAACTTGAAATTTTAAATTAACACGTGGTTGAATAAAATATTACTCAAAGTCAAAATACACAAAATCAACTTCTTCACAACACTTGTAGGGTAGATTTAACCAAAATACAGCACAGTTATATTCGCCAGTCCCTTAAACAATGACCAACAACGGACAAAACTCCCGACGTTAAATACCCATATACCTCGAGTTTTGATATTTAAGCCGTTTTATAACTGTTAGGGTGAAATTTGATACCTGCTTTTAAAAAGTGAGTTTTAATTGTTTTGAATAGTTATTACTTAGTATAAATTCAAAATTTATCAAATATAACAAATGCATTAAAAACTAAAAATTGTGAGTGGCCCTAATTCGATTGCACGCTACTGTAAATAGTTCTGTGATCAAAAACCTAATAAGATCGATCTGTTGGCTATGAGAAATGCAACGGGAAACTACCCCATAAATTACTACTTATTTATTATTATTACTTATGCAATATTTACTTATTACAAATAGTATATAAGATCAATAATAATTAGTAAAATAAGAACGAATCAAAAACTAACAGAGAAAATTTACCACGAAGATGTATAAAGGGGCACATAGAGGCACAAAGATTAACCATGTGCCAACATGTGATGCGAAGAAACGATAGCGTTCTTCTTACAAGAACGATGGCAAAGTGGAAGCTATCAGAGAAAGTCAGAAGAGAAACCAACCGCAAAAACACCTAATTTTTAATTCTGGTTTTCGCGTCGAAATGTTCCTATGTCGAAACTGCCCTGCGTCGAAATGTCCCCGTGTGAAACGTGCATCGCGTCAATAAAAAGACGTCAAAAGTTCTAATCAGAGAATTTTTCATAAAAAGTTAAAATATCTCTGACTAATCAAATTTACCACCACTTTACAAGGCTGAACTGAACAACCACATCAATCGCACACTATTTTTGTATAATTATAAAAAATTAATTAATACTTCGTTACTAAGAAACATATTATTTCGTTAGTTCAACGTGTCAGATTTTCAATAACTACGCAGGAGAACAGCCACGGTCTGGCACTTGAGTGTGTTAATTACTAAACCGAGATACCCGGTTCGAGCCGCGGAGTATGAATTGCAGTATACTTTTTCTCATCTAGTTGCATTCTAAATTTAAAGTATAAGTTTTTCCGAAAAGTACTGAACGATCTATCTGATCTATTTGAGTCAGTGTTTAGATGAGTTACACCGTCTTCTGACACCTAGCTTCTAAAGTAAAGGTAAGTATTTCGGCTGTATATATTTGGGCCAGCAGATAAACGTTTTGATGCGTGTGGTATGGTACTTTCACTGCGTTGAACCCGTAAATCTTGGCACTTTAAGTTAGCACTTACGCGCTAGGCCTTGCAAAACCTAGTGCCAAACGTAAATGGAGATATACCGACTGCGACGGCACGGTACTAGTTTTCTTTAAGAAATCGCTCGACACTACTTCTCAGAAAAAATTCCAGTTTAGAATCTTGCACGAAACTGAACAAAAATCAACAAATGTGTGTAAAAGTGATGTAATTCAAGCTGTAAAGTGTTATTTTGCCGATATGTTGGAGATATATTATTGAATAATTTTCTGTTAATACTAATGATTGTTGAGTAAAAATAAGTAAAAAGAAAGTGCTGAAAATAGAGCAATTTTGTAATGTCATTGTTATATTACATATTGTTTTGCAATCGACATTTTTACATAATTTTCTGTAATTGGTTCACTCTGTACATAATATTTTTATATTATAACATATAAACATACCGTGGAGATGTAGTACATATTACGCGGGCATTGTGAAGGTTAAATTATGTATTTTAAAAAGTAAGAGATTTATTTTAATATTTATATTAAGAGTAAATCGAAATGGAATTTTAAAAACATAAATGAATTTCCAACAAGTAATGGCAATATTAATAGCAATCTACCTCTAGCCTGACTTATTTCCTGAACTACAGTCAAGTTTAGGAGCGTAACGAAGAGTCTTTGAAAGATAGTACATTAGATAATCCAGGCGGTGCTAACGCGCGAAGGGATGGGGTGTTATCCGGGTTTAATTTAAAATTAATATAGCGCAGGCGGCGAGTGCCGGAAATGAGCTTTAGGGCCTGTGACGGGGTGCAAGAGGATATACTTGGCTGCTTGGAGGTTGAGTAGAGCTTCAACTTGTAAAAGTTAAAGCGTCGTAGTGACTATGTTCAAGACATCAGAGTTAGTTCTTTTAATTAAAAAGTTATAATCTGCTAATTAATTTCTTCATTACCTCTTACTCAAAATATACTAAGATACCTACTTTTCTTTTATTAAAATAAACTAGAGAAGTTATTCCATTAAAAAACAAATTTGCTAACATTAATAAATTAATTAAAATTATATGAAAATGGTTGAATAACATCAAAAAGAAACATCGTATTAGTTCGTCCAACATTTCGAATCTTTCATTTAGCAATTTTAGACTTTTAAAAAAATTTACCAAAATATTGAGCTTTATTTGAAATACAAAACATTGATAGAAAACGGATACCCAATTTAGATAGTTTAGTTGAAGTAATTAACATTTAAATATAAATTAATTTATTCTGAGAAATTAAAATTGCAAATTTATAAAAGCGATAGATATATCATTTTTTTATAGTCAGTTTTTTCCATTTAGGAATATAGATTTTTGGTATTTTAACATTAACTGATCTTGATGAAATTCCATATTAAAATAAATTATACTGATTAGTTGATAGAAAGATTAATTGATTTCTTACAATTTTAGGAAATTATTACAGAACATACTAACATACAGAATAAAATGAATATTTACTTTGCGTAGTGCGCAACACAGTGCGTAGGCGATCAACTTAGCCGAAGCCAAGCTGATTTTATTAGGAATATAATTAATAGAGTGGTTTCGTTGCCTTTCCCACAGTCCAAAGATTGATATCGGACCTTTAATCACAGCAGCGTATCTGATGCGCCCAGGACTTAAACCGCGGTCTCCGCTTTCTGGTCGGCCGGTGTATACTTTATAATACAATCGCTGAGCATACTTCTGTATGTCATTCCTTTACCAGAGATTCACCCATTTCGATATTGTTGGTAATTATCCAGTAATTGAAAAAAATTCGGGCGATAGTCTGTGCGAGCGGCCATTTTGGAAAATCGAAAATCGACGAAATCGATATTTAATTCTTATTGAAAATATACTGCATAGGCATGTGAGGTGTCATTTTACATGTTTTTTTGGATTATTTCCAATATTACAAATATTAAAAAGTGGTTACTAATCATTATTTAGTAAGACAGATACAAATCAACATCTTTGAAACTATCCAAAAATGAATAGGAAATTTTTGTTTTTATATTTTTTAAGAATATTTTGTTTTATAAAATAAGTTTTAGACTATCAGTCTGTTACATCACTCAAATTGGTCGCTTCATCATTTTCTGGGGCGACCCACACTTTTTCTTTCTCTTGGTTTATATTGGGACAACTGGTAATTTACCATGAATCAATTAAAACTCTTTAATTTGAATTTTTCGGCGTCCACGATGCCGCTACAAAGATTAGAATCGATAAAGCAAAAGTACATTTTAGGAGGATGGAACTAAGGCCAAAACATAATTTTGTAAAAATGACATCATTATATTTTATGTCCAGAGTTTAGTTGAATTTTGGCATTTTATTAAAACCGACCTTCAAGTCATTCAGTCATATTTCTCAACAATAATAAGTTTTTTGTGAGGTAATTACACATACAAATGTATTAATTTATTGTTACAGATTTACTATTTTACGTAATACTTTCTAGCATATAAAACAAAAAAAAATATTTGTTCATGGTGAAAAAGAGCATAATGTGATAAAGATAGTCAAAAAACAAATTTTATTGTCGTGTCAGGATTTGGCGTTTCAGAAAAAAAGTTTCGGGTTTTGTAAACAGCAAATTGCTCCTACAACTCATAATTTTGAATTAATTTCTTGGAAGAAATAGAAATAAAGCTGTTAAAATTGTCAGCAAAATAAATCAATCAAAAAACTTGATTTTTACTATAAAAATATTGAAAAACTTAATTTTTACTATAAAAATTAAGTTTTATAATTTTTGGTCTCCGAAACTATAGAATTTAATTGCTTCTTTAGAGATATGATGCAAAATTACATATAATTGTAAGTTTTGTAAAAAAAAGTTTAATAATTAGTTTATTGACATCTCGGTTAATAAATACATTTTTTCTATAAATTACATTTTAAAATCAATAATTATAAGTACAGGTTCATCTAAAGAGTTTCTACAGAATGAAATATAAATGTGCATCGATATATTGAGCTAATTGAATAAGTAAGAAAAAAATTCACTAATTTAATTAAATTTTGCTAAACTTGTAAAACTAGGCCGGTTTGATAAGTCGGTGACTTTTTGAATAAAAAATATTAAATTAAAAAAATACTAAAATATTATTATAAACATACCCTATTTCTTTCAGTCGATCTGAATGTGCATTTGATATCAAAAATCAAGCTTTAAGTTTTCAAGATTTTAAAGTCCAGGTACTTATAACCTTCTTAAAGGAATAACCTTCTTAAAGCATGCTTTTTTTCAGCGACTTTTTCGCTTTATTCAATTATTTTTTTAAATGTGTTACGGAATTTTGTTAAATTCCGAAACTAGGATTTGTAATTTTTCCCTTTGTGTTGGTACGAACTATAACACATAGAATTTTTAATTTATTATTTCGTATCGCTAACATGAAGATTAGATAGTCATTTTCTTGTGACACTCATGCCAGCCAATTTATATTTCAATTTTACCTTCGTCATTAAAGAATTTTTAATGAGTAAGAATAATTGTTTTACCGTCTGAGAAGGAGGTAGATGTTTTTACTTTCATATTTTTGGCGATTTTCCGGAGGTTAATTATTGTACCCGTTGTTATGGTATTTAAACATCTACGTTTGCACGAGTTTGTCTTGTATCGTTTTTGTAATTAGTTTTTTTATTGATAATTGGTAAAATTTTGGATCCCGATTTGGGTATATTTTTTTATGAATCCATTTTTTTGGAATTTTTTTGGGCGCTTGTTGGTTCTCATATGGAAGTATGTTACGCTGAATTAGCGATGTATTGGAGATTTATTTTTATGCCAGCAAGTTTTGTTTTAACGCCACATGGATATAGCGTGATTTTGATTGCGATTGATGGCATTGGTAGAGGTTGACATATGAGATCTTAGAAGTTCGTCAATTGTGGATGCCCAAGTTTCCTTTTGTTAGTTGGATTCCATGTTTGGTGCTACCGTCTTATTGAAGACCCAGACGTAGTTCTTTTTGGTTTTTCAGAAGATATTTGTGGGTCGACCTATACCGGATGTGGTCGTCGTAATTCAATTATGTTTGATGCTGCCTGCGGTAATAATTTGCTAAGATTTTACGAATATCTTGCCATAAGACCGATTACAGGTATTTCTGATGTGTTTAATAAGATTTTTGTGCGTTCTTTAGTTTTAGAATTTTCAATGTGCAAAGTCGGAGTTCATTGATATCGATCAGGAATATAAAGAGTTAGAAGGATTACCAATAACAATAGATATTTTTGACGAGATGAATACGATTCTCTTGTGCGATGCTGGGTGAGTTTTGAAACTTTAAGGGATGTACAATGCTTGGTATTTACTGATGAAATCCTGTAGGCATTTTGCCATTTAATTTTTAGGTCGACTGTACATTGTTATGTCGACGTAGAATTTCATTGTTGCAGGGTAGCTTACTTTTATTGTTTGTTTTTCCCCTCAAGGAAACCAAACTGTATTTTCTTGTTTGGACTTGTGAACTTTAGGTCTTCAACCGGGGTTTACTTTTACTTGCTTTGTTTTATGTTTTATATTTGTATGTCTCATATTCTGATAAGTACACACGCCTTCCATTTTTTCGGGAGAATAAATTAAAACTTTTAGATCTGGTGTTTTATTATTCTTCCATATGGCGGATTCGCAGCCCTCGCATACCGTCGGAGCTTAGTCATTGCAAAAGTAGAGATTTAACAAATTTTTTTAATACAAGAGGCTTCACCTCTTGGTTAAAAAATTTTTCCGGAACTACCTTGCGGTTAGGAAAAAAGTTAAACTGTTTCAAACGGTTGAATTTCAGTGCTTCTGAAAGTTCTTTTCAAAGCAATTTTCTAAATGATTTACTTCAGATAATCAAAATTTACAACGTTTCAAGTCAAAATTCTTCATAGAAACTGAACTTCTACTTTAAGAAAAATAAATGAAATACCATTTCACTCAGGAAGGATTACCATTTCTGACTTATTCGATAAATAATATTAAAAAATGCAATTTTTGCCTTAGTCCCCTTGGATTCAAATAGTCGATGGATGTAATGCAAAAAGGAACACTTCTGTTATTCCAGAAGTTTTAGCCAGTCAATGCAGAGAAGATTAGATATGTGTATACTAGCTGGTGATAGTTATTTTCAACAGTTCGTGTAAATTAACAAGCTCTATTTATATAATTAATTTATTTATGTAATAAATATGTTTTGTTTTTTGAAAATTATTATAATTTTAAAACGAAGTGATTTTTGAAAAATCGTTTCATCATCAAAGTTATAATTATTTTTTTTATAAAATACGAACCATTGCTTTAATTTTTGCGCTATGTTTAATAACTATAAATACTTAATGATATAAAATGGCATAAGTGTACCTGGGATAACTCTTTGGTTAATACTTCTAGTAGTTATTATATTTTGTTTATATTTTTAATTCATTATTATTAGTTATTAATAGTATAAATTACCTTCCCGTAGCCTGTATTCCATGCTAAGGCTTTCGATGCAAAAGGTAGTAAAGAGGAACTAATTAGCCGAACTATGCTAGGTAATAATATACAGTATATAACATTAATTCAATGGTATTAAAATTAGCCAATCATTTTAACGATCTCATATTTTCTAGATGTGAAACGTTTCACTATTACAGAACTTCTCCCATCGTTATTCCTATCCCATCTAGACAATATACAAAAAAACTATTACTTAAAAATCACAATATTTATTGTTGTGATTTATTGCATTACTAAAAATTGTATAAGTCCTAGAAGTTTGAACTATTAACGCTTACTGTGTGTATTATGAAGCAATCGAGCGAAATAAGCGTGATATATTAATATGTGAATACGTACAGTGTTCCACTAGAGTGGCAGCCACGTGGCGATTTGCACCCTGGAACGGCACGTGACAGGGGTTATACCATATAACTACAGAACACCTCATTCACCTTATATTATTTTAATAGATTGTAATCAAAACATGTATAACTCATGTTGATTTACTCATTCTTTTTTTTACTACTGAAAACATAACGTAATGTTGTAGTAGTCGATTACGTTTTTCTTAATCGAAAATCGGTAAAAAATATTTATACTTTTCACTCAATACTTTTCATATGAATTAATACTATTTATACATTTTTCTGGATTTTCTGATCGTAAACTGATCGATATTTGTTAATATTACTTTTTGTTTAAAACTGTTTTGAGTTTTGTTTTAATTTAAAAATTTTCATGAATTTTAGTAGTGAATTTTCTACCGATAATGCATTTGCAATATTGCATAGGTTTACGTTCCACTCCGGGTGTTAATATTTTGTAGATTGGTATTAATTCGATATCATAAACAATGTAATTATAAAATGGCATTCATTTTCAATATCGTTTATTTCCACTTTATTTTCATTTATTTCAATATAATTTGTTATATTTTAAAATAGTTCATTCATAAAATTAATAAAAAAATAGTAAGTTTTTCGAGCTCAAAATAAAATTAAAAAGAGTTAAAAATCCTATTTTAACCCAACACTTGCTTCTCTTATTACTCTTTCTTCGCCAATTTTTAGGTGCTATAACATAAAGCAGGGTTAACTTAACCAGTTTGCCGGTTGAATTTGCCATATCTTGGTGAATGTTAATAATTACTAAAGCTTCGTCTTAGCTAAAAATTAGCTATCGAAAACTGTCGAGAATCGGTTCTTGTGTGTTGTTTTCATTTACCAACAATCCAAGCCCCCGCTCCGTTCATTTTAAGAGATAATCGTGGAAATTGGTCTGCGTTAAAACGATGCACTGAATTTTCTTTGAAGGAAAATAAGAAAAACGTAATAAGGAAAACATTTAAAAAAATGTTGCAATTGATTTTGTGAAAATATAGCAAATCTGTGAATATTTGAGCATTTTTTGAATTTTTGGTTAAGTTTGCTCCAGCTGTCAAGTTTACTTTGACACACCAGCAGTCAAGTTAACTCTGTTTTGCAATATCTATGTATATTAATTTTTAGAATAAGTTTTAAGATTAAATTTGTACTTCTTCTTTTTCATAGTTTGCTTCTTGTCAGAAGCGTCGTGACCCAACTTGGCCGAAACCAAGATGAATTTTCATGGTAGTATAATTCGTGGGGTAGTTTTACGTTACCTTCGCAATAACCCACAGATCGATATTTGACTTTTGTTCACAGCAGTGTATCTAACGCGAGCAGGGTTCGAATGGCGAGCGTACGCTTCTTAATCGACCCGTGCATGTTTCACCCTATAGAGCTGAAATTTATCCTAATCAAGTTAAATTAGCAATTAAACAATTTAGATAATTAATTAAATCGCAATATGATGTAAACATTTCAATTTAGTTTAATTTCTAAAAAAATTTGAAAAATAACTTGTTTAATTATTGTTAAAGTAACTTTATTATTATCGCAAATTTAAAATTAAAGTATATTTTAACTCCAGTCGATTTATCATTTCATTCTGCACCGAAATTCATATTTATTATTTAACTTGAGTTAATTTTTATTTGGATCAGAAAAAATAAAAACAATAATGAATTTTGTGTTAAGTTTGTATTTGTATTACCTAAAATTAAAAAGTAACAACGGCTATTGCTATTAATTTAACTCACAGTATAATAAAGGCAATACTATAGCTCATTTGAAATAAGAATGCAGTGCAAGTTTACACTGCTAAAATTTTATTTGCGATTGTCATTTTACGAATCGGATATTAACGAAATAAAAATTTCAATTTTTTGTTTTGGTTTCTCATAATAGGTTTAGTAAAATTTTTAAGTTGACATTCGCTTTAATTTTTTAACGTTTCACTGTGTGAATTTTTCTTCGCGTTGCGCCGGAAGCGCTACTACAATTTTTTACTGCATTCTTGTTTCAAATGGGCTATATAGTCTAGTCAAAATAGACAAAAAAAGAGATAACTTATTGCAATAATTTGCATAGAGCTGAAAATTGGTACAAGTCTTAAATGCACTATTACAAAATGAAATATCAAAAGTCCCCACCGATCTTACTTCAGCGAAAAATTTTATTTACGGTCAAAAGTCATAAATATCGGTTTTGCATTTTCTCGTAATCGGTAAGAGTTATTGTAAAAATAGGTCAAACAAAAGTTATAAATCACGCAACTCTTTGCAAAAATTGTTTTTATACTTTTTTTTCTACGAATCACCATTTATGAGATATTGCGATTTCAAACACCAAAAGTACTAATACGCACTCTAAGGCTGCGCGTACAGTAGACCCGTTTCCGGACGAATTCTGACAAACGACAGTGCTATCCTTTATTATTACCGATTATTCGCATCTATAAATCTTGTCAGGTTTTCGAGTCGTCACAATTCGTCCGAAAATGGATCTACTGTACTCGCAGCCTTACACGGCCCGTATACGTCATCTGACGTTAAATAAAAGTAAAAATATGGAAATATTAGTTAAGGTGTTAAGAATCATTTACAGCTGCAAACATTTTAGTGAAACAAGCTGATAATGATGCTGAAATCCTCATAATTAAAACAGCAATAGAACAATTAATAAAACAAATACAACTATCGTTGTTGGCGAAGAAGTCACAATTTGTCAACAAGTACTACAGACTCCACAAACACCAATTGATAAGATTATTTACTTTTTAAAACCTGGGAAAACTTAAGTAAAAACAAAAATATATTCATCGGAAAGTTTATCTGCATATCCAAGATGTCAAGCTCATATTTTATTATTATTTTATTTTTACATGTACTAAGTAGGTACTATTGGTAATGATTATAGTGGAACGAATTATTGTTGATTTCTGGAAAATTTTAGTCTGACTGAAAATCTTCAAATGCTACTTCAACAGTAATGTTTTATCTTCGCTTTCTTCTTGCTGGATTTCTGTGTATTGTTCTAAGAAGAAAAATGCATTAGTTGTTTCCTCATTGATACCACAGAACGACTAAAGTAGACTCATAGTTGCGAGTGATCGGTAATAGTAAAGGAAGTAAAGAACTATTTTTTCGTCAGAATTTGTCCAAAAACGGTTTTACGTAACCTTAGAGTGCGTATTAGTATGTTCGATGTTTGAAATCGCGATATCTCAGGAATTGTAATTTGTAGGCAAAAAAGTGTAAGAACAATTTTTTTAGAAAATTGCATGATTTACAACTTTTGTCTACGCTATTTATACGATAACATTTGGCGTTTACGACAAAAATGCGAAAAACCGATATTTATAACCTTTGACCTAGAATAAAATTTTTAGCAAAAGTGGGATCAATGGTACTTTTGATATTTTATTTGTAATAGTGCATTTAAGACCTATACTAATTTTTAGCTCTATGCGAATTTTTGCAAAGTTTGACTGGACTATTATAGAATAAATATTTAATTTATTAAAATGACGAATGTCTGTGATAGACAACATTGGAATTTAAAAATAATTTACTATTTCAGCTTCATTTATTATTTTTTCCAGCTTTGATTCTTTTTTCATAAATTTTCATTTATGTAAAAATTATTTTAGTTCTAAACTTCATGCCTATATATTAAATAAAAAAAAATTATCCGACTAAAAAGCGTTCTTGAAGTAATTTTTGGGTTTTCAGAAAAAAAAGTCCAAAAATTATAAATTAATTAGAAATTTAAATTTTTGGGCCTAATGCCATTCTTCAATGGCTTATTATGTTTTATAATATATACTTTGTTCATTTAAAAATTAATGAGATGCATACATTTTGAAATTACCTGTATTAGCTTAAAAAACAGATAAATAAAAATATGCAATAAATAAACTCAATTTCTGTGTAATCTATATTGTTGGAATTATTTTATAGTGCATTACATATTTTTTTTCTGAAATTAAAAAATATTTATATTTGCAATTATTCAAACTATAAATTACAAAGATATAGTATACGCTTTTGTTTCAATTTTAACTAATATGTAATACAAAACAAACACATAATTCATAGTTGTTTGTTTAATTTATTTCTGTTCCAAATAAAAATTAGCTAAAGGTTTAAGATAAGTGTAGAATTTAAAGAAACCTTGTTACTGCACCAAAAAGTGGAAAGAAAAGTTGAAAGTGTTCTTCTTTATCATCTCCTTCAATATTTTCTTCCTGGTCTTGTTTTTATTTATAATATTAGTACTTTTGATATCCTAAACTTAGGATATCTTAAAACTCCTAAACGAAGTAAAACTTACTTCCATAATAATATATTATTACACTTATTCCATTCATGAAGAAGTTATTTTTTTAAATGATATAGGAAGTTGCAAGTATTCTTAGAATTGACAAATTAACTAATCATAGTTAGGCACTTTAAAAATAATATTATGGTTGTAAACGTTTCCTTGAAGTTCTTTCAAACTTACTTTCAAAAAAGTAAAAATGAAATTTGAAAAATATAAAATAAAACTAAATCAATTAAACAAAAAATTAAACCGACTACAAAAAAAAAATAAACGCAAGAATTAAAAAAATGTAAAAATGCACAACAAAGTATAAAATAATAATTTAGTTACAACAAAACACATATTACTAACAAACACATATCAAAATACTTATTTAACGAAATCACTTTTTGAAGTCGGTGCCAAACATATACATTTTATGAATTATGAATCGTATTTAATACGTTTGCCGGGTAATGAAAACGACATCACGTAAGCCTTTGCAATTTATTCGAACAGTTGTGTAAATACAATTGTGTATCAATCAAATTTTATTTTAATACTCGTATAATATGTTTTTTATCTACTCTTGAAAAAATTTGAAAATAAAATTTTAACACATAAAAGTGTGAATTGGGACTTGAAAAAATCAATTAAAAATACCTCATATTCCAAGTTGCTACTAATCTAACTACGATTATTCGAAGTATTATCACGATAACTCATAAATAATTTGTTCCTGGTTGAAAAATTATGGTTTACTTTATCGTTCATTGACCAGAATTGATGAAATGCTTAAATTGTTATTAATTTTTTTTACTAATGTGTGAAATGCTCTGTATTGTAAAAAATTCTTTAAAAATATTGGTGAGTTAGCAATATTTTGAAAAGAAGTAAGATGGAATGCTAGAAAATTTCAACTTTTTCAATGCAAGAAGAAAAAATATTTATTCTACCTACTTAGCATTTTTTGAAATTATGTAATGAGGTATGTTGTCAAATGGCTACACATTGGACATAATGAGTTGATTGAATAGGAGAGAAATTATTTTCATGATACATATAAATTCTTCTTATTTTTAAATTTTGAAACAATCTTGCTTAGGAGTCTTATAAATGTTATTCGTGTCTGTCTTACAACTACATTATACGTAATTCATAAAAATAATTTATTATAAGTTATACATTTTTCTTTTACAATTATACAGTAACAATAAAGATTGAAACAAGTAACACCTAAAACTTAAATATTGCTTTCTTTTTTTTGACTACAACTCGTATCAAAATTATTATAATCTGTGGGTGTTTTAACCCTTATAAAATTTTCTTTCGGAGAGTAATATTATTTGTACGTATTACACCTCGTTTTTACAACATTTTTAAAAGTATTTTTAAAGAAAATTACCTCCTCAGCTACCTATCTACAATATTAGATAAAAATTGTCGACATGGGAACTTTTCATTCGTATTTAAATCGTTAGCTTAAATAAGTTATTGGTTTTCTTTTAATTGCACGATAAAGGCGAATTTAATTAAAAGACGTAATAATGTATGTACCTACATTAATTTCTTACTTTTACATGTAAATTGAAAAGCATTTTCCTTAAATTACGACAAGTTGAGCGCCCTCTACCTACGAGCAGACACCAAACAATGGTGCGAACAAATTTATCCTGCTAGCTAGCTTTCTAGCTTTGCTTTTCCAAGCGTCTCGTCTAGCGCGTGAAAAATCCGACGTCACGCCAACTATAGACATCTACAGGAGCGCAGCTTAAATATTTTACTGCAATTCTACAAATATGGATAAAATATAATTTGTTTTCATTACTTTAATTAATTTATAACTCATTTTTTGATTTCACTATTACATATCTATATGAATAAAAAAAGTTGGTGAAATATTGACTTTCATTAAGAAAACTAATAATAACATTATTTTGTCTTTTACATGTACTACGCGTGTACTAAAATCAATTTTCCATTACTCTAAAAATTTGTATTACGTTAAAATATTGTTTGGATTTTCTTTTACAAATTTAAGTTTTCAACAAAAAATTGTAAAACAGAACAAGAAGAACAAGCAAAAAATTATCGAACGAGTGAGCACCTACTGTTTCTGTGGATGCACGCATTATATAGTATGTCTAGTAAAAAACTAAAAGGGAAATATTAATAATATAATAATTGCATGTGATAAAACTATCACTATTTAGTACATCACAGAAGAAAATTTTATACGAATTGCAAAAGAAAAAAAACTTATTTAAAAAGCTCACTCTAAAAATTCTCTCTAAAACTTTAGTGCCAAAACTCAATGAGCAAATAAATGTCAGATACTAAACAAAATCAAATCCAACATAATCTTTAATTTTCCTCTTAAAGACGACAACTCCGTCTGTATTTTAATCTCTAACGGCAAACTGTTAAACAACCTCAACCTATACATAAATACTATATAAAATCATATTCTGCGTTCTATTATTTTTAAATAAATTCAATCTAAAATCCTGAACAATACGCATAGTATACCAAAGAAGAGTATCACCCACAATCACATTATGCACAAATACCCAGGAAGCATTTTTGTTTCAGCTTAAATATAAAAATTAATACATTTATAACTATTTTTACTTTATCATATGTAATATGAAAAAGTATTGTTTGATAACGCTATGCCACTTTAATGTGGCAAAATTAAATTTTGACACAAATCTATTTATCCTCAAAATAATTCTCATTCCTTTATTTTGCAATTTCTGTAATCTGTTCAACATACCCATAATTACAGTAATGTTTTATGTGATTACCTATTAAGGGGTTATACACAGTCAGGAGGCTAAAAAACTTGATTTTTCAAGAATTTTTCCTGAACACACATTTTAATTTCTTTTCAGCCTTTATTAGCCCACTGCTGAACCATAGCGTCTTTCTCTAAGAGAAAGGTTTTTAGCATTAAGGTGGCAAAAGTATCAATTATTTTCAAACACTACTGGTAGATGACTCTGATATCGATTAATCACTAGATAATGCGAGCAGCAAAATTTATCGACGCCTGTATTAGTTCGTACTTTTTTCCGCTTACTATTCAGAAAATAGTTTTGAGCACAAAAATGTTATATTGACAACTTAAATTGTAAATCTTTTCGACATAAAATAAGAAATATACTGTACTATCGCGTGCCATTATGAAACATTTCCAAACTGCAAATAGATAAGCAGGATAGGGATTAAAGAACCACGATTAATTTTCCTTACTAATTCGAATGTTAATAACAATTTTTAAACTGCAAACTCTCAAATAGATAATTTTAATAACATACTATAAATACAGCATGATTCTTTACGATTTTCACTAACAATAAATAAAGAACTGAACCTTCCGCAGGCATGTTTTGTTTATTTATTTATTCATTAACTATAAATGTTTTTACTTGTAATATAATATATTATCGACAAATGTTCAAATATATCATGTTGCAAATTTGAGCACGGTACGTTATATATATCGTTTTAATTGTGTTTGTTCTTATGGAAATAAATTGGTATTTGCCACCTTAAGACCCACTTGCAAATCGAGGTTGGGGAATTGCCTGTAACCTTTTCATAGTTGAATGCTGGATCATAACTAACTTTACGTGCCCTCTCAAGCACGAAACTGTCCTAGATAGAAAGAAAGTCAGAAAGAAAATTTTCCTTATAGACTCCTCCGGATCGAATCCTTTTGCATACAGTAGTTTCTGATCTAACTATGCCAAGACGTCATCTTTTTAATCATTTTAATTTATTTACGTATAAATGTATTATACATTTTGTGGTAACTTTTAGCTCTAGTTTTATATTTTTAATTTATCATATGTAATATGATTTATCTAGTATTTCATGGAATAAATAAGCAAAATATTAACCTTTAAAGAAATGGCGGCTTCTTTATAAAATGGAAAAAATTTATCGGCGAGAAAAAACCTTCGATTAATTACTAAAAAATATTTATAAAGCTTATGTAAGAATGTGATCGGTTGGGCCGTTTCCTAGAAATCTTGTTCACCGACTTTGAAAACAAAGTTTTGAGAAAAACAAGTTCAAAGTTTCAAAAGCACTTTACACATAGTAATAATTTTTACTTCAAAATTTAGCTCGTACAAAAAAAAGACTACTACATTGTCACTCAATGTATCTAAATACAATAGAAGGTTAAAAAAGGGAGCAGCGTTCTAGGTAAAGAGTTACCCTTCGGCCTCTGTTCTACCTACTTTCAAACGCTCTGGGAAGTCTTGACAAATATTCGTGTAGCTTCGAGAATATTATTGTCGGAATGTCATGAAATTTTCTGAGTACATATTTATATATATGTACATTACAAAAATAAAATAAAAAAATATTTTTTTTCTAAAATCCTGACTGCGAATAACCTCTTAAAAAGTCATGAGACAATATTCAAAATGCGGCTTAGCATAGTATTGTACATCTTTATAGCACTCAGAACCAATACATCTTTTTAAATCTTAAAAAAAGTACAATGTTTTTATTATTTTTTTACAAATATAATCAAAGTGAGCTCCAAAATTCAATACATTATCTATAACTACTCCCAAGTATTTAATTTTACTGACTATCTCAATCCTCCTCCATCACAATATCGAGATTTCTACCTTGATCACCATTAAAAATCATATAAAAATATTTAATAATATATATGAATATAGCAATAAAAGAAAATTATTATAACAAAATATTGCTCAATAGACTAGTCTGTTTTTCTTTATTTAGAACTCAGTCCTGTATCATCCATTTATATTAGCATTACGACTTGTTAGGATTATCTTGATTGGATTCAGATTTCCATCACCTCTTCAAAGTCATTTGGAGGGAGGTTTATCTGTAATCACTATTTTGATAAGCTTGTGGTATTTCATTTTCTTTATGTGGTCTTGCCATTGTTTCTTTTTTACTTTTATCCATATTACGTCTTAAATGTCGCATGATTACCGCATATTGTCTCGTCTGATTATATTCCTAAAGTCATCTTAACTATAGATCGCAGGATTTGCATTTCTGAATCTTTAGGAATTTACTATGTTTTAGAGGTTTTGATTATTTTCTTGTCTCATTCTGGATAACACATCCAATTCTTCTGTTAATTCTTCATTTGCTTTTATTCTGGCTTTGAAATTAACAACTCTCACTATTAATCCTAATTAATTATTTTTGGGTTAACGTCGTTTTCATTTAATGTACTTACAACTTCATATAAATTTCGTAGAAAAAAAGCTCGTTAGGTCGATGAACCATAGATACATTACTTTATTGTACTCGACAACCTTTTCTAATACTACATACAGAATAATATAATAATTATGCATGTATACTATTTGGCAAACCGTCAATTGTGAATCTCTTTTAGAGAAAACTTTACCGTTTTTACTAATTTTTCTTCTTCTTAATTTCCTGTAATATTTAAAACCCCTGTTAGTACTTTGAGCAATTTGTATTTGTTTTAAATTTGAAGTAGCTTGCTGACCTCAGATGTGCCTGTTACCATATATTATTGTTCATGATGGCAATTTATTAACATAGGAGGACCACCGGATTTACTTGCCTTCCGAAACACGGAGACGACCACGACAAAGTCAGCTTCAGATTCGAACTGGGCGTCTTAGCTTTCGCAGTTGATCGCGTTAACAACCAGGCCAATAACCGTCTCTCAATTTTTTTAAGCAGTTTACTATTTAATATTTTTCATAAATTACCTAATACTTAGTAGACATATTTACTATAACATACTAATGTACCTCTAAAAGAAACCCTATTATATTATAAGGTTTATTTTTAATTTAAAAACTAGTTAAAAGATTTTTATGTAGTTGTTCATATGTATGTTTTGATGCCAATTTCTTTCTTGTTAAAAAAATTTAATTTTTAACCCTGCGTTTATTTGCCGAAAAATTTAATCCTATTCTGGGTATTGTTTGTGTTTTAACTTATTTATAGTTGCCATTACAATACTTTCCGTAATTTTTAGCATAAGTTGGTCATTATTTTTGTCAGCTGTATTATTTTGGTTATTTTCTTCAACATTTGTTTCATATTATGAAAATGTTCTTTCCATTTTTGAGGAGATGTAGTTTTTGGGGTAGCAAATAGTCACAATTACATAGGTAAAAATTGAAGTATTACTTATAAAGTTTAAGTAGAACTTAAACCACGATGTAGCCAAAATCTAATTGAACTTGGTACTCATGGTACCGGTAAAATGGCTGGGATTCGATATTAAGATATAAGAATTTTAATTTTGTAAATTTTGTTTTTCTAAACGCTCAAAAACGTGCAAATACATTTTTCATCATACATTTTTAAATTGTCTTACATCTTTAAAACACTGAAATAGATTTTTCTATGTTTTGAATCTTAATAGATAATTTTCACTGATAAAATAAATTATTGGTAAGACGTGTCGTTGTAGTTAGTTTTTGTTAATGTTTATAATTTTATAAAAATTTATTAAAATATTTATTAGTAAAAATAAAATTGTGCAAAATCCTTTCAAAAGCGGAATAAACTCGACTAGCGTTTAGAATCACAAAACGTACTTAATATGACTATCAGATATTTCATATACCAACATATCCATATGTTTGTATGATATAGTAGGTATATTCATATAGGTACATCGTTTCAGGTATATCTGGTCTGCTTTTTGTTTTGGGTGCCAGAAAGCCGAAAAAAGCCGGTGCCATACAAATAAAATTAAAAAATATATAAAAGCAAAAAATAACAACATGAAGTATTTAATTGCCTAGGTACATCATAGATAACAAGTGCTTTTTAGATGAATTATAGGTATAGATTATGATAAATTAGATATAGAATTATAAAAGAGACGTTGGGCGACCGAGGAAACGATGGACGCCGGAACAGGCTTAGCCTAATCCAGGAAGTTTGATGATGATGATGATGATGATAATAAGAGATTTAGTAAAATTTTCAAGTTGACATTTACTTTAATTTTTGACTTTTCCTGTGTGAACCTACCTTCGCGTCGCGTTGGAAGCGTTCCTACAATCTTTTACCGCATTTTTGTTTCAAATAAAGTATAATATTAATTTCAGAGGTTAATAATATATAATTATTATAAATGATAAAAATATATGTATATAATTTCTATAATATGAATTATATAAAACTATATAGAATTATATAGTAGATAAACTATCTGAAAAAGTATGGGATAATAAATTTATCTGACTTAAAAAAAGAAGATTCAGATAAAATAAATAAATTTTCTTGCTTACATCATATTTAAGCATTTTTCTTTTGAATTTGTGAAGTTGTAGAGATTACTAAAATATTTGGTTATGATAAAATTTATTTTATTGCGCGTGGAAATTTCTTTACAAGTAAAATAAATAACTGAGTTAAGTTAACCACGTTTTAAGGTATTTAAAAAAAAGTTACAAATACTGCTAAATTATAGAAAGGAACGAAAAATTAAACTATTAGGTGACGCATGTGTTAAGATTATTACTATTATGGCAGATAAATTCTTGTAGATTTTTTGCACGAAGACCCAGTATTTTAAACTTCAGTTATCTTTAACCATGGGATTATTTCTTAGAATTAATTATTGTTGCCACGATAAAGTTTTTAATACGCTGCAGAAGTTCATTAGTGATTAACCACGCTAATCGGTATTACTTATAACTTTGGTATTTTCCGCATAACCTCAAATTGCTAACGGTGCAATTCTGTGAAATTATAAACGTATACTTGCTCGACATGTTCATAATGCGTAAAAAAATTTTTGGTAAAATCGGTAAATAAAATATAATATATACCTTATTTTATGCAGAGTTACTAAATTATAGAGAAACTGTATAAATGGGTAATTTAAATCTCACACTTTTAGTAGAGACATACAGCTAAAATTTATAATTTTATGCGTTTTGGCTTAAAAATAAAAGATATCAATTCCTATTTTTCACTTGAGATTTACAAGTGGAAAATCAAGGTGATCAATATTGCCCTCTGATCGATGTTGTACGCTTTCCTTCTGCAATATAGTCGTGCATTATAATTTCCAAGGTATTGGAAACAGGTATTTCTTATGAAGGAGTAACGATCTATCTCATGGAAATATTCTGTTTTTGAATTTTTGTTCAGATATCTAATTATAATAATTACTAATATACTTGACCATTTTTATATTTTTGTACTTCTATACACTGAAAGAAATTTATTCTTACCGTTCTTGAAATTGACCCAATAATCCAACGTTCTTAAATTCAAACAAAGCATGCTTAAGTTAGAATATCATATTACTGATTGCTTTCTGCAATGATAGTTAAGTACAACATTCTTAAATTTAATTTGAATTTAAGAACATTGGATAATTTGATCAAATTTACAGAACGTTATGCTAGCTGGTAAGAACGGATTTTTTTTAGTGTACCGTAAATATTTTAACAGTAGTTTTTAATTTACAAATTTTAAATTTATGTGGCTATTCTGGTAACCTTTCTGGTATTATCTTCTAGCAATTGTTGAAAAGTGTACGCATATTAACTAAAAAGCCACTTTGTTAACAAATTTAAACATTTTCATAGAAATGAAATAAAATTATAAGTATCAATTATTGTGTTAATATACATTCATAAATTCAAACTACTTCAGTTTCTAAAAGAAACACGTGACTATTGTTAAGCTACAGAAAATAATAAAATAATGCAAAACAGTCATTGAAATGATCACATAAAAGAACTGCGAAGGGCTCTATAGTTGTAACTTACGCAGTAAAATTGCTTCCAGTGTGGCACACATGTACATGCACTATATAATATGTACATATGTATATATTATGTATGGATAATAAGTATATAACTGAATACCTAAGTTTCGAAACAAGGCGAACGAAGGGCAAATAAGCATCTTGCATAGCAATAGATTTCTCTATGACTAATACTTGGTATATCCGGACTAGAATGGTACAGAAACACGTCCCTACTGTTTCCGGTATTTCGAAGATAGGGTCCTTGCTTGTTTCGTTATTGTATTTCTTTAATAGATTATAATAGTACTGTTTATAATTTTAAACAGAATGCAGTGTTGCAATGTCAAAATTTTTCCCTAATAATTAAAAAATGTAGTGGTGGTATTCTACCATCAGTAAAAACACATAATATACCACCATAATTTTTTTCACTTCTAGCTCAATCGGTATTGACCGATTTTAGTGCCTTGAAATTGTTTAGCAAAGTGCAGTTTCATTATTGTCAACTGGTTAAATTATAAGGTAGTTAAAATAACTTTAATAAAATAAAGTTAACTGAGGACGTATTATACAAACATATTCACGTGTATTACAAAAAATTTCTTGTAAATACCACAAAAATATATGTAATTGTATTGAAAAAATTTACAAAACGGTGTGTTTTTAAGTTAAGTTTACAACTCGATTAATGAACAAAAAATTGTCAGGCTTTTATTAATCAATAGAAAAAAATGTATTTTATTTTGGTACATTGTTATAATTTTCAAAACTTATATTGATAACGATACGTAAAAGCTCAAAGTTTGTGATATTTGACGGCATTATTACTAGAAATATTAGTAAAAATACATTTTATTTTTAAAATTTTAAAATGTACCGAAATAGTTTTATGTTTGAACTAATTAAATTTTTAGAATAAATTAAAAATATTAATTATTAATGGAGTAATCTTAACCTAAGTAAGGAACTATATTTCAACTACAATCGAGGCGCCTTGCACCGAGTTATTTTGGCAAAAAAATATTTTCTGCTATAACAAATAAAGGGATAGAATGTTGTTGGCCTGATTGTTAACGCGATTAAGTACTAACGTAGGACACCCCGGTTCGAATCCGGGCAGAGCTTACTTTGTAATGCCGTGTCCGTGTTTCGGAAGGCACGTAAAGACGGTGGTCCTCCTATGTTAATAAATTGCCATCATTAACAATATAAAATAAGGTAAAAGGATTATCCGATACCATCCTAGCAAACTACTTCAGAAATAAACAATGTGCTCAGAGTACTATAACAGTGGCTTCGAAACTCTTCCGAGGTTACTGTTGGATCTTACAGGGCATAGTTCTAAATTTAGAAGATGAACTAAAGGGAATGATTAGTTTATAAAATAGCCAAGAAAGTTCGCTAATTTACTTACTTATAACAAGTGGAATGTTGACTTTAGTGTCATGATACTTCCTGTTATTTTTGTCAGCGGTTAACACCATAAGTTTGATATGGATGATATATTAATATTTAAACTAAAAATGGACGGTCATTGGCATGGTTGTTAGCGCGATGAACTGCTAAGGTAGAACTCCCGGTTCGCATCCGGGCAGAGTTCACTTAGTAATGCCGTCTCCGTGCTTCGGAAGGCACGTAAAGACGGTGGTCCTCTCACAAGATGCTTGCAACATCTTTGAGATATTAATTGCTAGAGTACCCTCTTGAGGGACGGGTAAACGACCTTGGTTGTATCCTTACATAAGGAAGCCGAAATATATAACTAAAAATAATTTTAAATACATATAATTAAAAATTAGTTGTATTGGGGCTGAATTAATTTTTAATTTTTTTTCATTTCCTACATTACTAGATTAATAAAGAATTTGTTATAATACATAATTATGTATATGTATCTTGAGAAAGACGTATTTGAGTCTCTGTGAGACTCTGGAATATCCGCAGATAAAGTAAGAATTTTTCGGCCAACACTGTTAAAACGCTTTACTTTTGTCAGGTAAGACCACAATTATTAAAGCATTATGTGTATGGTCTCTCTTCTAACAATCATACATTAGCAGACTGGAAGTGGTAGAACGTAAATTCCTCAAATTTTTTAACTTCAAACTGGGACATACTTTTCCAGTACCAACAGCTGTAGCATATTCAATAAGAGAGCAGTAAAATATAGGCAAATAGTCGCTGACTTATGCTTTATCCACAGACTAATAATTAATGGTAAAATTTATTGTCAACGCCTCTTAAAATACTTTCGGCCGTATATGATTACAGTACTAAACTCATAAACGTCTTTAAATCCCTTCAGCATGCATCTAATTTCCGATTTCGATAATGTCCCAACCACTTCTTAATTTTATGTGAAACTTGGATATCAAAATATTTAGCTGAGCTGTTTATATTTTTTATTATACTATAATATGCATGTATTTATATAAATTGGTTTAACCGTAAATAAAATAAAATAAACAATTATGCAGAGATGTCATCAAAAATTTTGATCATCGAGTGGAGGTGTGTCGCCAAAGCTTTGGAGGACATTTGGGTGATATTATCTTTGGTTGAATAAAATATTTTTAAAAATTACAAGTTTAGTGAAATATTAAAATTTTCCAATTTACATTTTAGTCTTTTGTGCAACAGGGGTCTTAGACTAAAATGTAAGTTGGAAAATATTCATATTTCACCAAACTTGTAATTTTTAAAATATTTTATTCAACATATAATTTAACAAGTTAATAAACATTTACAGATATTATCTTTCACACATAATTTCCATGTGCCAAATAATATGATTCAATAAAAGAATCAAAAATTTTAACAAATAACATTGTCTTATTACTGTTAATATCGATCCATCTTATTCAAACACTCTTTACATTGATTTTTCTGTAATTATTCATTTAATTATGCTAAACCATCTACCTTTTAAACTAGTATGTTTATTATTAATTATTTATAAATTATTTGACATTATTATTATTATTATTATACATATACAGTTAATGTCAGACACAAATCAAACCAATGGTAAAATACAATATAACATTGTAATTGCTAGCGTCGAATTATAACCGAATCATAAAACCGAATTTTTCATAGATGTGACCGTTTACTATCTATTTAATAATGGTTTGTTTTTGTTAATTATTTTTCAACGTTACACAATATCGTCGTAATCACAATGTAAGTTATATTTTCAGCTTGTGTTGTTATAAGTTTAATTCAATAGATAGCGATTACTATTATGTAACTTTAACCATTGAAAAACTGATCAGAATAAATTTATAATTAATTTTACGTTAACAGTTTTTATAATAATGCCAGTGGTTAACAAAAATAAGAATTTTTAATTTTAGGTAAATAAACATTAGTCTACAGCAGTAGGTTGGTGTATAATCTCCGATTGAGTTGCAGAGCAAAAATTCCGGGTTTACATAACTGATTTTCTTGCAAACTGAATTTGGAAGAATGTAAGAATGTGAATATATCTCATTGAAATTTTTAATTTTTCAAACTTTTATAGAGAATGTTTCGGTAGTTGAACTCAGGCACATCCTCAATTTGTTTAGAGTCAGGTTTCTAAGTTAAGCCGTTTTAATTTATTCGGTGCTTTTGTGAAACCTCAGCCTCCATGTAAATCAATAAACAACTGTATAAGAACAGAGAAAACATGAGTAATTTCTAGTCGCCTTAATTCATGTTTTATACTCTATTATTTTTTGTCTTCTGATATTACACAAATATGAAAAAATAAACTGATTTACTCGTTTTATTATCGCGTAATATGCAAAATATTATTTTATGTAAGAATTTTCCCTCCCCAAATGTTACAGAGCTACTATTATTTGCATAAAGATGTTATAAGATACTGCATGGGCTATAATTATTTACGTTTCTGTATAATTCTAGAAATAAAATGACATAAACCACAAATTACTCAAATATCATTGGATATTGCACATATCAAAGGTGAGAATAATATTTCAAATCTTAATTTTTTTATGTAAAATATTCCGTCTCTTTTTAATAGAATGGGAAGTTTTGCCCTTATTTTAAGTGTCCGGTTAACCAAGGTGTATATTGTAATTATAATGTACTCGTGTAGTACCTGAAAATAGCCATTTCATGGTATATAATTAATAATTTTTGGATGACGTTTTTCAATGAATCACATTATTAATTAAATTACTTAGTGCATTGATTACGAATAGCTATAATAAGAACTTACCACATTTTGATCTACTTAGAGTATCCGAAATGCTGTTATAAGATTTCGGGGAAGATATGTGCGTATGTGACGATTTATCTGCACCTAGAAAATATAACTTATGTAACATTGGTTAGCAGAAAATTAATCAGTATGCATATCAAAACTTTACCCTATAATAGTACATAAAGTCGTTATCAGATTATTCAACCCCAGCTGAGAACTTACAAACTACTAAATGGGCGGCTTGTAGTCTATTAATCAAGTAAGTTTAGGGGATTTCTACTACGTTCATCTACATTGCAAAAGTCATAAATACAAAGTAACGATTATTTGTAACGCTAATCTTATTAGCTATGATGTTACCTTGTAAATTTCTCTAATAGTATTTCACATAACAATTAGTATAATTTAAGAACTAGGTGAGAAACTGACTAAATATAATTATTGTACCAAGGTTTTTTCTTGATAAAACGTTGGAAAAATTCTAAAGTTTTGCAATACCAGTTTCTAACGTTAGACATTAATTATATTATCATGGTGTATTGTTATTTTAGCGGCCTAATACTTAAATTGTCGTAAGTCTGCAAAGTAAAGTTTTAGCGAACTAGTTATAATGTTCAAAGCATATTTAATATTTTAATGCAAGAAAATCTTTTTTGCAGAGTTAAAACAGAAAACCGTTGTATGGAACAAAAATGGCTTGCTTAGCGGATTCATCTTCATGTTACGGACTCGGCTCACGCTTGATTCGGAAACATTACGATTTATCCGTTAAAATCTTATTTTACGTACTTATAATACAACATACTAATATTAAAATTTCACTTTTTAGTTTTGTTAAAAAACATACAAAATATTACTGTCTCTGCCGATGTCGCTGGCATAAAAAATTATATTTAAGTAGATGTCTTGTGTATAGTAACTATGCTTCAGCAACAAACATTTTCACATGGTTAAAAGAAAGCTGTTAGCTGTAATTAAATTAATATACTATATAGTGTTTGTTCTATACTGGGTGGCCCGTCGCATAGTACACCCAAAATGAGGAATTAACTTAGGAAATTGTGTTTTTCTAAATTGCTGCTTCCCATTACAAATGAATTTTAATAAAAAATATATCAATCGAAAGATATTTTTTTCCGCGTTTAACGATATGAAATATTTAATATATTTTTTTATTTAACATAAAAACTCTAACGTAAAGTAATATAATATAAATATAAACTTTTAGGGAGAGGGAGATCCTTACAAAAACTACAGTAGTTATTACTAATGATTATTACTAAAAATTATAGTATAGGTTTAGTAAAGATATACCTTTCCCCAATTCTTTATATTTTATGTTTTATTTTTTAATTATTGGTAAAAATACAAAAATTAAATTTTAAATAATGCTTGTTAAAAAATGTTGTTTTACATTTTTAAATTGCTATTAAGTTACTTTGACAGTTTAAAATATGCGCTATAGTGATAGTAAATAGTTATTACTCTGTCGAAAAAAAGGTTTTCATTGTAAAAATGTATTATAGTAGTAATTTAAAAAAAAGAATTTTATTTGATTTATATTTACATTTTTAGCAATAATTAAGAAATAAAATAGTAAATAAAAATAAACGCGGCTTTCCACGTCTTTTCTTTATTATTTTCTTTAAAAGGTGCCTGGCCGGCGACCCGGTATGTTTTGTAGGTATACATAATATATAAGTAATGTAATCTGTAGGTAAGTAATTTTTATATTTTTTATTTGATCAGGAAACATTCATTCGCAATAAATCAATAGATCACGCAATAAATTGATTGAGATGTTCAGGGAAATGGAAAAAGCTGCGAAAAAGAAAGGTCTTTGGGTAAACAAAACGAAATATATGAGAAGTATCAAAAACAAATCGTTCCGGAAGCATAACTTACGCATAGAGGGAAATTTCTTTGAAGAGGTTGACAGCTTCGTGTACCTTGGAGTACAGATAAACAACAACGGAACAGAGACGAGGAAATAAAGAGATGAGTTCAGATAGGCAACAGAGCCTACTATGCAAACAGAACAATGTTAAAAGATGGGAAATTGATCGAGGCGAAGAAGATTTGGTAGAGAAAATTACGCTGTAGAGACCAATGAGCGACAGAGCAAAAGGGCAGCCAAGGATCAAATGGTGGGAAGAGGTAACCAAGGATCTCGCAAAGATGGGCGTTGGTGACTGGAGGTCCAAGTATCGCGACAGAATAAAATGGAGAGAAATCGTGAGGGAAGCCGTGAAGCACACAAGATTATAGAAGATCAGGAAGCAAAAGATGGCAAGATAAGAGAAAAACAATTAGAATTTTTTTAAATAATAAAATTAGACAATGTAATATATGGAAAAGGGATAGCTATATTCTTTTGAATAGAACGCTGCAAATAAAAAATAAATGTAATCTGTAGGTAAGTAATTTTTATTTTTCTTATTTGATCAGGAAACATTCATTCATACAGCTTAAACTGTAATAAATTACCAAAATTTGGTATACTTGTACCTACAACTTATATTTCGGTTACCACATTGAAGGTTAATTTCAACATAATTTTTATATGTACATAAGAGAGAAATGTAACGTTTTAATGTTCTTCATCATATTGTAGGGTAAAATTATAACAACATTAAGAAATTATGGCTAAGGTTTTCTAAGTGCCGCTCGTCGTCTGTGGAGATTTTACAAAAATTTTTACAGTTACTTAGAGGGTATAAAATTGAGTTTATTAAGGTGAGAATAAAGTCGATATTTCCAATAATAACGCTAAAAATCAATTTTAAGTCATGAAAACGAGCGATTAATGGATTTACTACTACTAACTACTACTTTACTAACTACCACAATAGATCGAATTAAACTTGACGAATTAAACTTGACGGCGTACGCTCATCACTACGGCCCCTAGAAGTGAGCGTCCGCTCTGGATACTTCTGGATACTCCGAAAACCCACTAATCCGAACTTGGAAACTACCAACTCCAAGATTTTTGCAGTATAAGAGATCCAGAGCTATTTTGCAGTCTCCCAATTAGATTTCTAAATCTCACAGCGACATTCCCAATCCCATCCCCGCAAGCCCTCGCGTTTAAAGAACGAGATGGGACTCCATCACCACCACTACTCTCAAACGCAATTTTTCTCGCAAGGGGATCCTGCAGGAAAACCGTGACGTGCTTTAAAATCAGTAAACTTGCAACCCCGACACAGAGGTACCCACCTCGGCGCGACCTGCAGCAATGCAAAACTTTCCTTTATTTCAGAGTCAAGAATCCAAGCAAATTTGCAGCGAGATAAAAGAGGTGTGGGGCCAAGCCCCGGTACTTCACAGTGCCAAGAAGACAAAGCAATGCAAGGCGGGCTAACTAGAGCAGCATGCGGAGGGAGTCAGTCGTTCCCTGCTATCTGTCGGGTCAACATCCACACTTTTTCGAGTTAGACCTCGTTCTAGGGGAATATTTTTAATGAGTAAAGCGCTTGTAGCCCTTTTGACAAGCACATCGTCGAGCCATCTCATCTGAGGTTTGTATTTGCTTTATTTGTTCTTTGTGGCTTCCACTCAATTATTTTAAAAGTTCATCTGTTATCCTGTCTCGTTACATGGCCAGTCTAACTCCATTTCAAATGTACCATCCTTATTACAACATATCACTCCAATTCTTCTTCTTACCATATTATTTCTCAATCAATCTTTCGGCGCTCCTGCTGGTTATTGTTATTGTTCTTAAATCATATGTTATCACCGATAGTATGCAAGAATTAAATACTTTTTGCTTTAGGTTTATTAGGATTTCTTCTTGTGCGTGTACATATAACTACCGCAATTTTCCGTAATTAGCATCTATAGTTACCTCAAAACGTTACACTCGTTATCCGCAAGTTAAAAATCACTAACTTAATAAATGCTGCCAAAACGACTATATAAAATGAAAAATTAAAGACGAGTACATTAACAACTTGACGAATGCATAAATACTCCAAAAAGTTGAAAGAACATTACAATTTCGTCAAAAATACGCAGTAACTTTCACAGTTAAGAATTTTCTTACTAACGGTACTATCGTAAGGATGGAGAATGCAGTGAAGAACTTGTTTGGTGAAGACTGGTATGAAGAGAACTTAGTAATTTCATTAAGTTCATGAAACTACAAGAAATTATGGTTTGTTAAAATAGCTGATGATAGCATAATCCTATTGTTACAAACTTGCCAAAAAATTCGTTTTATTGTTTAATTTAACCTGTTAATTATTAAAATTTTAATTTAACATATTTTCATTTTCAGTTCATTGAGTCAACAGAAGCCCGCATATAATACCTTGTCGCGATTGAAATCGATAGTGATCTGATCAATCTTAGTAATAGCGAGATCTTGAACATTAACTAACCATAAATTCAAATCCAGTGCCTCATCAGCAGGATTTACTTTTGTTTAGTAGTTATCGGCCTCAGTGGTAATTTTCGCTGTATTCCCGATGTAGCATGGAAATAGGGCTTTATAAGAGCCCCGTTAGATGCAATAATTGTATCCATAGCTTTTTGAAATTTTATTTTTGAAAGTAAACTTATTTTATTATAAAGGAAAAGTAGTGTTGGGAAACGTGGACAATATGTGATTACACTCGACTTTAGGAAACCCCAGGTGAAAATCTAGAAATCTAGCTTGAACCTCCGATTAAAGGTATCTGCCAATAATCACATCATTTCTAACACTGAGTACTCTATTACTTTTCCTTTTTTTATTTTATTTTTGTTTTCAATCTATCCCTTATTAGAGTTTTTGACTTCGGCAACAGAAGTGTCAAAATGCAAGAATGCAATCGCCATTAAGGTAAGGTCAGGTGCAGTTACTTTTGCTGGGCATTTTTATACAGCGGCTGCATAAGTTGCATGTCAGGTTCACACACAGACCGAAACCTGCACAGATTAAAACATTTTTAGAATACTTTAATTTACCATATACTATTCAAATTTGCATCTTTGAGATACTATCCCTGATATCAAAATAATGATAATCCTGAAGAGAAATCTTGACCAGGATTTTTTCAAAGATTGGCCTTTTTTGTCTTATTTTCCTTAAGCATCCCTCAGTTAAAACTAATCTCAATATAAATTAGTCTATATATACTAATATCAATATATATAAGGTGGAAGTCGAACGGTTCAAAAATATCTGTTGTAACGGGCGGTTTGCATTTAAACCTGCGTCACTATTTGTTAACAAACCTCCACCTTTCATATTAATTTTATGATTTTCAATTGCATGGTTTATTTTGCAGCGCTCTGTGCATTCAACCTTGGTTGCTTTGAAATTTTTCGTTGGCTAGAATGAGAAAGGTAGTGATATTTTATTTTCCGTTTTAATTTTGATATGATTATTGTCTATTATTGCTTTAAGAGCTGTAGATTTTGCGCAGATGATTAATTAATTTTAATTGTTTTAATTCGGCCTTTTTAGTTTTTTAGATGCGTATTTTATTCTAATTATGTTTTCTATTGGATAATTTTGGTTTACAATTTTAATTTATTTAACCATGAAGTTTCAGAAATGGGAACAAAATTACAATTTACACCGTTTGTAAGGTCAATGAAGCCGCATGGTAATTATTGATATTCATTCTTCGATTGTCAAGTTGCAAATAGTTTTGATTTGTTTTTGCCGACTTTACAATCGGGAAGGAATTCTATTGGTTTTCCAGTTTGTGGAGTCACCCATACTACGTGTAAAATTAGCATATCATCTGGTCGTTTTTAATAAGCCGCATCATGGACAAAATCTTTTTTTTTAAATTTTTATAATGATGGTAGTTGAAGGGTTCCCATTGTAATCAAAATCCATCTGGTTATTTGAAGATGTAGCGAGCTTTTCAAGTGATTGACTTTGTTTTTAGTTCTGTAATCATTATTGTGAGTTTTGGCTTATTTTTGCATTTCAACTGGTTGAGGAAGTCTAGCTGAATATGAGAGAAACAAGCGGAATGCCCGATTGAATCGCTCCGGATTGAGTAATTTGTATTGTAAGTTGGAATTTGCAGTTTTGTTTGCAGTTAATTACTTAGATATGTTATTTCCAATTGCTCCTTTGCTGTTCAGACTTGTCAACATTGCTATTATATCCGTCGTATAACCACTCAATTGATTGACTGTATTTTTGTTTTATTTAACCCTTTAGAATACTTCAACTTATTGTTAATTTTGTTTTGTTTTTGGATCATTTCTTCAAAATGATTTCAAATTTTACTTGCATTTTTTTTGTAACAATGTGGGGTGAGAACCTTCAGTTTTTATCGCCATTTAACTTGTTTCTTTTTTTATTGTTTGTTGTATGTACGCTTTATATTCTGGAATTTAAAATTACATGCCACCCCATCTTTTTATTTGCTATTTTTTGATATAATAATAAAACAGCCTCTTGTTTTCTTATTTGTTTTATTTATTTTATCTGGCGTCCTTTATATCAAGGATTTTAGTTTCCCCAGTTAATTGTTCTACATGCACCTGAGCAAAAGAACTCACGAAATCTTGAATCACCCCGCACTCCAAACTGGCAAAGCTAGTCGTTGCTTGCACAAGCAGTTTAGGGCAGTACAAAAAAAATGCGAGCTATAGTACACCCTTTGAACTTTGTTTGGAACATCAATATTGTGACTACAAATCAGTTCACAGTAGACAAGTTAGTATTCTAATTATCTATTTCCAACTTTTTGTCAATGCAATTGCAATATATATATCAGCATTATAAGCATTCAATTTTTCTTTTCAGACTAATAAACAATTAAAAAACAACAACAACAAATTAACAATAATTAACAATTAACAATAATTGTTTATATCTCCATCCGTTTTACCAAAATTCAAAAGTGAAATGCGTTTAAGTAATTGATTAACAAACCAAAGTATTAACACAAAGTGTTAATCAAAAGTGTTAGGAAAATTTGCAAGATAATTTTCTTGAAAAATATTAAAACTATTGTTGTCAAGTTAAAGATAGATAATATATTTGTGATTATCGTTTTATTAATTTATTTTAATTTAGTATGAAATGTTTTGCTACTAATATTTACAGATAAAAGACATATGCAATATTGAACTTCGCTGCTATCCCAAGCCCAAAAAATATATCGATGAATCGTCAATGCTAGAAGCATTGCACGTTTGAAATGTTGTAACTAACAGTAAGTTATTATTGTTCCAAGTTGGGGTTTGTTAAAATGCAAAAATTTACGATTTTCCAAGAAATCGCAGAATTTCATAAGCGCCCTAATATGAAATATTAATAATGAATTATTCAAGCAGAAAGAAACAATAAATAATTTATTAGTAGAAAACAATCATAATACATTTTGATAGTAAGCAATTAAGCTCTTGCATCCAACATGGATTCCGGAAGCTAAGCATCAATCACTATGCACACGTCAATTAGCCTCCGGAAACACGTCACTATCAATTTAAACAACGCCCGTTCATCGTCGGATCACATAACCTGTATTGATTTGGTATACTTTTTGTGAAATATTGGAAAAATTGCTTGTCGACATTTTAGCGCTGTTCACTTTAGTTAACAATCATCGTTAATTGTATTGTGCATAGGTCTTTGTTTGGTTAGTGGTTACTGTCACGCATCACTATCAAGTCACCCGTGGGAATCAAAGCCACCCCTAATAGAGACGCACTTTATAATGTAATGCTGGAGTGCGTGTTTGGTTTATGCCCCAAATTGTTAAATGGATCGAAACATATGCTATGTGACCTCTAGAGACTTCTGTCAACATTTATTTGTAACTATTTCTTTCTATTGCATTTTTAAGCGTGGGTGATTATCTTATAAACCAATTAATAGCCATGTAGTTTTTATTATATTATAAAAATGAACTTTTCTATAAAATGTGCCGAAACAACAGGATAATGAAAGCCATTAATTTAGTTTATTTCGCGAAATATTTGAACTACCCACCTACAAACTTGTAAATGTTCTAAACAGAAAATCTAATGTTATTTCGATTTCCAACATAAATATTGTTATGCATAAATAATTATTATACGAGTTACCACAGAAAAACAATTTTTCTAACTATTATTTTGAATTTAAAATTATCTTTGTAATACCTAGTCATTATTATCTTAAAATGTACATTATAAACCTTTTCCTCGATAATAAATTTTACACTGTTTGACATTTTCCACTTATTACACACTAGGGAATCTTTTAGGGGATGATATGCGTTCTTTTAACGCCTTCTATCGTCACCCCAATAGCTTATCACACCACCTACTGGAAAAGAAATGACTCGACAAAATATGAGTGAATTGTGTATGATCATTAATTTCAGCCTTATATTTTTATTTTAGTATTTTTTTGTCAGAAGTCATAAAGTAACGTAAATAAAAAGACCCGCTTACAAATTAAGTGTTTGTCAGATGTAATTACCATTATCACCGTTTCTTCGCATCGGAAGCACCATCACGATTTTATGAGACACTTTTGACACAATCTACTAATTTTCTCGCCTTTTATCTTCAAAAAATGCAAAACAATTTTTCAAATCAAAATAATTATTTTTAAACTTGAAACCACAAAATGAAATAAAATTATAAATTGACATCTCCGGATAATAAAAAATTGAAAGAAAAATAATTATAAATATTAAATTAATATAAATGCTTTACTTCACTTTTCATAATTAATCAGATATTTATTATTGTTGTTGTTTATGTCAGGTAAACAATAATTTTGTAGTTCCATGCAATAAAGTGTTTATTTTATTCTCAATTTGTACGGAAGGACTAAGGTTACACTACTTCTCATCATTCCAGAAATTAAAATAGTATAGTTCATAATTGAAAGCAAATTCTTGATATCTAAACCGTTAAATTGCTTTATCGATTATAATAAACTTTGCCCTTTACAGTATTTCTTCAAAATCGATGATTTTTTTAAAATTTATTATTACCCCTATACATCTGCCAATGATTGAGGTTAATTTTGGTTGCATTACTAGGAATTTCAGCGGTTAAAATTAAAAATATAAATTTAACTGCGATATTAAATGTGCTAAAATTTAATCACTTCTGAAATAGAATGAATATTTTATTTTAATCTTATGTAATTCTTGTAATATTATGCTCAAAATTTTTTTTATACAAAATTAAAGATAATAGATATTAATTATAGATATAATTAATATTTATTAAAATATAGATCAATATCTATACAGGTTTTCCTCAGATCAATTCATTTCAACTAGTAATCGCCTAAAGTTGACAAATTGTAAGCGAGCGCTGCGATTATTTACTGTATAATAAACAACTGAAATTCTTTGATTTCTGTATAAGAACAATCATACAAATTATTTCTAATCGACTGTATTTGGTGATGGTAATAATTGCTTCCTAATTGCAAACTTTTCGTATGCGGATCATAAATTGAAGCATCATTTCATAGTAAGTCCATCAGAACCCAGAAAAACATTTCTAGCAATACATTATGTCCTATTGAGAAATTAGCACCATATGAGAAGATGCATACCTCTTTCAGCAGGTCTTGACTTATGACCAACGGTGCTTTATGACTGATATTTTAGTAGGAGCAAACGATTGGATGATCTGTTGTTTTTTTATATGCTTAGCCACCTAATATTTTTTATATCCTATATCGTCGGTTTAGAGGTAAAACTCACTAAGTACAGTTTTGATAAAATTGAGTTAAATATACCTAAGCAACAATTACTTGAAGTTCTGTCATATGAAAAAATCATTAAGTACTTTTATAGTTTCTCAAGCATTTTAGCAAGAAGTAAATTTCATTAAGTGCAATTATCACATTTTTCAGGCAATAGTAAAACTTATTAAGTTACTTAATGAATTTTTTCTTGTATAACTTATCACTATCTTGTACTTCGTGAATTTTTTCATGAGAAGTAGTAACGATATAATTAATTTTATTTTGTAATTTTATTTAATTTCTCTTAGTATGCATTTTATTCCATGAGTAGTATGCATTAAATTTATAAAATAGACAAACGTCTAGGAATAACGAGGTACTAATCGTGTGTTTTGAGGCTTTAATTTGTGGCGATTAGAAATAAGCTAATAATCTTGTGCGTCTATAATTTAACAATTTATGAAGGAGGAAAAGAAAACAACGGTTATTGCTTTTGTTGGAATGAACTTAATGGTAAAAGAGGTTCTAGTGAAATAGCAACAATTTTTTTGAGGTACATAGCTGGCATCCCAACCAATATAACCCGATGTTTTCGGATACTTGTGGAGCCCAAAACCGAAACCAGTATGTTGCAGCAGCTCTTTTAAATTGTGTTCAAAATTATACGACGATTGTAGTTATTGAACATAAATTTGAATGTGTTTTGATGCATTTGGCAATTGAAAAAGCTAAAAAATATTCATCTGTTTTTCTTATGAAGGATTGGAAAGATATCTTCAGAAGTGCAAGATCCAAAAATAAAACCAAGAAAGAACCTTATGAAGTAATTGAATTAAAACTCAGCGACTTTTTTAATTTTCAAGGATTGGCAAGAAAATTAATAAAAATAAAATAAGGATAAAGCAGGAAATAAAGTTGAATGGCTAAAATTAAGCGCAAGTAGCAAAAGTTAAAAAACATACTATGATAACACACATACAGTACCGGTCAAAAGTTTGGAAACACAGCAATATTTTTTTATAATATAAAGAATTTTACTACAATGCACTACTGAAATTTAAAATAAATGTCACACAATTTTAGTTTATGGTTATAAATATAAAAATTTTCGAAAAGAACTGCCTGCCCATGTGTTCAAATTTGAATAGAAAGAAATAAACAGATGTTGGTATTTATACCTAAGTAGCACGTGCCGGGCGGCATCGGCGATTTTAAACTAATTTGAGCCCTTAAAACTATTTTTCAACTTTTTTTTGAAATTTTATGGCATAAATAGCTCATAACATTAAATTTATTTATTTTACAGCCGTTTCGTAAATTGCATATATAAAATAAGCTGAATTCAAAATTTAAATCATTCTTAAATTTATTCCAAGTTACTACTGAGTAAAATTTTGTGTCATAATGACTAAAAAACATCAAATTAGTTTAGAAAATGTAATATAGTTATTAGGCTTTATAACAAAAAACAATTTTGCGTTATATTGCAAAAATACTAAATTTATCTTTTAAAGAAGTACGCTACTCTGTTGCGAGGTTTACAGCTACTGGCAGTTTAAGTGATAAAAAACGCAGTGGTAGACTAAGAGTGACTTCAAATCAAAAATATTTCTTAATCGCTACAACTAGCAAGCGGAAAAAAATATAAACATCCCCTGAAATAAGCGCAAAGGGTACATAAACAAGGGAAAATCCAGCGTCAAGATGTACGATTAAAAGAATATTGGTAGCTCCCGGACTTTTAAGACGTGTAGCAATTCAAAAACCAAAATAGAGTTGAAAATTAGAAAAAGCGTCTCCAATGAGCAAAATTATATAAGGATTGGACGTTGGGTCAATGGAAAAAGGTCCTTTGTGTCGATTAATCGAAATTGAACATTTTTGGAAAAAAGAAAGGTTTTAATTCATGGGGAGAAGTCTGAAAAATAATATCTAAATATATTGCTCCAACTGTAAAACATGAGGGGGGGTCAGTGCTTATTTGGGGAAGTTTTTGTGCTTCTGGAGTAGGAGACTTAGTAGAAATTCACGGAATCTTTCGTAAAGAAGATAATTTGAAAATTTTACAACAGCACATATTATCACTAGGGTTGCGACTAATTGGCTCTCCTTGCACAATAAAGCAGGATAACGATCCAAAACATTCATCTTGATTATGTATAGGCTATTTAGAAGATCAGGAGCAAGGATCTATCCCGAAAAACATGGTTTGGCGGTCACAGTTGCCTGATCTGAACCTTTTCGAGTTGCTGTGGGATAAACTCGATAGACAAATTAGAAAACACCCGTGACATCAAAGCAGCATCTTTTAAAATAATCTACAGGAGTCCTGAAATGCCCTAACCGCAGTTAAATTATAAAAAATTGTTTCAAGAATACCCGGAATTGTGCAGTAAGTTATTAAAAGTAATGAAGGTTTACTTCGATGAACAGAAAGTGTAATTAATTAATGTAAATTTTCAATTTTTTATTTTTTTACCTTTAAATGTAAGTTATTAATGTATTTATTCAAAACTTTTATATAAATAAAATCAAATATATAAAAATATCAAAAATATTAAAGTTATTGTATTAGTATCTTATGTTTCCAAACTTTTGACCGGTACTGTACCTATGTATGTATGTAGATGCACGTACAAATTACATTTTCCATATTATATGTTTGTAACCTACGTAAAATTTTATTTTAGCAATGAATGAAAAAATTAGAGCAAGCGAAGATAATTGAATTTGATCGGTTGTCAGATGATAGTGCAGATATAAATATCAGATTCATAATGATATGAGGGTAAAAGTGATACTGGGTATAGCTGAATTGTGTTCGCCACGCCCTGGTGGTTAGCGGGTGCCACTAATTGATATATTGCCAATAGTTAACAGTTATTTTTTTGAAAGCGTGCGTGGGAATATACATTTTGATGAAATATTGATTTACTTTTTGCGTAAAAGTTTATTTATTTATGGGACGATAATGAAATAGTTCGAAAGGATTATCGTGATGGTTAACAAATTTATAACATTTCGAAAGTATTTCATACATAACATAATATTATGTATAATTTATTTAAAATTAATCAAATCAAAAAATAAAAGTGAAGAATTAAAAACGGTTTAATTTTTTTTTATTGTAAACAGCTTATAAACAGGGTCGGCGCCAGAAACAGCCTTGCCTCGGAAAATTTTAACGGCCAGTAAATCATTAATCAAAAATAATTAAATTGATTAATATTAATACAACTCAAAACCTCAAATAGTACAAATTAATATTATTTTAAATATTACCATTATTATTATTACATATAAATCGTCTATTAACTCGTAAAATTATGTTTTTAAAATAGTTTTTTAATTTAAACAAGCTAAGTTTTAGTAAACATATTATTTATTACATTGATAAATTTTTTCACTTACAATTTTAATTTAAGATATCGTTGTACAATTATGTTTTGATTTATGACAACCCCTCAGTTAAAATTAGCCCTAAATGATTGAATAAGGATTAAAGTTTACTATTTATATAATAGGGATGTTACATGGTATCGAATTTAGTAATAACTCCTATTAATTCTTGAAAATAATATCAAATGAAATTTATAACCGAAATAAAAATTTTTGAAATGCGGTTTGCGCTGAGAAAATCAAATTTGAAATTCAAAAATGAATCGGTCAGCCAATTACGCCTCCGACATTAGACGCGTGATCCCGAACGTTTTTATGGAAATTTTACAACGTCGCAAAGACCTGACAGTTAAATATTTTTCTTGTATTTGACAGTTGTAAACAATGTAACGTTTACCATTTAAATTGTATTTTAATTAATACAAGCAACTATGAGAAAAATGGTTTATTCCAAGTTTTCTGTGTTTTTATAAAATTCATTTTTAATTTTTACACAAACTATTTATAGGTTACATTATTAACACAAACTGCATTTGCTGTGTTGCCAGTTGTTAAAAACTAGTTTATGACGTCATTCGCGCTAAAACACGGTTTCAAAAACATTTTTATAAATTTTTTGAGAAAACTGAAGGTCTTCTGAACTTTTATCTATGCAGTGTAAAGGCGAGTTTTTTCTTCAAAGTGATGAATATGAAAACTTATAAATATCTATAATATTTTTGCCTTTATATGTATTCACTAATTTGTTGAAATCATTCAGTAAGCGTTTTATATAAGTATAAACAAACTAAGTATTTTTTTTTTATTATTTTAGTTTATTAAGTAATATAAATAATATACAGTACACATATTAAAAATATAACCTAAGAGGATGAAGGGTCAGCAAAGCTGTTTTTCACCTATACCCTGGGGATAGTTTTTCTTCAATCTTATTTTTAAACAATTTTATATTTTTAGATGTTACAAATATGTCAACATATTTGTTGAAAGTTTTGCACGCTATATATTGAAACGGGTGCAGGTAGGATTCCCGGATCGCGATTTTACGATTTTGAAGTGGATTATGAAAGAGGACGGTCCCAATAGCATATAAAAAATAAAATTTGCGGAAAATTCACACAATTTTGAAAAACCACTTTAAAAGTCATAAGAAAAGGGGTACTCCCATTGGCTCTTTCTAACCATAAACCCCGCCTACTATAAATACTCGCATAAAAGCGTTTGAAATTGTGATTTTAACTCAGTTTACTCGTTGCATTCACCATGAACGCTCAAAATTACGAAGATATTGTTAAAATTTTCAACCGCAACGACACGGAAGTAGTTGAATTGCTGCAGGGTTTGCACTACTTACCGCAGAACAAACGATGCAAAGCACGTAATTGCAGGCGATACTGTAATGTGGTACATGACAATGACTATTTTTTAAACCATTGCTTCAAATGTCCGGCGTGCAAGAAGAAATACAGCCTAATCGAGAATACCTTCTTTGCCGACAATATGCTCCACCGAAGACTGTGTTTTACGTATTGTGGCTATGGGCGTGCAATACTAGGGGCGGTGTAGCTGCGCTTATCGTTGGTCTTGACCGACATGCTGTGTACAGGCTATACCGTTCGTTCCGACGCATTTGCGCTTGGACGCTGGTGGTAAACCCGATTCTCCTCCAAATCGGTGGTCCGGGCCAGGTGGTACAGATCGATGAGTCGGTCATAACAAAGCGGAAAGCTGGTGTTGGCCGGATACCCCCCCGGCAACAGCAGTGGATATTAGGGATGTACAGTACGTTGGAACGTAGGGGGATCGTACTGTACATTGGTAGTAGAGACGCTGCTACGTTAAGGCGACTTATCCTTAAGTACATAAGACCTGGCACCGAGATTTGGACCGATTGTTGGAGGGGTTATATGGGTTTAAACCAACTTGGTGGCGTCTCGCCCTATATTCATAAAACTGTGAACCACAGTTCGCATTTTGTGAACCCCGTTACCAGGGTTTGCACAAATAGGGTGGAAGGTTATTGGGCGCAACTGAAAATGTATTGTCGTCGGTTAGTGTTATCTTCACCATGCTACCGGAACATTTGCAGGAATTCATGTGGGTGTCCATTTTTGGGCGCACACATATAGAACGCTTCGAAAATATGGTCATGCAGATCGCGGAGCGGTATCGTGTGTAATTATGTGCAGAGCTGCTGGAAGTTTAAAAAATCGGCCCTTTTCAGGGCCAAAAATATTTTTGAATGGTGTTTTTTTTACTTTTAACGTAAATTCGTTCCTGAGGTGGTTGCACTGTCAAAACCTATTCTCCGCACCGCCCTCGCCCCTCCGGGGCTCGTGCGGGCCTTCGAACGGTTTTGACACGTGCTAAACTCATTAAAAAACATCCCTTAAGCGCCTCCAACTCGAAAATTTTGAAAGTTGACGCGACGGATCTCTGAGAGCGACTGGTATCTCCCCACCACTAGTCACTGTCGACCCAGGCACAGCACACGTACCGCCAACAGAATAAATGATACCTTTTCATTTTAATACACTTACATGTATTTCTTATGGGAAATTTGCAATTTTCAAAATTAAATTGTGGCCTTATTACAACTCCGACAAGATTGATCCTCACCTTAAAGAGCTTGTATTTTTGCGTTCTTTCGTTTTGTAAAGCCATTTTATAGGAAAAAGTGTATTTTGATTCCGGGTATTTTACCTCTAGCCATTGAAACGATCCCTTGAATTTTGCGGTACGATACTTTGGAACTAGTAAAGTTTCATTTGAACGTAAGTTTAAGCTATGACAGCTTGATCGCTGAATTAAGAAATCGTTGAGGTATCCCGGGTGGCCAGACTTGTAGATCTTGAATAGCAATACTGCAAGGAGTAGTTCGAAGCGAGTGTCCAATTTCGGTATTCTTAACGCAGAGTAGTGTGGTGTCACATGATCCCTGTAAGCGATATCGAAGGCAAAGCGCAGGCAAACATTCTGTAACAATTGAAGCTTGTTTTTCAATTGATCAGTTAGGCATCCATGATACACCGTAATGCAATAGTCGATGTGACACAACACCAAGCTTTCTATCAACCGCCATTTGACCCGAGATGGCAAGAGGTTCTTGTATCTGTAGAGTGACTTGAGTTTGAAGTAGCATGTGCTGGTAATCTTGTTGACATGAGCAGAGAAGGATAGGTGGTTATCCCATATGACTCCTAGGTTTTTCACTTGGGTGCACCAATTGACTACGCAACCATTTAAACGAACATCTGTGTTTTGGCTTTTCAGCTTCCAAGCATTGGTGAGGACTACCCATACACATACAAAGTGTTTTGGTGGGGTTAAGAACCAACCCGTTGTTGAGGGTCCAGCGTTGTACCAATGCCAAGCTATCGTTCATTTGCTTTATGACATAGCTTATGTTATGTGGTGAGCCATATATGTATATCTGTGTGTCATCAGCGTACATGTGGATGTTGCAAAAGTCAGGCAAAAGATTCGGGAGATCTGCAGTGAAAATTATAAATAGTAACGGTCCAAGAAGGCTGCCCTGAGGAACTCCACACTTGATTTTAAGTTCATTGGATATTTTACCATGTAACTTAACCTTTGTGAACGGTTTGTGAGATACTCCGTTAGAAGTCTTAGGGCCGAGTTGCTACAGCCATAGTAAGACAGCTTGGCTTTAAGCAGTTCATGATTTATGACATCGAAAGCCTTGCTGTAGTCCAGGAAAGTGGTCAGCGTTATTTTTGAAGCATCTATATTAGCAAGAACATCACAGCCCACTTTGGATAAGGCAGTTGAGGTGCTAAATCTTGAGCGAAAACCAGATTGAGTGTTTGGTATCACATGATTCGACTCGATATGGGCTAGTAACTGTTTGCGGATAAAGTGTTCCAGTACTTTGGACATTGTTGGAAGAATACTTATTGGCCGTAGTTCGTCAAAACTGCAGGCAGAACTAGTTTTCGGAATTGGCAGAATAATTGATTTTTTCCATAGCTCAGGTATAGTCGAATTTACCTGAGCTATTTAAAAGTTATGTGATAAAAAACACGTCTATTATTATACGTACATTAATTCAGCGGCATAGAAAGTACTTTCAGTGTCGCTGCTAGTGACACTAAAAGTAAATTATAAAAGTCAAACTTTATTAGCGTGCGTTGAGTCATTACATGTCAACTTCGCTGACGTTTGAAGAAAAATGATATTTAATTTGACAACTAATTTTTTGGTCAGTATTTTTATTATTAAATGGTCAGTATTTTTTAAAATAAATGGTCAATATAAAATAATATTTTGGTCGGTATAAATATTTAAGTATCAGTTTTAAATCAAATTTTGGTCAGTATAATTTGTTATTTTGGTCAGTATAAATAATAAAGTTGTAGTAACATTTTGTTTGGTTAGTATATTTTATTGTTTACTTAATTTTTAATGTCAGTAACCATTTTTAATACACTTACAATAAGAAATCCAAATAATTATAATAAAATTTGTATTTAATTAATTTATAAAAACTAAAACACAGAAAAATTTTAATTATAGAAATTATACCTACATAAAATATCATTTATCACGTGATGAGTCAGTGACTCCCTGCTATCTGTCGGGTCAACATTCACACTTTGCCGAGTAGGACCGGTCTAGGGGATATTTTTAGCAGTAAAGCGTTTGTCAAAAGGGCTTGGAACCTCCGGATCAAAGAGGACCGAAGTGGAGGCTGAGGAAAGTTGGTTGTGCCTAACGCAACCACGGCCAATCTCGATTTAACCCTAAAAATTATATTTACAAAAATACTTCTTAAATCGTCGCGTTTCAGTGCTTGAAAACTTGTATTTAAGAGTGGCACTTAGCAAACTCTGTCCATGTAAAATACTCATTATACTACTAACTATCTTAAAAATCAAATTCCAGCATGAACATTTTTTCATTTCATTTTATATTTTATTAGAGGAGAAGGTGCAAATATGGAATATGCTTGTAATATGGAATACATCGGTTTTGACTAAACCAAGTAAGGTCCTCGGTCGAAAATCGGCTAAATTTGTGAACGCTTGCCATCTTTATTGGAGGCGATCCACCCGTACCGTTTTAGTATGATTTTAGTTTACCACATGTGTACATGTGAATTTCGTACATTGATAATTTTAACACGTAAGTGAATATGCAAGCCTAATTTTTTTATTTGCACGTTTTTATTTAAATATTTGTTACGATGCCATTGTATATAAACTAAAGTTTAAGATAACGTTGTATTTGTTTAGTTTTTTGTTATGATAGGGTAGATCTAGCCTAAAATATTGATGACATTGGTTGTCGGTAATATGGAATACCAGTATTCCATACCACCATGCTCATAATACGCTCATAATGAGTGTGCAAGCGCCGAAAAATACGAGTATATTTGCGACTGGTGCAAGTAATATGTTAATCTAACCCTTATAGTTAGTTTAAGTTTTTAGGAACAATAAGTTATTTAATTATTTCTTAGATATTTAATGTATTCCATATTTGCACCACCTTTTCTTAGGTGAGCATTTTGTAATTTTTTTTTCAAACTTTTTTTTTGTAAAAATGTTTTAGTTAATTACACATTTGCTTTTAGATTATGGTGTCTAATTGTCTGAAGTAACTTTTACCTAAATTTGGTTTAATTCTATTTGCTAACAAAAATTTTTTTATATACCAAACAAAATGGTATTCCATATTTGCACCTTCTCATCTACTATGTACTGGTATGTTTACAATACTGACCATTTATTTAAAATACCGACCATATTATTTAAACTACTGACTATTCATTTAAAATACTGATCATATTAATTAAAATACAGACCATTTATTTAAAATACTGACCATTTAATAAAAATACTGACGATTTATTTAAAATACTGACTATTTAATTAAAATATTGACCAAATAAATATACAAGCCTTTAAATTTTCCCACATAGTTTTTTTTGTGATTTCAATTATATAGTGGATTTTAATTCTTATGCAATCATTTAGGGTCAAGTTTAACTGAGGAGATTTTCTAAATGGAAACATAATTGTACAACAATGTCTAAAACTAAAATTGTAAGTGGAAAAATTTAACAATTTAATAAAAAAATATGTTTACTAAAATTTTACTTACAATTATATAAAAACTTTTGAAAAACATGTTATTATTACATTAATATTATTTGTTTTAACAATGAATTTAATTATTTTCAAGTTAGGTAAACTTTTAATTAAAACTTGATATTATAAATTGGTCAAATAATAAATTAAACAAAAATTCGTAAGTGAAAAAATTTATTAATTTATAAAATTGGTTAAAAGTTAACTTGACTAAAAAAATATTAAATTAATTCTTAAAACAATATTATATGATGTAATTTCACAAGTTCATAAATCGATTATAAATTTTAATATTACTTCAGGCATATGTAATATACTACATAAGTATAATGTTATTTTATAGAAAAATGTAGTTAGTTGTAACTAATTGATTTGAAGTTTTTTTCAGAGCAAAAGTTTTTTTGTGGTGAGGTTGAAGGTAGACAAGTGAAATAAAAGAAAAAATGCTACACGATAAAATTTAAATAAAGGAAACTTTGTAATTTACTTCAAAGTAAGAGAGGAAGTGAATTCCCAATCTTACGTTATTTTTTGATTATTTAATTTTGCGAAATTTCGATATAAATTAAGAGCAAGTCATATAGTGAGATAATGAAGTAGAAGAAGCTAATGTGGCTTTTTGCCGAAGTAAGTACTATTCCACACATAATAGAAGAAACAGAAGTTATATTTTAATCCTGTTTATAAGCCAGTAACTATAGTCTATTGTTAGATGAGAAGGTGCAAATATGGAATACCATTTTGTTTGGTATATAAAAAAAATTTTGTTAGCAAATAGAATTAAACCAAATTTAGGTAAAAGTTACTTCAGACAATTAGACACCATAATCTAAAAGCAAATGTGTAATTAACTAAAACATTTTTACAAAAAAAAAGTTTGAAAAAAAATTACAAAATGCTCACCTAAGAAAAGGTGGTGCAAATATGGAATACATTAAATATCTAAGAAATAATTAAATAACTTATTGTTCCTAAAACTTAAACTAACTATAAGGGTTAGATTAACATATTACTTGCACCAGTCGCAAATATACTCGTATTTTTCGGCGCTTGCACACTCATTATGAGCGTATTATGAGCATGGTGGTATGGAATACTGGTATTCCATATTACCGACAACCAATGTCATCAATATTTTAGGCTAGATCTACCCTATCATAACAAAAAACTAAACAAATACAACGTTATCTTAAACTTTAGTTTATATACAATGGCATCGTAACAAATATTTAAATAAAAACGTGCAAATAAAAAATTAGGCTTGCATATTCACTTACGTGTTAAAATTATCAATAGGGTAATTCCGGGATAGTTGGACCACTGGGTTAGATGGACCACCTACGAGAACTGTAATTTTATGAAGTACCGCTGGTATTTAGACGCATCCTCCCTTTAGTGAAACAGTCTAGTTGTATAACGTGTAAACAGTAAAGTGTGGGTGTATTAAACTAGTAAAATTAAGCATAGGTGTGTCGAGGTTGGGTGAAAGTTTTATAGTGGTTGTTTTAGACCAATTAAGAAGAACCTAAAGGTAAATTTTTTTAAAGATTTTGTTTGTATATGGTAGTTTTGTATCCGAAATAGGTATAACCTAACTTTTCGTCGTTTCTAACAGCGTGACTCGTGTGATAAAGTGGTCTAACTAACCCATAGTTTTGGGATAGTGAGACCGTTTTCATTCGGGTTAGATAGACCATAATAGATAAATCTAAAGTAGTAAGTTTTTCCAGAATTACATCATGCCAACTTTTTATAAAAGGAAAGGAACTGTAGAGCCAAGTGGAGTGCCGAATCACTACAAAATGCGATAGAAGCTGTATCTATCTACATTTGGAGTTAACAGAGCTGCAAAAGAATTTGGAATACCGAAAACGACTTTAAAAACTAGAATTAAAAATAAAAATACATTGAAGAGAAACCGTTTCTGTAGTAGCATGTGTAGCGCAGAAGGGTTTTTCACCCTGCTACATATTTCCTTTAAACGGTGGCCTAACTAACCCATATATACTGGACCAACTAACCCTCATACTATGGGTTAGTGAGACCAGTTACAACTTTTTCTTTTTTGTTTATAATTCATAATGTTAATTTTTTTATGTATCATTGTAATAAAATACTTAAACTACATCAGTGTATGCATTGATTTTTCCATTTTGAAAATTGAAAACACAATGAAAATGAAATCAGGATGTTTTAAAAAAGTGGTCCAACTATCCCGGAATTACCTATACGAAATTCACATGTACACATGTGGTAAACTAAAATCATACTAAAACGGTACGGGTGGACCGCCTCCAATAAAGATGGCAAGCGTTCACAAATTTAGCCGATTTTCGACCGAGGACCTTACTTGGTTTAGTCAAAACCGATGTATTCCATATTACAAGCATATTCCATATTTGCACCTTCTCCTCTATAAATATTTGTTATTAAAAGGATTTCTTGATTACCAAGTGCCAGTTTCACATTATCTACAATGACGATTTACTAGTCTAGTGCGTGAACCGAACTAGGTCGCACCCCAAGTGGATGCAGATAGACTAGTAGAAAGTATAACAGTGGCCTAAACTGATTCTGTGCCCCTGTCCAGATTCGAACTGGGCGTCTTCACGTTAGCAGTTGATCGCGCTAACAACTAAGCTAATGAACCAGACCAGGTCTCCAAACTGAATTTTGATGCTTAATCATGTTTAAATTTAATTTATTTATTTAATTTTGTATTAGTTATTCATCGATAAAAGCATCTTCACACCCGAAGGAATAAACCCTAGGTAGCATCTCCTTCCTTCTCAGTACGTTTATCCTAAAGAGGGTTTGGTGACTCTATTTTTAGAGTTCTCTTGGCATTCTACCTCGGTGGTTTGCCATTGCCTGCCGAGGGAAGACGGTTAGAAAATTCTTACTCCGTCCGGATTTGAATCGGGGATCTCGGTTTAGCAGTTGATGCACTTAAGCCATAGGCCGCGACCGTCTTCTCCATCTAACCATTACAAAATAATTTCCAAATAATTTATGTACTATGGAGTCAGTGCAGTCGATTAGCTAGCTGTATCATAAGATAGGCGGGTATTATTTTAACCGACTAATACTAAAATTTTTTAAATGTTAAAATGGCAAAAGTTTGAGTATTTTATATTTATTTAATTTTTTTTACTAATTATCCTTTTATATTGTTAGTGCGAAAAATTATCTACAATTTATTATTATCTCATAATACATACCTCTAAAGTTAACATAATTAGCTACATACCCAGAGCCATACACAGCATAATATAGAGATCTTTCCATATAAAAAATTTTGATCCAAATTAAGTTACTTATACCCGATTTCTTCACTCATAGTTATCTTCAGGTTAGCGAACTTTAGGTTAAATTGACGAAATAACCAATCAGATAAGTGAATTATTTGTTTTGTTGTTGTCTGATTGGCTATTTCGTTAATTTAACCTAAATTTCGCTAACCTGAACCTGATGAGTAAAGAAATCGGGCATTAGGAACAATTATTTGTATAATCGTAAGTTAAACCAATTTCAAAAGTTAACTCATTGTTTTATACATAATAATTAGTAAATCAAACTCGGAGATTAACTCAACCAAAACTTGTCTTGAGAAAACACTCCCGATTTTGTTTATTTAATTTATAACTATTTTTTACCTTAAATAATGTATAAATAATGTGTGTATATTTATAATTATTCACTGATTTTCAGGAAAAATTACTAAAGACGTAGGACATAATTTGTATTACTAATAAGTTCATAATTTTCAGATTCGAATTATTTTTCACAGTTGATAATGTTGTTATTTCTGTTACTCTTGTTAATATTTTTGTTATAAATCTTATGCAAACATTTAAAATGTTACCAAAAAAGTTAGATTTTATTTTCACGAACAGATGTCGATAAAAAGCAAGTTGTTTTAAAAAAGTCGAGTTTTTAGTTTCAAGAATTAGAACCTTAGAATTTTTTTTGATATAGGTAGGTACATCATAGGTAATACATAATTTAATTACCTATCATATTACACCAATTTTCTGTTAGTATAATACACTATGTATAATATTTAAATGATTATTATTGTTTAAATTTAAAGTAATGTATAAGATGATCCTTTAAAATAGTAAATTTTATTTTACACGTATGTACATTATAAATAAAATCTTAAAAAATTTATTTAAAAAAAAATTATTTCGCTAACGAATAATAACTTTCACAAGAGGGAAATAAAATAATTACAATTATCCGAAATACTATACATATTATCTCTCATTTAGGGTTTGGAATAAAAGAATACATTAAGAATCTAAATCTAAACAGTGGTATTAATAAAATTCAGCAGGATTTCTTTCAGGTGTTCAGATACGCTAGGCTAGGATTGTCTTCCGGAATTTCGCATCTCTCCGAGAGTTTCCGGTCCCGCCATCTTGGCCTCGGCCAAAATAAATCATTAATTTGAAAAGCGAACACACTTTTGTTATTTTTCTTTTGTATTTTTTAACAAGAACTTTGAAATGTCTCCGTTTCATTGTAATATTCTCTTTTATTTATTTTATAATTTTAGGAGAAAATTAAAATTTTTGTCTTTTATACAATTTTATTGTCAGATTTATGTACCTAATTGTTAGGTTATTTATTAGTAAAATTTTAATAATTTACACATGCAATATGTAATTTCAATGTGCTCGAAATGCATTATTCTACATATATTATTAGAAATTTGAGATTAGCGTTATAATATAAATATTACAACGAAAAGAAGTGTCTATTGTAGTTGTTAAATTACTCGTGGGCATTATCTTTAATCTGGTATCTATAAGCAATGGCGTCTACGCGCTTCATGGTATAGCGAAATGTTTGCAATGCTCTGCGCTACTGTAAGAGATAAACGCAACCAATGAGCTCCTGACAAGGGTTGCTATGGATACTCAGTTTCATCTTTGACTACCATCTTAAATTTTAAAACCCTTGAAAGAACAACGATTTTCTAAAAACACAGGTGTTTTACATCTATATTCAATGGGTTAGCCAAAAATTTGAAATTGTTATAAACGAAAATGTGTAATAATATTTTTATATTTTGAAAGTATTTAGAAACGAATCTGTACAATAAAATGCTTTATATATGTATTCTATATAGGAAAATAAGAAGTTAATTTGAAATCGAATTTTATGTTTAATTTCGCATAATTATAATTTAATTACGTATAATAAATTGTAGAGATATTATATAGATAAATACTCGAAGTATAATATGGTAGACTTAGCTGCCTACTTAAAATACTATATCATCATCGTATGTACATATATCATACCGTGGTGTAAAACTACTGTAAGCTTTTATTATTCCAATAATATAATATGTAGTTTCTTAAAGGATTAACCTATACTGTAAAAATTTCAAAACAGTTAAAATTTTTATTTGTTTCAAATAATCGTTTAATGCCTACTTTCTTCATTCATAGTTATCTTCAAGTTAGAGAACTTCAGAACATCCGCGCCACCTGATGGGGTTAATTTGGTTAAATTTGATACGGTTAAGTACACACAAAATTTAGGACAGTTACCAGTCCTTACATTCTAAGTCCATGGTTTTAACTTACATGAAAATATGAATTTAAGCATTTAATAAATTATGTCAATGTAATTAAAGGTGCGAATTATTTTTACTCACACAAAGGAACCAAGATGACCGACAAAATTTTTAAATATTCTCCGACATGTTTTGGTTTATGCATAAACCACATGTTTCGCCTATTAAGGCTCATCAGAGAAGGAGGTAAATATCATCCGGCAGAAAGACATCAATAAATTAAATAAAAATAAGTTGCAAAAACAATTTTTTTAAAGTGAATTTTTTAATTCTATATTTTACTTATAGATATACTATTTTAAATCTTTAATTTTAAATTTTGATTTGTTAAAGTTTGTTGATGGAATCTCAAAAATCAAACATGAATTAAAACAAATTGCAAATTATTTTCATTTCATTTATTAAATATAATATCCTTTTCCCGGATGAGATTTAATTACCTCTCTGATAGTAAGTTTGTTATACTTAATAATTTCATTAGAAATTTTGTACTCTTCGCGTGTAAATGAAAGTAATTCCCACTTTAAATTGACATAACAAAAGATTATGGTCATAGGCTAGCATTTAGTGTTTGATTGTTACGCGTTCGCAGTCGTAGGTTCGATCCCAGAGTAATTCTTTCCTCTCTCTCAAACGAGACAACTTTAATTGTATTTTTGCCACTCGGCAGAACTACCTTCGACGCACCGTCGTATAACTTCGTTAAATATGGATATTTTTAAATAAATGTTTTAAAGTACATATATTTACTAAGTAAGATGTACCTACATACCAATAAATAATAAAAAAATTAAGTTAAAACGCAAATTATAGTTTTCGTACAATTAATTCCCGAAATTCAATAGGTCTTACCTCTTAAAACCATACAGATAATAAAAAATACTTGAAGCTTACCTTGAGTTATACGTTTTAAGTCCCCATCATTATCTCTTATTCTAGATTCTTGGAGACTATCTTGATGAGTTCTTGCTGTACCAACACCGCTATACAAATCACTAAATGCGCTACCGGCTCCTAAGAATCCACTTCTGTCCTAAAACATAATTAACTTAAATAATATTTTTTATAACTTCTGTTAGTACTTAATCTATCATTATGCGTTTGCTTTAAATGAGAAAACAATAACGACAGTAGTTGTAACATTATAACATATTATAACTCACATTATATAATACATATTGAGTTGTACATAATTTGCTCACATTACAACTTTATTAATCAGAATCAAACAAGTCAATACTGCACATGAAAGTTCTTATAACTTTTGTTTTGACATAACATAAGTTTTGGCTTCCTTTGCCACTTTTCTCCACAAGTTTCTGTTTTTGCACTTCTTCTTCCATTCTCTCAGTCCCATGACTTCAAGATCCTTAACAGCTTCATTCATCCATTTCGCTTTAATTCTTCCTCAATTTCTTGTTTTGCTTGGTTTTTAGTCCGTGATCAATCTCAGCACACTTTCGGGACTTTTCCTCATCAGATGTTCAAGCCAGGCAATTTTTTGTGCTTTTGCACATCTTCTTTAAATCTTCTTTACCAATTATTTCCTTTACCTCGCCGTTTGTTCTTATTTGGTATTCGTTTTCGTTTGTTTTTCTTGGGCCTAGGATTATTCTTATCACCTTTTACTCAAAGACTCTTAGCTTCTCTTCTTCTTTTTGTCAAGTTCATCACTTCTGATGCATATGTTAACACCGGTCTAATGAAGGTCTGGTATATTCTCACTTTTATTCCTATAGACAGACTCTTGCTTTTAAGCATCTTCCTGTTTGCATATACCGCCTTCTATCCAGTCTGCATTTTCTCTTTTATTTACTCGGTCGTTTATACTGTTTATTTGTATTCCCAAATACTTGAACTTTTGTACCTCTTCGAACACTCGCCTGTCTACTTTTAATTTCTTTTGCATTCTTTCTGTCTTAGTGAACTTTATGTATTTATACAATTTTATTTTTTTTGACCTTGTTCCACCAAATAGATCAAGTTGAAAATTTTACCGTATAATGAAGAGCAAAAAAGGAGTTTTTTTTTAAAAAATTCGTGAGTGACATATGAAAGGAACATATTTAAATATAACGACAAAAACTTTTTAATTTTTTTTTTAAAAAGGGGGTGGTTACAAAATTATAAAAAAATTATTTTTTAACGTTCCTTGTTGATAATTATTACCAATAAAATTTTTGTTAAAAAATATTCAGTAGAATAGTTACAATAAAATAATTACCGAAAAACACGTTTTATTTAATTACGTCGTACCCCACTAGGTTTAAAAGCTAAAATTTTCAGAAAATCATTTTTTTTTAGTAAGAAATCGATCTACCATATAGATTTTTAAAAATCGCTAGGAGCAGATTTAACATGCTTATCCGGCTATACCCTTTAAATTTAGGGCAGTTATTAAAAGTTAAATATTTTTCTTATGCAAATAATACTAACTCAAAAACGGTGCAAACAGGAATTAGTAATTTTGTTAAGCCTTAATAATTTATTGTAATAATAAACTATGTAATATTAAAAATTAGAGTGTTACAATTTCTAAGTTGATGTATACTAAAGATAAACCAATATTTTTCGTTTTATTCCTGCTTCCTGCTTTCTTCCTGCTTTTTCCAGAGTTTTGCGAAAATGATAATAAAAATTAAAAATAGTTAGAAAGCACCAAAGCTGAAAGTTTATAAAAACAAAATATTCATTTTTAGGCCCTTTTCATGCGTGCCTTTATTTAGCCGATCTCGATTTCAGATTTGGGTTTTCCTAAAACAAGATCTTAAAAACATAAGTCGTCATTCGCTTTCTAACTGTTTTTGTGCCTCTGAGATTAATTATATCCGTGGCGTGAGTTTTTAAACCTATGCTAGCCGGTTTATATCTTCAAAATGGTTTTAAAGATTAGATAGATAATTTTTATTCGTGCTTTTTTCTTTAAAGCTATCAATTTCGCATAATTGCAATATCTACTCTAAAAAGATAATCCATTTAAGCAAGTAATGTGGTAGGTCCAGTGGATCGCGTTTTATTAACTTTTTGATTGGACGTGTAGAAAGAAAATCCACTGCAAGAGAGTTTGACACGGTTCTAATATACATTGCTGAACAATATGAGATATTTTTTGACTGTTGTTACTTGGAGATTACTATAAATGATATGATTAGGGACAAACCAAAAGAACCAACGATAGTTCTAAGAATCTTTTTAGCTATGTTAGAATTACCTGTTGCTGGATGTTGTACGTCCAGATTGGCTTTATTCAGGTTTTGTAAATAATCACCTTATTTTTGAGCAACAATTGTAAATGACGATTTAACAGCCATTGGTGGTTTCAAATGCATACCAAGATATCTTACTTCTTCGCTTTTAGGTAGAGTATTTATGTTGAGACTAACAAGAGGAGCTTTGCACGTGCAATCAACTTTTGCTCCACTTTCTTTAGCAGATTTGAAGTTTATCAAGGTGATTTTGTAAGTTTAAGAATGTTGTTATAGAAAGCTAAAAATACAAACCCGCAATAAATGTATTTATATAAGTTGGTATATTAGATGTGTAGGCTGTGTAGATTAAGTAGGGGATGCGACTTTAGATACTACCTTGGGAAACTCCAGAATTGGCTGACAATAGAGATGATATTTTTATTCTAGTATTTCACGAAAATATGATTATTGTGAAGGAACGACTTGTTGTGTTCAAGTAGTTTTAATTATGAATAGTAATTCCGTATGCCACACCTTGTCATAAGTGTGTCCCAATTGTTTGCCGCGAAATAAAACAAGTTAAAGCCATATCTTTTAGATTACAGGTAGTGTCTAATTATTAGTAGGAATATTCTGAGTACCTTCGTTGCTAGAATTCTCAGTCGCTGTCAATCTATTTAGATAGCTTTGAATTTCCTGATTAAAAAAAGTCAAAACTCTCTAGTAAAACAATAAATTTATTAAAATTTAACAATGTACTATTAGAATAAATTCTGGGAATAGTGACGCGTATTACTAGATTTACCAGATTCTTATAAAAATTTCGGAGATTAGTAATATACTAACAAAACTGCTTTTCAGGCAACTACAATCATAATTAATTTTTATTTACACAAAAAAATATAAAATATACATGATAATGAGGAGGAGGGCTAAAACATAATCTAAAATTTAAAAAACTATGCCATTCAAAACTATGTATATCTTATAAATGACTATAAATTGTTGAATCTTTTCAAAAAAGAAAAAATGCAATGTTTTAATTAATATGTTTTTATAGTTTATGTACAAAAATAGATATACATAAATATGTATCACAAAATAATTTCAATTATCATCAAATTTTGTATAATTTTTTTCTAGTCTTGAATCATATTTTTGTAAACCTTATAATTTTAATAAACTTAAAGAGTGCACTTACTGCAAACTAAAATTGACAGGATTTTTTTATATTTATGAGTTTGCTGCCATTGCTAGGCTAATAAACTAGATTAATGTAGTGGAGCATCTATTATTCAAAAGTAGAATAATAAAATGGAGAACAAATAAACGTTAACATTTGAAGAAACAACCATAACCTCAAATTAAACATTTTGTAAATATCATAACCAATATGGAATATATTTTAGTGGTTTCGTATTATGTTTTCGGAGATTCTTCAGTAATTGTCTTATTGCTTTACTCACATGGCAATTGTACTTCTACAGTGCTTTAAAACTAAAAGAACATAATCACTAATGGTTAGCATACCTGTAAAGCTGCTTTTGCCTTCTCTACGCTTTGCTTCAATTGTTCGAATGTACTAGGATTACAAAATCTATATGCAGGCCAATCTGATGCAGTAGAAAATTCTTCGGTTTTAATCCCCAATGGACAACCCGAAGTTGCATTGCGTTTTAATTCCAATGCACTTTGATAGGAGCACGAACTTTCGTACATTTTTCTTCGTAAAGGACACTTCTTCCTGAAACACATAAGTTTGTGTGTAGGTAAATAAGTTAGGGTTATAAATACAATTATTGTAAATATTACTGAACATTTAATTTAATATTATGAATCACATACTGTTTATCAAATAATTAGTGATCTGATCATATTATTCATTATACTCAGTATTTTTTATATTTATCTTACTTAATTATAGATAGGTAAACATTATCACAATATTTTTATAAGGAAACAAAATTATTAAATGATAAATATGAAAATAATATATTATAAGCAAATATAATCTTCTTACCTCATATTCTATTGCTTTGTGTTCAAATTGATACAATAAATCAGGCAAATACAATTTTTTAATATTAAATTCAAATTAAAATTAAATTCGTCATACATATTAACAATGGATTAAATTACTGATATTAACAACTCCTAAAACGCAAGAATTAAAATATACGTTATAGGTTTAAATCAATTACGGATTTTGTTTTATACCAGAGAAGTTGTACAATGATTACATGATAACTTTATGCCCGTTATCAACCATGTTATCAAGAGATTTAAGTCGGGCCACGCGAGTTTGTCGCAGCCAACTCGATTGTTCGTTTCCGTTTCAATTAGCTTACAGGAAGAACTCCCTCATCTCATTATGCACTGTTTTACAAATTTTATTTTTAGATTATCATTCAAACTTATTGTTACATGGCATTATTTTGGAATTCTAATATTTGTTGCATTTCTTATCTCCAATATTAAGATTGAATTATTATGTCTACTAAATAACTAGTCTAATATAAATTTGTCTTATAGCTTATGCAATAATTCCTCTAGGCATCTAATTCTGACAAAATTTAAGTGGAAAGAGAAAATTAGAAAAAACTGCGCATCCACATATCCCCAGTAAAACGCATTTTAATCTAAAACTGCTTAGTATATCCTGACGATGATGCTATATGTTTTCAGTGTTTGAAAATAATTAAAATTAAGGGAATAGGGAAGTTCTTTTCACTGAGTATATTTTTAGATAAAAAACAGATTTAAACCGATTATATTATTGAAAACTAATATTTCTGAACCAACATCATTAATTTGGTGGAAAACTGCTTTTTTATATCTGTTAATCGTTTTATATCTGTTTTTACGCCAGCCAGGGCGAAAACTGCATATAGATGGATGTAAATTCATCAACAATTTTAGACTTTAAAAGTTTACTTATTTTAGCAAAAAAGGTAAATAGTTCTTTAAGTTTAGTTATCAAGTGCTTGTCGTGCAATACAAAACATCGCGCAGTAAACAATTGAATATTTACGTGTTTAAAATAAATAAATTTTTTCTATTAAACGTTTTGCAAAGTAAAAAAATTTAAAGCAGTTTATTCTTCTATACGTTTAAAGATTTAATAAAATTTTTAATAAAAAACTGCACCGTGATGCACATTTATTTAATTATGTGCATGTTATGTACATACTACATAGGTACAAGTAGACTTGTGTTATGCAATACTCAATGATTCATTCGTATTTTCAAATTGCATATTTGCTATTTAGGGAACGGGAACACTAATTTGGGGAAACTTAAATTTCTGCTAAGTTTAATATTTTCGCAACATGTCCATCTCTTAAGAATCACAAAGTTTTACTTCATAATTACTAATACATAAGTATTGCTAGTAATTTCATGTCTATTAATTGTCCATTAGTAAATTAATTTAGTGAATAATTATTCAATAAAAATTGGTAATCAGATTTGGTAATTCATTGGTACTTTAAAGTTAAAATTATATAGTTTCAAATTGTATTTCGCTATTTAGGGAAGGGGAACACAAATTTTGGGGAAAACTTAAATTTCTCCTAAGTTTAATATTTTCGAATGTCCATCTCTTAAGAATCACAAATTTACAACTTCAAAATAAAATACACCGTATTGTTTAATAACTAATTCTAAATTCGGTCCATCTCCCGTTTTTGAATATATTTTCCAATAAAAACTTTCAAGTTCAATTTTGAAATTGGTATCAAAAGTTTAAAAATTTTATTTTCTCAATAAAAATTTGGGTTTTAGTCTTTTAAAATTATTTTAAAAATTATTTAAAATTTGGGTAATAGTTAAATTTAATTTGTTTCAAATTGTATGTTCGCTATTTAGGGAACAGGAACACTAATTTGACGAAAGCTAGTAATTATTTTTTATATTTATTTCTCATTTGTAAAGGTTAGAAAATTCAAAATTAATAATTGTCCAACTAAATAATTCATGAAATGTCTTTTATTTCTTAATTTTTTTGAAAGAAAATGAATGTACTCTAAAAAATTTCAATTAATTATTTAAATTAGTACTTATTAAATTTCTTTGATTAATATTGTGTTTGATAACTGACTTTCTAAAAATAAAATTATAAATGTAACTAATGGTAAACAGGCCAAAAGCAAATTTCAGGAAAGAAAGGGTAGAGTTTTGGTATCATTTCTAAAAATATCTACCTTATGCGCAGATTCCACCTATTTAGAATCATCTCTAAAAAAATATCAAATACTAACTCTAACATACGGCCCGATCTACCTTTTTCGCACAACTTCCACTTATTTGGTATCAACTCAAAAAACATATCCAAAACTAACTATAACCTACAGCTCAATCTAACTTTTTCGCGCAGATTTATTTATTTTAGTTTATTTGTTTAATTTTCTATATAAATAGTGGTAGGTTTATGTTTATACTACAATTTCAAAAAATTTTAAGTACTGATAAAAAAACTAAACAAAAGGAATACTTTTTTAATTACCAACAAAAAAATTTCTTTCTTAAATTTTATTTTGATCCAGTTACCCAGTTTACTATTTCTAAAATTTTATTCAAATTTGCATTTGGCCCAGTTTACCATTTTAGGTACTTTTTGGCATTTCCTTACCCATATATGTACTATGTATGCATACCTAAGTCTGAACATAATAGTATATGAAAACTAACATGCAGTGAATGGGTTGTTGATACATATCTATGAGTAAATGAAAGAGTTTAGCTATTTTTTTACTTTATTTTACGGTCACTGGCCTAGTAGTAAGAGCGATCGACTACTGATGCTAAGGCACCCGGTTCGAACCCGGAGGAATCTTCAAAGGAACGTTTTATTTCGAACTTTTTCTATCTATGACCGTCCCCGTGCTTTGGAAGGCAGGTAAACCGTGGTCTTCTATGTTAATTAATTTCACCATTAAAATAATATAGCGATAACAAGCATATCTGAAGTTAGTCTAGCAAACTATTTCAGATGTAAAACAAAAAATATGCTCAGAACAATAGCTTCGGATCTTTGTCGATGTGATTGTTGGATATTACAGAACCTAGTTCTAATTTAAGAAGAAGAAATAGTTGGGGCTATGACGTAATATTCCTAATCGGGCGAGGTTTTAAAACCAATCGAAATAATTAAGAATAAATGCCATGCTGCCAAGTTATTTTTGTATAACTGGTGGTAATGCAGATAATTGGTCAAATGTTTGTAAATAGAATTATTTGCTTGTGTACGATATGTATTTTCATTTTGTGAACATAATAATCGTTAAATTAATACACACGACGCTATTATATTTATGATGTAAAACTCGTATCGTATCTGACAGCCATCAACTTAGACAACACCGCACAATCACGTTTGATTTTGATTGGTTAATCTATCTATCTATATAGATCGTTTTTTGACGTTCCACGTCTTCTGATTTTCTCTTTTTAAGAAGATCTTTAGTATTTAATATCTCAAAGATGTTGCAAGCACCTTGTTAGAGAACCACCGGCATTATATGCCTTCCGAACCATGGAGACGGCCATACAAAGTGAGCCTTTCCCCGGACTCGAACCGGGGCGCCTCATGTTGGCAGTTGATCGTGCTAACAACCAGGCCAGTGACCGTCTCTTGGTTAATCGCCGCGGGAAAATTAAATATTTTTTTTAAATTCAAAAATTTGTTTAAATTGTACGAAGGGTTTTGAGATCAACCAACTGCATCAGTATTCTGAATTTTCATTTGACTTTCATAGGTATATATTTATACATGTTATTTCAAAAATTTAAAACTAACGAAACTCCTCTATTTTGGATTTTGTGGGAAACGCATAAGGTAACCTTCGGGTAACGATAAGAACTGTATATTTTGCATTTGGTGAATAAAAATAGTTTTTTTCCATATTCACTCTGGATGGTCAAACGTATGTATTTGAAGATTAAAGTACATACATTAATCTTAATTTCGCTAATCCAATGAAAGGTGATATCAAAATTTTTAGTAACGCTTGTGATAATCGTTTACATCAGATTACTAACGTCGTACACGTCCCTAAGAAATTCATAATTTAATAATTTTATCAATTGTATGGTTACTACGAGTATATCATCTTATCAAACTATATTTAATTAATTGGTTGCTACTTCGTTATTTTTGATTGAAGCGTTTATATACTGGCTTGCATGCCATTTTGCTGTAGAGAATACACGTGATTAAATATTATTTGTTGTTTTTGTTAGTTTATGTGTGTTTTCCTTTGTAGTAATTAATTTAAGTTTTTGACACCTTACTGAGGATCCGAACTAGAGCTCTACCGACGATTCGCAGTTAAAAGTTCAAGTGTCAAGCCAATTTAAAAATCGATTTATTAATTATTAATAAAATTGAGGTAATCCTCAATAATCAAAGTAGTGGCAGCAGATTGCCCAAATAGTGGCCAGGATTGATTTATTTCAGGTCTTTGTTTGAGATTTATTTAAATGAATTAACCATTAAGCTGCGCCGAAAGGTATAGAATGCATAAGAAACTACTCAGTTGTAAAAAAATAGCGTTAGGTTGCGACAATAGCTATATCCGTTATTCAAATGTATTTTGATACGTTTATTTTAATACCATTACTCTATATTTATCTATCTATACTTAGCACTATAGACCTAGTAGACCCTTGGCTTGATTTATCACTTTATTCCATTGTCTCCTATCTCTTGCCATAGACTCCCAATCTCTTACACCCATTTTGTCCAAATTCTGCTGTACCTTGCTACTCCATCTATTCCTTGGGCTTCCTCTTCATTTTGTACCCCCCAGCTCCGATTTCTATATCATTTTCTGAGTTCTCGTTCCACACATTCTCACTAGATGTCTCAGCCATTTTACCCTCTGGGTCTTTATTACGCTCATCATGCTTTGATCTTCATAAAGTTCGTGGATTTCCTCGTTTGTTGTTCTAAGCCACCATCCTTCCACCCACTTCCCACCGTAAATTCTCCGCAATATCTTTCTCTCCCATATTTCCTCCCCATATAACCATTACTATATGTTTAACTTTAATTAGACTAACTTTAGTAAACCATAACATATTGTTAAAAAAATATATCCTATTTTAATTAAAAACAAAAACTTCACTAATTGTGAGCTATATAACATTTTGAAACAGTTCTTGAAGAAGAACTGTAACCTCTGTGAAGTTGGCCTACCGCCTTTTAAAATTTTATTTATTGTGCTAGGTTATGTGATGATTGTGCTTATACTAATTGTTTTAAATTTCTGTTTTTGATTTTCGAAAAAAAAAAAATCAGCTTTTCCTACAGCCGCAAATTTAAAAAATTCAATGTTTTTATTTTAATAAATGTGCACCCAGGAAAAGATGCGAATTGAATTAAAAAATATATAATCCATTTGAAACAAGAATGCAGTAAAAATTGTAGACCGCTTCCGACGTACGCGAAAGAAGATTCACACAGAGAAACCCAAAAATTAAGACGAAAATCAACTTGAAAATTTTACTAAATCTATTATGAGAAACCAAAAGAGAACTTAAATTTTGTATTTAACTTTTAAAAAACCTACAAAAGCCATGATTTACAATAAAATCGGAAAAATTAAAATTTTTATTTCATCAACATTCGATTTGAGAAATGATAATCGCAAATGAACTTTCACCAGTATAAACATGTATAAATTTTTACTAAGCACGTTGCAAGGTTATATTTTTAGTATCAATTTTTACTGCATTCTTATTTCAAATGGATTATAGGTGCTAAACTTTAAAGCTTGTAGATATTGAATGCCAGAATTGAAACATTGGAATTTGAATCTTAAAATCTTGAAAATTGCAACTTAAATATCAAAACTTGAACGATCAGGTTGGAACTACAAAAGTTGTAGTTCAAAACTTGAAACCCAAAGTTAAAATTAAACGTTGACGATTAAAGTTGAAGCCTAATATAGTGTTTGAAATTCGAGAGACGAAATTAAACAAAAATAAAAGATTTACCGGATGGTCAGCTTATATTAAATTGAAAATTTACTTTGTTTCTAAAACTTTACAAGTAATTCGAATATTGTAAAACTCAAAATTGCTCTTTAACCCATGGCCGCCAGTATCTTTAGCTATAAATTATTGCTGCGATAAACTTATAATTAACACGCTTCAGAAATTTAACTAAAAGGGAAATTACAAGATGTTTTTTAAAAGTTACGTAACGAGAAAAATAAAGCGTTACAATAAAAGCCTATTAAAGTAATAATTTAAAAATTCGAACTATATTTCGAGGGGTGATTTTTAAGTTCGCGTAAAATTTTTAAAATTTAAAAGGCGGCCATTTATTTTTCCTTTTTTTACAATGTCTTTTTTCATTTTCAAGTATTCGCTAAAAATTGTGTGCATTATGTCACAATCAAAAATTTAACAAGTGATACTCGCAGTATTTTTAAACCATTGCACATGAAGTTAAGGCATGTATGACACTTGCCCTGGCAAAACTATGAATAAATTATAAGCGGCACAAATTATTTAAGCAAGGCTGTGAGCCACTTCAAGGTAATAGCCCGCCTTTTTTGGGATTCTGAGGGAATTCTTTTAATTTGTTACAAAAATAAAGTTACTACCATAAGACGTACATACTACACTGGTATTTCATAAAGAAAGAAATTAAATAAAAAAGAAGAGGAAAATTGACAAAAGGTGTACTTTCATTGCAAGACAATGAACCAGTTCACAAGACAAAAATTGCGATAAGTGCAAGTTTCGTTAGGCGGTTTCGAAGAAATTGTTTATCCACCCTACAGTCCAGTTTTGGCAGCAAGTGATTATTGCCTATTTCAAAATTTGAAAAAAACTTCGTGGAAGGCATTTTGACAGTGATGAATTGCTCCACGTAGCTGTAAACGAGCATTATACAAGCAAATATAAAAACTAATTCATAGATGTAACAAATGTTTGAGAAGATTATATAGAAAACAAAATAATAAAAAAAATATTTACGTTTCTTTCTCCCCCATTTTGCGAACTTTATCCTTAACTTTATCTAAAACGATTAACGTAGATCCGTAAATATTTAGCTAATAATTAATTAACAAATTTGTTAATAATATCAAAAACGCGTTTGGCACAGTAAATTATATTTATATAATATGGTGGTACATTCAAGACTTGATTCCTCTTGCCATAACAATGGCATTCAAGCTGTGAAGTGTATTTGCAGAAAAATCTTAAAATTCTTTTACTGGAAAAAGTAGGGAATGAATCCTTCATGATAAGAAACATAGCATAAAGATGTACTAAACGTCCGTAAACAAGGACGTGATGTTGACGTTTAAAATGTTTAAATACTTATTATGGGAGAATGGAAATAGGATATTGCTTCAATTGATACGCGTGTTTAACAAAATATTATTGAAATGCCGGGTACCGGTGGCGAGCAATGTTCGATAATAATCGAGTGCTATCGACTCTAAATTTGTCAAAAACGGCACTATTACTTTACCATACTAAAGCCCCAATAAAGTACTCCTTATCCAGTTTAAACTTTTAAATAATATTATATTTACCCAAAGAAATACACGGTTCAAAATTATTAACGAATTATGGTTAATTTAAGAATGCAAATATTTTATAAAAAAGCATAAAAAAAATATTTTTATGTTAAAAATTTATTACGAAACAGAAATACAATAGTAATAAATCTTTGAATACTTCGTTATACCACCTTTAGCTTCTATTACACATTGTAAAAAACCGGGAAATCGACTTAACTAAATTTTGTAGGTAATCATCCCCTAATTTATGTTTGCATACAAATTTCATCATTGCAATAAGTTTGGGAAAACTCTTTGGAGATGTTAACACCACTTGACGTTGCATAATAGCCCACAAACGCTCGATTGGATTTAAATCTGCACATTTTTTGGGCCATGGGATAACATGAATTCCGCTTTGCAAGAAATAATTCGATACCTAAGAAACAAAAACGGAGTTTTTAATTTGGAATTTTCAATAAATGTTTTTAGAATAACTACAGGTTAAAATGTAAAAAAATTTAAAAAATTAAGGATTACAAAATAGGACTTACTTTTTAGCAGTATGGCTTGGAGAAAGATAACGATAGTTCAAGATCGAATAATTCCGACGAAATATTTCAAATAACCGATTTAATTATTAAATAATAATTAGAAATAAATTTTATACATAGAACCGTTTATGCATCCAAATACATTGATGTATTAAAAGCAATTTGGAATCATCTTTTACGGATTTGTATGCTGAAACTGAAGAGTGGTTTCTTCAGCATGATAATGCTCCATGCCATACTGCTAAAAAGTAAGTCCTATTTTGTAATACTTAATTTTTCAAAGTTTATTTTTACATTTTAACCTGCAGTTATTCTAAAAACATTTATTGAAAATTCAAATTAAAACTCCGTTTTTTTCTTAGGTTCGAATTATTTCATGCAAAGCGGAATTCATGTTATCCCATGCCAAAATGTGATTTTAAATCAATGAGCGTTTGTGGGCTGTTATGCAACTTCAGTGTGTTAAATCTCCAAAGAGTTTTCAAACTATTGCAATGATGAAATTTGTATGAAACATAAATTAGGGATGATTACCTACAAAATTTAGTTAAGTCGATTTCGGCTTTACAATGTGTAATAGAAGCTAAAGGTGGTATAACGAAGTATTCAAAGATTTATTACTATTGTATTTCTGTTTCGTAATAAATTTTAACTAAAAATATTTTTTAATGCTTTTTATAAAATATTTGCATTCTTAAATTAACCATAATTCGTTAATAATTTTTGAACCGTGTATTTCTTTGTAAATATAATATTATTTAAAAGTTTAAACTGGATAAGGAGTACTTTATTGGGGCTTTAGTATGGTAAAGTAATAGTGCCTGTTTTGACAAAGCTTTAATTGTCAAATTTTTTATAGCTGTCGATAAATTATTATTAACAGAAATTAGTGAGGTGATAGTCAATTGAAATTAACAGTAGACATATTATATTGCAAAGATTCAAACGGTTAACTTTATATACAGTTAACTAAATTCGTTATGCAAGGGAGTAATTTTATAAATTAGTTAGATTTGAGTTACAAATGAAGTTATTCTCAAAAATTAAACAAAATTTTTAACTTCGAGTGCCAATTGGAACATAATATTTATTACTACGATTAAGGTAGAGATTACAATAAGAGCTTTGGAATTGTCGAAATATTTAAGTTTGTTTTTGCATAGGAACAATGAAAAGTGTCGGTTTAACAGTTTAAAAAATCAAGTGGTTTACCATAAGATTTTTTCAATTGAATCTACTCGATAGATAGCAGCGCCAAAATTTTAATTTGGAAAAATTAGAAAATTAATGAAAAATTGAAAAAAATTTAAAATAATTTTGGAAATTTTTAGAAATGCAAAATAAGACATAACATAGTCGACCTGAATTATAAATTGAAAAGAAAATATAGTTGAGGTGATAGGCCAATGAAAGTCTAACCAGTAGACACCTACTTATTTCACAACACATTACCAACGTAAACATTCAAAGCCGGAGTCGGAGTCGGTTGCAAAAAGTGGTGAGTAGGTTTTGTATTTTCTTTATCAATCTGGGTCTGAGGAGATAAATTTAATTCAGTAAGTTTGTGAATTAAATTTTGTTTACTATTTTTTTCATTCGACGATGTTGCTGAATGCGACTTTGCTTTTTTGAATGTTTACGTTGGTAATGTGTTGTGAAAAAGGTATCTACTGGTTAAACTTTCATTGGCCTATCACCTCAACTATATTTTCTTTTTAATCCCTACATACTTGAAAATACTAATATAACTTGAAATATTTGAAAATTTTATATTTATAATATAATTTCACAAGTTAACAAAACATTTATTATTTTATATAAAGCTCTTAACTTTAAAAACTAAAATATAAAAAATTTAAAAACTCTTTGAGCAAATTATATACCTTTCACCAAAATAAGTAAAATTTTAGTCAAGGTTATTATGTCCTTCTCATATAGTAGTAGGTTTGCCAATTTTTAGAAAGATGTTAGACGAAACAAAGGTTATTCCATTATAGAGAACATTTTCCATGAGAAAACTTGATCTAAACTTTCGACTCATGCCCATAGCTCTAGTGCTACTTTAGACATTCAAAGGGAAGTAATCAGGAATTAACGTTTTTAAAAAGAGCTTGCAAAACAAAAAATCTTAAATATTAACGAAAAAAATTTCAAATTAATTAATGTTTTATTATTAAAGAAATTAATTGATGCTTTACTAAATTTGACGGATTTCGGATTACTCACGGATTGGTCACTTTTCAAGGTAAATTTTTTTTATTCCTATAAATAAATTTTAATAATAGTATAATAATTCTGATTAATTGTTGTTATTTACTAATTAGTGATTTAAAAGAAAATATTGAAAAGTTATTTCCGAAAAGTTTCCTAATTTCGCAGTTTTCCAGGTCTATCTAATATTAGTTAATGTCATTAGTAACAAAGTGAGTCTTGCGATATTTATGTAGCATTGTAATGTTGTTAATTTAACAATGTTATGTTATTGTTCCAATAAAACGTGTTCCAAAAAAATTACATTCCTTTACTTGATAGTGTAGAAAGTACCTCGTGCAAGTGTCGGCAAGATTCATGCTGCACTGGGTGTTGCGAAGTGACACTTTTAAATTCATTTTGAGATATTGTACACTTTAATCTTTTAAAAGTACCAGGGGGATATTTTATTTTAATTTTTTCAATTTTTAGTTGTGTTGGTTTAGTCGATTATTTTATAGTATCAATAATTTTTCAACTTCTCCTAACATACATAAATACTCTAGTGATAACAAAGAATGTAATAATTGGGATTAGAATAAACGATTATATAGTAAATAAATAAATTAATCCAATATAAATATTATAGTAGATTTTGTTACGTTCCATGGATAAAGCATATGTATAGTTCTAACTTATATGCCAGTTACTTGTAGAAACTCCTAATAAGTAATAGTCATAAATGTAGGTACGTAATTAAATAAATGTAATTAACAATAAACAACAACAACAAAACGAGCGTATATTGTGCTCATTTGTTTATATGAAGTATAATAGGGGTTATAAAATAATAAACATAATATACCATTAAGCTCATAATTTAAACTACGAATAACTTACCTGCTTTAATAATTTACTCAAAACTTTTTCAAGTTTCCTCATGGACAGGAGTGTGATTCATATAGTATATAATGTACTACTTATTATTGCAACACGTAAAGTTCTTTAAACGTAGTAAGATTCTATATCAGGTGTATATTAAATCACAAAACAATTTGTTAATTTTTGACAATTTATTATACCTTCTATTATAGTAATAAAAGAGATCACAAATTTAAAAATTTTATTTCAATTTAAGTTGTTCTTAATAATAATTGCACACACGGTAATCCATAAGTAAAACACGTAAATGCAAAATAATACTGAAAATACATATTATCCGAGTCTTTCCTGTCAGCACTAGCCGAAAGAATTCTTTTCCTGCTCTAACACTTGCGACAACGTAAAAAAAAAAAAAAAAAAAAAAAAGGAAAATTCATCAATATTTGAAAACTTTTTCACAGGTTATTAAATTATCTGTTCCTGTAATAACAGTATTCCGACAGGAATGGCGGGAAAACTACCATCGCAAATGGTGATTAACTTATCCATTCCTTTCCTAATTAAGGTTATTCCCTTTAAATTTGTTAAAATTTTAAAAACTAAATCTTTTATTCCCCGGTTAACTAATTATAAAATGTATTTTAATAATTTAACTTAGAAATTTGACAAAATCGTAGTAACTACCATCGTAATAATGAAAATTATCCGTTCTTTCAAATTAGGTATTCCAAAACAAGTTGTTTAAATTATTCAACTTTGGATTAGGAAACCCAAATTTATGAGCCTTTTAAAAATTCTACCTTATAGTTGATCGAATTATCCGTACAGGGACTTGAAAGCCCTAATGAAAAATCCTTTAGTAAATGATTTAAAACAGTTTCACGTCAACTTTTAACCACTGTATATTTCAGGATTAGAGACCAAAACAAATATTTACCATAAAAAATGATATTATTGTTTTTCAAAATATTCTCCATGAAGATCAATACACTTTGCATGTGTTTAAATCAATTTTTGAAGCACTTTCTCCACTCCGATTGTAATATCTCTAAAACATATACATTTTGAACGCACCAAACCCCTTCTTCAGGTGTCAAAAAACGTTGACGTTACAATTTAATTTTGATGTGCGGGAATAAAAAGAAGTCATTGAGTACCAAATCAAAACTATATGGTAGATGACACATCAAATCGACATTTTGAGTGCTCATAAAGTCACTTGTTCAAACCGATGTGTGAGAGCTGGAATTGTCGTGGTGGAGCATGATTCGTCTTCGGCGGTTGGTTTTTCTCATTTCTCCGAAGACTTCTGGCAAACAAATAGTTGTGTACCATTTAAAATTGACCTTTCTACGTTGCACCAATGGTACGGTTGTGACATGTTTAGTTTTTTTGATTTTTCAGAAAAGACAGGCAACCATTTGTTTCAAAAAGTTTTGTGCACAAACAACTTTTGTTGGATTTGGTTCATTTTAAAAACTTACACGTCGACTGCTGTTTATTTTGGGCTCATACGCTTAGATCAACGATTCGTCACCTGTCACAATGTTATAGGCATGTTTTAAAGCACCAAGATCGTATTTTTAAGAATTTCTTTCGACCAATTGACACTTTTTGATCAATTGTCAAATTATCTGGGATCCAACGCCAACAAATCTTTTTGGAATCAAATGTTTATACATTAATGAATATATGCTGGTCTTACTATTGCCCAAGGATGCTCAATCTCACGATATGTTACACGACGATCTTCTAGTATCAGTTTACTCAGAGCATCAACGTTTTCTAGAAGAACAACTGATTTTAGACGATTTTCACAAAATTTTTCGTTGAGCGAACTACCGCCACGATTGAATCCGCCAAACCATCAATAACTACAGGTCCTTGATAGTACTTCACTGCTAAAAGTCGAATTAAGTTCATCGATGCACTGCTGTTGAGTTATCTACGTCGAAAGTTGTAAAAAATAATCGCACGAAAATATTCACGACTTAATTCCATTTTTTGATCGAGATGAATTTTTCAAGTTACTGTAAACAACACTAATACCCGTACTAATAGTCTTACGTAAATAGATTTACCTATAGCGCTTTGCTGGTAAATCTGGTTTCAAACCTTAAGCCGTGACCTCAAGTGCAGGCATAATAGTGGTTATACGTCAAAACGTTCAAGTACGAATACTGTCAAAAATTCCAAACTTTACGGTAGAGACGTCAGTTCCCAGATAGCACTAGTATTGTCCAAACCAGAGATATAAAAGCAACCCTCGTATTTAAAAGAAATATGGAATATTAATTGTCATTTTATATCATTTAGAAAAATAATTCAAACAAACAAAATATTTTTAAACCCGTCCCCTTTTCATTTGAGTGAAATGTTTACCTCACTAAAATCATTTCTGTGAATTGTTTGAAATTTTTTTAGTTGTTTGAAAAAAAATTGTGTTTTTTAAACGCTCATAACTATTTCAAAACTTGACTAATCGAGATTTTTTTTTTAATTTTTGTGTTTTCAAAGTTTGCCATTTTTAATTTTAATTTTTCTTTTGCTGTAAAAATTGGGCCATCTTTTTTTTCTATTTTTTTGTTTAATTGAAAAATATTCTATCTATTTTTTTGCAAACAAACATTGCTTTTATAATTAAATAAATCTTAATAAATATATCTAGGTGCGTGAAGTTGGCCCCCATTTTTTAAATTTTTAGTTTTGATGGTTGTGATAGTGTTGTGTCGATTGAAAAAAAGATTTCCCCATTTTGGAAAAATGAAATTTTGTTGTGCTGAATTGGACGTTTCTTTTGTTTGGATCTGCAATTTTATTAATGAATCATATGAAGTTTCGTAAATGTGCGTTGGAAATGGGACTGTAGATTACAAGTTTACACCAGTTGCGAGGTCGATGAAGCCACATAGAATTTATTCAATGTATCCCTGGATTGGTCAAGTTGCAAATGGTTTTAATTTGTTTTTGACGAGTTTGAATCCAGAAAAACTTTCTTGTTGGATTTTGAACATGTGATGTTCATGTGTGGAATTGGCCCAACATCTTGCAGTTCCTTATCTCAAGATGACATTACTTTTTGGATTTTATGTTTGCAATCAATTCCATCTTCTCAGAAGAATGCCACATTGACGAAATGGATTGTTTTTCTTTTTTTTTGTAATGATGGTAGTTGAAGGATTCCAATTGTAATCAATCCATCTGGATATTTAAAGATGTAGGGAGCTTTGCAAGTGATTGACTTTGTTTTATTTTCTGTAATTATTATTGTGAGTTTTAGCTTATTTTTGCATTTTAACTGGTCGAGTTAGTCTAGCTCAACATAAGAAACTCGAGTGGAATGCCTGATTGAATCGCTCCGGATTGAGTAATTTGTATGGTAAGTTGAAATTAGCAGTTTTGTTTGCTGTTGTTGCTGTTGCTGTTTAAATTTTTCAACGTTGATATTGTATCCGTTGTGGAACCATTTAATTGCTTGATTGCATTTTTGTTTGATTTATCCCTTCAGGATACTTCAACTTATTGTTAATTTTTTTATTTTTTTGTATCATTTCTTCAAAATGATTTCAAATTTTACCTGCATTTTTTGACGTGAATCCGTCTATAAAATTGGTAGCATGTTCAAAATTTTAATAAAAATATGTAACGAATATTATTGTGTGTGTACGAACAATGTTCAATAGTTACTAGGAATTTTTATTCGGTAAGTGAAACTGGATTTATTTAAGTGAAAATGGATTTACCGCGATGACGTATTCATGTAAAACCTAACGGCCATGTCTAAAAACATAGCTTAAAATTTACTTTGCTTCTATGTGGGTGAGAACCTTCAGTTCTAATCACCATTTTAACTTGTTTCTTTTTTTTTGTTTATTGTATGTTCGTCTTATATTCTGGAATGTAAAAAGTGCTGGCCACCCCATGCTTTTGTTTTCTATTCTTTGATATAATAATAAAACAGCCGCTTGTTTTTATATTTGTTTTATTTATTTTATCTGGCGCCCGTTACATCAAAGTATTTTAGTTTCTCCAGTTAGCTATTCTACGTTCATCCGGGCAAAAGAACTCACGAGATCTTGGATCATCCGGTACTCCGAACTGGCTAAGCTAGTCGCTACTTGTACAAGCAGTTGAAGGGCGTACTAGAAAAAATTCGAGTTATACAAATCTTGATTCATCAGATGAAAATAAATGTTTTGCTGGTACAATAAACACGCTGGTAAAACATTAATTTTTAATTGTTTCGGGTGTAAAATTATTTTAAACCAATATTTAAATTTTTTTAATTATTTAAGTTTTTTAATTTAAAATTTAAAATGACTGGCCCCTTTATTGCCTATTCTTTGAATAAATAAAAATTGAAATGTTTATTAATTGTTTTAATTTAAATTTTCAAATTTCATTCAACTTGTAGCTTTTAAATATTTTGTTCAACATTCATCACTTACATCAAAATTTTGAAAGTTTAAATTTTTGTTTAGTTGGGTTCAGAGAAATATAGTTTGAGTTTAGAAATTTTTGTTAAGATAATAATGGCATATTAAGTTCGCAACAAAGTAGATGCAGATTTGAACTAGATACAGTCCAAAAATTGTGTACATTCTTATCAAATGGTTTTTTATAGAATGGAAGATTATGTTGTTAGAGTACTTCATTCTGCCAGCGTATATGATTTTATCACTAGTAAAATTTTGATTTGATGAATTGTTTGTATTATGTGGTTAAAACATCATAATCAAGTTTTAGACTTTTGATATTTTGCAATTTTAACTTTTACCTCATTTAAAGTGGTAATTCGTTTGTAAGGGGTTCAAGAATTTATAATCTAATTTTAAATTGAAGATTTGATTTGTGATTATCGCATGAAATTAGATTTGAGTATATGTGAATTTGTGGGTATCTGATTTTTATTATTAAATTATTTAATTTTGCTGATTATTAATCCATTTGTATATATTAATGTTTTTTTGCATTTATCAATTTTCTGGATTAATAAAAAATGTTGAGCATTGGACGTGATTAGTAGGAATTTAGTTATTTTTTTATTTTGAGTTTACCTGTAAATTGATTTCATAAAATAAAAGTTTAACAGTTTCTACAACATCTGTCTACGATAAGTCTAAACTGTAACGCCCGTTTTCACTAACCGATTCTTAACGTTAGGAATTTAACTTTGACATAAGAAACTTTTATGCAAATTTGGTTTTCACAGCTAAGAATTCTTAAGGTGAAATTCTAACGTTAGAATTGGTTAGTGAAAACGGCAAAAGGCGTAACATTTATAAAAATTTAAATACGGTTCCTGTAAACGTCAAGACCGACCAAGTGCGTGGGCTAGCTTTGGGAAAAATTTTTGTGCCATCTTTTTTTTTGGTAATAAAATCCTACGACTTTGAGGGGCACAAAATTTTAACTATAGATTATTTCGCGCTATAATTTACTTAAAAATTTTCAAGCACCTCAGAAGCATGCTAGAAAAATTTAAAGGTTTACTTACTAGTTTCAGATATTTCTAGCATTTTATTGAGATCATTTTAAGTAAATGCTAATAAAGTTATGAGGAAGAGTAAGATCTAGATGGCTAGAAGAAGTAGTAAATCACCTCAAAACTATGGACGTGACAGATTGGAAGAAGAAATGCATAGATAGAGTACTGTAGAGACAAATAGTAAATAAAACCAAAACACACACCAAAATATAGAATATTGAGAAGAGCATATGAGGAGTGATTCACCTCGAAAGATAAATCGCAAGGACTTCTACGAAGTAGGCATATTCCACAAGAAATGGATACCTTATTTATTTATTTAATAAAGTTACTTACTATTAAGAAAGTATATAAACCCTTGCAATATATCCACGCAGCAAAAGCTCAACCTTTTGTTAACTGGATTTTTATTCACTTAAAAGCAAGCATTATCTTACAACGTTGTACTATAGCCGTCATTTTGTAAAACACCAACCGAAATTCAGTTTTTGGCATTTATCTAAGAATCATTCGTGTTCAAATAGAGAATGATAAAATATAACATTTTAAGTATCTACATATCTTTTAGTAAGTGACGGTCATAGGTTTGGTGCTTACTCGCGATTACTAGTGCCTGACTGTTAATTTCGAATATCTGGTTCGACTCAAGGGCAAGAAAAACTTAATTTCTGACCTTTTCCCCTCGGAAGGCAATGCTAAACCACCAAAGTATAAACTGTCTATTAGAGAGCCTACTCAAAATGCTTATGGTTCAAAACTCCAATTTAGCAAGGATAATTTGTCGTGTCTTGTAGAAATCAGTATTATTAAGCTGATTATAATTTTCTTTGATTTTACTCCGAGTTCTAATTAAGCAGGAATCTGATACCTTTATGAGATTTTGTTTGCTTTTCATCTAGTTGTTTTGGCTTGAAAATCTATTCCTATACTAGATTTTATTTCAACACTTGAAAGGCTATAACCTAAATTTCACTCATTTTCTTAACAATACATTATTGGATAAAGTAAGCCTTGACGTGAGTTTGGTGCAAGCTCAATTTTTCATTGCAAACGTGTTAAACTTTCTTTCTCAAAAAGACTCGATGTTGAGAATCTTAAAATAGCCTATCTACTTGAAATCATTATTCATAATCATTGATTTATTAAGTTGTGAAATCATATTACAATCGCTGAGTATACTTCTGTGTGTCCTTCATTTACCAGAGATTCACCCATTTGGATATTGTTGGTAATTATCCAGTGATCGAAAAAATTCGGGTGATAGTCTGTGCGAGCGGCCATTTTGGAGAATCGACGCCATCTTTAATTCTTATTGAAAATATACTGTATAGGCATGTGAGGTGTCATTTTACATGTTTTTAGGGTTCTAAACACGTTTCCGATATTATAAATATTGAAAAGTAATCAAATTGGTTAGTAATCATTATTTAGTAAGGCAGATACGAATCAACATCTTTGAAACTATCCAAAAATAAGTAGGACATTTTGGTTTTTATATTTTTAAGAACAGATTTATTTTGTTTTGTAAAACACAAGTAACATAAAATGAAAGAGATCACTGACACCACTAGTTTAAGTACACATGCCTAATATATAACAAAACAATATATGACTCTTTATATCTAAAATTTTAGTCCTATGAACGGGAACTTGGCGCGTCGTAGCTCCAATACCTAGACGAATCCACAATTTTTTTAATCCAAGATTCTTGAAGATAGTCTAATGATGTAACGGAAGAACCAAAACATCGGTATCATTCGATAATAACCATCACTCTCTGACTCCTTCTGTTTCTTGCATGTGTAATGTGGGGCATAATACGGAAATCTGCCTCATCTAATATGGAAAATTGTAGTTCTTAGTGGGATTGTCTTAAATAGATTTGTTGTATAAACATGATGTAGTTGGGTTAGGAAAAGATGTTGCATTAGAGAATACCTGCATATTTGGCCATGTATTGTTACATTTTTCTAGCAAATACGATTTTGAAACAATCTTGAAGTTTGACTTTGTACAGGAATTATCTTTCTTCTTCATGTACTATATCAGGTCCCCCGATGCAACGTTGGCGATTCAACTTGGCCAAAGCCAAGAGTAATTAAAATTTATGGGATGGTTTCCGTTACCTTCCCTTAGTCCACAGATCGATATTGAACTTTTGATCACGGCAGTGCATCTAACAATGCAGGATTTGAACCATCGAGCTTACGCTTCTTAGTAGACCTGTGCATGCTTCACGCTATGCTGCTGGTCGTATAGGAATATGTGTTATTTTTTTAACGTAGTGAAGGTTAATTGATCCACATGTTCCACAACGAATTTGTTCGAAACTTCTCGAAGTATGAAGTCAATTCTTACTGCATTTTCTATAATACTTCCAGTCCCTTCCAGCAGAAAGCAAGCGAACTATTTCTGCGCAGCAGATTTTGATAAAGTACCTTCACCGTATACAGCACAAATTTTTCACAGGTCTGTGCAGCGTTCTTTCCTTTGTCGTAATAATATTGCAAAATATAGCGAAATTTTTCATTGCTTTTCTCTATTTTCAAACGCTAACAACTTTCCAACCCTGCACTAATTTAGATGGTTTTCTACTTAAATAACATTCGAAGTGTTACCTTTCCAACTAGCGTTTGGTGGTGTCGCTGCTATCTGTGTTTCCTGAGTTATTTGCAATTTATGTCATCTATCGGAAAAACTCCACAAACTTTTTCCTTGACTTACTATAATAGTCATGTCATTTTATATTATGTACTAAAACTAGTGATGTCATATAGACTTATTCATTTAATTTTACTTTGTGTTTTATAGAACAAAATAAATATGTTCTTAAAAAATATAAAAAACCAAAAATGTCCTACTTATTTTTGGATAGTTTCAAAGATGTTGATTCGTATCTGCCTTACTAAATAATGATTACTAACCAATTTGATTACTTTTCAATATTTATAATATCGGAAACGTGTTTAGAACCCTAAAAAACATGTAAAATGACACCTCACATGCCTATATAGTATATTTTCAATAAGAATTAAAGATGGCGTCGATTCTCCAAAATGGCCGCTCGCACAGACTATCACCCGAATTTTTTTCGATCACTGGATAATTACCAACAATATCCAAATGGGTGAATCTCTGGTAAATGAAGGACACACAGAAGTATTCTTAGCAAATGGACTATATGTTTTACAGATAAATTTAATTAAATTATTCTTAAAATATAGAAATCTTTAATCTATATTTTAAATTTTCGAATTACTTAGTGGTATATAGATATCGTTAAGGAAGCGGTAAGATCAAAAATTGTAGAGAATTCTATATAAACATCTTTTGATAAGGTGATGGTAAGGTTTGAATTTGGTAAAGTTTACAGAGTCATGATGTTACGGACTGATTCCTGCACTTGTATCTTGTGCAGAAGACGCGGTATTAGCAGATGCATTATGCTAATCTTTTAAATATATAATGTTAAGGATGCATTTAAAAGCCAAGATGACGGCTAAAAACTCAAATAGTTCTTTATTTTTGGATTTGGTTACTATTCAAGAGGCGGTCATTGGTCTGGTTGTTAGAGCAATCAACTTCTAACGTAAGGCGCCCCGGTTTGAATCTGGGTAGAGACACACTTTCCGGATAGATTCTGTATTTAAATAAATGTTAAAAAACGTAATTTTAAAATAATCTGAATAATTATAAATTGCCTTAAATATTAAAAAAATCTTAAGTAATAAAAAAAAAAAATGGTTTTTTAGTTTTGCACTAATTGAACTTCATGTTGGTAACAGGAAACTTATATTTTTAGTCCTACTGAAATCGATTAAAAATAATTTCTAAAATTATGCAAAAAAATATCTATACATTAATTTCAAGCCATCCTAGAAATAGTAACAAATACGTATATCAAATCCGCGCGACATAATATCGATTGTATATTATTTAAAATTAAATAATTATATTTAATTCATAAAGTATTAGAACGAGAATTTAATTGCAATTTTGTATAGAGCGTTTATTTAGTTTAGTCAAAAATGGAACTTCCAATTACAAAAGTATAAATGTCCGCACGTGCGACTGGCTTTCTTAGACAGAAAACTACGATTTCTACAACAATCCTACTATTGATAGCTACAGATGTGTTCCAGAATAAGAATTCAGAAGAAAAGTAATAAAAATAAAAATTAGAAAATTTAAATATTTATTTTTCACGTTTTATACTTATCGGTTAATTAGAGACAATAGAAAATAGAGAGCCTTACAAAATAGTTGTGACATTAAACTTAATAATAAATGTGAGAATATTTTGTTTACAAGTACCTACTAGTAATTGAAAATGAATAAAACGCGTGCTGTAATTCGTTTCGAAGCTATTATATTAGTAGCATGCATAATCGGGATCCACCCTTGTTATTTGAAAAATATTCATGAGTAACAAATCAAGTAAAACTGTCAATAGTGCGGTACACTCCACATACGATTCAGGGTGTCATGCTTAAATTTATTGTGCTTGAAGAGTTAATTATTACTATTATTTGTTATTCTAACATTATTTGTTTATGTTGCTATTATTAATAAAGTTAGTTTTGATGTTTGTCATTTTACAGCTATTTACAGCTATACAGGACGCTCAGGAGAACAATTTCGGATAATGTAATAAATACCTAAAGATTTCGATAAATCTAAAGAATTATTGACTATTTCAAACACTAAAAACTTTAGTTTTATATTTATGCTTATAATGAATTATTTCGATGTCGCGTTCATAATAAGCTTACTATGAAACCCAATCAAGTTCAATAAGGGCTCTTATTTACGATACGACTCATTTTACTTTAATAGGTAGCTAAGATAAGACATTAATTTTAGAATAATATCAAACAAATTAAATAAATACTCAAGGTGGCAAATACCAAGATAATTTGGCCATAAGAACAAACCACGGTTAAAAACAGAGTACAGATAACGTACCGTGCTCAAATTTACAACATGATATATTTAAACATTTGTCGATAATATGTTATAATTACAAGTAAAAACATTTATAGTTAATGCATAAATAAATATACAAAACAGGCCTACACAACTATTTTTCGTAAGTCTGTTTTGTTTATTTATTTATTGATTAACTATAAATGTTTTTACTTGTAATATAATATATTATCGACAAATGTTCAAATATATCATGTTGTAAATTTGAGCACGGTACGTTATCTGTACTTGTTTTAACCGTGGTTTGTTCTTATAAATTACCTTAGTACTCATTTGCCACCTTAACTTCAAAAGAAATACAACCTTTATAAATAAAATTTTCGCCTATTGCTAACTTCACGTATAGCTCAGATGGCGTTTTTTGTTTTCAATATTTTTGATTTTCTTTTCACAATTTGTTTAATCCTGCAAGACATTGAGAAGGATGAAGGTTGAATAAAACTCACGGTGTAATTAAGCTTTAATCTGTCTATTAGTTATTAAAAATAATGTGCCTGTCGTAAGGCCATTTAACAGAAACCTCATTTTTGACATGTCGAGAAATAATAATTTTTACTTTGTAAAATTTATATTTCTACACTAAGTACATAGTAACTAAATCTCACTCATCATAGTGAAACATTTTTATTCGTCTATACTTTGTTAACTAGGTAAAGTAGTAATTATATTTAATTAAAAATGACGTCCAAAATTATTAATGTGATTTTTAAAAACTATTGTTTTATAGAATTACTATTATTTACCTTTTATCCTTCATGGCCAAAAACCGGTCGTCGCCGTCGCCGCGAACAGGTACATTCACCCTATAAAACTTATTGCTGATGAGACAAATGAGACGCATCAACGGACGAGGATACCAGAAAATGTTAGCCACATACTAGATCTTCCAAAGAAGCAAAACAATCTTAAGATCACCAATTAAAGAACACAAAGCAACCCTGAATAGAGAGAGTACGGAAAGATATAAGAGAATCGTCTAGAAAGAAAATCAAGGAAGAAAGATTTAAGGATGGAAGAAAAATGGATTACCTTACAGACATCATATCCGGTTTTGTGAATGAAATCAGATCAAAGTGTGCAAGAAATAAAGAAATAAATGGGAGGCCTAAATAACCAGATAACAGAGGTAAAAATTGGAGTAGAGCGAGCAGATAACGAATTGCAAACACTGAAAAAAGAACAAGCAAAACTGAAAGGAACTAAGAGAAGAAACTAAGTTATTGTAATACCTACGACAATAATTGTTTTACATTCTTGTAGAAATATAACTGTTTGTCGAAACTCCCCAAAGGATATTGCGGAAGATGCTGCATCTCGAGCGCTTTAGTTGCCTCTCGATCAGACTCAATCGAGATTGGTCGAAGAAAGTGTCTTAAGTTAGCAACCAAAGTGAGTCGAAGTGCAGGGAAGTACTAACGAGACGACGGTCTCGATGATACTACGATTATTTAAATTATTTACAAAGTTTATATACATAATTACAAATGCTGAGTTATAGTGATTACATTTCATAAAGTTGTGACCTATTAATTTTTGATTAGTTTACTTGAAATGGAATGTGCTATGTGCACTTTATTTATAAAAAATACAAAATTTTGCTTATATGTTACAATACTTGAAATAAATTATCTATAGAGTGTACTGGTTATGAAATAAAACTATAATTGTTTAATTTTAAGATTAAACACTGTTCCTGACTAACTTAACAAATCCGTTTACCATTCATCTTTGTATCATTACAATTTTTTTACATTCCGCCAACTTAATACAGCCTTCTTCCATCATGATGTTACTAGCTGAACCCGCAGTACCTGAAGAGCCCATTATTTTCGTTGCAATTATTTTTTACTTTTAATTGATGTTTCTACGTATCCAGTACTATCAGACTTCCGGCATCCATGACGCTTGAGAATATGCATATCTGATTCTGCATCTGCATCAAAACAATGTTCTGTGTTGTTACCGATTTAGATAATTCTAATGCAGTAGCGATTTTCTTTGCAATTCCCCGACAGTATTCACTCCAACAGGCCTCTGAGTATATTTGCCTCCCTGTAGGTAACAAAAATCGATCGTGCTTTGTATGACTGGGATGCAAATTCTTACATTTTCTAAATAAATTCAAACAACTTATTTCCTGAATATTTTCTTCTGTTATTACAAATTCGTAATTTTAGTTTTTGAATTTGGCAAGACAATTTTAATAAATTCCAGGGTAGAGTCAAGAATCCCAAACTAAAAAGTACACTTTTCCTATAAAATGGCTTGACCAAACGAAAGAACGCAAAAATACAAGCTCTTTAAGGTAAAGATCAATCTTGTCGGAGTTGTAATAAGGCCACAATTTAATTTTGAAAATTGCAATTTTCCCATAAGAAATACATGTAAGTGTATTTTTCTGTATTAAAATGCCAAATATGGAATACATTCTGTTGGCAGTACTTGCAATTTCATATACGTGAATAGCCCATAGGGCGGGGCCAACTAAAGCAGCGTTAGATAGGAGCAGTCGCTCCCTGAGATCTGCCGCGTCAACTTTCAAACTTTTCGAGTTGGAGCCGCTTAAGGGATGTTTTTAAAACCTCAGAAACGAATTCACACAAAAGTGATTTTTTAGAAAATTTGTTGTCCGATCACAACTTTAATTTTTTATTAGTAATTACACCATTATCTTTCATAATTCGTTGTAAAAACGAGATTCTGGTATATTTACAGTCGCCACAACCTCTTTCAATTTTGGGGCGGGGTTTGCACTTCAAAAGAGCCAATGATAAAATTGCATTCCAAATTAACTTTAAAGCCGTTTTTCAAAATTGTGTGAACCGACCGCAAATTTTATTTTTTTATACGCTAATTAGACCTCATCTTTCATAATTCACTTAAAATCGAAATTCCGTCGGGTTTATTGACCGTCCCCAATTCCGCTTTACCCAAAATCCAACTATCAAATAACCTGAAAGTATAGTAAGATTTAGATTGTTTTTATTATTACCACCTGCGTGAAAACAGTAACTAAAATCAGCGATTAGAGATAGACGTTTCTCGCAGATGCGCTCTATTTAGTACACGTTAATGCCATTACTAAATTTATTTTTAAAGAATAATTATAGTATAAATAGAGTAAATTCGATTTTATACAAATGTTTGAGAATTTACCATAATTGATATTAACACAATTTTAACGCGCTTAAACCGACTGGTAGACTTCCACACTATATTATCAACTTAAAAAATAAAATATTTATTTATTAAAACCCTAAAACCTTCAATTTAAACTTTTAAAGAATATAGTTTTATTACCATCAATTGAGTACTAATATAGAGATTTAAAAGCATTGAGAGCAACACCTTTAATGAATGCACTCGATTTCAATTGGAAAAATAAAACCTTTATTTCTTCAAAAGGTACATAAAACTCAGAATAAAAAAATGGGTACTTAATTTTTAGTTCCAAACGGTAATTTAAGGTTAAATCATAAATTTATTCCTTAATATAAAGTAGGTTTTCAATAGTAGTATATTATTCTTGCATTTTAAAGTACTACTGTAAGTAACAAAAATGGAAATGTGTTTACAACGTAACCTAACGTTAAAGAATTATTTCAAACGTAATTAAATTAGTTGGCAATAAAACTAGTTATTACTAGTTATTAAAGTTTAAGTAAATGTGAAGGTAATGCACGTTTATGAGAAATAAACGTTTATTTCCATCCAGATAGAAAAGGTGATCCATTTAAGAGAAGTTCACCCTCAATGCCCCTTTGCAAATCTTGCATATTAGTATATATGCATAAGGTATGTACCGTTTTGAGAAATGAAAGTTTTATTTCCATCCAATGAAATAGGTGCATCCATTGAAGAGTAGTTCTACCCCAATGCCCTTTCAAATCTTTTATATTGGTACCAAATTGTTGCTAATAAAACTAGTATCTCTAATAAAAGCTTAAATGTGAAGGTATGTACTGTTTTCGAAAAATAAAGGTTTTATTTCCATCCAATGAAACGGTGCATCTATTTAAGAGCAGTTGCTGCCCCAATTCCCTTTTCAAATCTTTCATATTGGTACCGAATTGTTGGTGATAAAGTCTAGTATCTCTTGTAAAAGTTTAAATGTGAAGGTATTTACGGTTTTAGAAAAAATATTTTCATTTCCTCAATTGTAATAGGTGCATCCTATAGCGGTTTCGCCGGAAATTAAATTTGCTGTTAATATCAATTATGTAGGTAATATTATTCAAAAGTTGTAAAAAGTATTTACCGTTTTAATACTTTTATATTACTTTAAAAATAAATTTAATAATGATTTAGCCATTAAGTATAAATATTGTAATCACTAGAGCGCATCGCATATAGTACTAACAGGAATCATCTGATAAAATTTGTCGCTTGATTTTAGATTGCTTTTGACCAGTTTAATTTACCTTCATTAATAAGAAATCCTTATCATTCATTTCTTTAAGAAATTAATGTGCGATTGATTTGATTCTTTGCGAAAATACCGATTTTTGGTCGGTATCCTTCGATTTCTCTTCAAAATAGATGATTTTTGACTAATATCAATGTTTTTCTTAATTTTTAGAAAGCGGCATATAAAGATGGTTTAGCTTCTCCGCTTGTTCCGCGGTTAAATCCTAGTTTAGTATCCCGATCGAGATCTGGTCGATATTTTGCACAATGATGTATTGAAAGGCACTGATTACGAAGAGGAAAAAAATGTTCTGTCAACACTCGGCGGAATCGCAATATCAACAAACTTCGGATTCAAAGAATCCGAGACTGTCGATGCGAAAAGTGGCTTGTGAAACCGGAATCATGTGAGAGTCGGCTCGACGAAAACCTAAAATGAACTTAATAAGAAGCCTTATAAGCTGCAAAAAGCCCAAATACAAACGGATGAAAACAAGCGATTACGACTTCGACAATGCCGTGCTCTTCTACATTACACCGCCGCTCAAAAATAGGAAAATTTTGTTTTTACTGATGAAAAAATTTTGACTATTGAACAATTTTACAATTGTCAAAATGATAGGTATTGGTCAGAAGAAGCACCCGAATCTTCTGCCATCGTTGCTCATTGCCAATACCCCAAGTCTGTCATGGTTTGTGGCGGTATATACATGTATTTGTGCTACCGGTAAAACACCTTTAGTTTTTGTGGATTAAGGAGTAAAATTAACCAGGAGATTTACCACCGGGATATTTTAAAAGCTGTAGTTCTTCCGTGGGCCCAACAGCACTTTTACGACCAACATTGGACCTTTTATCATGACTCTATACCTGCCCCCAAGGGGAAAACTATGCAATAGTGGTACCGAATCAATTTTCCTGATTTTATCAGTTTTGCTGAATGGCCTTCATACTCACCAGATCTCAACTCAATAGATTACGCCATATGGTTAATTTTAAAGGCCAGAGCCTGTGCAGAACTCCACATAAGTTTGGAATCACTAAAAAATACTTATTTAAACGCAACAATTCAAAAATTTAAAAATGGATAATAATTAACAACAACCTTATGTACATTATAAATTATAAAATTTCAAAGTGGCTTCCTTCTGAGTAGATACAGAGCTTTAAACGTCGAATGCAATTTTCGGCTGTTTTTCGTATCCCTTCTAGGGATATTTTGTCCCATTCGTGACGTAAAGATTGTATTTTTAAACGTTTGTACGAGTTCTTGTGAGTCACCCTGTATTATAAAATATATTAAATTTTAGAACATTAATTATTATTTTCGATGGACGGGGCTCGAATACAGCCTATTTAACAATCGGATCACAATTTTTTGGTCATTAGGAGGTCAACTTGTTGAATCTTTCGTATTTTAACATCTTTTTAGTTGTATCCTCTTTTATAATCTTCTTCATTTCTTTCGAGTGCCATACACTTTGTAATGCGTAAGCGATCAACTTAGCCGAAGCCAAACTAACTTTACTAGGAATATAATTAATAGGGTGGTTTCGTTGCCTTCCCACAGTCCAAAGATTGATATCAAATCTTAGATCACAGCAGTGAATCCGACGCGACTAGGACTTGGATTTCATTCATTTCTTTAGAAAATTTTATTTTATATTTATGAACTAACTATTTAAACTGATAAAGCAATCAGTTTTATTTATTTTCATTATTTTATTTATTGCATAATAACTGTTTTACATGTCACTAGTTTAACTGATCTATAATTTTTGATATCTTTCGGCTCGATGCATTCTTAAATTTTAAATAAAAAATAAAAATTTTAAATAAATAAAAAAATTCTTATAAAGATTAAATTGCTATTATTACAATAAATTTATTATTTCATTACTATTTACTAAAGCAAAAGTTGAAGGGGGTCCAAAAATAAAATCTTGTATTGGACGCACGAAAACTAGTTACATCACTGTCCACAGGTACATATGCACTGCAATTGTCCAAAAGTATGTACAACAATAACAAGAAGTTATCTAACCTGTGTGAAGTTATATATTACGCTAGGTTGTTTTAGCCAATTATATCAGATATATAGTATACTATCTCAGAGTCCTGAGCCCTACGAAAGGGCATAGTGACCATTTCAATTTTTAGAAGGGTTTTCTTGGCACCCAAACCTTGGTAGTTTGCCATTACCTACCGTGGGAAGACGGTCAGAATATGATTCTCATCCCGCCCGGATTCGAACAGAGGCGCGTTTAGTAGTTGACGCATTTAAGCGCCAAGCCGTGACCGTCTTCTACTACTAATATATTAGTTAATAGGAGAGCATTACATTTGTTTTAAATAAAAAGGTATAAATACAAAACAATTGTAAAAAGCTGTTTGAAATTTTATTTCAAAGAAAACTAACTTTTGAAATAACAATAAATTTTGCACAAAAGTTTTCTGTGTGCAAATATTTCATTAGCCTATCACACTATTTCTCTACAATATTAAATAATATGTTTACCTTATGTGTCTTTTCATGTTCAATATATTAATTTTCAAAGTTTGGTGCTTAACAGTTTTTTTCAGTTTTCTTCTATTCTATATCTTCTATTGAATATTTCGAGTTGTTTTAAAATAATATTTATAAATTTTTGATCACAAAATTTGAAAATGTCCAGTTGATATGTATATAACTTAAAATACTTAAAATTATGTTAATAATAATAATAATGATGATTATGAATTTATATGAACAAAACAACATTTTAAATTATAATTATTATAAATAATTGAGAACTAATCAATGCTTTAATGTATGAAACGCAACTGGGTACATATTATATTATAAAACTCATGAAATAATAATTGCCATATTAGTATATTGTAGTATTTCTATGCATCACTGATACTAACAGATTAATGCATCTTTCTACGTAATTTGACGTTAAATGTACAAGTACCAAAACGCTTGACGTGATACATTGTAACTGCTAATGATGGCGGCATAAAGAAGACTGAAACTTAATTTAGTGGAAAAATTTTCGATTCATTACTCTTATAGAGCCCTTGATTTATTTATTTATAATAACGTGTCTTACATTAAATAGTATTGATTAATTAATAAGTAATATATAAATATATAGCACCTTCACAATAAGCAATCATTTGCAATAAATTATAATTATTATTTCTCAAATATTTAGTACACAAGCTTGTAATAAAATAATTGTATCTACCTTGTAACAATTTTTTTCCTTATCTTAAAAATTCTTACAACTTTTCCAAATTTAAAATTGCCGCACTTATTATCCCGAACTTAAAATTTCAATTCAAACCCATTCAGATTACATTATTTTTATTATCGTATGTCACCAAGAAACGAGAAATATAACAAACATAACTGAAGAATTGCAGATCGAAATTAAAATATTTCTATACGTACATTAACATAATTTGAAATAATTATTGTATATCATTTGGGTTTGCAGGTATTTTAGTATTGCTTTTGATTAAATTGATGTAGTTGACATATTTTTCATTTCTTTTGGCACCCATCATTATTTTAAAAATCATCACTTCTTGGAGTTTTAAGATGAGAAATGGAATATTTGTTACCAGCCGAAAATGGATTTTATTCCTAAATTTTATGTATTGTGAAAAAGGGAATTGTAACGTAGTAGGTATAGGTTACAGGTATAAGCCGTAATAATCTCAGTTTCAGAGTTACGATTAGAGTGCTGGACTATAGGGAGGAATTTTCGATTTTCTTCGATAGGATCAGTAACCCATAAGCGCCTTGGTTAAGGAAGTACAGGTAAGCCTGAACTTAGAAATTGTATTCCGTACAGTTTGTTTTTTTTATTATATTTTTCAACATTTATAGTCTTCTTCTTCCTTTCAAGGTATAGGCAGTGTATGGATCTAAATTATTAATGTGTTGTCATAATTCGCTGTTAGTGTAAATTATTTGTGTCGTCGTCTTTTAGCTTTTAAAATGAAAATATTCAGTACATAGCGGCTCGTTCGTTAAGGAGTTACAACCTAACTTTTTAGAAATTGTATACCTACATTTGTTATATATTTATGTTAATTTTGTACATTTATGTCTTAATTCTTGCTATTCAATAACTTAATGGATCTAAATATTAGTCATATTCCAACATTATGTGATCGTCGTCTAGCTTTTAAATGAAAACTTCATGTATGTCGTGCGTTTGACATCCACTAAAATAATAATTTATATATGATGGAAATTTTGTATTATTAATTTTGTATTTAACTTAATGACAGTACCCAATAACGCGTTACATCGATCAGGTAATGCCGACTAAAATATAATTTTAATATGAGTTTAGAATTATTTCAATAAGAAAATTAATATTGCAAATTATAATGATATAACTTAATTAAATTTGAGTTAATTTTAATTATATAATGAAAAATTATAATGTGATCAGAATGGTTATACTGTATAGACTTTAATTAATATTGATGTCAATTTTTAAATGTATAAGTTAATGACAGTAACTATTGTGAGCTCACAAAATGTTATTTGTATCAGTTTAACTTATAATTTAAAAAAATTTGAATCAAATAAAAAATTAATAAAGAGAACGTTACCAACCATGTATACCAATCATATATTTTACGCTTTATTGCTCAATAAACAGCAAAATGCCTACATCAGAATGTTTAACATGTTCAAATTAATTTAGTCAGACCTTAATTCCGATTCTATAGCGTGTAATATCGAAGTTCCAGCTATCAATGCGATGAAGGAGTGTTTCGATGGAATTAGAATACACGGTTGTTATTTCATCTGGTTCAAAATATGCAAAAACATCTTTGCCAGTTAGGATTAATGGGAAGATTTAGAAATGACGTAGATTTTGCTCTCAGAGCAAAAATGATTACTTTATTATCGTTTGTACCCATAGAAGATATGGATCAAGCTATAGATGGTTTAACTCAAGAATTACCGCCAGAACTTCAACCGCTACTAGAACGGTTTGAAGACTACTGCGTTGGTCAAATGAATAGACGAGACATTCACTAGCCTAGTAGTTACAGCTATCGACTACTGATGCTAAGGCACCCGCTTCAAACCTGGGAGGAGTCTACAAAAGAAAATTTTCTTTCTTTATATCTATGACCGTCCCCGGTCTTCGGAAGGCACGCAAATCCGGTGGTCCTCCTATGAATTGCCATCATTTACAATAATATAGGGTAACAGGCACATCTGAAGCCAGTCTAGCAAACTACTTGAGATGTAAATCAAATAATATACTCACAGTACCAGCAGTAGCTTCGGATCTTTGGCTAGGTTACTGTTGGATATTACAGGACCTAGTCCTAGTTTAAGAGGAAAAAGAAATTAATAGACGTGGAAACGGTAGACGCCTTGTAATGTTTCCGCCAAAAATATGGTATTTACGTATATGATAGAGAGATCAACCAACAAAATTGTACATGTAACCATGCAGAAGCTGCTCATCGCCAAATCCAATTAGAATTTGGAATAGATCATCCGACTATTTGGAAATTCATTAATAGTTTTTAAAAAATACAAAAAGGGCGGGATATTTATTATGAGCAACCACATAGTTGCAGGTCATGCATCACCAATTAAGTTAAAAAAATATCGCGACGCGGACGAAAGGATTTTACGTGTAGTAAGGGCTTATGAAAACAGAAATATTATAGATTATTATTAAGAGCTGACAACAACGAAATGGTTAAATAACCATTAAAATGTTTGTGGAATTATGTTGTTGTTAATGCTACTGTTGTTGAATAACATGTAATAAATGAATAATTAATTTGATCGAAGTGTGCTATAATATTATTTATTAAATACGCTTTTGCTGTGTACAAAACTTTAAATTTAATTAACTTTCGCAGCGGCGAGTTACACCGCAACGAGTTAGGGCGGCGGTAAATTGGCCGCGGCGAGTTGTCAAACCCTCTGACGCTCGTTTTCACCGTTTTGACTTAAGTAAAACTTAAGTTTTCTTTACAGAAATTTAAAAACTTTTAATTAATTTTTTCGTTTGCATCGCACTGTTTAAGAAAAAATGAAGTTTTAGAAAGTCGCCGCTAATAAAACATTTAAATTATACAATATAAAAGCAAAATAGTATATTATACATCTATAGGTTGTGAAGCTAGGTGTTATAACGCTAGCGCTAAGATTAAATCACGAGATGCGGAGCACCGAGGGATTTAAGGCGCGTCTTAATAAATAATTAAGACGTTTCATTTATTAATATTTAGAAGAGTTAATAAACCTAGTAGTGGAAAAAATTGTATATAAACTATGGTTGTGAAGCGTGTTATATAACCCACGCGCCTTAAATCCCTCGGCGTTTCGCACATCGTGATTTAATCTTGGAACTAGCGTTATAACACCTATCTTCACTACATAGGTGTATAATATACTATTTAAAGTTTCGTTTAGTTTAACTTTGTGTGGCCATTTTCGTTCAGTCCTTGCAGAAAAATGTCGCAGAAAATACGTAATATTTTAATTGCAAGTGCAAACTTCTTAGTTATAAACTGTAGCAGCGAATCTCGAATATCTCAAGAACTATTGGTCCTATGTGAATTTTGTATAAAACCTTAGTTATGCAGAATTAAGTAATAAACAAAATTTATAATAATTTAAACTGACGTAAAACTAATAGTTTACGAGATATTTGTGAAAAACTAATTGTCGCCATCTTTGGCTTTTAATAATTTTTAGCGTACACGATGTTGCAAAAGATAATATTTCTGATGTCAAAATAAAGATAATCCTAAAGAAAAATCTCCATTCAGGATTTTTTTCATATTGGCCTTTTTTGTCATATTTTCCTGGGCTATAAATTACAATTGAGAAAGCTGTAAAAATCGCCGAAAATCTGAAAAATTACAAATATCTTGAAAACAGAAAAATGTTAAATAGGGTAAATATTTGTTGTTAAACTTTATTTTAAAATATATTTTCAAAAAAATGTTTGGTTCTTCTTAACAAAGAATTCTGGTTTTACAAAGGCTGTCTAAATGTTTGCAGTCTGTGTCTAATCATGATGGTGTGTTTCCAATTGTTTTCCTCTGGGTTTAAATATTTCCTTCAACTCTTTAATTACTGTGGTAACCTTAGAACCTGCTACCATTCATTGACGAAGGGCATTAGCATTATCTGGGATTCCTAAAGCACCTCCTTCCCTTTAGAAGTTGAAATTTAAACAGTCATATAAGCTCTTAGATAGGAATATAAAGTACCTCAATATCTCAAAATCAAGATAATACAATGTTATAAACAATGATGAAAATTTTATGCTTTTATCACCAAATGCACAATTGTTAAACATTTTTATACTACGCCGCTCCACTATATCAACAAACAGCTAAATTAATATACGTTTAAGTATGTGACATTTTTACAACAATATAATTAATAAATAATAATATTAATATATTCTGATGTTTCTCCTACCTAACGTAGGATGTTTATTCTACGAAAGATTGTGACCAGCTAACTTCAGGTTGAGTTAGGATTAGTGTTTGAATAATTTCATAACGTGTTAGCATTATATGCCGTATATTATATTATTTGTTTTAAGTAAGTAAATATTAATATTATAATAAAACAATAAAACATATTAACGAAAATTTTACAGCTCTTATGCCGTTCGGGTTATTGGGAAGTTTCGTATTCTAAGCACCAGAGATCTTTATTTTATGTTAATAACATAATTAAAAATATACTAAATTTTCCTAATAATAATTGTTTAGAGAAATTGCTCTTCGTTTATATATAATATACCAAACTGGTCGCAGCCAAAGATACCAACAATATAAATTTTATGTAAAGCAGGGAGAGTATTTGGATTCGAATTGCATGGTACTCGTTTCCGGTAGCAAATGCACAATGCAACTTCCGGCGGGGTGACAATTGACTGACGCGCCACGCACTGCTAGCGGCTGTGCGAACTACTAAACTGATAGTGTAGAATGCCACCCCCATAATAATTCATTGCATTCACCCTTCCGACGATATAAATGGATACATGATCTTGTGGGGGGGCTTGCGTTTGATCTGATTTAGAATACCTACTTTAACAATGGTAATGGTTCAAATTCATTTTTAAGTTTTGTACAGTTTATGAATGGATTGAAATGGATTTTAAAGTATTTATTTTAATAATTACTTATTATAATATAATATGTATACTTATACGTATATTAATAATAGAACAGTGCACATACATAAGTTTTTAAAACAACTTTATTAGAAAAAATTATAATATAAAAATAGGCGACCTTAATGATAATATAATAACAAATGATTACTGTGGTATTTGTGTATTTGTGGTATTGAAGTATAGGTCTAAATAGAAGCAATAAATTTATTGTTCGAGGTTTCTGTCCACTTAATTATTAAAATTCTTAAATAAGTAATTGAAAGAGAAACGCTAGAAAAGTATAATTGTAAAACAACATAATAAATTACAAAACTAATGGTTTCCTAGCTTCTATTAGGTTCCTTTACACATATCCGACAAGAAGGTTAAGTGATAATACAATCCAGTTTCTAATAAAATATTCGTGTATACAGTACAAGTGCTATTATTACTTTCAAAACCTCTTAGGATTCCTTCTTTGACAGTCTGTAGCAGTCTACTTATGGACATAGGCCTCTTCCAGATCCTGCCAAGCAGCTTAATTCTTGGCCTTTTTAAACCTCTCATCCTGTTACATCTGTTTTTGTCAATTTTTGTCAATTTAACCTGAAGTTTGCTAATTTGCAGATAACTACGAGTGAAGAAATCGGGCATAAGTCGACAGATAACAGGAAATGTGTGTGTGGGCAAATGACTTGCAGTTTGCGTCTAACGATCAGAGACGGTTTACTAAAAAGAGAAAGTGTTTAAAAATTGTTCTCTGTAAATTCGTTAACTGTCGACACCATTAAAGTCAAAGAAATTGTTTTATTTGCATCTTTTTAAGAGTTTTGGGAAAACATGAAATCTACCTACACGTTTATCCATGGGTAGTGAAATTAGAAGATGTTGTCTTTCTTAAAATTAACTTTTTGGTTTTAAATAATTGCTTTCAAGTCAAATAAATTTATATAAGCTGTTAATAAAGCAATAAAGTAATAAACGGGAGAGAAAGTAAAGAAATTACTAAGAAAAGAAAAGCTACAAGTAGTCGGTAAAAAATAGTTTTGTAATAATCGTCAAATATAATTAATTTAGTAAATTAGCTCAAGCACGAAACACATAAATATAATTAAGTATGTGTGGAAAAAAATTCATTAAACGCCAAATTTAATTATCATTCCATTATAACTTGTAAAATTGCAAATTTAATACTTGTAATACATACCTAAATATAATATATTATGTATTAAGTGCACTTTACACTAGGAGATTTTTTCATGCGATCGATCGCTGCAATTAGTTGCAGGGATTTTTTGGCAGGCGCAAAGTTGCTGCGACTTGTCACATGTTCACTTTATACGAGGCATATATCTTTAGAAGACCATGCAATAAATGACGTATTTGCTACAATACAGTGGTATTGTTCAACTTTGAAACAGGAAATTGTGACTTTAACACTTTCTGTTATGATAATCCCCTTGGGTTTTATTAAGTTACGTGTAAGGTGAGAAGAAAAGGTTTTTTGATCTTCTAAGTTGGCACTATGTTTTCGTACTTAGATATCTCGCTTTCTGATAAACGCAGTGCTCAAATAACACCTCAAGAGCACGCATATATTTTTATTTTGGTGCAAATTTTCATCTGTTTTAAACCTACTGTGATTTATTCCATCCTTAATATCACAGGTAAATTACATTTAATTTTATTTTGCCGATTCTTACCACTTATTTTTAGTGGGTTGTAATACCGGGTACAATCTATTGGATTTCGATTTATCGCCTATTTTGTTGCAACATTATTTTTTTTGCAATGGCGTCAAGGATAGTATCTTTTTGGAAATCTTTACACCTGTACTGATATGAAAATTTAGCCCGCAAGGAAAAGTCGACCTTCGTCCATTTAACTTTTACATTGGAGCGGTTCGGAAAATTAGTTTTCATATTTTTTGGATTTTGGACCGTTGTGTTTAGTGGATGATGGGGATCCTTGCATTTTTTTTGACGATGGTATTCTTGAAGATTTGAGAGAGCTTCTATGCTTCTGATCAAAATGTCAGTTGTTCCTTGGCAGGCCTTTGATATTTGTCACGAGTGCAGCGGTTCCTTCCATTTATTTTTCCCTCCGTTTGAAGTTGGACGAAGCGTTTGTAACGAGTCATTGCTATGAATTTGTGTAGTTTGTTAATCATTTTCAACATTGGTAGTTGACGTTGTCGACCTGAAGTTATGTTTAATCCATTCTTGTGTCTTTATTTGATTTTAGTAAACTTCCGGAGATAACCTGATGTGCGACGATGACATGATTTACTCTGAAATTGAAGGTAACCCAAAATGGAAGGTATTTTAAAGAATCGATCCATCATTTTGGAAGTCTCTAGGTAAGTGAGCTATGTCAGTAAAGATTCAGGGTGTGTGTTTTAACTGCGCTTCAGGTGGGACTTTTGCTTTAACGTCAACGTTTTCTCAACAAGAATTCAATTGTTGAATAATTCATAGTAATGGGGAGTCGACTTGAACCATCATTTAGCCTTCAGCTAGTGTGGTTGTATTTTGCTTTAAGAAGTTTACCCCTCAGGTAAACTTACTTTTTTAAACCCCTTGTTTTTTACTATTTTAGCCTGTAGCCTTCAGCTACTTACTAATGTTACTTGCTTTTTTATTTTTTTATTATGTGTTTGTTCTGATAAGGAATTGAGAATAAATGTCACAACACCTGTTTACTATCCTTACTTTCGTTTAATTAAACAATTCTTCCTTTCTTATACGTTTTATTTACCTTAGCTGGCGCCCCATTTACATCATTTTTCCTTATACTGAGCAATGCATTTTAATTACAAATCCACGACGGTTTTCGAACCACCTCTCGCACTTCGACTAAATACTTAGATGTATAAGAGTTAGCCGATCATGTAATAACATCTACGATCAAGCAAGCGGCTAGCGTGCCAAAATTAATATTTATGCAATTATTGTTACAAACAAACGTTAACAAACACGTAGTTGTAGGTTAAGAAACTGTAAAATAACAACATAATGTAGTTTTGTAAAACAATTTTAAGTTGGAAGTACAAAATCGCACGAAAAAATCGCATGGAATTATAGCATGTTCTAATTCAAGAAATCGCACGTACGATAGGTTGCAGGGACTAATCGCACGCGCGATTTTGTATTACATGAGGCGCTTAGTCGCAGCGATCGATCGCATGAAAAAATCTCCTCGTGTAAAGTGCACTTTACTTATACTTTCTGTATAAATTTTGAAGGTCAAATTCTAAATTCAAAGCTAAATTCAAGATAATAGACACTGTCCATTTCTTGGGGGTTATTGCATGGGTGTAGCAGGTAAACATTTGCAACCTTGTGCATAGTGGTACTCTTAAAATGGTTTTAAAATGATCTTAGTATCTAGTAATTAGTGACTTTTCAATAGCTTCTAAAAAGTTGGTATATATAGTCCTCTTAATATGAAACTTTATATAATTTTTAGTTAATAAAATACTATTGTACTTTTTGCTATGTATTTATTTGGCAACACCGTAAAATATCAGCTGTTATAATCTTTTTGGTTTTTTTTCGTAGAAAAATAATAATTATTATTACGAAAAATGTTATTGGAAAGTATAATATAACAAAATTTAATCTTCAAAATATAAAAAATTGTTTACTTATACACCAGGCCTTTGATTTGAGTCGCATCTATCTGAGTCGTTTCGATTGCGTAACATCAAAAATATAGAACCGAATATTTTATATGTGTCTCATAATTCAATTTGGGTTCTTTTAAATAATGTAAATTTAATTTTTTGGGTCATACATAAAATTTTAACCTCTATAATTTAATAGTTTTTATCTGCAAGTAAATTAATATTTACTTTATATTAATATTGTGTACAATCCATTTTCTGCATAGAATTACGTTTTTATTTATTAGTTTAAAACAGCCGACATAGAAGTTGTAAAATTAATAGTATTCTTCTCGGGTAAATATTTAAAATTTTTTTAAATTAATTTTTTAATTTATTTTTTTAATTAAACGGTATATTCCTAATGTTTTACAAGTTTCTCATGTCAAAGAAAATTTGAGAAATAAACAAAATGCAAGAGAGCAAACATCGGAAAAAATTTTTAAACAAAAATTTTATTTACGTTTCTTAAATTTTTATTTGATTCAAATTTTTTTAAATTATAAGGTTAAATGAACAATAAAACGAAACATTATTTGTGAGCTTTCGTAAATTTTTATTTACGACTCAATCATTGGCCTGGTTGTAAGAGCGATCAAATGCTAACGTAAGACGCCCCGGTTCAAACCTGGATAGAGGCTTACTTTGTATGGCCGTCTCGGTGCTTTAAAAGGCACGTAAAGACGGTGGTCTTCCTAAGTTTTAGTAGCCAACTAACAATTTTAGTATTCTGCTAAGTATAGTAGCCTTTGAACTTAACTGTGCATACGGTTTACATAATTGGCTACTATCTAACTTATTAGTAGCGTACGAAAAGCTAACTTTCTAACGCCTATGCATAAGGCATAGTAGGTTTATGTAGGTATAATTTGCAATTAGTAGGTATATAAATAATTCACATTGTAAATATTTTGATAATTTCATTTTATAACTTTCACGTTTAAAATAATTGTTTACAATTATGGATTTACTTATATAAATGATTACTTCTTTTTGTACATAAACTAAATAATATAATAAATTACTAAATCGACATATATATTTATTATGTATGTATATACGATATGACATTTACATCCTAATTAAATGAATTAAATATGTACAGGAAAAGGTAACTTCTTTTTTAATCAATACTTTTTTATTAAATTCTTTTATACATAATTTTTTGCTGGCAGCTGGCATATAAATTATAAATGAATTAAATTTTTTTGTAAATATTATTAATTTTAGTGCATCATTGCGCCGGTAGTCTGTGTGTTCAATGCTACTTAACTATTTAATTCTATTTGAATTTCTTCCAAAGATTTTCCTTTAGTTTCTGGTACAAGGAAAAATACAAATACAGCGCCTGCTAAAGAAATTCCAGAAAAAATATAAAACGTCACATCACCGCCTATTGCGTTTCGTATATCTAAGTAAAATTTTGTTATAAGAAAAGCCATAAACCAATTAAAGGTAGCCGCAGCTGATATAGCTTTACTTTTAATTTCAGGAGGAAATAGTTCTGATGAAATCATCCACGGAATTGGACCAAATCCTATAGAAAATGTAATCATAAATATCGATAGAGCTAAAATTGGTAGAAAGCCTATAGAATCAATAATGTCTGAGCCAGAAAATAGTATACTGAAGGAAGCACCTAATAAAACTAAAGATATAAACATAAAAAGTGCAGAAACCATCAAAAGTATTTTACGTCCAAGTTTATCAATAACCAGTGATGCCAAAAATGTTGAAACGCTTTGAATGGCGCCTACTATAATTGTTGCAATTTTTGGATCAAGACTACCATCGCCAGTAGAAAAAGTAGTAAAAATATCACCTGTATAAAATATTACAGCATTAACTCCACAAGCTTGTTGAAAAAACATAAGACTAAAACACACAAGGGCAGCTGTTTTTGTACTTTTTTTACGAAGGGATTGTGAAAGTGAAATTTTCAGATTTCGTTCAGCTTCTAAAGATGTTTTAATTTCTTGCAATTCATACTCGGCATCGTAGTCTTTTCCTCTCAGACGAATAAGAGATTTTCGGGCTTCATCTTCTTTATTTTTTTTCAAGCAATAAACAGGAGTTTCTGGTTGAAACAGAAAAGCAACAGCAAACACAAGTGGAATTACTGCAAGAATTATGGTATATATTTTTATGTTAACAGATTTACCCATTATATAAGCGAATAATATTCCCACAGTTAAAAGTAACTGAAAGTAACTACCCAGAGCACCTCTAATTGATTTTTCGGCAATTTCACTAGTGTACATGGGTGCAGAGACACAAAAGGCGCCACCAGCAAAACCAGTAATCAAGCGACCAAAATATATCATTATTACACCATTCGCAAAAAGTATAAGAAGCCACCCACAAGTAAAAGGAATTGTAAGGAGTAGCATAGCCGGTTTTCTACCGATTTTATCACATAATATACCGATTGGAAAACAACTTATCATTGCACCAAGAGTTGCAAACGAACCAATCCATCCTAAACTACTTTCATCGATTTCTATATCATTGTATTCAGAATTCTGCATTTCATTTGAAACATTCGATGTCCATCCTAGAACTGCACCAGTTGCGACAGAACCAAGGCATACTAAAAAAATACATTTAATTAATTTCAAATAATATCAATAAATCAATAATTTGCATAGCTCTTTATTTCAATTTGTCAAAAACGCTTATTTCTTTCACAAAATACAATATTTGTACGAAAAATAAATATTTTAGTCAGGCGGCAATGTCTGGTGAATACAGCGGCTGGGATAACACTTCTCAATCAAGTGTTTTCAAATAGTTTTTGACCGGAACCTAGCATGCCGACGAGCATTATCGTGTAGGAAAATAATTTTGTCTTGTCTGGAGTTGTAATGAGCGCATTTTTCTTCAAAGCTCAGAAACTGCACAGTATGTTAGAAGATATTATTTTTCATACCCCAAAATAAAAATCAGATGAAAATTTTTGCTGTCGACATGCGTTCAAAGTTTTCTCGGAAATTAACCCACACTCGGATCTTCCGGATCGATTTAGAAAATTTCGAGTTCTGCCGCGCATGGGATATTTCTTAAATTGCAACAAAACTGAAGGCTTTGTGTTTTTGAAATTATATTATAAAAATATAAAACATTTATTTAAAATTACTTTTAGCGCTAAAAACTAATTTTAATTTTAAATGGGCGGGGTTATAGCTTCTAAAGAGCCAATGAAAAAATTTCATTGTAAACTAATTTTTAAAGACGTTTTTTTTGAATTTGTAATTGACCGCAAATTTTATTTTTTCACTATTATATTTCATAACTGCTTTTAAAAATCATAAAATCTCAGTTCGGGATTTGTGACCGTTCTCAAAAAATTGATATAATGTAATATTGATTGAAGTAATAGAATTACTAATAGAATTTACTAATTGAATAGAATAATAGAATTGCAGAATATATTGAAGTTAAAATTATTATCATTAATAAGGATTATAAAAAATATTACACGGATTTGCGTAGGTCTTGGACAGAGATTCAGTTTGACATCAATTCATGCCGTGATTGTGGTCAGAATTACGTCCAACTAATCGTGTAGTGAGTTAACTGATACACCAGACTGACGGATTATTAAATATTTTAATAATTTTCATCGATCAGGAATTCATTGATGATTGGATTGATGCTAAACTGAAAGTGTTGTGTGGAGGAGCCTTGGTCGATCGGTTCGGGAGTCACAGTCTATTGTGTTTCTAAAGTGCAGGCTGGCTATCAAGGCATGCTGCTCTAAATGACATTATTAGACGTTCTCTTGCCACTACAAACATTCCCAGCATTCTCGAGTCCATGGGACTTTCACGCAATGATGGAAAGAGGCCAGACGGGATGGCCTTGGTACCTTGGCGATATGGGAGAGCTTTAGTGTGTGAGGAGACGTGCCTTGGGTATTTCGTTCAAAATAGTCACTTCATCAGCTGCAAAAGCTGAAACCTTAAAGCACGATAAATATCGAACAATGAAAGATCATTACGATTTTTCAGCTTTCACTGTCGAGACCCTTGACCCTTCAAGTAACAATGCAAAGAAATTCTTCGCTAAGATTGATCGTCTAGTTATTGATGTATCGGGCGATAAACGTGCTAAGAATTTTTTAATCCAGAGAATCAGTTTGTGTATTCAGTGAGGTAATTCCGCTTAAGAGACGGTCTTGGCCTAGTAGTTAGAGCGATCAACTACTGATGCAAAGGTATCCGGTTTGATCCCGGGAGGAGTCTAGAAAGGAAAAATTTCTTTCTAACTCTCTTTCAATCTATGATCGTCTCCCATGCTTTAAAAGGCACGTAAATCCGGCAGCATCAACAATGAAAAGTGTTACGGGCACATTCCCCAACCTGGACTTAGCAACCGTGGGGTCTTAATGCTTAAACCATTCCCTTAGAGAAAGAGGCTATGGATGAATTTTCGTATCTCACTGCATAGTTACTTAATATTTACTTATTTCTGTTACTGTTAATAATGTTATTGTTGTTTAAATAAATATGTTAAAAACGTAAAAAACATAAGGATTAAAAAAGATATTAATAATTATTCCTTCACCTAGATATAATTGTGTATGTATGCACAACTCCCACGATATAATAAAATAGTTATATGTAATTTATCATGTTAGTTCTGGATATCTAAAATTCCATAATTTAAAATGTCTAAATAATTAATTACTAATACGTTATTTCAAAATGTAAAAACATTGACGAAATCATTAATTAAAATAAAATAGAACGCCAAATAGTTTTATCAATTTATTGATATTATATTGTTTATCTGTCCTCATTTGTAGATACTTATCCTTATATTCATTATACATACATTGTTTAATCACCTAAATAAGCAGTTAGAAGTTTACAGGGAAAAAATACCTGCACGTATTCTTGTTTAAGAGATTTTTTAAATTATTTTTAACTTCCGGTACACCGGCAACAGATATCAATAAATAACACACTAATAACTTTCATAATCTATAGCAAATGATAAATTAATCATTGTAATAATTTAATTACTATAATAATAATAATACACGTTTATTTGGTAATAATAACGTGTTTCGTTTACCGCACCATGCGGTGCTTCGTGAAAACTAAGAGCCGTCTTCAACGCTTCTGCTCCAGCCTCACTGAGGTATCTTTTAACCACTTGCAGGTGGCCGGGCCAACTATACAAAACGATTTACTTCCAATCTTGCTAAGATTCAGGCAGTTCGTAGTATCTGGAGACATAACAAATGTGTACCGATATGTGCTTGTTAACCCAGTTCATCAGCCTTCAGTGCATCCTGTTGTGCAAAAAGCCTAATCAGGTTCTATCTACTTATGAGTTAAAAACTGTAATATGCGGCACAACAGCCGCGCCTTTGCTAGCCATGCTGGCCATCAGATGCCTCTTTCAATTAACTAACGAAAATAGAGAAAAGAACCTGAGCTGACAAAAGCAATTGAGTCAAACTTCTATGTTGACGATGTCTTAACTGGGGAAACGCAATAGAAGAGGTTGCTCGTATTGCCAAAAAATAGCAGATATTCTCCAACAAGGTTGTTTTGATCTGCGCAAATTGTACTTTAATAAACTAGGCGTTTTGAAATACGTGAACAAAATAAATGGTTCCACAAAAATAATTGAATTTGGTAAAACAAAAGCAAAACAATTTTCTAACTTTCCAATTTCCGACCAATTGGACTGACTTGACGAAAATAATCAGCTAATTAAAAAAGCTAACTAACTGTAACCACTAAAACTAGCGAAATGTTATGTAGGTGTATTTGTATGTTATGCGGAAAAACAGTTTATTTACTAGAACTTATAACCGATTAACCGATAAATTTCAAATCGTCAAAGTCGTTTCAAGTCAATCGGTCAAATACTTGTAAAAATACAATAGTTTGAATATTACTTCAAACTTTCTACACTTTCACACATGTTTAAAAAATTCAAATTTACAATATTTAATTTATAAATTTACAATAAAATTTAAGAAAATTAAATTATTATCTATAAAAATTAAGCTATGTATTTCTTTCCGTGTAATACTTTCGTAATAAGAGCCATAGGGCGAAGTCGTTAATCCTAATATCCTAACAGGAGAGCTTCATTTAAAAGAAAAAATGTAAAGGAAACACAGGGTTTTCAAACAAAATTTGGTTTGTTTCAAAACAATAATCGGCTTTTTAAATAGCTCATTCAATGTAATATATAAAATTTCAAGTCAATCGGTACATGCCTTAGTCCGTAATCGTAGCCGAAAAAGACCCAAATAGTTTTTAGTTTTCACATCAATTCGATAAAGAGATTGATAGGGTATATGAAAAAGCTTCTGCTTGCATTAATTTTTTAAATATCTTGAGATGTAATATTATTTGTAGACATAAAAGTACATTCAGGGTGTCTTCGTGACCATGGTAAACCTTTGAGGTGGTGATAGAAGAGATATTTTTAAACACAATTTTTGTCCTAGTCGAAACCCTTGGGAGATACCCCTCTTTAGTTTTTTGAATTTCTGCTTTCAAACGGTCATAGCACCGTAACTATTAATTTTATGGTATAATGAATTAGTGATTTTTTATAGATAATAATTTAGTTATCTACAAACTGGTTTATAATCTTTTGTCCTCTAGTATTTTATCCTCATCCTATCTTCATCGTAAACTTGGTAAGCATCATTTTTCGTAAACTTCGTAGAATTTTTATATAAATTGAGTCAATAAAATGGACGCAGATAAAAATTGACGTAGCTACTCAAGAAATTTCGTAAATGTCATTTTGTTCATTTATGAGGGCTTAACGGCTGCGAGATTGTGAGGCCGTTTTTAGCTTCCAAGCTTACAAAGTTTACGAAGTACAAATATCTACGAACTTTACAAAGTGACACGAATACCTTTATTACAAAATCTCTTTGGCCTATTTTATTTCCCTTGAAAAAGTGTTAACTTTTTTTGATAAATGCAAAACCATTCAAGATATCGACATTTATCGAAAAGTAAAAAATCGAACTATTACCTATAGTTTGAAAAAAGAGAAGTGAATTCAGATTTTCGCCATTGAGTTTCTTTCAAAAAAAAAAGAGATTGAGAATGCGGCATTTATTATTATTTCTATAATTATCTCTTCGAATTTCTATAATTGTATCCACACACTAATCAGATTATCTGCAGATATCTGACTGCCAAGTTGAACTGAAGAACTTATCTGTCTTGGCCACACATTATTCAGATCAAATCTGCAAACTTTATCGTCAGCAAAAAACTGATAAATAAATATCTGCAGATAACCTGCAATTCACCAGTCAGATCCAGTCGGCAGTTAACGAATTTATAGCAAACAATTTTTAAACACTTGATCTTTTTAGTAAACCGTCTATGATCGTCAGACTCACATACATTTTCTGTTATCTGTCGACTTAGTCTGCAAATTTCGATCTGACGATAATCGCTCTAGTGTGTGGTCATAATGGTCTGCAGATATCAAATTTGCAAACCGCATCTGCAGATAATCGTCAAGTGAGTAGACACCATAAGAAGCATCGAAATTGACCACCCTGTACATTTCAAAATGCAAAGTTAAAGACTAAATTAGTTAAATTGCCAAAAGTATATAAAAATTTATTTATGAGCATTCTTCTCTGCATACGTACGTATTTATGTATTCGTACATATGTATGTACTGTATGTATCTGCGTGGTGTTTTTACAATTTAGGTTGATAACTGTTGATAATTTTTTGGCAATCGCTTGTTTACATTAATTTTATATTATTTATATAAATTTTATATTAATTAATATAAATCAATATTGATTTTTTTACCTGATAAAGCTGCTATATACTGTGGTAGTTTATCTCCTTCTTTTTTAAGTTGTTGGTCTCTCATCTTGATTAAATCTGAAATTTATAAAGTAATATTACTACTTTGAACATAATTTGTTTTATGTACAAGATCTTTAAAGATAGAAAAAATGCTATTTGGTTAATTTTGGTCTATTATTATAGGTATATTGTAAATGTTTATTATTACTTGTTGAAAATATATGTTAAATAAAATATTTTAAAAGGTTTCAAGTATAATGAAATTTGAAAAAAATGTATTATTTTTACGCAAAGGGAGGTCCTAAACTTTAATGTGAGTTGGAAAATTTTTAAATTTTATTAGAATTGTAATAAAAAAAAAAAATAATAATACATTTTTTTCAAATTTCATTATACTTGAAACCTTTTAAAATATTTTATTTAACATATTTATAGGTATATTTGATTCAAATTTTTTTTTAAATTATAAGGTTAAATGAACAATAAAACGAAACATTATTTGTGAGCTTTCAGCAATGGTTACTGCTGTCATCAAACGTCTGATGAAAAAAAAAATTTAAATCAAATATTAATTTCAAAGGTTAATAATATATATAATTATTATAGGTATATTATTATTAGGCTAAAGCGCTAAAAGCGCTATTTGGCCATCGGAAGTAAGTAAGTATTATTATGTATGTAGATTTTAGGTAATATTGTTTATTAATGAAATAATTTAAAAAAGCAGTTTAGCAAAAACTTATATTTTTATAAACTTAAAAATAAAAGCACACCCATTATTTTTATTTTTCGTAGTTATTTAAGAAACTTCTTAAGATGTAACAAAGAAATTTAGAGATAATATTTTTGAAGTGATTTAGAAAAGCATTCGCTATTTTTTTTTCAGAAGTTTTTTTTTAATTTCTAGGTATAATATCAATTTTAAAGAAATATGGGGGACTCATGAAGCCTACCTTTAAATTTCATCTAATAAGTACTTAATTAACCAGCTCTTGTAATTTTTAAGAAGCTAAATAACGTGGCCTATAATATTTTCATTAAAAAAACTTTATAATCTAAAAAATCATTTTTTAATAAAAATAATCGGTTTTTCTTTAAGTTTGTTAACAATGATCACTGATTATTTAACAAATAAATGTTGTCAAATATTTACTGTGAAGTTACTTTTAATAAAATAAAACTAACGACACTCATTTATCTTGATTTCAGTTTTTCTAATAGTTGTTCAATGTTCAACAACAACATTTTGAAGACTTTTCAGCAAAAAAAGTTATTTAATAAATTTATATTTTATTTTTTATTTGATTCAAATTTTTAAATTATAAGGTTAAATGAACAATAAAACGAAACATTATTTGTGAGCTTTCAGCAATGGTTACTGCTGTCATCAGACATTTAATAATAAATTATTTTTTATATAATTTATAATTTATAGTTTATTAAATAACATTTTTTGCTGAAAAGTCTTCAAAATGTTATGTTATAATAAAATAATGGATCAAATACTGAACGATATTTATAACTAATTTGTCCACCAGGCAAGTTTTATTTTAATTTAAGAAATTTAGCAAGAAAAAATACAATCATTGTACATTTGTATTTTATTCGTAATTACGAAAGAATACAAGTATTATTTAAATGTTCATATTTTATTACAATAATTATTAAAGAATTAACCTTATACTTTTACATTCATAATTCAGAATATGTATGTTACTAGCGGTACTATTTTCTAAAACTTCATTTTTTGGATCCCCCACTCCCTCTTGGTGAGATTTTATGAATTCGCCACAAAATAGTGCAATTTGTAAAATTCATAAAAGGTACTGTATTCTTGAATCAAATTAAGGGGTTACATCACTCATTAACGCGAAAAATTAGGCTTTTTGAGAATTTTATCTACATAACCAATATAGGAATCGAAGTATAGTTTTCAGGGCTTATTGTAGATATTTAAAGGTATGCAAGAATATTTTTTATTTTGATTTTTACATTAAAATGGCATTGTAGCAGTGAATCAAGTGAGACTTGATTTTTATCAAAGAGAAAAACGGTGTGCAGGGTAGCAATGTCCAGACAGCAGCTAGAACATTGCAACAAATTTTTTCTTATTTGATATGAGTTTTTCTTTGAAGTACCTGGGATTATTATGAAATATTAATTTTACAAATTTGGCATGCATTTAAACTTTTTTATTTTTTACGAAAAAATCGATTTTAAATTGTTTATAGAAAATGTTATTATTTATTAATCGCAAAAATCGTTGGTACTTCCATAAATTATATATTTAAGAAGCTACAGTTAAATTTTTAAGGTAATCGGATAAAATTGCTCAAGTTATGTTGCACACCGTTTAAAAACGTAGTTTTGAGAAAAACGCGTTTCAAGTTTTGTAAATGAAAAGTTGAATATTGCATCGGCTTGCTGATTTTTTTACATTTATTCCACTATCCCAGCACCGTATAGCTCTATTTCTAGGTTTAAATTTTGCTCTTTAGCATCCTTTCTGAACGACGTTAAATCCTTCCTCGAATCTTGTACTGACTTAAAATTATCAGTTTGACTATATGATTTCAGACCGCTGGGAGAGACTTCTAAAATGAGCTGTAAATATTTAAAAAATTTTCACTTCTGAATTTGATGGAATATCATTTTAGATAGTTTATACATTTTTCATTCAATAAAAAAATCGAAAAATAAATTTTACTGAGTGATGTAACCCTTAACTATACAAGACAATAATAATAATTGTAGCCATAGCAAACTTATAAAACGCAAAGAATTTCATATAAATTAAGCAAATCGCGTTATAACGTAAGTTTATGTTTTATCTACTTTTATGTGTAATTACTGATTACTAATCAGTAATTTGATTGATTATGATATGATAATATATTATAAATAGTTTATTAACGTGTGAAATGATATGTTGATATGATAATATGACTGATTGACATAAAATAATCGAATTCATCGATTAATTATTTCTGTAAGAAGATTTCACAAGAATAGCGCTTTCTGTTAATTGTATATACGAGTATGTATATAGTATCTATAGTATGTCATGTATGTATGTATGTACATATAATATGTATGTACATATTATATCAAAGCATAATTGACGGAAATGCTGAAAAATAATAGCGGCATATTTAAATTAAAAAGTTATAACATTTAGAAAAGAAAGAAGCAAAGAGAAAAATCACCTGCGCTTTACACACAATTTATTTTAATTGCAATTTTACAAATTAAAATGATCGTTACTCAAAAATTTACTATCACATTTATTTCATTTCAACTCATTTGGCCGACTTCGGTAAAAAAAATGTTAATTTACAGGCAATAATTGCAGATAAGCAACCAAACTGAGTGCGCGCGAAAATAAAATTAAGTAATATTTTTATCGCTGTTGGACTGAGCAAACTTTTTAAAAATCAATTGTACAAAATGTACACACAATATAATCTAGCTTATTTTAGTTCTAAATGTAGGTAGCTATATATGAAATTAAATAAATATTAAAATATAAAACTTTATATGCAAATAATATCAAATTTAACACTAGAAACACATTTATATATAAAATAATTATATTAAATTATTTGTTATTATGTATTAATAAATGAAAATAACTTTGAAATGAGTCAAATAATAAAACAAAATGAAAAAATTGGATATGGCCATGCCCATGACTTTATCATACTTTTAATATAATAAATATTAATAATCAGCTTTAAGTCTCAATACACAGATACAAAATGCCAAATTTAGTTTTTAAATTTTATTAGTTTTTTTAAATATTTAATTAAACTAATATTAAATAAATAGACTAAAAAAAATTCTTTTCTTGAACTAATTTTAACCAAAATTTAATCAGCTCTAATTCCTACCATAAAGATACAAAATATCAAATTTGGTTTTAAAAATTCTATTAGTTTTTAAAATATTAAAGAAAAACTAATAGTAAATAATAAAATTTAAAAATATAAAAAATCAAAGGTTATCATAAACCAATTTTAATTAAAATTTAATCAGTTCTAAATCTCGATATAAATATGTGAAATCCTAAATTTGATATTGAATATTCTTATTTGTTTTTGAAATACTAAATAATAACTAATATTAAATAATAATATTTAAAAAAAATCGGATGTGACCATGCCCATGACTTAATCATACTGTCATTAAATATTAAAAAAATAATTTTAATAATAAAAAGAAAAAGATATTTTCCATCAAACAATTTGAACCAAAATCTAATTAGCTCCAAAGTCTCAATACAAACATACAAAATATAGTTTTGAAATTCTAATTAGTTTTTGAATTAGTTATTTATTAAAAACTAATATTAAATTAAGAAATTAAATTTCATGAACCAATTTTATGCAAAATTTAATCAGCTTTAATTACTGCCATAAAGATACAAAATCTCATATTTTTGTTTTTGAAACTCTTATTAGTTTTTAAAATATTACATAAAGACTAATATTAAATAAGAAGAAAGAAATCTTAACAACGTTAAAGGGTAAATATTGTAATTTAACAAAGTAAATAAACGCAGTATTACTTTGTATTAATTGGGTTGCCTAAAAGCATTAAAACAAAACGAAGTGGCAAGAAATACAAGACCTAAGCAGATTAAGAAAATTGCATTAATAGGGAAAGATCAAACAGCTACCCGTCTGTTGGAGATTATATTAAGAGAAAAGAGAGGAGAAACAGAAAAAATCAAAGAGGGAGAGGACGACGAATTACATATATTTCAAACGAGCAAAAAGACAATTAAATTACCGACACTGACGCTAACAAAGCTAACAGCAAAATACGGAGAAAACTTAAATGAAATGAAGGAGCTTCGTGAAATGTTGTCAAATTTAACGCAGGCTGTGAGCACTGCCTTCCGAGAAACTAAGCAAGAAATCAGAATAACAAATGAAGACGTCAAGAAAATCAAAAATAATCTGGCCGGAATGGAGAAAAGGTGGAATGAAGTGATGAAACAGGTAAAAAATATGATAGAGAGAGCGGAAGAAAAAGGCACTAAGCAAAAAGAAAGAATAACAAATCTCAAAAAGGTTCTAGAAAATACGATAAAGATAAGAAAGTTACTAATATAGTCATCAAAAACATGTCATTGACGGGAGAGGTTACAAGATGAAAAGTTGAAGATTTTTTAAAACAAGTAATGCAGATTCAGGTTAACGTAACGGATGCATTCAAGATAGGAAAAATGCCAGGAAGAGAAATTATTGTAGCAAATCTGAGAAACCTGAGAAGACAATGGCAATGGACAATAACGGCAAACTCAAGGGTACGAAAGTTTATATAGAGAATGGCATGACTGGACGTGAGAATACAATACAAGATCAAATATGGGATATTGCTAAAGGTGAAATGAAGAATGGAAACAAAGTTAAAGTTGGCTTCCAGAGATGGTATAAACAAGATGAAATGTATGTATGGAACAAGTCAGCGAATAAACTGAAACTAGCCGGGCACCCATCGCAACCAACAAAAAACTAAAAGCTAAAAGGGAAGGAGTAACTGGGTCATCTCAACCAGCCGCTCCAGAAGGTAATGTTGGAATAATAACATTGACATCGCAAAAAACGGGACAAGGAGAAATGGAACGAAAAGTAAAGTAACTAAAAGAAAAAATAAAAGAAAATTGTGAAACAAAATAGTTAGACTGGCCACATGGAATATCAGAACCCTCTTGAAAAAGGGAAAAAAGATCTGGAAAATATGAAGGTCGAGAATTGGCAGCAAAAAACTCAGAATAGACAGGCATGAAGAGAAGTGGTAATTGAAGCAAGAACAGACGCAAACTTGTAATATGTATTAGAAACGTGGGGACTAATTCACCCCAATAAACGGATTTGTAAAGTTTCCCCAGAGACTCACTAAATTCCGGCAGGAATGTTTTGCGTCTATTATTATTATTAATTTAAATAATAAAATTTAAAAAAAAATATAGTTTCTATCACCAATTTTAACTAAAATTTAAACAGTTATAAATCTTGATGTAAGTATGCGAAATCCTAATTTTGGTTTTAAAATTTTTCTTAGTTTTTGAAATATTAATTAAAAACTAATATTAAATAGGAACATTTAAAAAATTAAAAGAAACAGTTCCCATAAACCAATTTTAACTAAAATTTAACCAGCTCTAAGTTTTAATATAAGGATACAAAATCTCAAATTTGGTTTTAAAACTCTTATTAGTTTTTGCTGTAGAGCGCACACAAAATTTGACCACATACACACACACAGACATTTTTTGAAAATCGTTTTATATAGCTCATGGAACCTCAAAAAGTATAAATACATCAAAATCTCAATTATTTTTTCTGCACGAAAACATTAAAAAAATAGTTCCCATGAACCAATTTTAATCGAAATTTAATCAGTTCTAAAATTGAAATTTGATTTCAAAATTTTTATTAATTTCTTGCTGTAGAGCGAACACAAAATTTGATCATAGCCATACACACACACACATTTTTGGAAATGGTCTTATTTAGCTCATGAGACCTCAAAAAGTGTAAATCCATCAAAATCTCAATTTTTTTCTGCACTAAAACAATACTTTCTCATATTATTACATATGATAAAGTAAAAATATATTTTCAATACAGTCGTATAGAATTTGCAATTCAATATTATTTTCACTAAAATAACTTGACTAAAACGTTCAAGTAAAATACGTCTACTGTAAATTCAAATACACGACAAGTTGAAACAAAATACAATTTGGAACATTGCAGAAACATGCGAAAAATGTACAGTAAAACTATACAAGTAAAAAATTATAACTGGATCACAGCAGTGTGTTTGGCGCAACCAGAAATAGAACCGCGGTTACCCGCTTCTAGCCTGCCGGCCGGCGTGTGCTTTACGCTACACTCCTGCTTATAAAAAAAATTAGTAAAAGTTAAAAATGAAACTTACTGCAATGCTGAGTTTAAAAATATCACAACAATTTTTTACAATTTAACCAATACCTGCTATGGAGAAAAATCTATTATGAGTTTTGGAATTGCATATTTACCTAATTAATTTATCTGTGGTATATTAGTATTTTTTGACAAACACATATGTATACTTGTATTAATTAACTTTGATATGGTAAGCACACAAAAATAAATTGCTTTAAACGTAATTGATTTGGTTTATATCTATATATAACGTGATAATGAATTTTTACATAAAAAACCAAAGTACCTTTGTGAGAAATAAGATAATTTTCTTGATAAATATGTAATTAGAGGTACTTAATTATTATAAAATATCTTGAACTAAATAGTATTTTAAATTGCATAAGATTATTTTTTGTGATATTGAATATCGGTAAGTTCCATTGTTTGTTTTAGATCATCAGTTATAATTAATATTGAATTCGTGGTTTATATACAGAGAAACTTATAGTAACCATATCAGTATTTTAGAATCATGAAAAAGTGTATTAAACATCTTGTTTAATACACTCAAAACTAGAAGTAGTAAAATTTTACAAATGAAATATTGTTCACTGTAGTTTAATGTTACAAAAGTTTTCACTATACAATATCTCTATGCACAGCAGACCAGAATTCTTAAAAAGTGGCAAAAAATCTGAAACTTCAGAAATATAACTATCAGTCAAATGAAAAGATTCAAAGGAAAAAAATAATCTCTTCACTAAATTAAAAATATTTATTTATTACTACTTTCAATAGTAGAGATTATTTCTTTTATTTAAGTGTTTTCCATTCGGCTGATAGTTGTGTAGAACTATCGCTATATCTGCACTGAAACAATTAAACACATAGTAACATATTATATTAGACGATCATTAAAAACTAGTTTAAAATATCAAATAGGTGAGTTTCAAGGGTAAAATGTAAATAACTTATTAGAAAATCTAGAACCTTAGAAATGTGGTTAATTTGAGTAAGCTTTATTAAGAAAATAGGTTACTAAGCAAATTTTTGAATGGACAGGATTTTGAGAAATGAATCAAAAGAAATAGCGATGCAAAAAATTTTAAACACGATAAAAATTTTTTTTTAATTATTAGGCAACTAGTATGCTTAATTATTTAAAAAATATAATTTTATGAAGTCACAGTTCTCTGTTAAAACAATAAGGAAAAATATGACCAATTTGTTTTCTGGTATAGACCTATTTGTATTTCTTCCAGCTATTTGTATAAACCAAATTACTGAAACGCTTTTTATTGTTTTAATGGAAAGCTGTAATGTCACAAAAAATGTTTCTTAAATAATAATTGAGAAATATTTTAAAATAATTAAAATATCTAATTGCCAAAGATAACCTAAATGTTGTACTTTTATAAATTTTGTACTCAAATTCTTTTGTGAATGTATATTGATGATTTACTGCTAATTAATTTTTATAAAAATTTTAATTTAACAATTTTTCTTAAATTTGCTGTGTCCAGAACACTAAAAAGCCTCAAGTCGGTACTAAAAGTATTATCTATTGGCTGGGCTAATAGAGAGAAATATTTCCCACTCGAAGAGTCAAATAATCATTTTCATAATTTCTTATTTTTCTATTTTCGAAAATTTCCATTGTAACGATATGTACATATACATATTATGTACTATGTACATATTATAAAGAAAATTAAGTAACATAAATACCAACACTTATCAGTTCTAATGAACAAGTATTTTATCTTGATAGTTATCGCAATCATTATTGCAATAAGTGCCGAATAAATGCTATGTGTGTTGATTTTAATTTAATCGCATATTTATTTGATGTTATAAAAAAAAGATTTCTGATAAAATTATGAAAAATCAAAGTCATCGAAATGCTTATAGTTATTGCAATTTCACTGATAGTGAAATGTGACTTATAGAAATCAGGTATTATGTAGGTAAATAAGTTTCAGTTTGTAACTATTAAAATTTATTATAATGCTTTTTACTACGGTACGCGCGACGTTCACTATACGAGTATAACCTTTTATTTCTATTAGGTACGGTACTGTATACTTTTTCTAATATTGAGCATATACACAGTAAAAATGTTTTGTTTGAACCAAACAAATTTATTTGATTCATACAAAACTTGTGTTAAATATGAACAAATAAAACTATTGCTAATCAAAAAAAAAAAGTTGTTTGAAATGCTTTATAATATCAAAATATAATTTGTTTGACTGAAATACATTTTATTTAAGGAGACATTCTGGTCTTGAAGCATAAAATTTGAGTATTTTGTCGAGCTTGATAAAGGAAAAACAAAACATACTTTTACCATTCATTTTCTTACAATATATTTATTCATTTCTAAAAAATATACAAAAAAGTTTTGAAACAAAAAAATGAAAATCAAATAAGCTACAAGCTGGTAAAATTGAAGATGAAATAAAAGGAGTGTGCTGGATGTGGCTGAAGACAGCACCAGAATCAGAATAAAAATATGAGTTTTACAGTGGACCAGACAAATAATAATTAAAACTTTTTTTTAATTTATTTATTTCAAATAACAGGTCATTAAATAATATTTTTTAGTTCTCAAAGTGATAATATGAAAGTAAAAATTAATAAAAAACCAAAATTCAACGGTTAAATAATAAAAAAGTCCTTCCACTTTCATAAATTTTGCAAGTCTGTTAATTTTCAAAAATAATTTGGCACAGGTTGGAAGTAATGACAAATAATAATCAGTTACAGCAAATTGAACATACTACAAAATCAAAAAAATCCTTCGCTAAAAGGTAAAACCGCCGCCTCCAAAATTTCAAAAGTGCACAACTTCTCTCAAACATTTTGATACAGGCTGAAATTAGTGTCAAATGATAGGCAATAGTGACAGGTGTAACATATATTTCAGAATCAAAAAATTTAAGGGCCGAAGGGTCCAAGCACCGCCCCAAAGTTCCAAAAGTGCACAACTTCTCTGAAACATTTTGATACCGGTTGAAATTAGTGTCAAATGATAGGCAATAGTGACAGGTGTAACATATATCTTAGAATTAAAAAAATTCAAGGGCTGAAGGGTTTAACCACCGCCCCCAAAATTTCAAGAGTGCACAACTTCTCTCAAACAATTTGATACAGGTTGAAATTAGTGTCAAATAATAGGCAATAGTGACAGGTGTAACATATATGTATATCAGAATCAAAATAATTCAGGGGGTTTAACCACCGCCCCAAATTAATTTGTTGCCAGGAAAAACAACCGCATCAGTTTTACCCAGTTCATACAGGATTAATAAATGCTGTTTCAAATTTTAGACTGGCTGATACAATTGCAACCCTTCTGGTCACTTCAAACAAACAAACAAAAGATTCTTAATTAGCAAGAATGTCATTATAATCCCTACCTAAAAGAAGATGAAAAACAGTTTTATTGCATAATGACGGCTGTCTCAAAAAACATTTTTCAACTCTTGGTTTTTATAATTTTTAATTTTTTAAAATAGTAAAAAAATAATTGAAATTATATACTATATTAACCTTTGAAATTAATATTTGATTCAAATTTTTTTAAATTATAAGATTAAATGATGTTAAATGGTTATTAAACGTCTGAGGACAGCAGTAACTATTGCTGAAAGCTCACAAATAATGTTTCGTTTTATTGTTCATTTAACCTTATAATTTAAAAAAATTTGAATCAAATAAAAAAATAATATTGATACAAAACTGGTAGGAACAATAGAAAGTTATACATAAAAGTTGTGATACAAAATTTGATGTAAATGGGTTAAATAGAACTGGAGATAGCATGTCTACCATGTTAAAAAACGTAGTCTTGAGAAAAGCGTGTTTAAAGCTTTGACAAAAGTTTCAAGCAGGTGCAGCGGTCTAAGTCATAGAATGGTACGTTATACTTATACTCTGTTAATCGGAAATTCCCGGTTTGTAGAATGTGCTTTTTCGACTTTAAAATATCTATTTTTGGAAGCTTCTTCTGATTTACGAGCAGTTCTAGCTTTCTTAGAAGCACCAGAAGCTCGTAGCTCAGAGCGCTCCCGAATACACAAAATTTAAATTTACACTGAAAATTATTTACTTTCGAACTGTGAGCGGCATATGTAAGTCTATTTTACTTAAAGATTGAAGCTAAACTGAACACTGAACGGAAAATGGTCAGGTAGTCAAATATTACCTATTGTACATAGTATATTTTCCGATTTGTTTCGGGACGGCCCAGTTACTCCTTCCCTTTTGCTTTTAGTTTTTTGTTGGTTGCGATGGGTATACATACATTTTGTCTTGTTTATACCGTCTCTGGAAGCTAACTTTAACTTTGTTTCCGTTCTTCATTTTAAGCATACATCATCGAGGACCTTATAAGATTTATATAGGAGAACGCTACATGCGTGTTTCAGTGTTGATTTTCTATTGATTAGAGGATATAGTAGTTTGAGTTTTACGTGACACTCCACTAGCTTTTTCTGGATATGTATTCTCCAGCTTAGTTTAGTATCTAGTTGTACTCCGAGATATTTAACGGCGCAGTTTGCCGGGTTCCAAGAGATTAATTCACCGTTTAAAGACAGTTCTGTGGGATCATCGATTTTTCTCAATGTGAAAACTTTGGCAACGCATTTTGAGCTGTTAATTTTCAAGTTCCATTCGTTGTACCATTTTAGTAGTATATCAGTAGCTGCCTGTAGTTGTTCTATGGCATTTTCAAGATTAGAACTGGATGTTAAGATGTAGGTGTCATCAGCGAACATGCCTAGCTCAGCTGTTGTGGATGGAGTATCGTGGGTGTAAATGTTGAACAAATCGGGTCCCAGCACGCTGCCCTGGGGCACCCCAGCGTTTATATATTTTAATGCAGATCTGGATGTGTGAATTTTAACTTGGAAAGATCGTTTGGTGAGAAATGATAGAAGGATTGTCTTGAGATACTCGGGAATTGGTAAGCGAAGGATTTTGTATTTGAGACCTTCTAACCACACGCTGTCAAATGCCTGCCAGCTTAGTTTAGTATCTAGTTGTACTCCGAGATATTTAACGGCGCAGTTTGCCGGGTTCCAAGAGATTAATTCACCGTTTAAAGACAGTTCTGTGGGATCATCGATTTTTCTCAATGTGAAAACTTTGGCAACGCATTTTGAGCTGTTAATTTTCAAGTTCCATTCGTTGTACCATTTTAGTAGTATATCAGTAGCTGCCTGTAGTTGTTCTATGGCATTTTCAAGATTAGAACTGGATGTTAAGATGTAGGTGTCATCAGCGAACATGCCTAGCTCAGCTGTTGTGGATGGAGTATCGTGGGTGTAAATGTTGAACAAATCGGGTCCCAGCACGCTGCCCTGGGGCACCCCAGCGTTTATATATTTTAATGCAGATCTGGATGTGTGAATTTTAACTTGGAAAGATCGTTTGGTGAGAAATGATAGAAGGATTGTCTTGAGATACTCGGGAATTGGTAAGCGAAGGATTTTGTATTTGAGACCTTCTAACCACACGCTGTCAAATGCCTGCTGGACATCCAAGAATAGTATAGTTGTAAATTTTTTTGCTTCGTAACCTCGCTCTATTTCTTCGGTGATACGTAACAGCTGGTGTGTGGTAGAGAAGTTTTTTCTGAATCCAAATTGGTGCGGGGTATAATGTTTTTTCGTCGAGGATTTTTATTAGTCTGGTGTGAATGACCTTCTCAAGTAGTTTGGATAGAGAGGTTAGTAAACTTATCGGTCTGTAACTGGAGAGCTCTCGTTTTGGTTTACCAGGTTTTTTAAACATAATAATAATACCATGTTTCCATTTAGTTGGGAAGTGTCCAAGTCTTAAGCAGGAGTTTAATATGGTAGTTAGAAGAGATAGCGTTCTCTTGCTTAAGTTTTTTAGAACTATGTTGGGTATTAGATCTTCGCCTGGAGCTTTGTTTATGCTGAGAGATTTTATTATTGAGGATAGTTCGTTGGGCGAGGTTGGTTCCATATCGATCCCTGGCGATGGGAGGTTCGTCTCGATATAGTTTCTTACATATAGACCGTGACCAGGCGTGCTCAATAAGTGAGGTTGAAAGGTTTTTTCTAGATGATCCGCAAACAGTTTTGATTTTTCTTCATCTGAATAGTGTGTAGAACCATCTTTTTGCAATGTTGGAATTTCTTGAGGTTTACGTAAAATCCTTCTTGTAGCCTTCCACAATCCCGATTCTCCAGGTTCCATCTCGCTGATATATTTCTTGTACGAATTTATTTTATATTTTCTAGTTCTCTTTTGACTCGATGAGTAAGATTGTTTAATTGATTTCTAATGTTTGCATCTCTGGTTCTTGACCACTGGCGTAAATTTTATTTAAGGAGACATTCTGGTCATGAAGCATAAAATTTGAGTATTTTGTCGAGCTTGATAAAGAAAACAAAACATACTTTTACCATTCATTTTTACAATATATTTATTCATTTCTAAAAATATACAAAAAGTTTTGAAACAAAAAAATGAAAATCAAATAAGCTACAAGCTGGTAAAATTGAAGATGAAATAAAAAAAGTGTGCTGGATGTGGCTGAAGACAGCACCAGAATCAGAATCAAAAATATGAGTTTTACAGTGGACCAGACAAATAATAATGTAAAGCTTTTTTTTAATTTATTTATTTTAAATAACAGGTCATTAAATAATATTTTTTAGTTCTCAAGTGATAATATGAAAGTAAAAATTAATAAAAAACCAAAATTCAACGGTTAAATGATAAAAAAGTCCTTCCACTTTCATAAATTTTGCAAGTCTGTTAATTTTCAAAAATAATTTGGCACAGGTTGGAAGTAATGACAAATAATAATCAGTTACAGCAAATTAAACATACTACAAAATCAAACTTCTCTCAAACAATTTGATGCAGGTTGAAGTTAGTATCAAATGATAGGCAATAGTGACAGGTGTAACATATATTTCAGAATCAAAAAATTTAAGGGCTGAAGGGTCCAACCACCGCCCCCAAAATTTCAAAAGTGCACAACTTCTCTCAAACATTTTGATACAGGTTGAAATTAGTGTCAAATAATAGGCAATAGTGACAGGTGTAACATGCAGGTTGTACCGTGGAGAACCTCTTAGGTGGTGATAGAGGACACTTTTCAAGACATATTTTTAAATAAAATTTTGTCCAAGTCCAAACCCTTGTACCACTTTAAAACAATTTTTAATTTATGATTTCAAACGGCCTGTACCGATATTTTTGATTTGGGTTTAATGGATTAGAGTTTAATAAATAAATTTTAAAATCGCCTCCTCATTTTAGCAAATACGTGACTGTTAAAAACATTTTTAACTTTGTTTAATTAATTTTAAATATTAAAAATGAAATTATTAAATTTAACTTTAACTACACCTTGTTCATTATTTTCGTAATTTATGTGAAAACGGTTGGTTTCCCAAAAATTATTAGACCAACGTTGTAGCCGTTAAATTTCCTATCCGGTTTGGGCTGTTAGTTTTTTCTAAGACGTTCGTTTAAAAGATACGGGTTGGCAAGAAAAGTAAAAATAAAACTCGGAATTTTTGACATTTTCCTTAATTTAATTCATAACTCGAAATCTGTTGATTCTAGACGATAAGGAGTTATAACATAATTTGTAGATATTCAAATGCTCTATAGAAAAGCTCTAATCCATTAAACCCAAAAAATTAAAAATATCGGTTAAAAGTTTCAAGCAGGTGCAGCGGTCTAAGTCATAGAATGGTACGTTATACTTATACTCTGTTAATCGGAAATTCCCGGTTTGTAAATGTGCCTTTTCGACTTTAAAATATCTATTTTTGGAAGCTTGTTCTGATTTACGAGCAGTTCTAACTTTCTTAGAAGCACCAGAAGCCGTAGCTCAGAGCGCTCCCGAACACACAAAATTTAAATTTACACTCAAAATTATTTACTTTCGAACTGTGAGCGGCATATGTAAGTCTATTTTGCTTAAAGATTGAAGCTAAACTGAACACTGAACGGAAAATGGTCAGGTAGTCAAATATTACCTATTGTACATAGTATATTTTCCGATTTGTTTCGGGACGGCCCAGTTACTCCTTCCCTTTTGCTTTTAGTTTTTTGTTGGTTGCGATGGGTATACATACATTTTGTCTTGTTTATACCGTCTCTGGAAGCTAACTTTAATTTTGTTTCCATTCTTCATTTTACCTTTAGCAATTTCCCATATTTGTCCTTGAATTGTCTTTTTACGTCCAGTCATGTCATTCTCTATATAAACTTTCTTACCCTTGAGTTTGCCTTGATTCTCCATTATCATTGCCTTCTGTTCACTGTCTCTCAGGTTTGCTACAATAATTTCTTTTCCTGTCATTTTTCTTATCTTGAATCCATCCGTTACGTTAACCTAAATCTTCATTACTTGTTTTAAAAAAATTTCAACTTTTCCTCCTGTAACCTCTCTCGTCAATGTCATGTTTTTGATAACTACATTAGTGACTTTCCTATCTTTCTCGTATTTTTCTAGAAGCTTTTCGAGATTTGTTATTCTTTTTTCCTGTTTACTGCCTTTTTCTTCCCCTCTCTCTACCATATTCTTTACCTGCTTCATCTCTTTACTCCACCTTTTCTCCATTCCGGCCAGATTATCTTTAATTTTCTTTTTTTTATGCTTTTAGGCAATCCAATTAACACAAAGTAATACAGCGTTTATTTACTTTGTTAAATCACAATATTTACCTTTTAACGTTGTTAAGATTTCTCTGATTTTTTTATAACACGATTTCTGCGCCAATACAAATGCCCGGGTCTACCCCTAAGAGGTATATGTACTACACTATCGCGTTTACCAATAACCTCAAATTTTGGGTCTGCCTCGTGTATTTTACCAACAATTTTATGGTGGTGTTTTTCTTACTACCAGCACGTTACCCGTTTCTAGATGTTTTGTAGTCTCTAAAATATTGTTCACAAACTTAATATTTCCACTCTATTTACAAATCTATAAGCACAACTCCAGCAGACACTGCACAGGATCTTATCCGTTCTTATCGTTGAAATTAAGCACTAACTAAATCACACGGTGGCACTGGGACAAAGATCCACCTCTTGGTTTAACGTTTTTTCCCCGGACTACCTAGTGGTTAGGAAAGGGGAAAAACTGCCATAGTTTTCGTAATCTCGGATAATAATAAGTTTCATGAAATTGGGTATTTTAGATTTACAATATTATCATCTAATGCTAATATTTGGATCACCGTAATATCTGTTTAATATTAACCCGTTGCGGAAAAATTGTTGCAACTTAACGCTGTTTGCAGCTCGAGAGCGCAGGTGAACCAAAATAATCTTTGTGGGTTGGTTTAAAGTGTTAATTTCTTCTTCTTCTTCGTTTTGCTTCTTGTCAGAGGCGTCGTGACCCAACTTGGCCGAAGCCAAGATACATTTTCGTGGGAGTACAATTCATGGAGTGTTTTCCCGTTGCTTTCCCATAGCTCACAAATCTATATTGGACTTTTTGTCACAGCAGTGTATCTAACGCGAGTAAAGTTCGAACGGCGAGCTTAAGCTTCTTAGTCGACCCGTGTATGCTCACGCTACTGGTGTTGATTATTTCCTTCTTGAGTACTCTGAAATACCCAGTTGAAGGAAAGTGCTTAGAAGGCGCTAGGCCTGAATAAAACTCACTGTAAGAATAAGAGGATGTTTATTCGGGCTAAAGAAAATATATAATAGTTTTGTACTGCAGTGTCAAAACAAAATGCAGTGGCAAAAATGCCTTTTGCAGACTTAACAGTCTCAAGCAAGTATTTGCTGAGGGCGCTATAAAAAAAGTACACAGTCTTAAAACCCGTTGGACACTTTCAATCAACACGCTAATAATAATTCCTCTTGGTTATAGGCATTAATAATAAAAGTTATTAGTCAGTAAACAAATATGCAAAGCTTATAAATGTCAGATAAAAGTTGGGATTATTTAACTAATATGCGACTTACCCAGTATTTGATGAACTATCGATTATTATTCATAATCTCCTAAACACCTTGAACGGGCAATTACGAATCCTCTATAGAGCTCTAGTTCGGATCTTCGGGTAGGCGTAGATATATGAATAAAATTGCTGCAAAAGCAAGCGCATATAAGCAACAACGCTAAATAATCGTATCTCTAAAAAGCTAAATTAGCAACAAGCAAAAATATCAGCGTCTTAACTAAGAGATAACATGTGAAGTAGCAATTAGAACAAAATCAGTATCCAATATGGTAAAATTCAAAATAACGCAATTCTCAATGAGCGGCTAAGCAAAGATAAGCAAAAATCAATAAATGTAAGTATACCACCTACAACTGTTTTTTTATATCAATAATCAATGAATAATAATTTTGACTACTAGATTTTCAGAAATAGCATGGCCCTTCGAAAATTACCAGGATGAATTTCAATTGATTAAAAATATGGGTAATCTCTACGTTCAATGTATGACTTCAATGATAGTCGCAGTTAAGCTTGAAAATTTTCCAAAATTTTACCAGTCACTTTCAACTTTGCAACATTTTTATTCTAAACAAAGCCTTCTTAACATAATTCATAACTAATTGGCATTAAATATTGTAAAATATTTATCATTAAAATTATCAAAACTAATCAGTCTCTCAATTCGTCGTGTTCCACTTATCTCCCATACATTTTCTACAGAGTGCGTTGTTATTACTCGACAGAAATAATTATAAATAATAATTTAAGGCAATCATTAAGGGGTAATGACACTTTCGAGACACACAAAATAGTATAATTTTAATAATTTTTATGGCCTTATAGTAAATGCCATACAAATTCGGTTTAAAGGGATTTACTGTACATATTTTAGACAGTAGTTTATAAATTTTTATTTACATTTTTATAACAAATTGTAGCGGCAATTCTTAGCGGAGAAAACTTTTCTTTAAAAAAAGCGTTCTGCGGCCGGCAAGTTTTCTTCGTCAATTTATGACCTTGAACAAAAAACAAAACTTTTTTTAGTTATTAAATTAAAAAATATAGGTTTTTGTAAGAATAGTGCACGATTGATTTCAAATTTTTATTTTTGTTGAAAAATTACGTGAAAAATATTTATAACAAGAAAAGTATACGATGTAACGTCAAATCTCTACGTACTTATCTAGATAATTTAATTTTATAGCTACAGTTAAAATTTCAAGCAAATCGGTTCAGATTTGTAAAATTTATGTTGCCGGCCAATTTACAAATTGTAGTTTTGAGATAAAGCGTTTTAAAGTTTTACATAGCATTATTTTATTGAAATTTCTTATTTATCTCTAATCTGCAATACTTGCACCATACAATTGGCCTTCTATATTAATGTACTGCTATGTTTTTTTCTTTCTGACTGATTTTAACGACAGCCGAGTCTTTTTTGCAGCGTCACACAGCAATCGCTCCGAGAACGTATTGCGGCATGCATCAGTTTCCGCACAGATTGGGCCCGATTGTCATACCAAAATTTTTAGACACTGCACATACTACAGTTAAATGCACATACGGCAATTTTTGTTGCTATATCGACGATCATTTTGTCACTTGAAACATCTTTCGTGATCGTGGTGTACGCTAATGCACAAGGATGCTACCCACTTATAAAAAATTAAAAAATTTTGATTTTCATACGTTGAATTTTGAATTTTTAAAAGTAATAAAGATGTATTTTAGTTTATTACCTTTTATCGACAGTTGTAATGCTCTACCATCATAAACTTGAGTATGTTTTTACTCGCGTCTTGTTGCGCTTTAAATGCTATAGTTCTAAAAATATTGGAAATATCGATATGAAATTTTAACAGATAAATTTTAAGATATTGAACTATAAATAAATGTAAAAAAGATTTTTGCGTCCGTTAAAAATCCTAGAGTGTGATTTACCCCTTAAGGGAAATTCGTAAACTATGTAACAGCAAAGGTGACGTTTCAAAATGTATATATATTATTGAGAATTCGAACTACAAACTTGTTTCTTTAAAATAATATCGTCTATATAAAAAACACATACTACCTACAACAGCAAACATGTTTACAAATTTGTAAATAAAAACCATAAAAATTATAATCGGTTTTACCTTTTTGGTTGGCAATATTTGAGTTACTTCTATCTATATATTTTTTATTCGTACTAATAGTGTATTAGCATTACCTACTATTAATTTGTAAGTGAAGGATCTTTCATAATAATTTTATGTGACAACTTCATAGTAATTTCCTATCACAAATATATACGACAGCTTAACATTACTAAACAGCACGTTTATGTGTCCGGTTAATAGTATTAACTGACCGGCCAGGGAAATAATACATCAAAGTTTTCTTTTTCTCAAGACACGAAACTGATATGTATGTACATTTAAATAACTTAAAATATTGTATTAAACTTATAATACGATAATATAACCTGTGTGCCAAAATTGAATTCAATTTCAACATTATGCCAAAGCAATGAATTTATTTATTTTAATGTATTTCATATGTTTCATTATTACTTTATGTAATAATACACCCGATGCGAATGCATGGTACCTATCACAGTGTTAAGTTAATTAATATTAACTTTTAATCTTTACAAAAAATGCCTTTTTTACCCGACTGCACGACAACAAAGACAAAGTTATTTTTTTCACGCATATCAGGGTATATACAGGGTGTCCCCATGACCATAGTAAACCTTTGAGATGGTGATAGAAGACACTTTCCTAAGAGATATTTTAAATAAAATTTTTGTCCTAGTCCAAACCCTTGGAGGTACCCCTCTTTAAAGTAATTTTTTGAATTTCTACCTTCAAATGGCTATATCACCGTAACTATTATTGTTATGGTCTTAATATATTAGTAATTTTTTAAAGATAATTTACTTATCTACAAATTAGTTTATAACCTTCTATTGTCTAGGATGAACGTATTTTGAGTTATGAATTAAATTAAGAAAAGAAATGTTAAAAAAATTTCAAGTTTTATTTTTTGGTTTTTGTTGCAAACCCTGTATCTTTTAAATAAAACTACTTAAGAAAAACTAACGGTCAATTTCGAGTAGAAAATTTAACGGGCTATAACTTTGATCTTATAAACTTTTTTGCAAAACTAGCCCATTTTACAAAAAATTCCAAAATATTGAACAAGATCGGTACAAAAACTATAATAGTCATACAGGATATCTCTGTGTCCATGGTAAACCTTTAAGATTGTTCATTATTTTGGGATTTTTGTAAAATGAGTTGGTTTTCTAAAAAAAAGTTACTAGACTAAAATTATAGCCCGTTAAATTTGCTATTCAAATTTGGCCATTAGTTTTTTGTATGTAGTTTTGTTTAAAAGATACAGAAAACGAAAATGTAAAACTTGCAATTTTTTAACATATCTTCTCTTAATTTAATTTATAGAGGTTATAAACCAATTTGTAGATAAATAAATGATCTTTAAAAAATTACTACTCTTGGGCTCAAATAAATTGAGCCCTGCGTTACAAATTTCTAAATAAGAAACGACAACCTGAATATAATTTAAGCTATTGTTTAGCTTTGTATAAAAGAGTACAAAAATAGGGAACGGGTAAAAAACCCGTCTTCCGATTTTGACCATTTTTAAAGTGAATTCTAAAAAGTGAGGCTCTTATTGGCGTATAAAAAAATAAAATTTGTGGATTATTCACACAAAAACGGCTTTAAAATATATTAACAATGCAATTTACTCATTGGCTCTTTTTAATTGTAACCCCGCCCTCGAAATTAAAAAGGTTGTGAGGACAGTAAATATATTATAATCTCGGTTTTTACAACGAATTATGAAAGATAATAGTGTAATTAGCTAATAAAAAAATAAAATTTGTGATCGGACAACAAATTTCGGAAAAAAATCACTTTTTGTGTGATTTCAATTTTTGATGTAGTTGCGCTGTCAAACCTACTCTCCGCACCTTACGCGATTCTCTGGGTCGCTTCGAACGCTCCGAGCGGTTTGGACACGCGTTTTACTTACTAAAAACATCCACTAAGTGGCTCCAACTTGAAAAGTATGAAAGTTGACGCGACGGATCTCTCTCAGAGAGCGACTGGTATCTCCTACCACTAGTCAGTGCCAACCCAGGCGCAGCACACGAACTGGTGATAGAATGGCCGCTCCGCTTAATGACGTCATACCTTGCAATAATTCACTTACATGTATTTCTTATGGGAAAACTGTAATTTTCAAATTGGAATTGTGACCTTATTACAAGTTCTACAACTTTCATCCTCACCTTAAAAGATTCATATTTTTATGCTCTTTCGTTTGGTTGAGCCATTTTTATAGAAAAAGTGTATTTTCGAAGACGGGGTTCTTACCTCGACCCCAAAAATATTTGCATGTCTTGCTGTCAAAGTTTAATGAAAGTTGTACGTTACTGATATTGTACTTAGTAAATTAAAACATTAAAAAATTAGTATGTCGTTACTTGTACTACATTATAAAATAGCAAAATTTTGATTTACGTAGTGATTGTAATATTTATACATTAGTTCAAATTGTAATAAACAGAGAGAGTTACATCAAAATAAACTAGCGATTCTGATCTTAATTCATACTATTTTATACTATGACGCAGGGCTCAATTTACTTGACGCTGAGTATACTTTTATTTTACGGTAGTGTATTAATAGTAATAAGCTTTATTGTCATAACTATATTGTTGTGGACAACGCATAAACAACACAAAAAAATATTAAAATATAATAATGTATAAGAAACGTACATAATACCTATATACTCAAATCTAGATATTCATTTCAATTGCAATGATATTTACAATACCAAAACAGGAAAAAAACAAAAATTAATACAATAAATCATAACAAATTTATCTGAGCCGCTCAGGAGAGGTTTGTAATTCTACACTTGAATCACGTAAGTGGATATCGTCAACTAAATATAACAGTTTTTCAATGAGGTTTAATTTAACCGCTTTTTGGAATGTACAAGAGCTTTAAGCACCGGTTTTACAATAATAACTTAAGCTTAGTTTAACTTTGAACTTGCCTTGAGCTTTAACTTTTTCAGAAAATGGGTTTTACAATAGCTGCTTAGTATTTGAACCAAGCTCAACTTGAAGCTTACTTGAACCATGGTGCTTGGTAGGTCAAACTCAGTTTAACAGAAGTTTCGTTATTTGACGCCTGCTTTCTTTAGAAATTTATTGTAAATAATTTAAATAAAAATCAATATTTATAATATATTTATTTCTTTTACTGTAAAACTTTAACAATTAATTATTTGTACCTACAAATTAAACAGTAGTTAGATTATTTGTTAGTTAATTAAATTAGAAATAATTAATTAAATATGTTAGTATCTATACAATTAGAAAATAAATAAAATAAAGTAATAATTAAGAAAATAACTAAAATATCAAAAATTCCTGCGTATATATAAACATATTACATTTACCATATTTAAAACATAAATAATTAAAATTACTCTCTGGTTGCCCATCTTTCTGTGGAGTTAGAGCTTTCGATGTTTTTATCCTTAACATTTTCGGATTATATTTTGACCAATCTAAAATTCGACTAATTACACAGAGTGAAACAAAACAAAAATTAGTAAACCTACCGCTAGAAACTGATGGTTGCTGATTATTAAGGTAAATCTTAAGCAAGGCTGTTCTTATGGCAAAGTGGTAGGTAGTTGTACATTTTTTTAAATATAGGTTATGAAATTCTTTCCAACGTTGATCTGAAGGTATACAGGGTGAATGAAACCACCCGTATCAGTAATTTTTTCGAAAACGGTTAGTCGTAGAGAGTTGGGTCAAAAAAATTTAATATAAAAGCCTTAATAAAGAATTGAATAGTGGTATTATTTCGCGGAAAGGTCGAGATTCCGAATAGTTTGCTCTAGAATGTCCAGAACTCTTGAATTTTAAATAGCACAATAGGTCGAAAATGGTATTTTTTAAAAGTTCTTAAAAAAATAAGCCAGTTTTGTAAGAAATATTAATTTAAATAAGAGTTCAGATCTTTTACCCATCGAAAACCTGTGGTCTTTATTAAAATTATGTATAGCAGAGAAAGAACCTAGAAAGTGGACGATATCCAAATACCGGCCATAAGTATTTGGCCACTTACAAATTTAATTTTTTTTTAATTTGCAGAAAAATTTAAAACATTTATACATTTATTCAAATTGTGGTCACTTTAATACGTCATAATTAAAAAAATTAATTATTTATTTTTTTTATCTAATTTAAATTAATATTTTTAAAATATTTTAAATAATAAATATGCCAAAAACAAAGGAGACTTTAACCAAAATACGTTGGAAAATTATTAGTATACATAAAGATGGCAAACCTAATAGAGAAATTTCAAGATGTTTCAAAATATCGAAAACTACTGTGAATTATAATGTCAATAAATTCATTAGTATCAGTAGTGTTTTAAATCAAAAACGGTTGAGTCGTTCTAAAATCACCACAACAAAGAAAGATCGGCACATTGAAATAATTAGTAAACACACTAGACGAAAACCCCACCCAAAATTATGTCTGAATTCAATGTGGATCGATCTGAACCGATTAGTGTCACAATTGTTAAAAGAAGACTTCGTGGTCCAGGTTTCTTTGGCCATATAGCGGTAAGGAGGTCGCTATTAAAAAATAAAAACAAAAAGAAGCGGTTATAGTAGACAATATACCGTAAAAATTAGACATTTGACGATTGGACCCAAGTATTGTGGAGCGACGAGCCAAAATTCAAAATTTTTAGTTCTAAGTGAAAAGTATTCGTCCGAAAGTCAGCTGAGGAACGCGTATCAAATCAGTGCTTAGTGCCATCAGTTAAACATGGAAAAGGGTCAGTGATGATTTGGGGTTAATTTGGTGAGTCTTCTCTTGAAGATATTTTGAAAATTGAGGAAATTATGAGAAAAAAATACTATAATTACACTTTAGGAATGAATTTTTTGCTTTCTAGGATCCGTATAATTGGTTGGAGATTTAGCTTTCATCATGAGAATGATCCCAAACACACGGCAAATCTTTACAAGGCATATTTAGAGCAGTTAGTTCGGAATCAATGTGAATCAAAACGGAACCGTTTTGACAATCGGTTTACCAATTAAAAATATCCCTTACTCGGTTCTACTACTACTACTCGGCAAATTGTGAATGATGACCCGAGAGACAGCAGGAAGCAACCGACTTACTCCAAACGATAAATGATATTTTATGTATAATTTCTATAATTTAAATTTTTCTGTATTTCAATTTTTATAAATTAATTAAATAAAATTTTTATAATAATTATTTGGATTTCTTATTGTATGTATGTAAGTATAATTATTAAAAATGGTTACATACAATAAAAATTAACTAAACAGTAAAATATGCTAATCAATAGTATATTGTTACTACAACTTTATTATTCATACTGATCAAAATAACAAATAATACTGACCAAATTAACAAATTATACTAACTAAAATATTATTATATACTGACCACTTATTTTAAAAAATATTGACCATTAAATGTTAAAAATTGTGACCAAAAAATTAGTTGTTGATATTAAATAATAATTTAATAGATTTTACCTACTTTTGTTATTTTATATACTACTCTTAAGTAATTTAGCTTTTGCTTTAATAATATCTATATTTTTCTAATGTTTATAATCAATAAATAAAACAATAACAAATAATTAAATGTTCATCATCATCATCACTTCCATCACGGGTTAGGTCGTTGACCTGTTCCGGCCCATTTCTTTCTCGGTCGTCCAACATCTCTGCGTCCTTGAGGTTTATATCTATAAGTTTGTAGAGGTATTCTCTGATCTTCCATTCTTAAAAGGTGTTCTTCCCATTTTGTGCGGTTTCCTACTATTCTATCATTGAGGTTATAGATTTGTAGGTCGTCTCTTATATCGTCATTTTTTATTCGGTCAGATTTTCTAATATTTTTGACTCCCTCTAAGGAACTGCATTTCTGCGGATTGAATTCTTGAGTTTTCTTTATTTCTTGTCACCCATACTTCGCTGCCGTATATCAGTGTTGGTACAGCTAATGTTTTGTATAGTTTAATTTGGGTTTCCGTTTTTGATTTATTTTTAAGAACTTTTCTGATCGTGCCACATATATGTTGGAATCGGTTTAATTTCTGTTGTATGTCCAGGTTATTTTCATAGCTAATATCGCATCCTAAGTATTTAAAGTGTCGTACCTGATCGATTGGTTCGCCGTTTATCGTAATTTTGATCGTACTATGTCCTTTCCTAAAAAAGCCATCACCTTCGTCTTGTTTGTCGGTATTTTGCAATTGAAATCCTCTGCTACTTTGTGGAATTTATATATTGCTCTTTGCAATTCTTCCTCTGTTTCTCCCAATATAACTTGGTCGTCGGCGAATAAAAGTGTGCTTATATGGCGATTCGGTCCTATTTGTATACCTTTAGGTGTTTGTCTGATCCATATTCTTAGAATCTCGTCTATATATAGATTAAATAAAATAGTAGAAGCACTACATCCTTGTCTAACACCCTGGTGTATTGTGATGGTTTTTTCTCCTGTCGCCATCTTTAAATTAAATGTTGAAATCATTTTTTTTTAATTCAAAAAAAAGTGGAAATGACATTAAAAAGTTAGAAAGGAGTATTTTAACCTACTTTTGTGAGAATTATTTTGGAAACAGTATATCGTCCTAGTTACTATTATAGTAACTAGTATAGTTAGTAGAAATATACATTAGTAGTATATAGTAGTATTAGATTAAAATTTTTAAAATTAAAAGGTTAAATAAACATCAGACGTCTGATGACAGCAGTAATCATTGCTGAAAGCTTACGAATAATTTGGTTTTATTGTTTATTTAACCTTTTAATTTAAAAAATTTTTATCTAATATTAATTTCAGAGGTTAATAATATATAATATAATTTTAGTATATAATAGTATATTAATAATACTTCTAAGCAGTATTATTATTTGTTGAAAATAAAATATAGTTGAGGAGATAGGCCAGTGTTAATCTAACAAGTAGATATCTTTTTCACAACACATCATTAACGTAAACTAACATTCAAAATAGCAGGGTCACATAGAGTAACATTGTCGAATGAAAAAAATAGCAAAAAACAAAAATTATAATTTCTACAACTTACTTGATGACCTAGGTTTCGTTCTTATCCACAACGTGGAATTGATCTCCTCAGGCCGAGATTGATAAAGAAAATATAAAATCTACTTACCACTTTTTGCTAGGTTATCCAATAAGTTATAAAAATTATAATTTTTGTTTGTTATTTTTTTCATTGGGGTTGTTGCTGAATGCGATCCTGCTGTTTTGAATGTTTATGTTGGTGATGTGTTATGAAAAAGATAATATATACTTGTTAGATTTGCACTGGCCCATCACTTCAACTATATTTTCTTTTTAATTTATAATTCAGGTCGAGTATGTTTGTCTTTTTCTGCATTTTTAAAAATTTCCAAAATTATTAAAAAAAAGAAAATTTTTAATTATTTTTTTAATTTCTTTAAAATTGTGCTGGAACAGGCATAATTGCCTATACCATGAAGCGAAGAAGAAGAAGAATTTCTCCAAATTCAAATTTTGGCTCGGCTATTTAGTATTATTACCATTATAATTTTTGTTATTATTATTTTTACGCTACATATTATCAAGTATTGTATCTATATTTTTTTAACAAAAATATTTTTCTTCTTTCGATTAACGTACACCGAACTGTGATCAACACATCCATTCTAGAATATTATAAAAGCAGGTATTTATTTTATTTATGAAAGAGTATTCCAATCTATAATTTTAAACCTACCGTGAATGTTTTAGAATTTATTTTTCTATTCTCTTCTTTAACTCTGCAGATACATGGTGCAGCAATTTGGGTTCCTACTTATCATTTGATTTAAAAGTAAAATAATAAAATTTATAATTTATTCGAAGTATAAAACCAAGTATAAATCTGACTTATTTGAATCACATTGCAACTACCCTCGGATAGAGTTCACCCTATATTACTTCCCACGACTTTTATTGATTTGTGTTTTAGTAAAGCTATAAACCCCTTATTTAAAACATCTAATACATTGAATAAATACTAAATTTAAAAAAGAATTAAATACACAATACCAACTAATTGTTGTTTAAACTCAAAATGCAATAATATAATATTATATTATATAATAATAATTATAGGCATGCAAGGCGTTGCGGCGCTGTGATCGACCATGATGTCTGCTGTTCGATTTTTCGACGCATCCAAGTAGAATACAGTTTCATTTTTAGCGACAATACAGTTAATTATGTTTGTTTAACATTACAAAAAAATGGTAGCCATGGCTAGTATGGATGATCACGAAAGAAAAGTTGTTATGGAGTTTTGCCATTTATTAGAAAAATCGAAACAACTTTTCAATGGGCTACGGTAAGTAGCGTAGTGTGCTTTTGTTGAATTTTTGGAAGATTTTGTTATACAAGTTATAATGCGTTAATAATCACTTTAAAATTTGAATGCATGTAATGAAATGTGTGTACTAGTGGTATTTAATGTAATAAAATATAATATTCGTGTAGTATTTTTATCACAGAAGAATGCAATGTAGGTACCGAAGTTTTATAATTATTATATTACAGAGATCTACCTCAATATGGTCATAAACAATGGCAAGCATATTTTGGGAGAACGTTTGATATTTATACCAAGTTATGGAAATTCCAACAGCAGCATCGTCAAGTTTTAGATACTAAATATGGTTTAAAAAGATGGCAAATAGGAGAAATAGCTTCAAAAATTGGACAACTATATTATCACTATTAGTAAGTGCAAAGTATCACTTAAAATATCAGTACAATAAAAGTTTCAGTAAGATAATGCGAATTATGGTTTTGGTAAAACTAAAAAAAATAAATAAAATATTTATTTTAAAACAATTCTTCTTGTTACATAATATTATCGCCAATTTCGTGTAGTCTCAAGGTGCGATTTTTAAATTTTTTCAGCTGTACTGTACTGTACTGATATGCTAGGTGCTAAAATTGTCAAAGCACACACATCCATCATCAAATTTTTACTTAACATAGTGATATACATAATATGTACAATAGCGTTTCCTTATTTTGCAATGTTTTCAACACGATAACAACAAACTGTAAACAAATTTAATCACACAAGACACACACATCCACACGATGAATTCGATTGTATTAAATAATGTAAGGTGAAAGTAATTAGTCAATTTTCAATTTGAAATCAATGTTAAATTTCAAAAACTTACCATCCTGGACGTAAAAGTCAATTGAGCTACAATGTTGAAAGAACTGGAAAGATTCAAAAGCATGAAGCGTTCGACAAAAGTCTCAGTGGAGACGAATTCACTAAAGAACGAAGAAGAAGTGACCTAAGAAACTAAATAAGCAAGTCTCAGTAGTATTGAGTATTAATTCTTAAACAAAGATCTACTTGAATTTGCAGATACAAGAAAAAAACCAAAAATTTCAGTTTTTGTATCTAACGCGAAACTACTTAATAATTATGTTAAAAGAAATATTGTCCAAAGAAGGAACTATGTCAATAATATATTAAATTAATGAAAACCTAACAGTGAAATAGATTAAAACAGTTTTCAAGAATAAAATGAAATATTTGTTACGAGTTAAACGGTGACCATCCGAGATCCGTGATTCTAGCTTTCCCTTTAGAATAGGAAGTTATTTTTTATTATAAGCGAACTAACAAACAGAAAGGAATTCCTAAAAACATAATAATTAAAATCAGCATCGCCTAAACCCCACAATGTGTTTTTGCAGCACATAACGAGCCAATGTGACATGTGATCCACACTCTTTGTTCATTTCATGATTTCGAGAACTATTTTGAAAAATTATTATTTACTTTACAGTCTATTTTTCTTTCTTCTTTTAATTAAGGACTTCTGCAGCACTTTTAATGTTAGGCCGATATCATGGTTAGGCCGTTCATTTTTCCGTTTTTGATTCAAAATGTTGCTCTTTGTTAAAAATTTATTTTCACTAACCAACATTAGCAAAAAAAAGTCAACTTTTCATTAATTGATATTTGAAAAAAGAAAGTAATTTTTGGGCGCGTTTAACGAGTGTCAACGACTGAGATGCTGACAACAGCGGGTAAACTAAACGCACTACTGAATAATCACTTACTCACAACAGTTGAGTAAATAGCTCAGCGCCAAAAGTTAACGCTAGGTAGGTTAGAAACTTATTTTAACCTTAAAACCACATTGATAAAATGAACAGCGAATAAAATTTAAATTAGCTTGCTAACTGTTTAGCAATCATAGGCATCATAGTCAACATAGTTGACCAATGTACCAAAACGTTTTCAATGCTGGAAGTACTTTCCTTGCTCAATGAAAAGTAGGAACCAAAACATTTAATTTTCAATTTCAACAAATAATTTTCAATAGTTTTTAAAAAGGATAAAAATATAACACTACCAGATCAGGCACCCTTATAGGGGAAAGATTTTAAAACTACTTTCAGCGCGAGGTGAACATTTTTTAAACAGATAAATGTTTTTTCAATCTGAGGTGAGCAAATTGACTTACACTGACACTTGACTTACACTGACTTACACTTGACTTACAGTTGACAACTGACTACAAATTACAGAACGCTTTGAGTCAAAGCAGCTACATGTACTTACCTAAATCCTCGAGGCTTCCAGCCTATATTATAGTTTATTTGAAATTAAAATGCAGTACAAATTTGTACTAAAAATATGACTTTGCAATGTGCTTAATTAAAATTTATACCAAGTTTATACTAGTGAAATTTTATTTGCGATTGTCATTTCGCAAATGTAATATTTACGAAATAAAAATTTGAATTTACCGATTTTATTGCAAATCATGGATTTTGTAGGTTTTTTTTTAAGTTAAATACAGAAATTTAAGTTCTCTTTTGGTTCCTCTACGGAAGATTGTACTCCGCCATAATTCCGAAACTTCTATGAACACACTCCTATTTAAACAAACTTTCCAAATTATATTTTTGAAATACGATAATAAGTTATATGAACAAAAAAATACTCAGATTTTAATAAATTTTCATTTGAAGAAATCAAATTTGGTATCAATAAAAAGTTAATAGTTAATTATTTAAGGGCAATTTTGTAAGGCAATGCCAAAACTTGAAATCGGGAAAAGCAATAAAACTACAATTTTTTTATAATTTTGGTTCAATTACTAAAAATTACCATTAAGTTGATATACATATAACATACATAGTATATAATATATAGTATATACAGTAAAAGCTCCTTATTCGCGGTTCCGGTATTCGCGGTTTCACTCCTATTTAAACAAACTTTCCAAATTATATTTTTGAAATACGATATTAAGTTATATGAACAAAAAAATACTCAGATTTTAATAAATTTTCATTTGAAGAAATCAAATTTGGTATCAATAAAAAGTTAATAGTTAATTATTTAAGGGCAATTTTGTAAGGCAATGCCAAAACTTGAAATCGGGAAAAGCAATAAAACTACAATTTTTTTATAATTTCGGTTCAATTACTAAAAATTACCATTAAGTGGATATATATAATATAACATACATATATTATATGGTATATACAGTAAAAGCTACTTATTCGCGGTTCCGTTATTCGCGGTTTCTGTATTCGCGGACGAAAATTTTATTATTCGTGGATTAATAATTCACGATTTTGAATATAATTTAAAAATAAATTGTAGTATATCGACTAGTACTACACCTTAAATATTTGGTTTACGTTATGCATTCTATATTATAGTCTAGAATATAATGCCTATACGACTACATATAGTCTAGACTAGACGTTCCGTCTAACAATAAGCTTTTGATATGTGCCACCGTGCGTCGATGCAACCGTGCTCGTTTGACTGATTCAAATTGCTATTTGTCGTATGACCTTCAAGTAAACAGTATGTGTCATCTTCACCTAGTTTGATCACAATGTCGAATATAAACAAAGAAAATTGGTTCCCAAGCGGAAAAAAGTGTGTTTAAAGTACTTAAAAAACGGGTTAAAATTGACCCGTTTCTGGAAAAAAGTCTTGCTTTTAAGAGGAAAATTGAAGTTGCCACAGCTGAATACCATGCGGAATTAAAAGGCCTTTTTAAGGCGGCAAAGCAAGAAAATATTATTAAATATTTTAAACCAAATAATTCAAACAAAAATAATTAATAATAATACTGATATGTGATTAAACTGATTTTATTTTTATCTATTTTATTTTATTTTTCTACCTTAGAACCCAACCCTTGCATTTCCATACAAATAACCATTTCATATTTATGGTTTCCTTATTCGCGGCATAATTTTGGAACGTATACCCCGCGAATAATGAGCTTTTACTGTATACGTTATCGACATCATATACATAGTTGGTGTGTTTTTTCGATTTATTTCATCTTCTTCTTCGTCAGCCCTTTCCGCCCACTCCTGGGCATTAGCCTCTTTTTCTAAGAGAAAGGTTTAAGCATTAAGACACCACGGCTGCTTAGTCTGGGTTGGGGAATGTGCCTGTAACCCTTTTCATTGTTGATGTCGGCAGTAATCAACTCAGAGGGACCGCCGGCTTTACGTGCTCTCCAAAGCACGAGAGACGGTCATAGATGTTACACAAATTTTTTACTTTCTAAATTGCAAAAGTGCTACTGTACTGCATAGAGAGTAAAAGTAACACTTTAGTGCTCATCAATAAATAATCGCAAAATTAAAATTTTTAATGAAAATCGGAGAAAACAGCTTAGTATTTAGTATGGAAATTGTTTTTTAATGGATTATTATTAATTGATTATGTGATTTTATTTTTACGCTAAGTAAATTTAGCGTATGGTTTAACTATTTGACAAGTCAAAAACTAAAAATGCGAAATATAATATATAAATTTATTAATTTAGAATGAATTTATTATAAATTAACAAAATATTTCCCACTTTTAAGAAATTTTTTAAAGGCTATGATATCGATTATTATAGATAATAATCAATGATATCAATAGTATATTTGGAATCAAGATCAAAATTCTGTTAAAACAAGTAAGTGGGAAAAATTTGCTAATTTATAATAAATTTATTCTTATAACGTAGTACTTAATTATTTATATACAGATAAATTATTGATTGGCATATTTATTTTCAGTTTAAGGACAAGTGAAACGAACTATTTAAATGAAGCATATTCGTTCTATGCAGCGATCAGAGGGAGGGCATATTATTCGAGAGCTTCAAAAGAAGATAGGTAGGAAAAACTCATAAATTTAAATGCTGGAGTGCAATTAAATATTTAGAAAAATATATTAATAGGTCAGAACTCATGGTAAAAAAATTACGATATTACGCAAGATTTATAGTAGTTTGTTTATTATTAAGGAGAATGAAGTTAGTTAGAGAATTAATAGTAGAATTAGATAGACATATCGCCGAGTATACCAGCACTTACGAGCCAGACGACCAAATCGAATGGAGTTTAGTGCTCGATGAAATTAAAGGTTTTATTACTGCCGATGGCTTAGTGTCCGTTATGCACGCTGACACGAATCCAATTGTTCTTTCACATAGGTATAAATTATTTAATTTTTAATAATAAACTTAAAAGATATTCAAATAACCTTAGATTAAGTCCTTTGACGACACCACCTGTAGAGAAAAACCAATATATGACTTTAACGCTACAAGAAATACTTATTGTTGGAAGTTCGTCTGAACAAGTTAAGTTTTCTGAATTAACAATGGATATGTTTCGAATGATTCAAACCCTTGAAAGAGAGCCTCAAGAAGATTATAACCACGTATATGATGCGTCACCTGCAACTGGTAGAAATCCTTACGCAGTCCCTGGTTCGAAAGGGTAAGTGAACGTACGACAACAAATTAATATAGACAGAGCTGCTTCATCTTACTTCGGGGTCATATTTTAAATAATAACATTTTATGTAAGACATACTCTATTTTAGTGCTTCTAGATATATGGAAAATGGTGAAAAACCAAATAGAAGAGAAAATCCGCATAAATATCTGCTTTATAAGCCTAGTCTAAGTCAAGTTTTAGTATTTCTAGCTAGTGGTTTTAAAGAATTACCGACTAACGGAGCACTATTGTTATACATCTCTGCTGATGGTTGTTTTTCGACTACAAAACATCCAGAGGACAGTGAGTTATGGAATTATTAAGTCATATTAATATATTTATTTTTTGTGTTGTAGTGGGATATGATTTAGGTGGAGTGCTTACGAGTGGAAGAAGAGATGTTGATCATAAAAAGCAAAAGGAATCGCATTGTTTATATCCTGGAGATTTGTATCCTTTCACACGACGACCTCTTTTTGTAATCGTCGATTCCGACAATAGTTTTGTATTTCAACATATACCACGGTATTTCGGGCAACCTTTAGTTACGCTCATGTCTCCGCAAGATACACCACCTGCTTTTCAAGGTAAACTAAAGTCTTTATTTTTTTAATAACTGGAATTATATGGACAAATTCTTCCAAAGTTTAATTGTCATGTTTTTAAATGCTCTGCATATATTATTTTTGGTGTTTGTAAAAGTTAGTGGATAGTTAACTTTAATTTTGACCGTAAGACCACCACGCAAGACATCTCCAACACTTTTTCCAGAGTTGGGCATCAGCTTCGTTATAAAGTACCCAATACCTGTATTTAAACCCAGTTTAAATTTTTTTCAGTGTTCTTCGTGTCTTCGATCCTTTTTCTGTTAAGCATTTTAAAAGAATGTTAGTTTTTATATCTATTAAATTAGCTTAATTACAAGAGAATTTTATACGGTTAAAAGTACGAGTAGCTTGCTCAACTCTGTCATTTTGGCATTTGATTTTAATTTACAAATAATAACTATGTATTCAACAGATCAACAACATAATGGATCGTTATTCACTTTGTTCCTTCACTCACCTTTGACTGCCTTCTGTTATTGTTGTAATTTAACAAATATACCAATACATCATTGGGAGCGATGTCAAAGCTTTGTAGATCGATTTGTAACCGAAGCTTCGCGTCTTTTTACACGATCAAGAGTTGGTGAGTATGATGAAGGTATGTTCCGATTAGCTGTTGTGCGCCATGTTAAATTGTTTCTCAAAAATGCTGCTACTCAGGACATACATAATTATTTTTAATTAAAAAATGTAACAGCTATTTATACTTACACTTTAGGTATAGGAATTTAATGTTAAGATCGCAGCGCCGCTACGGTGGTTAAATTTGAACTAGAGCAGGAAATATTCGATATTTGAGATTACACTCAAACCTGTTTTTGTCCGGAGAATAGGAACCGCATAAAAAGAATTCTTTCAAAAAATATTTGATTTTTTATTCATACTATGTACTAAATAGATGAAATTTTATGATATAACGCACTAAAAATCGCACATAAACAATTCTACATATAAAACCAAACAAGAAAACAACGTATAAAAACAGGTTTGACTGTTTATTGTATATGTAATGTATCTTATAGTACAGCAAATTTTAATATTTTGATATTATTAAAACATAGTGTAATGTATGCTACTTACGTAAAGAGGGAAAATAAACTGCTGTTGTGAGAAGTACCTATACAATGTATATCTCCTGCTCAGTTTATAAGTACCCCCGTAAGATCGCGACGTACGTCTTAGCAGAAAAGCCCTATCCCTACATACAACTTACAGTATCACATTTAGGTATAACTTACATTTTTAACAAATTACTCCAACACTGTTCCAATATTAGCTGGTAAATCTGTAATAACTTTAAAATTATTCTACATATACGAGTAGATTATTGAACTTGAAAAATTTTAATTCTTATAAGGTACATAGTCAATTATGGCAAATACGATATGAAACACATTACAAGAAACTTACTTGTTAGAACTTCTGCCGTCGTGGACAAAGCTTTTTTAAAACATAATTAGTACAATTCAAATATGCCAAAGTTGGCTATCTCTATAGGATTGTATTTTGGCCCTAAACATTACCCAAATTAAACAAGAGATACAAAAAAAACACAAACTAAGCAACTGCAAAGTTAGTGGAATTTGTCAAGATTTATTGAGATTTAATCGATCAATAAAAGGATAGCAATTACTTTAAATACTGAGATGTTCCGATATCAAGATTTTGGCTTTTGAGGGGATTTCTTTAGATCATAAACCTGGTCAAATAACCTTCTGATTTTAGATGCGTTTATTTACAAATTAGTTAAGAAAAATTATTTATCTTGTGATTAATCTTTTATCATTTGGATTCATACATCCTTTTATTTCTATTTTTTCTCTTTATTTAAAATTTATGATTGTAGAAAAAACGGAAAAACAAAACAAACGTGCTAAGAACACCAATTATAAATAAAACACAAAATAATCCAAATTAACAAATAAACTGAGTTTTAGCAACAAAAGGTTTACGCTAGCGCTTAAGTTTTCTTTTTTTTATGTCGGTTTTGGTGGCTCCTTGCAAGCCGATGCTATTGGCTTTCTTATTTTCTTATTTCTTACTTTCATCAAATAGCTATGTCATTCATCGTCGGATGTAAGCTTCCCTTAGTTCATGCCATTTTTCTCTATCCTGCGCTGTTCTCATCCACTCGTAGCCCGCGTGTCGCTTTATATCATCCGTCTAATTCTAATACTTTTCTGGTCCATCTCTGTTCTGGCTATATGTCCCGCCCAGTTCTATTTTAATTGGCAGATTTTTTTTACTACGTCGGTTATCATAGATCTTCTTCTGATTTCCGTATTTCTTATGTGGTCTCAAAGCGTTATATCTCTCTGAGCCACTTGCAAATGTTCTAGTATGCTCTTGTTTAAGGCCCATGTTTTTGTACCATATGTGAACACTGGAAGTACATATTGGTCGAATACTCGAGCTTTAAGCGTGTTGGGCATTTTTAATTGAAGAACCTCACGCATTTTACCAAAACCTGCCCATGCCAATGATATTTTTCTTTGTACATCTGCAATTGGTTTGTCTTCGAGATCTCTATTTTTGTCCTAGGTATATATATGCTTCTACCTTTTCTATTTCTTGGTCTTCTATTTGTAGGTAGTTATTATTGTCGAATTCATTGGTCATGCATTTTGTCTTGACCATGTTCATTTGCAGTCCTATCATTTTGACTTCAAGTTTAGTTTGTTTAGCATCTTCTGTAGTTCGTCTCGACTTTGGTTTATCACCACAATACCGTCTGCTAAACGCAGGTAGCTTAGATTTTCGCCATCATTTTTTATTGGCTTGGCCTTCTATTAGGGTTCTCATGACTTGTAGGTGGTCTAAGGTGCTATACCCTTTTCGAAAGCCAGCCTGTTCTTTGGGTTTATATTGATCGAATTTGTGTGTGGGCCTCTCTGTTATTATCTTGGTGAGTAGCTTGTAAAGAACCGATAGAAGGCTGATTGGTCTATAGCACTGTAGTTTTGTTTTGTCTCCTTTTCCTTACTTTAAATACTATCAATTTAATTTCTGAGTCTGTATAATATGGTGGCCTAACCAAAGAACAGCTGTAAGTAGTTATCAAAAACAAAATTAGTTAACCTTTTCCTGCAGTTGAAAAGCCGTTAGTTTAAAAATTGGAACTGCTACTATACTACTGCTGCCATATATCAAGAGTTCATATTATGAGATGTTGTCTATTCCAGGTGCTTTTCTATTTTTTAATTTGCTTATTTCTTCCAACACCGCTGCATGTTTTATTTCTATCTCTTCTTCCCATATCTTCTTTTTTTTTACTGCGATTTAGTCTTTTCCTCGCTTTTATATAAATTTTCAAATTGCTTTTTCATATTATATCTAGTGAGATCCTCTTGGTTTGTATGAACTCGTTTACCAATTTCTTTCTATTCTTAAGCATGTTCCATATCTTTCTTTGTGCATCGTACAAGACGTGTTCTATCTCGTTTGTAAACTTCTCCCAATACTTTCTCTTTATTTTCTTAATCCTTGCATTAATTCTATTTCTGTTTTTTTAAATTTTTTATGTTGTTCCCGTGATGGTGGGCTCTTGTATGCCTGATGAGCCTTTCTCTTTTATTCTGGAAGTTATTTCATTTCTGAGGTAAACCAAGGTTTAGTCTTGTTCTAAGCGTTCACATTGATTTTTCTGATTCCAATAGCTTCTTCTGTGGCTTTCTCTAAATAACATTTAATTTTTCTCCAGTGTTTTTCAACCTCATACTCTCCATCCCCACACTCAGTAAGTTTAACCGTTAGTCTATTTTTGTACAATTTCTACGTGCTTTCGTTCATTAGTGATTCAAGGTTATATTTCTCCATATAATTATTTGGAATTTTTTCAACTTTTCCCGGTTGATTCATACGCAGATTTCCAAAAATTAAGTTATGATCTGTTCCCAAGTTGGCGAAAGTCAGTGTCCGAATATTCAGTACTTGTGTGAGTGATCTGTCGGTTAGTTATCATATAGTCGATCACTGATTTTTGGTCTCTGGTATTGTTGAAGGTAATCGTGTGTGGTTCTCTTGTTTATTTGATGCTTCTAGCACAAAAATCTTATATTTCAGGAATATTGCCGATTCTAGCATTTAGGTCGCCCACTATAACAACTCTATGTGTGGTGTCTATTTGTCAATGATTTCTTGCAGTTTTCTATAAAATTCAAGTAACTTTTTTCTGGGTTTGGATATGTCTGGAGCATACGTACTGATTATATGGTAGGTAAAGGAGTTCAATTTAAGGGTGATCTTCAAAATTCTGTGATTTATGTATTCAACATCTATCACACTTTGGCGTATTTCTCGTGTAGCATGATCCCGACTCCCGAGTTTACGCGGTCATATTTGGGTTTTTTACTGTAGAACAGAATATAGTTGTCATACTGAGCTGTTTCTTGGCCTTTTTTTTAGTCCCTGAGAGCGCATATAATATGTCTATGCTATGCCTATTCATTTCAATTTTCATCTCCTGGTGTCATCCGTTCCAAGAGGTGATGTTCCAGCATGTCACTCCTGTGGTGACAGCTCAGTTTCCAATTACTCCTTTTCCATTTTCTCGCATACGTCGTCATCGTTGATTTCCGTCCAACATCCGAAGAAATTCTTTAGGTTCTTTGAGCAAAATTGAGTTTTATCTTAGGCAGGTAGCTAGCCTAACCTAGGAACGCTCCTCTTTTTCCGGACTTAGAACCGGGAATGACGTGGGCGGGCAGTCACTGAGCTACTCAATCCACCCAACTAATGTCAAATATCAAAAATACCGATAGCATTATAGACGTGAGTTAAAATAAATAACATAAAAAAATGAAAAGAGTCACTTTACTGCATCAACAATGATAATATAAAATAATTGTCAATATTTTTATTAAATAAACTTATGTTGGTCAAGAAATCAACATAAACACAAACATAATAAAAACATTAAACTAAAAAAGTTGAAGACTTCCACTCCAGAAACCAACAAAGAAATAATACAAGTTAAATATTATTTTAAAAATGGTTATAGTACTCATCCAATAATTAATAATAATAATACAACATTAATTTACTATTTTAAGTTATAACAGTTTTTCCTCATTCTTAAACCACTTGGTCGTCCATAGGAAAAATTTTAAACCAAGATGTGGGTTCTCTTGTTTAAAATCATACGTTTACCCCTGCCTTGTATTGGCTATGCAAGGCCATGAATTCCATCAGGTAATCTGTAAGGGTCGAATAATAAAACAACAGAACTAAAAGTTTTAATTGCTTCTCCCCAAAATATTAACAGAGAGCGTGTGTATGAATGTCAAGATATGAGACAATACAAAGCATTAAAGATAGTATAACAAAAGCAAGTAAAAGTGAACCCAAGTTGAAGATCTGAAGTCCACAAGTTCAAACAAAAAATCCAATAAATTTGGATTAAAATCTAAAAATACCGTTTGATTTCCCTAAAAGGAAAAGCAAACAATTGAAGTAAGTTACGCTACGACAATAAAAGGCTACATCGACACAGCGATACTGCCGATATCAAAAATGAATGGCAAAATGTCTACAGGATTTCGTCAGTAAATAACAAGCATTGCACATCCTTGAAGTTTTAAAACTCACCCAGCTCCGCACAAGAGAATCGTATTCATTTTGTCAAAAATTTCTTTTGTCATTGGGAATCCTTCTAACTTCAGTATATTCCTGGTTCAATGTCAACGAACTCGGGCTCTGCATAGGTGTAAGATTCTAAAACTAAAGATTCGAAAACGATATCAAAAGCAATAAATTAAAATACGAAATTCTACGTGCTATGGTTCGTTCCAGCACATAGGGCAAAAAAATTTAATCCTAGTTAAAGAATTAACAAAATTGTACAACAAAATATTAATTTGATAATATTACAAATTTAGTAAAATTTTAATTGAATTAGTGAATTTTTTCGCGCCTACTTATGTAATTAGCCCCATCATATGATGATCACTTATATTTCGTTTTATTGAAACTCGTCAAATAGAGCTGAATTGATAATTATTGATTTAAGTATAAAAAAAATTGACCAACTCAATTAAAATTTTAGTAAACTTGTAATATTATCAAATTTAAACTTAAAATATATTTTTACAAGGTATGAATTCATCCAGAAAAGCCTTTTCATTACACACTTAATTCCAAAATTACACACATGTACAAAATTAATTGCGGTTGTAATTTTAATTCTCTTTTATTTTCACATTTACAGATGCAAATTAATACATAAGGACAATATAAGCATCTATGATGCATTTTATTTTTCTGAATTTTTTTAAAATAATTTTTAACTTGAAATATAATTTTGTGTAAAAATGAGCCTATAAATGATTATTTTATATTTCAGAACCATCGTATTTACAATTTTTTGGAGATGATTTTTTACGACTCGTTTTACTGCGTTATGTGTTTTGTGATGTCGTATTACATCTTCATCGAGCTTTTAAAAGTCGTCAGTACCGTCCCCGCTGTCAGCCACAATTACCAGAAGCGGAACTCCTGGAACACCCGTCGCTGCAACACCTCGTGCTAGATTTAGCAGCTCATCTGGAAGTACGTACTCACTTTATGGATAACCACGAAATTGACTGATCCAGGGCTTCCTCCTCATGGCCGTGTGTGGGGTTTAAAAATATTTTGAGTGCATCTTCCCCGCAAATGAATGAGGATGAACTCAATATTGATCAAACTAATAATGTTACAAATTACTTTGTTTTGTTTTCCGTGTTACAGTTTTATTAACACTTATCATATTATTTACATCAAATACGGTTTTTTTGGAGGAATTTTTAAATACATCCAAGTTTTTTTGGATTTATGTTGATCACAAATACAAAATCCATATAAAATCGCGAAATTTTTTTAAGTATAAAATATCATCAAAATGTTCATTATTGCCAGTATTAATTAACGAACTTGCAAATTTTAAAAGTGTTGCAAAAGTTAAGCAGAAATTAAACGCGGTCGTACGTAGTTTTGTTTATAAACTATGTAATATCGCTTATTGCAAATTTTCGAAAATCGTTTTTAAATCGTTCGTATTTTTTCGCGTATTTGCCAATCTGTCCAGGTCCAGCACGGTGATAATAAATAGCTCAATTTTTTGAGCAATGCGTCTTTCAATTTAAAAATTTGTTCACTTATTATAAAAAGTTATACTTAAATAAATATTGCAGTATTTTCATGAATTAAAAAACCTGTTTCTTCAATTTTGCAACAAACTATTGTAGCCTGACCGCTCCTTCTTTTATCTATAAAAATAAATTTTAAAACCTCACCATAACACATAAAGTAGAAGCACATGTTTTTTATTGTTATTGCCATAAATAAGGCTTGTACTAAAGTGATCAGTATTTTATTATAATTGATTAGTAATTCAAATAAGTAGTTGGAATTTTTAGGTTATTTTGGATCTACATTTATTTGATTATTATTACTAATTGTTATGGAACAATTCAGATCTAAATTATTATAGCCCGATGATGTCATCGCATTGTAAAAACGTTTGCAAAATTTATACTTGCAGTTTGTAGCATACTTTATTTGGGAAAAATTTGCACACGTTAGTTCTAAAAACTGTTGAGTACATTTTTTGATAAATCCAAAATTACCGATATTGTAAATGATCATTGAGACCAATAATTATCAATGTTTATGTTCATGATTCCTGAAACACACTGAGTAATTTACGTAAATAACTTGACAATTTACAATTATTTTTGTATGTGTGTATGTAACAAGTGACACTTGTTAACCAATTACGTAACGATAATTTATTTTAATGACTATTTAACTCTCAGTGTGTCCAGGGTATTAGGCCCAGTTTTCAATCTCCAGTTATTTCTTACCAAAGGTTTATTTCTATATAAATAAATGTTGTATAAATTGCATTAATGGACATAATTGGAAATTAAACACTAATTGATTAGTAATTCAAATAAGTAGTTGGAATTTTTAGGTTATTTTGGATCTACATTTATTTGATTATTATTACTAATTGTTATGGAACAATTCAGATCTAAATTATTATAGCCCGATGATGTCATCGCATTGTAAAAACGTTTGCAAAATTTATACTTGCAGTTTGTAGCATACTTTATTTGGGAAAAATTTGCACACGTTAGTTCTAAAAACTGTTGAGTACATTTTTTGATAAATCCAAAATACCGATATTGCTGAAATGCTGAAGTAATGAATTTTCAGTCTGAAACACACTGAGATTCTAATGATCATTGATTGTGTATGTAACAAGTGACACTTGTTAACCAATTACGTAACGATAATTTATTTTAATGATTATTAAACTCTCAGTGTGTCCAGGGTATTAGGCCCAGTTTTTCAATCTCCAGTTATTTCTTACCAAAAGTTTATTTCTATATAAATAAATGTTGTATAAATTGCATTAATGGACATAATTGGAGATTAAACACTAAATGAATTAATGGTACACAAAACTAGAGATGTAAATTTTATTTAAATTTTAATAAGTTATTTCGTTCTCTACTTTTGTATAAGTCGAATGTACCCTGCGCGTATTATAATAATTTATAGTAAATAGATACTGCTATTTTCACAATCTTGACGGATTTCAAACTTCATTAGTTACCATAATGTAGATCTATGTATATCAAAAATAACAACTAATCGAGTAAAATCTACAGTAAACGTTAGTTTTCCTACGAGCTATAAAAAGCTGCAAAATATTAAAAATATTATATTAAATAAACTATTTAAAATTTATTTTAAAAATAATTTTTTGAGAACAATGTGATATTTTAGAATGCATTTTGTAAATGCATTAATTAATTTCACAAGTTAATAAACATTTATTATTATATTTTGTAAATATAAAATTTTTTAAATTACTTAATTGACAAGAGAAGTTAAAATAATTTCATTATAACAGTAAGTTTAACCCTTAAACACCATCGTGCGGTCACCATGACCTCGTAGAATGTTAATTTTTGTGTTTGTTTTTCGCAAAATTAGGCATTCAGAGTTTTAGCACTTTTAAATTATTCACACTTAGCGATGCGGTCACGGTGACCGCATGACGGTGTTTAATGATTAAATGCAAACAGATAACAAATTTGTTATAAGCCACAATGATATTATTATATAGAATAATTCATTTTATTTATGAAATACGTCACGCCAATGAATGTGTGTGACCGAGTCGAGTTATTCTATGGGCCGTCGTCCTAGCGTACAGTTTTCCTTGCATATACGAGTTACCATCACTGCTTAGAATTGCAGAACCTGATCTGAGCATTGTTGTAAAATTGTCCAAATTGTAATTCGCAAATATTAAAAATGCTCGTTGATATTATAGTAAATTTTTAAAATTAAGAAGCTATAAGTAACCGTTATAAAATTCAATTAATTTATGAGCTTTCGACAGTTATTTGCTGCCTTTGTCGGATGTTTTATTTTAATTTTACAATTTTTACGAACCAAATACATATGATTTTTGGTTCTTCGCAGTTAATATTATCATTTGGGCAATACTTATAATTGAGATAGGAAAGATGAATTTTTTCTCACATTTGTTTTTTTTATTCCGAAACATTTCAGCCCGCGGGAGATTAAAATTAGAAGATGATCAAATTAATGACCACTCTAATACAGATATTATTGGGCTCTGCAAGTAGACTAGTGTATAATTCGTTACTAAGGATATTTGAGGACAATTATTATTATTATTTTAACTATAATTATTAAAATTAAATTAAAATTTTGAGATTAATAGGATTATCTGATGACATCAATAACTCATCGCTAAAATCTTATGAAAAAAATGCGTTTAATTGTTCAGTTAACCTGTTAAAATCTTTTAAAATTTTAATTAAATATTAATTTCACAGGTTACTAATATACAGCCATTGCCAAAGCATAAAAGAAGTCCACTATGTCTCTAGCGTATGAACTTAGAAAAGACAAGATAGTTTTCTATCATTTTCATCGTTTAACGTAAGAATGCAAAGATGTAAAATTTTGTATTGTCTAGCGACTAATTTTTTAAAATTTGACTTACGTAGTGTCTGTTCTAACCTCAAAATAATATATTATGTAAATAGCCAGTACAAAATAATAATGTAACTGGGAAAGATTTGATGTAAACAGAAAATGTTATAGTGGGGACAACAATTATGAAAAAGATATAAATTCGACTAGGTTTTCACATCTTTTAATTGATGTGAGAATTACTTATGATGAGACGACTTCTTTTGTGGCAAATAGTATTAATTTCATTATAATATGTTGAATAAAATTTTTACAAGGTTAGTAAAATTTGAACATTTTCCAGCTTACATTTTTAGTCTAAGACCTCGTTGTACAAAGTGGTGACTAAAAATGTAAGTTGGAAAATTTTCAAATTTCACTAAGCTTGAAAAAATTTAAAAAATTTTATTCAACACATAATTTCACAAGTTAATAAACTATTTACAATTTATAATATAATGTAGATAATAAAAATGAAAAGTATTGAGGGGAAACTGTACTGTATTGGAAAAATTACAAACGAGGCAAAAATATAAAATATCGACATTCTTGATTCATTATAAATTTTAATACTACATATGTAAGTATTTTTAATGGTTTCTATATTATGTGAATATTTGAGATAATACATACATATGTATATATATGGAGCTTAATCTGATCGCCAAGAAATTTTTTTTAATTAACGGATTAGGAAAATGCGTTTCGATCAAGTTAATCAAGTCAAGACTCTTGATGTGTGAGCTGCTGCTCCGTCCAGTTGAAACTAAGCCTCTTCAATTTTTTCTACTAATTCTGCCAAGAAAAGATGCGCTCACGAGTTGGTTTCCAGATCCTCCATTTTACTCTCACCTACAGCTCCAATATTGTCAGTAAAATTCAAAAGTTTTTAATCTTCCGGATCTTCTACTGCAACCGGCACAAGCTGTATTATTACGTAATTAAAAATTTTAGAAATGTTTTATCACGTGATATTCCAATAAAAACTATGTCTAAATTTAGTTCATAAAAATAGCATTTGACATAACCTTAGATCATAAAAGAATATATATAAAATAATATATATTACATATAATATATAAGATTTCTAACACATTGTAACCTATTTGTATGATTTTATGACGTCACAGCTTTCCATTATTATTCCTATTTAATTCATATTTTCATTTAAAACAATATGTGTATTTGGTTCACATTGAAATAGAAAGCTGTGACGTCTTAAGGCCATGTTTTTTGATTAATTAATTATGTAATAATGAGTTGCAAAAATTAAAAAAAAAAATATGTCAAATATCGGACCTCCTTGCCGCTGGTCGTCTTCCTTTCTTATTATACGAGCAAAGTATTTTCGGTTATAACACATAATATGTCGACTTATAGTTTAACGTGAGCTATGAACCGCAGAAGCGTAATAAAAGTTACTCGCAAATGGCACCTAAGGTAGATAAAAAAACGGTGATATGTCGTTGCCTTTCGACAATAATCAAAGTTATTACTTTACCTCGGATCAAATCTTGTACCTTGTCATCAACAACCAAACGCAATATTCACTAAATCAATGATGATACGAAAACATAATAGGTTTAAATAAAAAATTTAATGTTTTCTATTGGGGAATATCAAACACTTGAAGCACAAAATAAACAAAGAAAGTATGAAAGAAGTCTACCCAATGGTGCTTGGTATACCGTTCATCATCAATACTGATTATTTTTTATTTATATAAATACCCACCAGCTGATCAAGTAATGAATAAAATACTGACCATTTATTTAGTTGTCTCATGATTAATAATCATATAAAATTGTTAATTAGTTTTATAGATTTCACGCATTACTTTGTTATTTGTGGTTCAAATTATACATTACCTATGTAGGTAAATCCGATGCACTTCACAGTTATTGCTCTAAGCAGTATGAAACAAACAGAAGATACACTGCTTGAAGCAACTTATAAAAAAACTGAAATAAGAGTATTTTATAAATACAAAATTTGCGAGAAATTTGTAAACATACAAATTATTGTTAAATAAACTGCTTACCAGTTCTTTTAAATTTTTATTGATTTTCTTATTCCTCCAGTTCACCAATTCAAGAAATCATGGTATGAAAAAATTATTTCTATTTTGAAAAAGGTTTCTCTACTTTAAACACCGATTAATAGGTAATAGGTACCACTTCAAAGAAAAATCAAGTAAAAATTTGGCATCCTTTTTCCAATTACTGCAATCAAAGTAAAAGCTTGGAATCTTATCCTACATAAATTAAACTGTTCTTTAGGGTTGCACGAATGTCTAAATTAAAAGTTACGAAAAATCAGCTGTACATTATATAAAATCACTGAATTTTTCTGAAAATAATCTAGTAATCCGATTCTTAGAGCTATGGAGATTAGAAAAACAAAAGAGAAAAAAATTAAACAATCAGTTTGTGAGTTACAAAATGTCAAAAAGTCGCCCAGCAATTTTATCGTTATTTGAAGCTGGAAATCGTCAATGTGAAATAGTTCGAATGCTTAAAATTCCTCGACAAACCGTTTCCGACGCCATCAAACGATTCAAAAAACTTGGTAATATGGAAGACTGGCCCGGAAGAGAAAAAAATGTTCTGCCAACACTCGCCGGAATCGCAATATCATCAAACTTCGGATTCAAAGAATTCCGAGATTGTCGATGCGAAAAGTGGCTCGTGAAACCGGAATCACGCGAGAGTCGGCTCGACGAATAGCTAAAATAAACTTAAGAAGAAGCCTTATAAGGTCCGAAAAACCAAATGCTAACTGATGAAAACAAGCGAGTACGACTAAAACGATGTCGTGCACTTCTATATCGCACCGCTGCTCAAAATGGAAAATTTCTTTTTTACTAATGAAAAATTTTTACTATTGAACAATTTCAAATCGTCAAAATGATAGGTATTGGTCAGAAGAAACACCCGGACCTTCTGCCATCGATGTTCATCACCAATACCCCAAGTCTGTCATGGTTTGGGGCGTATTTGTGCTACCGGTAAAACACCTTTAGTTTTTGTGGAAGTAGGAGTAAAATTAACAAGGAAATCTACCACCGGGATATTTTAGAAGCTGTAGTTCTTCCGTGGACCCAACAGCATTTGGTGACCAACATTGAACCTTTCAACAAGATCTCTGCACCTGCCCACAAGGCGAAAACTACGCAAGACTAGGCTGAATCAATTTTCCTGATTTTATGCAGTTCCACTGAATGGCCTCCATACTCCAGATCTCAACCCAATGGATTACGCCATATGGTCAATTTTAGAGGCCAAAGCCTGTGCAAAACCCCACAAAAGTTTGGAATCACTAAACAATCTTTGCGTCAGGAATGGGACAAAATATACCTAGAAGAGGTACAAAAACAACCGAAAATTTAATTCGGGGTTTAAAGCTCTGTTTAAGTTTTTGCTTCTTGTCAGAAGCGTCGTGACCCAAATTAGCCGAAGCCAAGATGAATTTTCATGGGAGTACAATATATGGGTGGTTTCCGTTGCCTTCCCATGATCCACAGATTGATATTGGACCTTTGACTACAGCAGTGTATCCGACGCGACTAGATTCCAACCACGGTCTACCGCTTTGCAGTCGGCCGGTGTATGCTTTACGCTATACTGCTATACTAGCTATACTGCTGGTCTAATTGGAGATTATGGTCTGGGAAATAGATCCAAAGAGAACAAATACTAATTCATTTCTGAGGAAAAACAGTTCATCATTACCAACACCTTGTACAAATTACCCTTTCAAAGATTATGCACTTGAAAGCACCGAAAGACAAGGACATAAGTATTGTGCAGAATCATATAAACTACATCCTGATACCGAGACGTTGGCGTAACGCAGTTTCATCTGCAAAAGCATATCCAGGGGCAGATGTGCTTTCGGACCACAATGTGTTAGTAGCTTCTGTAACCATACGACTTGAAAAATACTTAACAGACCAAAAACATCAAAGATAGACATGAGAAAGTTCAAGGTTGAGGTTATTAAAAAGAAAATAAAAGACACAAGAATGAACAAATCATCGAAATACAGCTAATTGATGACGGTAATAAAAACACGGAAGTAACATGGAAGCAAATCAAAACCATATTAGTCACAACAGTAAACAACACTTAAAATCAAAGAAGGGTAAACATGAGAAGAAATGGATGACAAATGAGATCATGGAACTAATAGATAAAAGAAGACGACATAGAAACAGAAATACCCGCCAATATAACACAATAAACAAAACGATCAACCAAAAATTAAAAAGTAGCTGGCTAAGAAAACTGTGCTAGGAGATCGAAGTATTGGAAAGCAAAAACGACACCTTCAAGCTACATAAAAAAGTGAAAGAGCCAGCAGGCATGTGGAAACCTAGAAGTATGTGCATACTCACAAACAGGGAAGGAGAAATACTTGTGGACTATGACCAAAGGAAAGGAAAGAGAGATGGATACAATACATGAAAGAGTTACTTAGAGATAGCAGGAGAGGAGAAAGACCGATAATTGACGACGTAGAAAGGTTACCCATTACAAGAACTGGAGTAATGAATGCAGTGAGAAGACTGAAAGACAACAGGCCCAGATGAAGTACACGGGGAACTATTAAAACTACTAGAAGATCAGATCGACTTCCTAATAAGATTTTTTAATAGAATATACGACACGGGAGATATCTCTCAAGATTGACTACCTTCAATATTTGTACCAATATAGAAGAAACCTAATGCGAAGAGCGTAGAACCATTAGTTTTATAAGCCACATGCTCAAGATCTTTTCAAACGTGATACATGAGAGAATCTTCCGAAAAATCGAAGAACATCTAAGCAAGACTCAGTTTAGCTTCAGGAATGGAGTGGGTACGAGAGAAGCTGAGTTCTGTATGCAGGTAGGTATTGGTTTAGAGGGCAAGAGATGTCGACTGTGACGTTTACGCTTACTTTATTGATTTTGAGAAGGCTTTTGATATAGTTCAGCGCGACCACCCAATTGAGTGCCTGAACAAAAAATCATAAATGAAAATGGCAAACGCATTATTGTTAATATATACTGGAGACAGACGAGAAATGTTCGCGTGGAAGATGATATTTCGGAGGTTTTTCGAGTTCAGAGGGAGTCTGACAGGGCTGTGTACTGTCACCTATGCTCTTCAACATATATGCAGAATATAGTATTTTCAGAGAAGCACTAGAAGAGACCGGAGAGGCATAATAATAAATGGTAAAATAACCAACAACTTAAGATATGCAGATGACACAATCCATCTGTTAAACAGCCCCCAGGGACTACAGAGCCAGAATAAAAGCAACTAGTGAGAAATACAGTATGCGGCTAAACATAAAAAAGACAAAGATCATGACAATCAGCAGGACGTCGAATCTTGATGCACAATGCTATGCGTATAAAAAATCATTGCAGAATGTTACATCTTTTACATACCTAGGCTGCTTGCTTAACCCAAATTAGGATTATGCCCAAGAGATTAGGATCAGAATAGAGAGAGCAAGAGGCACATTTATAAAGATGAAGAAGATACTTAGCATTTGAGTTCTAGTGCTGCAGGCGTATGCTCCAAATATCATGGACATATAGGGTTACCAACGATACTGTACTGCAACGTATGAATAAAAGCAAGGAAATATTAAAAACAGTAAGAGAAAACTACAATACTTTGATCATGAGATGAGAAATGATAAGTACCGCATACTCCAACTGATTTTGCAAGGAAAGTTTGAAGGCTGAGAAGAATTTCTTGGCTAAGAAACTTAAGACAATGACCGGAATGAGATCTTCTGCGTTGTTTAGAGCAACGGCTGACAAAGGGAAATGGGCTATGGTGATCGCCAATGTCTACAGTGACTGATAAGAACAGCAGAGAATAGAGAAGAAGTTTCCATAATTATTGCTAACCTCCTTTGATGATAAGGCACTGAAAGAAAAAGAATAGATTAAATATATTTATATTAGCAAAATTTTACAGCTATTAGGGACGTGTTTCGCATGAGATCTCTATCTTACCATAAGTCCTCTTCCGATTTCCTCTTTTCGATTGCTTCCCGAACATCTTCATCAAATCTTCCTAGAGGGTGACTTCGTTTCCTTCTTTCCAGAGGCGTCCAGGTCCATACTTTTGAAGCCAACTATAGGGTAATATTCGTCGCATAAATGTTCATACCATATTAACTGCTCTTTTCCCATTTCTTCCAAGATTGTCTTCTACTTCAATAATTTTCTAATTTCCTCATTTCGCACATGTTGCAGTCTACTATCCATTTCCGTCGCTAGTCTATTTTTTTTGTTGCATTTAACCTTTGGGTGACATGCTTTGCTTGGGTGATTCTGTTTGCTATTTCCTTTTGACAATTCCTTCCTTTCTATGAAATAAAAGCGCCTTTTACCATAACACCAAAGGTTCAAATTATAATTAACCGCTTATGTAATTTTTTTGACACTGTCCGTTATCAGTGCCTACCACTAAAAGCCCACAGCAACAGCAGCGCAGTTTTGCAAACCTTTGGCCGCGATCGCTATCTTTAATGTAACGGCAATTCGATGCACCGTGCTCCTATTGATAAGGACTTTTTGATAAGCAGGTACTCACAATTTCCAGCTCTATTGATGGTGAAAGTTCCTCATTAGTTGGAATTAACATGTTTAAAATTTTACTTTACTTCCTGTACTATTATTAAAATAGCAATTAATTTAATTTAAAAAAACAATTTAATTGTAAATAATTACAATTTATTTAATTACATAAGCAAGTAACAAACAAGGTACGATTTTTGAAAGTTAAAAACAGGTAATTTCTTTATAACATCACAACACAAATAATCATTTACAATTTATAAATTTAAAGTTATATTCCACTTCCATAAGTTTCATTCCAAACAACATAGTGCTCCAAATCTTTAGGCGATACACTTGATCTTACTCGGGTAAAAGCTTTAACAAAATCATCCATTGTAACTGGACGAACCTAAAGAAAAATATTGAATTAATAATGAAATTTAACAAAATTTAAAAAATTACTTCTCCAGGTTGTATACATTGTATCATACTCAAATCAATACAACGAATTGGACCTAAAGATGCTTCAGAACATAAATTTTTCATGTCTGCACCCGAATATCCATCAGATAACAATGAAATTTCTTTAATATTTTCTTCAATTAAATTATGACGTTCTGGCTCCATTAGTCTCGTGACTAATTCTACTCGTGCCTAAACATTAATTCATATAATATATCACGCAAACTAAAAAACAAAACTTTACCTCATACTCAGGAAGAGGAATATATAAACGTTTAACAAAACGTCTTCTCGCTGCTTCATCTAACTCTTGAGGTCTATTTGTAGCACCAATTACTAAAATTCGTTCTTCACTATCAGTAGTTGCACCATCCAATTGTACAAGAAATTCGGTTTTTATACGTCTGGAACTTTCATGTTCTGTATCACTTCGTTGTGATAATAAAGAATCAATTTCGTCAATAAAAATTACCTATTGAAAATATATAATTTAAAAACATTTTTCTTAAAATCAGAATATAAGCAGTTTAAGAAACTAAACAGAAATTAAACCTAACCTACCTACCAGCGGATATCCCCTTATTACTGTATTAATTACGTAATCAAACTAAAAAGTTTAAATAAAACACTTTATTATATCGCAATATATATTAGTATATCAAATTGAAATTTATTTTAGAATATGCGGTAAATTATAATAAACTAAATTAAGAAATTATAAATAATTAAGATTACAACTTTCTCAATATATAAATAATTTATTATTTATGAACCGGTTTCGACTTTAGTCATCATCAGTATATTCACTAAAAAAATCAAGTAACTCAATTTCCTAAATTTTACAACAGGAACAGAAAACTGCACTCACGGAAAACTAAAACAATGCATAGGTTTATTTTTGGTTAAAAATAAAAAAGAAATGTTGTTCCTTTGACTACTACCCAAAAATAAATCTATGCATTTTTTTAGTTTTCAGGAAATGCAGTTTTTTGTTCCTGGTGTAAAATTTAGACAAATGGAGTTACGTGATTTTCTTAGGAAGGCGACGATTTCGTGTTTTAATCATATATAATGCCATCATCAGAAGAACGCTCATCGGCATTATGTGTGTTTGAACAAGTTAAACTAACTACGGAACGTTTTTGTACTAGTTGTTGTAAATTGGCGGAATGTATGGTAGAAAATCAAGCATATCTTTTTTCTTTACATTTGTGACTGGTCTTCGTGATGGATAGAGTGGGTCTTGTTGAATATTGTATAAGTGGGTCTGTCGTCCTTGTTTTTTTTTACTTAAATCTACTGTATAAAAAGGTGTGTCGAGATTCAGTGTTTCCTTAAATTGAAACTGTAAGGGATGCTTCCTTTCAAACCTCAGCCATCTAATATTTAGCCAACTAAAGTCATAATCGCAAGTTGTTTTTTTTCTGTTTGTAATAGAATTTTGTAAGGCCGTAGTACTGCAAAGTACTGTAGTACTGTAAAGTCGGTCTTTTTTATTTCGGTACCAACAAAATAAGGTATTTTGCGTTTGGCTGTTTTTATAGTATCGACCCATTGGTCTGGGCTATAAATTTGTCCATGGCGGTGACTAACGCTCTCTATTATTCCAAATTCACCATCATTGGAAAGATAGGAATGTCCTGATACCAAGAACTTGTGGTCTATGGTGTCAATAGTAGTGTCAGGATCTTGTACAAGCTTCAAAAGGAAAAGTTGATGTTTCGGTTTTGTCCAGTACAAGAATCGGAATACATAATGACATGGTTTTGTAATGCCGCATGAGTTTTAAAGTGCTTAACAAGACATGTTGCAACGTCTTGAGAATATTCTTTTCCACTGTTACGCAATAACTTCCTTTTATTAACTGCCCAATTTTCTTTGTTGAGTGACCTTTTTCTAGATCTAGATGGTCCAAGTTCAGGTTGAAAATTTGGTTGGAGATTATCTTCATTAACATTTTCATCGTTGCCTCTATCTATATCTGAAACAAGTGCAGAACACAAAAATTTAGGTCATGCAATTAGGTTTGTGTAAAACCTCAAAATAAAATCTAAAACGAGAAAAAAGAAACTGAAAATGTCAACAATATTTTCGGGTTAGAAAAACAATAAATTTATATAAACTTACCAGATTCAGTACAACTTTCTTCAGAGTAGGGCTGATATTCAGACTCAGAATCACTAAACTCTTCTATATCCATCAAAATAAACTATTGAAACACTTATTCTAGATATTTTCTTATAAATTTTATCATACAACGTAACATGTGAAACATTAATTTGTCACAATAAAAGTGAATCAACTCCGAACTTACTTCATTATTAAAGTAACTTGAGACTTACTTCACTTTTATAATGAATATTTAGTAATTTCAGTACCCTGGAAAAACAATTAACGTCATCTATGGGATTATAGTGCATTTATGGAGTTGCTTCATTTTTATAATGAAAGATATGACTAAATGTAATTCTATTAAGCAATAAAATGAAAAATTTTAAAAATAAAGTTACACCACTTTTACAATGAGCGACAGATGTATTGACAAAAGTATCATCTTAATTATTTATAAAATTAGCCTAAATGGGTATTACAATAATGATAAATTAAGAAATTCTTTAGTGGTTATAGAATTATTAAGTTGCTTAATTTTTTTTGTACAGTCAAACCTGTTTTTAGGTGGTATCTTTTTAAGTGGTTTTTATATGAGGAATTGTTTTTGAGCGATTTTTTTTTGGTGAGATATATCATAAAATTCCATCAAATGCATAGTGTAAATAAAAAACTAAACATTTTTTTGTAAGGATTCTTTTTATACGGTTCCTATCCCCCGCACAAAAACAGGTTTCAGTATTTAAGTTTAATATTTTCCTGTGGTGTTTTTCTGCGCTATTTTTTGAGTTTCCAAACTACTGATTTTTTTTTAATGTACTAATTTGAACATCTGTTAATAACTTTGAACAAAGCATAAATGTTTAGAGGCACTATATAAAACGAATTATCAAATCTTGCATGAAATGATTTCCAAGCATTTATCATTTTGCAGATAAAATGTACTGGTTATGCTCACGCCCGGACTGGCAATAACTTAGTTACCAGGCAACTTCTTTGAGCGGCCTAAGTCTTCAAGACGTTTTTTATAACAAAATACAAAATAAAAAAACATTATGAAGAAAAAGAATTCACCTAGATCTAATATTTTACATTTTATGAGGCTCTAAAGTGAAGTTTTTTAAATCCATTCTAACAAGACTTTGCAGCAACTTTTGAGTCACTTTGCGACGTTTACGCCCGTCTCAGTCGCATTTTTCCAACTCCAGGCGTTTCAAACTTGTATCAGTCACTATCATCGTGTAATTGGCGCTTAAGCCTTAATTTTTTGCTTTAAGTAAGGTATCTATAAAAATATAACTATTCTCGGAACCAAATAAATTGAACCCTGCGTCACTAATTTCTGATAAAGAAACGACATCCTGAATATACTTTAAGCCATCATTTAGCTTTGTTTAAAAAAGTACAAAAATATTTGTATGTCTCGCTGTCAAAGTTTAATAAAAGTCGTACGTTACTAATATTGTACATTAGAGTACAACATACATTGAAAAAATAGTATTTTGTTACTTGTACTACATTATAAACCAACAAAATTTTTTAGTCATGTGACTAGCAATTCTAATTTTAACTCATACCATGTTAAACTATGACGCAGGCTCAATTAATTTGCGCCTGAGTATACAAATATTTTTTTTCCAGTTTTAAGCTTTTCAATAAAGTAATAATTTGGTATTTATACCATTATAATATATGACGTCACCTTGTCAAATATGCACCAACAACATCACCTTGTGTATCCAGAGTTAAAATTACAGTTTTTAATGCCTAATTTCTTCACTCATAGTTATCTTGAAGTTAGCAAACCTCAGGTTAAATTGACGAAAAACCAACAAGATGATTGATTTATTTGTTTTGTTGTCGTCTGATTGGCTATTTTGTCAATTTAACCTGAAGTTCCCTAACTTGAAGATAACTATGAGTGAAGAAATAGGGCATACGGTTTATTTTTCTATGTTACTGTAAATAATTTTAATTTTTTTCCGAATTTGTAAAGCTGTTTTAGAAGCTACTAAAATATTTTGTTATAAATATTTGCTTTACAAGCAATATAAATAACCCGGTCAAGTTAACCCTGGCAAGGATATACTTGATTAAATAACAACGTTGCTAACCTCCAAAAATACAGCAATTGAAGGCATCATACCAATGCCCTAGTAAGAAAAAACTAAAACAATTATTAATATGTATTCACAAAAATATAGTAAATTGAACCGAAATAAAAAATGATCTAGTTTATCCAGTTTTATGCTAGTCATATACTGTGGTGCAAATGGGCATAAGTCAAGTTACATATTCCATACTATTTTACTTAAAATCACGAGTAGCAAATCTTAAATAGTCAAACGTGTTTTAATTTGTAGCTCATGGATTATTGAAAATTTGAAATAGTGAAGTTTTAATAAGAGCATTTCAAATTCAAGGGACTAGAAAAAATTCCAATTAACAATAAATTCTAAATAAAACGTTCGAATTAATTAAGTTTGACTGGCTTTCGAACTGTGTACATTGACTTAAAATATTAAATATTAAAATTTTATCATACCGAAGGTTGATGACAACGAGCCACACAAAATAATGCCCTAACCATTTTTTCACCATCTCCAATCCATTTTGAAGTTAACGATGAAGCACTAATACTAAAGAATGTTGACTTGCTTTGAGATGCAACACATTTACCTACACATAAAAAATTTAATCAAACTTAGTATTACAAAAGAAAACATAAAAATTAATGTTAATACCAATTAAAGTTTTGCCTGTTCCCGGTGGACCAAATAAGAGAATTCCTTTGGGCGGTCTTCTCAGACCAGTAAAAATATCTGGTCTTAAAAGAGGCCACACTACAGCCTCTTGAATGGCATTTTGCAAATTCCAAACCAGCTATATCATCCCAATGAGTTGGTGCTCCAATCCATTATTTCAGAACGTATAAGTTCTACCATACGTGGTTCAATATTTTTTAATCGTTCATCAACCCCTTCATCTAAGGGCCATTCGCCATTTACATCTTTTGGTGAAAGATCTTCACTATTGAAATATATTAATAATTTATTTACTTACGTATTGATATAGATAAATAATTAATATTACCTCCCATTGTTTGACAGCATTGGCGAAACAAATTTATTCTGAACATTTCGTCTTGTACTACCTAATTTTCTTTTTTGTCCGCCACTACCTAAAGAATTATTATTCTGAGGTGTAGAATGAGATCCATATTTTTTCAAATTTTGTTCTTTTAATTCGTCAAATGCTGTTTTAAACATAGAAGCAGAGTGCGTTCTTTTAAGACTATTACATTGCTCCGATGTTTCAATTTGAGCACTTTTATCCATCATTACCTTCGTATTTCTTTTATCCTTCATGTTACAACTTTGAGGAGCAAAACTTTTAGCAATTTTTCTAACTTTAGTGTCTTCTTTAATTATAACATTTTGATCAAAGCACGAAGAAAAGTCTTTAAGACGTTCATAATTTTTCAAAAAATTAGTATTTGGACACCGCACAGTAGTTTGCGAACATTGCAGACGTTCCAGAACCGAGATCATATTTATTTGATGCAAATTACTATGCCACTCCGTCTCTTTGCCTTTATTCAATATAGCCAAGTCTGATAGCACATTTTCATGTGCAGTATTCAATTCGGCAAATGTTGCAGCTTGATTCAAATTAGTTGCTAACAACTTCAGAGAATTTTCGTTTGTAAGCCTAAAAGAAATTTATAAATAAATGGTAGATATTTATTATTATAGATAAAGAAAATAATATTATATTTACAGTTGTGTGGATGCTGAATATGTTTGTACCAAACAATTTCGTTGACAATCATCACTATCACGTATATTATTACTTTTTTCAAATAATAGTTGTTGATAATGAGACAAATAATTTGATTCTTCCACAGAATTCATATTAAGCAATGGATATTTATAATAATAAACAACTAAATCAAATACAAATTTTTCTAAGGTTAATGTAATATTCAATCATTTGAAACTGCTATTATTAGTTGCGTTCATGAGTTCAATGTGGTAGCGATAATAAACGCTTGGTATCAGCTACTCACACACAAGCAAGTGTGAGGAGTATTATACCACCATCTTTCATAGAACATAAAATGAGTCAATTATCGATCAATTGTTAAGATAAATCACAGAAAAAACCAACTATCTTGTATATATTAATTCTTATATTCTGTGATATTAATATACAGGGTGTCCCCGTGACCGTGGAGAATCTTTGAGGTGGTCATAAAGGATACTTTTCTAAGACAAATTTTTAAATAAAATTTTTGTCCAAGTCCAAACCCTTGGGTGACACCCCTCTTTAAAGAAATTTTTTAAATTTCTGCCTTTAAACGGCCATAGCACCGTAACCATTGATTTTATGGTATTAATGGATTAGTAATTTTTGAAAGATCATTTATTTATCTACAAACTGGTTTATAATTCTTATCCTCTAGAATTAACTAATTTCGAGTTATGAATTAAATTAGGAGATAAAATGATAAACAATTGTAAGTTTTATTTTTGAGTTTTTCTTGCGAATCCTGTATCTTTTAAACAAAACTATTTACAGAAACTAATTCCTCAATTTCGATAGCAAATTTAACGAGCTATAATTTTAGTTTAGTAACATTTTTAAGAAAATCAACCCATTTTACAAAAAATATCAAAATAATGAACAAGGTCAATAATTGCTTTAAAGAGGGGTACCTTCCAAGGGTCTAAACTAGGACAAAAATTTTATTTAAAAATATATCTTAGAAATGTGTCTTCTATCACAATTCTATCACAAATGGATCGGTTTTCCAAAAAATTTTATCAAACTAAAGTTATAGCCCGTTAAATTTGCTACCAGAATTGGGCCGTTAGTTTTTTGTACGTAGTTTAGTTTAAAAGATACAGGGTATGCAACAAAAATGAAAAAATAAAACTTGGAATTTTTTTGACATTTCTTCTCTTAATTTAATTCATAACTCGAAGTTCGTTCATCCTAGACAATAGAAGGTTATAAACTAATTTGTAGATAAGTAATTTATCTTTAAAAAATCTATTAATACTATAAAATCAATAGTTACAGTGATACGGCTGTTTGAAGACAGAAATTTAAAAAAATTGCTTTAAAGAGGGGTTTGAACTTGGACAACAATTTTATTTGAACATTTATCTTAAAAAAGTGTCCTTTATCACCACCTCAAAGGTTCTCCACGGTCATGGGGACACCCTGTATGTTATATAACCTCGACGGAATAGATATGGAAATAAGTGTACCTACTAATGATAAGATAAACTACGTGCTACTTCCGCTGCATAGATAAGAAAGAGTAATGAGCTCTATCCGAGTGACCCGAGCTCTACATTAGGTAATACCTATTTAAAATTTTTACTAAAAATATTAATTAATAATTATATTGTATATATATTGTATTATTATTATACAGTCAATTTTGGTAATTGGCATATCAGTTAATCTTAAAAAATAGAACTAGAACAACAGAAACTGGCGAGAGTCCATCAACCCTGATTTCGATTTTTACCATTCTTTTTGTAAATTATAAAAGATAACAATGCCAGATACACATAAAAAAAATAAAATTTGTGGACCGTCCACAAATTTGGTTAAAAAACGGCTTTAAAAATTAATTTGGAATGCAATTTTATCATTGGCTCTTGTGAATTGTAACCCCGCCCATCGTAATTAAAATGGGTTGTGGCAACATTTAAAATATCAGAATCTCGTTTTTTACAACAAATTATGAAAGATAATGGTGTAATTAGCTAATAACAAAATTAAATTTGTGATCGGATAACAAATTTCGGAAAAAAATCACTTTTTGTATGAATTCGACTCTTGATGTGGTTGCGCTGTCAAAACCTACTCTCCGCACTCTGCGCGACCCTTCGGGTCGCTTCTGGAGCTCCGAGCGGTTTTGACCTGCGCTTTACTTCCTAAGAACACCCCCCTAGTAGCTCCAACTCGAAAAGTTTGGAAGTTGACGCGACGGATCTCAGAGAGCGACTGGTATCTCTCTACCCCACTGTCAACCCAGGCACAGCACACGTACCGTCTACGGAATGTTTACCACGTTTGGCATTTTATAACATAAAAATACACTTAAATGTATTTCTTATAGGAAAATTGCAATTTTCAAAATAAAATTGTGATTTTATTACAAGTCCGACAAAGTTTTTCCTACCTTTAAAAAGCTTGTATTTTTCTGTTCTTTCGTTTGGTATAGCCATTTCTATAGGGAAAAGTGTACTTTCGAGTCAGGGTTAACGGACTCTCGGCCAGAAACTAAGCAGGGTATATACGCACTATGCGGCTAGCCGTCCGCTTAACCGCAACCGTATACATAAAAATTTGTAAACGCACTAAATTGGGGTTGCCCACAAACCGTTCCGGCTGCTTGGAGCGCTGTTAATATACACACTATGCGTAGCCAGACGGCTAGCCGCATAGTGCGTATGTACCCTAAGAAATAATATCGAATTACTTCGCTTATCTGAGACATGATTCCGTTTAATTGGGACAGTAATTTAAGGCTTAAATTTAAAGTATATAAGAAAATTGCTAAATGTTATAATCACAAAAAATTTATTAGAAGTTTAACGATTCTGTACCATGTAGGTACATATACATATTGTGTAGTAGCAAAGAGTATAATTATACTCTATGTACATATATAATACTCTTTGGTAGTCGGTACTTTACAAAATGCATAGATAACAGATGAAATAAAAATTTATAATCAATTGAACATTTCTGTTTATAAAATGCAAGATAAATCTGGTAATATGATTTTTTAAATCTCGCTTGTCGTTATCAGACATAAACGAATATGACGTTTTACCTTTGCCAGTGACAAACCGGAAAACAAACAAATTAACAATTTTAATTAGAGCAATTTTGTGCAATTAAAAACATTGCATTTTTGCAAAATTAAATTTAGTTTATTTTCGTCCATTCATTACGTGAGATGTATTATTTTTAACTTGAACCCCCCTTGCTCTTGGTAAGATTTGCTTTGCTAAAGATGTAGTAGTATCCCCTACCTCACGTAAAATTTTTTATAAAAAAAATATTTTTACCATTTTTATTTATTGATATATATTTCCGATCTTAGAGGCCAATTTCTTTGTTTCGTTACTCGCCACATTTTATTAAAATGTTATTAAAATGTTTATTAAAATGTGGGAATTAAAATTTTTTTTATAAAATTAACTTATTACTTACTTATTTTTAATTTATTCGCGTGCTACTTTACTTTACAATTTATGCTTTGTTCTAACAGCTATTATGCTTACCGTTACATATTTTTTTGTTATCAATTCCATGATTTTCAGGTAAAAGGGGATAAGCAGGGTAATAATAATAAATTACGACAGTTAAAACAAAAATGTTAAAATAATTTTGGAAATTTTTAGAAATGCAAAAAAAAACAAACGGAGTCGACCTGAAGTATAAATTGAAAAGAAAATATAGTTGAGGTGATAGGCTAATAAAAATCTAACAAGTAGATACCTCTTTCACAACACATTACGAACGCAAACATTCAAAAAACCTAGGTCATCCAGTGAGTTGTAGAAATTATCATTTTTGTTTGCTATTTTTTTCATTCGACGATGTTGCTGAATACAACTCTGCTTTTTTGAACGGTAATGTGTTGAGAAAAAGGTATCTACTTGTTAAATTTTCATTGGCCTAGTACCTCAACTATACTTATTTTATTTTCAAAACCTAAATTTTTTACTTTCAAATTTTTTTTTCCATTTTAACACTTCGCGAGAAGGGGGTACGTCACTCAGGTGCCCCTCCCCTTAGCTACCGGCCTGATAAATAGTGATAACTAATACGAACTGCAGAGGCATTTCTTGTATTTTAGTGCACAATAGTAGACAATGAAAACCAGCAGTGTAGCGTAAAGCATACACCGGCCGACTTTAAAGCGTTCGACCTTGGTTCGATTCCTAGTCGAGTCGGATACACTGCTGTGATCAAAGGTCCAATATCAATCTGTGGACCATGGGGAAGGCAACGGGAAACCACCCCATTAATTATATTCCCTAGTAAAGTCAGCTTGGCTTCAGCTAAATTGACTCCAACATCCGGATACGGATAGGCACCGAAACAAGAAGAAGTAGACAATGGCGGCATTGTCCGGGCAATGTTGTAAACCCAATTTGCAAAGGCACTAACGATATTGGCCGGGCATTAACGTTAATGTCCAATGATCTATGATAATAATGATCTTAAGGTGACAAGGCTGTTATGATACGCCACTGGCAGTCACTACGTGCGATGGTGGCAGAACTGAATTTTCGTAAATTTAACTAATGGACAGAAAGTTGATTTTGTAATGCAAGAGTTTGTTGGTTAGAAAATTTTAGTACATATATTCCTAGGTTAGCATAAATTCAGAATAAAGTAATATTGGTAATTATATGAAAGTAAGCTATTAATAAAAATCGTTTCAATTTAAATTTTTAGAATAAAAATTAATGGCGATAAAAATGTCATGTAACCTACATATATATTATTACAGTATTACATACTATTAAAATTTGGCAAGAGAAGAACGTTAAATTAAAATAACCGTTTTGATTAATTAGTTAGCTTATTGGTCAAAGGAATGGGCTAAGTAATAATAATTGTTACCATGCAGCTATTAGACTAATTATAATTTTTTTTACACTAATGAACTAAATAGAAACACTTTCACTTATAGGTACTAGACAAATAATTAAAAAAATCTAAATGTTTTAATTAATTATTCTAATCAGTGATGGCAAATAATGATAAATTTTGTTCATAATTGAGTAACTTAATTAGTTAACTCAAGCTGACTAAAAGTTTCAATGTCAATAAGTTATGGGTATATGTTGGTGCAAAGGGAAACATGACGAGAATGATTCCTACGTCTCACAATCAACTAACGAGAATACAGATCGTACTGTACAATCAATGGCTCCTGCAATTTCAAACAACTGTTACATGGAAGGTTCGGAAAAAGAATATTCAGATTCTCTTACTGTAGATAATTTAGTTTTGGAAACTTTAGGAATTATTGGAACATTAGTGGATAAGTATGTTACAATATTACAATTACATAGTGCTGTATTTAATAATTATGATTTCATATTAGTGAACAAGAACCTCCTCCGTCTATGTTACGCTTACATAATATAGCAGATAATGAAGAAGGATGGATTCAAGTTGTTAAGTCAATGATAAATGTGATACCAATGATTGATCCTTTAGGCCCTTCAGTAATTACGCTTCTACTTGATGATTGTCCGTTACCGTCCAGAGAATCGGTATTGAAAGTTGTTCGATTATTCAGTTTATCGGCTCAAAGTGCAATATTGGGTAAAGAAAATTCTGCTAAAGAACGTAATATCTGTGTTGTTCTTGGATGTATAGCAGAAAAATTAGCTGGTCCCAGCAGTTTGGGAATTTTAAGTTCCTCTACTTTGGATTACTTAATTGCAAATTTGGTAATTATAAATGTAAAATGTTTGAAATTATTTTTAATAATGAATTTAATGATAATTAAGTTAAGTAATTTTAATTGAATTTATTATAAAGTAACAAATTTTTTTTCCACTTCTTTTTTCAATAAAATGCTCTTTGACTAGGTTAAGTTAATGGGCATTATTCTTTGTCATTATATTCATTCTTAAAACATGTTTTACAAGTTAATATATTCAATTCTCTATTATGAAAATAATGTTATTGTTCTAAAAGATTATAATTGCATATAGAAGGCTGTCTTATCGTTAACATTCTGATTTCTGATCAAACAAATTTGTTTAAAATAAAATATTAAAATTCTTTAAAAAAAAAACAACTGAATTCTATTTCTAAATAAGGATTATTAATAATTGGAAACTTGAACTGTACACAGTCGAAATGACACAAAATACAATACTAATGTTCGTGTCTATAGTCGATGCTTTAAGCATAAGAACGCATGGTTGAGAATGCAATCTCCAATCAAAATATTTGATTTTGTCTTCCGACGTGCTCAAGCGGAGCATCGACTATAGGTACAGGCTAAAATACAAGGATAACTACAAATATTAGACTAGATGTATCTGAATTACTTATGCAAAATGAAATACATGCTAGTTAGTAAGTGTAAAAACACAACTAAAAATACAGAGTGAAATAAAACGGGTTGATACTTTAATAATTAGCATATTTTAACAAAACGATGGCATTTTGTGCTTACTAAACTCAAAACACTTTTGCAGAGGAAATCCCTTTACCAAGTTATAACTCATATATGTCAACGAAAATATCGACACCCCCAACAAAGAAGGTCATAACTCCAAAGTTACATCCAATTTTAGTTATGAGCATTTCTGTGTTAGGAGAAAAATAAATGAGTAAAAATAGAAAAAATAAAGCTAACAACAATTTAAAAGATGCTCCCACCCATTTATAATATTTTTTTCTCGCTTAAAATAATATTTCTAGAATTTTTCAAATCGTTCTCCTAAAAATTTGTAAAAGTGAGTTACATTCTTCTTTGTTGGGGGTGTCGATATAATTAAACAAAAAACTTAAATCAAAATCAAAGAATTTCTTTTTTTTTAGAAGCCTTTTTTAAGAAATTATCTTATCAAAACAGTGACTTTCAAGAGAACCTACCAATGTGTTCCAAGAAAAATCTTGGACCATCTTTAGCTATTATAACTACCAGAGTATAAACGTTCTCACTCAGATGGTCATGCCTGTCATGTCATATCTATTAAATAACAATTTCAATAATTATTTGGTAGTTGATAAAATTCTTATTTCCTAAAATAAAAAAACCATAATTAAACATTGAGATATTCTCATGGGGGTCCAATAGCTTTCAAAATACGATAATTGCAAAAATGCTGTTTCAAAATAAACAGGTTTTAAGTACAGTTTACAAACATATAAAATTCTTGTATTTTTTTTATAATTGTACCGATTATAAACATTACAAGAGATCCATGTTAGGACCATATGTATTCAAAATAGTTAATGTAATCCATATTTTGTTTGTTTTTTCTTATTTATTTTTATTGAAGTTTTGTAAGCAAAGCTGTATTAACGAATTCGTTATGACAACAAAACATTTACAGAATAGGGCTGTACATTTCAGATATCATTATTTAACAATGAGTTTTCAAATTTTTTAAGCTCAGAGCATAGATAACATGTAAAGGATAATTTAACACATGACTAGAAAGTTAACACGCAGATGTGTAATGTAATAAGTTAACACGTTTGCTACCATATGTATCACCGGTGCTCCATTAAATTTGATTAATTATGTACCACACAGTTGTACATACAGAATTAAAGTGTTCTGTATTGTACCAAAATTTTAATTTACACTTGCAAGAAATCACGGTGATACATAATGTTCATAATAAGTATTATCACCGGTGATACATATGGTACCTCATTGCAGATTTTCAAAACCACCCTTGGTAGCCAACGTGTTAATGCTTATATAGCTTCGACACATTACAAGTTTTAATGGCCATTATATTTTTTAATGTATATTTAAATTATAAGTTTTAATGGTTATTAATAATGGATTAAAAATAATGTATACTGTATATATTTACAGTTTTACTGTATATATTTTATAGATTAACAAAACAAATTATGCAGGTATATATTTTATCAATTTTCTTTTTCAGAAAATCGATACAGATTCACATGTGACATTATTCTCCCTTATTGCATTGGAAAAGTTTGCACAAACTAGTGAAAATAAAGCTACTATTATCAAGAGATTAAAAAGTGAAGCAACTTGTCCTGTTAGTAAATTAGAGGAGTGGCTTAATAGTGCTCATTTTGTTAAACGCCAAGTTGGATTCTGTGCTCAGTGGGCGTTGGATAATTTGTGTAAGTTTCAATTTTTTTTATAACCAGCCAGTAAAAGACAGACAGGCGGAATCAAGCTTAATCAATGTGCACAGGGTGGTCTTGGGCCCCTATATTTAGTTTGGCTTGCGGTCTCATACTTAAGCCTGCAACACTTTTAGTGTAAAAAGATGTTTCCCCACGTTGGACCCTAAAACCAGATTCTGTGTATACACGAGTGCAACCGCAATTTGTATGCCCATCTGTGGTAAAGCTAGCTCTGCTATATTAAAAAAAGTCTCAACTTCGGCTTTCGCCGATTTTCAACACAACATTCAACTTTTCATATATTTTTTTGTAGTCAATTTATAAAATAATCTTATTAAATCTGTGGCTTGCAAGTAAAAGGGGATAAGTCTGCTTATTTCAAAATTGATTTTTATAAATTTTAATTCAGAACATACATACTAATACATATAACGGTGAAACAAATTTTTCTAAAAACGGTGAAACTATTTAACTCCCTGCTTTACTAACTACAAAATTTAATTTTAAGATTACAGCAATAATAATAATATGTTGGTTTAATTTCAATTGAAATTTTTCTCAAGTTAAACTAAGTTTTGTCCAAAATATTGATGTTAGTTTTAAAATTCTGAAATTAAACTTGATATTGAGTAAAGCAGGAATAGTTTTGTTAAATTATTATTTGTTATAAATAATGCTTATTTACATTGCGATTAATTCAAGTCCGTTTTTTTTCACCTCGAGTTATCTATTAGATAAATTAACAAAGCAACCAATCATATTTCTGATTTGTTTGTTTTGTTGCTGCCTGATTGGTTATTTCGTTAAGAAGGCGAAGAAACCTACCTTTGTTTTGTTTGTCGCGCCATCTTTTGACTAAATTTCTCCTTCTTGAAAAAGGTTCCCCTCTTAAATTAGATGGTTGATAGAATAATTACTTTTTTAATAATTATCAAGAACAAGGGTGATTTTATAGTTATAAGAGTTGAGGAGGTAAAATTTTAAAATTATTTATTATTTTTGTCTTTTGGTAAATTAATTTTTTATGTTATTTATTTAAGAAATACTTCAAGTAGAAACAACTTTTTGAAATAAACATACGAATATGATTATATGTTATTGAAATTGCTAATAAATCAATGATTTGTTTTAGTTGTAATGGATGATCGTAAATTTTCTTATTTGATTACTAACAATGCACATATCAATGCAATGTTAAATATAAGTGATGTCAGTGAATATTTAAAAATATCTCCAGATGGACTAGAAGCAAGATGTGATGCATATTCATTTGAAAGTGTTCGTTGTACCGCTCAAGCAGATTATGGAGTCTGGTATTATGAAGTGATGATTATTACACCAGGCGTTATGCAAATTGGTTGGGCAACTAAGAACAGCAATTTCTTAAATCATGTATGCATTAAAATATTTAGTTAGTACTTTTATTAAATTTCAATGTTGTTAAAAAATTTATTTTAGGAAGGTTATGGAATTGGTGATGATATATATTCAGTGGCTTATGATGGTTGCAGAAAATTAATTTGGTATAATGCAAAATCTGAACCTCAAAACTTACCTAGATGGCAACCAGGTGATATTCTAGGCTGTCTTTTAAATCTTAATTCTCTACAAATAATATTTTCATTGAATGGTTCTACTATATCTCGGTGTACACAAATATTTTCCAGGGCTAGGTAAATATACAAATTTTTCAGTAATATTCTCCTTATAGTCTAATAACCACAAATATGTGGTTCTTGTCCTAAATTAAAAAATTAAGAAGATATTATGTATAATAGGAATAGGAAAAAGTATTGTTTTTGTGCAGAAAACAAAGTTTAAATTTTCTTGGATTTACATGTTTTGAGGTCCCATAAGCTTCAAGAGACAATTTCCAAAAAATAGGTGTATGTATGGTAAAATTTTGTGTACGCTATACCTCAAAAACTAATAGGAATTTCGACTTCTTATATTGAAACTTAGAGCTGATTAGATTTTGGTTGAAATTGGTTCACGTGCACGATTTTCTTTTGATTTATAAAACGTTTATTTTAATATATTTTTCTCTTTAATACTTATTAAAGTATAATAAAATCATGGACATGGTCACATCAGATTTTTATTACAACAACTCTAAAACCTATATCAATTTTAAATCAAAGCTTCCAATATTAATTGCCTTCAACGTTCTTCACCCTGTGAAGGGTTGGTATTTTCCCAATTAGTAAGTAATTGTTGATCTGCTAATTCAATATGAACATTTTCATGTAAAATTATCGTTATTGTTTTTTACCAATTTTTAATTTTCCTCTCGATATTAGATAAATTGTTTATAGAAGTCATGACAGTGGCGTATTTAAAAAATGCATATGGAGGGGGCAAACCAGATTATTTAAATGAGATTCAAAGGCTTTAGTATCAAAAACTTAAAAGATGGACGCCCAATTCGTGAGGTTGCCATCAAGCAACCATAAAACTCGACATCAATATTTAGGGTACTTTTGTATCTAAACGATAGTCTTTCACTTTTGTAATAAGCGAACCAAGAAATTTCTCTCCATTTTAAGGGATGACACACTTCATACAATAAAAACAACCGTTAACTGTAGAAGTAAAATGGTTCAAATGCACTTGAACCATTTTACCACAGACTTCATTAGTGAATATTTTGATATGTTTTTAAAGACTACAATAAAAGGCACCAGAGGACGTAAAATTTACTTGAATCATTTTACCTCCAAGTTAGGAAATCCTTTAGGTATAATATTCTGCATTTACATCATTTTTTTAAAAAATCCACTTGAATCCTTTTACTTCTAAACCTCTCAGTTGATCTTTTTTCAGGTTTTTCTTTAATCAAATTTGAATCAACGTTTTTACTTATCATGTATTTCGCTTGTTTGACTCCACCTTTATATAATTTAAAATCTTTGTATTTGGCACGATCTCTATGTAATAAATTATAACATTAAATTAAAATTTTAAAAATTAACAGGTTAACGAATTTATTTTTCATAAACTTTCAGTAATGGTTATTGCTGTCATCAGTTGTTTTATTATTATACAAAAATCGGTAGCATAATGAGCCCGGTTTTGTGACCTGGGTGCGTGCGAAGCAATTTTCTCTCTACAAATAATCCAGATCCAGAGATTATACAATAATAATTATATTATAATTTATTAAATAATTTTGTTTAATTGCTCAGTTATCCTGTTAATATTTAAAATTCTAATTTAATACTAATTTTACATGTTAATAATATATAAAACTAGCTGGATACCCGGCTTCGCCCGGGGTCTCCCTAAAATTAAAATACTTTGCCTTTGTGTGAAGTATTTTGATTTTTCCGAGTATCCTGCTTTGCCTGAGGTTTTCTCCTCGACAGAAAATCTTGCTTTCCGTTGCTAGAGCGTTTCAGAATGATTTTTAGTCTTAATTCCCATTAGTCAAACAATTCTCTCCCTTTTTTCACATTTTAATGATATTATAGCACAGAAACCTTCCCCAAGTCCTACTGACTTGTTGATTAAAATCGGTCAAACGGTCTAGGAGTTATTAAGAGACGAACTAAATTTTGAACAATATATTTGTGTATTATTTTATTGGTTTTAACCATTACATTACAAAAAGATATAAAAGATATATGTATAAAATAAATATTGTACATCAAAGGATTGAAAAGATTAATTAAATTAAATACATAAATCACAACATGAAAAATCGTATCCAAGAAAATGTTTGTGTTAAAATTTTGTTTATTGAAGGGCCTTTGGATGCACAATATTTTTTGTTCGTCCATCTGGTGCGTACACAAATAAATCAGAAGGCTTTCCGACGCGTGAGCAGGCCACATATAGTTGTCCATGTGAAAAGCATGGATTTTCCAAATGTAATCCACACACTTGTAACGATTGTCCCTGTGCTTTGTTGATGGTCATCGCAAATGCGAGTCGCACCGGAAATTGCAAACGTTTAAATTCGAACGGCATGTCTGTCGGAATCATTGGGATGCGTGGCAATAGTACATGTTCTCCTTTAAATTTTCCATTTAAAATTGTAGCTTCGATAATATTGTTCATCATCTTTTTCACCGAAAGCCTGGTGCCGTTGCAAAGTCGTGGGGGATTGATGTTCCTGAGAAGAATGATAGGCACGCCAATTTTCAATGTCAAAATGTGTGGCGGCATACCTGGCAAATCAAAAGAATTTAAGAATTCAATTGGATAATTAACAAATTCTTCTTGATTCATAACAGTATCGATAGACTTATACGTTGTCGCTTCATCTGGTATTTCGTTTTGAATGCTGGAATTGATGGCATTGACATTGCTGTTTTTTGCCGCTAATATAGGACGTGCACTGAGCCATTGATGATTTTCGAAATTCTGTGCGATATTTGAGAAAACTTTGCTAATCAATTCGTCTGTGGTTGCTGTGACTGTACAAAAGTTTGTTGGTAATGTGATACACTGTGAGGGTCCATCGATTGGTACAATATTGTTGTACATAAAATATTGGCAATACTCCTATTGTAGACATGGTAATCAATATTTTTTTCCTTTTTATAATTATTTACACCGATTTATCTCGTCGCCATTGTTATTGTTATGTTTAAAATATATGTATTACTTTTTTCCCTAATTATGTGATTCTCACATTTTTAAAGATATTTTTGCACAGAAACCTATTCCGAGTCCTAATAAGATATTGTGCAAAATTTGGTTGAAATCGGTCAAATGGTTCAGGAGAAAATGGAGAACAAACAAACAAACAGACATTGATTTTTATATATATAGATTTAAATAAATTATAATATTATACTCCTATATTAATATTTGTTTATGTGTTACAGCCGTGGATTTTTTGCTGCTGCTAGCTTTATGTCTTTCCAACAATGTCGTTTTAATTTTGGAGCAGAACCTTTTAAATTTCCTCCAGATATAAGTTATTGTACATTTAACGAGTGTGGTATTTTGGGACCTGAAGGCAAACAGATTTTACCACGACACATTTACTTGAACCAATTGAGACAACAAAGTGTAAGAGAAGATAGTTGCACATTATGTTATGACAAAAAAGCATCTGTTAGACTTATTCCATGTGATCATGCGTAAGTAATTTATTTTTAATTTAAAATCATGCAATTCAAATAAGGAACACTAAAGACTGCACAGTAGTTATGATTAGAGCTCGGACTTTTAAACACTAAAAATGGATCTACACTAATAACAAAGAATTTGTCATGTAATGTACGCACTACAAATGAATTAATGCATCTTTAAAATAATTAAGCTTTTATTATAGTCACATTTTTAGGGCTTCTTCTTCTGTACGTTTTAGGTTTAATTTTACCCGTTACGTCACCTCTAGTCACTCCAGCGTTTTATAGGTTTGTCGATGTTACGTTTTCCTATTGGTCGGTATTTTAGGGCTAATTCTGTAAAATAAATTGAATTTTTTAAATGTCAAAATTTAACGTAGGTTGACAAAGTTTACGACAAATTTACGAAGTGACATGAATACTTCTATTATACAGTGCGCTTACATAGTAGCTGTAGTGCGGACATTACGTCTCAAATTTTTTTTTATCACAAGTCAAAACGAACTTTTTAGAAATATCTATAATTATTAATTTTACTAAATATGAAATGTTCGTCTTTCAAATAAGTCGAAAGTCAATTTCTTGTGTTGTTTTGAATTTTCCATTGCCCAATATATATGTAAATTATTTATTTATTTATACTATGTTTCAGAGGATTTTGTACAAATTGTGTTAGTCAGTTAATTGAATGCCCCATGTGCAGATCAGCCATACATCGATTTATTGATGAAAATGTTTAAGAGGAATTCAGAGCATATTATTATATATTTATATATATGCTATTTGTTATGATATAGAGATGTACATGTGAGTTATCTTACATATCGTTGAGTACGGTGAAAACTTGCTATGTGATGAAGATGAAATATATTGCATAAGCAACAAAAATATTTTAATATCTATGTACATACTACATGCATATATACCTATACTAATATTTATTTAACATGATCCTGGTGCATCACCTGATAATTGACATTAACCTTTCTGATCTCCTTTCCCAATTTATATGTATTGATAAATATTTTTTAAATTAGAAGATATTTTACATAAAACAGAGTGTATAAATTTTAAAATATTATTCATCATGTGGAGGTTTTTACCATCAACGACAATATAGTGTTAGTACAATAACTTTTTCCTTACCTTATCATCATGCTAGCGTTCTATCGCACTGATGTACTTTTTCCATTGCTTTCAAATATGTAGGTGGCCTTACATTGTTTAGGTCATACATATTATGTAACTGTTGGTATACCTACTGAAATTATTTTTGAACCTTTCCTTTTTACTCTGTGAACAAAGTTCTTTAAAAGTACAATGTGTTTGTTAAATAGTTTGAAAATAGTCTTATTTCGCGATTCTGGAGATTACCTATAGAGATTCAAATTTAATTCTTGGTGGCATACCTATTAATAATTTTTCATTTAAATTGTATAAATTTTTAACTTGTGAAATTAAGAGTAAATTAAAATTTTAAAAATTAACAGATTAAACTGAACAAACGAATTTTTTCTTGACCTTTTAGTTTTTTTTATTTTTAATTCAGTTATTGCTGAAAGTCCACGAAAACGTTTATTTAATTGTTCAGTTTAATCTGTTAATGCTATTTTTATTTGTATTAATTTAAAATTTAAAAATTAACAGGTTAATTAAATAATAAACAATAAAAATATTTGATTGCGCAAATATTTCCATTTTGATTGTTTGGTTTGATATTAATCCTCTGACCACTATTTTTTATAAAGCAATAACTTTCATAAATTTGAATTACATCATAACTTATTTCATTTAGTTTCATGCTCGATTTCTTGTTCTATTTACATACTTTATTGAAAACCATTTGTATACAATTTCTTCCAATACAATTTTGTTTAATAATTAAAGGTTACATTTTGGGATGGAGAATGTAGAAAAGTTAGAAAAATTAACGAAGCATTTATCAAGTATTATATTTTAACTATTACTGATATAAAAGGCGTCAAGATGGAAAATGCCATGTAAATTTATTAGCATAATCTTTTATTGCTTTTCTTCTGATAAGTAAAATGACGCTGATGGCATTAGTAAAAATAAGTGTTGGATTGGCTAGTTTTGTCTTTTATGAGTAAAACCATCTACTTACCGGGAAGAAAGCAAGAAAAAAATTATGGACATAAGTTTGTATGAAATTTTTTATCTTTACAACTCTTCCATCTTTGTGATTAAGTGTAATATTTATAACTTATTGCACATAGAAGAAGAGAGATAAAATAGAACCATTTATATGCTAGAAACTAGTATGAAAATCAAATACAAATTTTAGATTTGCATTATACAAGAAATCGCATGGCACTCCACAGATGAAACTTCTTTGAGAATTAGCAAGGAACTAGATGAAAAAGTAGAATGTAATTGAACCTTTATAACATGTTTTTACAAAAATCAATAAAGAATTTGGAAAATGTTCCAATATAATTACTTCCACTAGCTGTAAAATGAACATTAAAATTATCGGTAAGCAGTTTGTGAAAATTTCAAAAGAGAGGGTCAGGGGATTAATGCCATTTTTACATTTTTGTTCCATTTTATCTCCAGCTTAAATTAATAAAAATAATATATTGAAATTTTCTCAACATTTAATCCTTGTAGCTGGAATTACTAAATCCTATATTCTGACAAGATTATGTCAAACTTTTGGGTGTAAACCAAATTTTATCATCAAGGATGAGTTACAAAATACCCACCTGTTTCAGTGCGCTTCCACTTCAAAAGTAATTAATAGGCAACTAGCAATAAATAAGTAGTGGGCTTTCACTCTCCCATATGCTGATATGTAGTTGCCTATATTGCTTTCTGTGTAATATTCTACTAAAGCAATTCAACAATAAAATTTAAATTATTGGGAGACATGAAGGAACTAGTAATGAACCTTTTACTTTTTTTAATTAAATTTCTTTTGCTTTGCTAATTTTAAATTCTAGAAATACTAGTTTTTTATAAAATTTCCAATTTTACAGAATATGACTTTTAAAAAATATAATATGTAATAATATATGAAACTGCTTAGAGACTGTGAATTTAATTTTAAAAAATTAGATTATTGCATTTATAACTGTAATAATAATTGTAAGAATTTTATTTTGTATATAAGTTATAATCTTTTTGAAACTATTGTATGTACCTTTGTAATTAAAATATTGCATAAAATATAATTTTTTATCTACATAACCCCGGTCTCACATCGATCGTAATAGGCAACTAGCAATATGTAAAATGTGAGTAATGGGGAAAGCAGGAGCTTTCGTGTATGTTGCTAGTTGCCTTTTGTTTTTGGCGTGAGAGCCTGCTAAGTGTGTTGGCAACAAAATTGTTATCTAAAATATATAAATTATTAGCTTGTGAAAATATAATTTTTTAAGTTTTAATTCGATATTGTTATTGTGTATAAATTTTATATTAGTGTCGTTAAATTAATGTTAATTTGTATAATTTGTTAACACTAAAAAGACTATATAATTACTTTTAGCATAATAATTGAATCACTGATTTGAGAAATCCAACAAGTCACATAAAGGTACTTCGGAGATAATTTAAAAATTTTGTCTAACTATTTTTAGTCGTTACTCTTTAGAACTTTGGTTATTAATAAATGTTAAATATGAAGTAGTTAAATAGTTTTTCACAAAGGAGCAAAAATATTTCATATTAAAGTGAATTATAAGCCGGTTTTGAAAAATGAATAATATGGTGACTTTCTCATAGAAAATTTTGCGAGTTTGTTTGAGAAACCCGACAAATTCTGCGTATGTCGAGTTTTGAAATTAAACGTAATATCCATGAAGGACGGTTGTATATTTTGTTGTTTTGCTATTAAAAATTAATTTTTTGTAAAATGTCACTTTTTGTCATAATTATGTGGATTTGTCAGTTTTCTCAAAAAAGTGATTCAATTATGTTATTATAGATTTTAAGTTTTTCTTTAATACTGCATAATCGTTACAAAAATATTTTATTATGGGTATATATGAATACCAAAAATATTTTAATGTTGTTTGATTGTAATTATTCTTGTAAGAGTATTATTTTTGTAAAACACTGAATATTGATTATAATATTTACCTAATTACTGCATTTTAAATATTTCAATAGATTTCCTTCCTTCACCATTACATTTCAATTTTCGCGGTTTTTAGTAGGGATTTTTGTTTAGAATTTGACAGAAATGTCAAATATTAGATTTGTAAGACAACATAATCTATCCATTAAGAAATTTCATAAACAAATTTATGGGTGTTTTAATAATAAATTTGTAAATTGAAATCAAAAACAATTTTCGTTGTTAAGTCATATGACAACCATTCTTATAAATCTTCGGTGTACATTTAATTAAAATCATCACGTGCCTCCTCAAATGCACTGTTTTTATTGTGTTACAAAATGGCGGGTGAGTTGAACAATTTGGAAATATCGTATTTACCGATTATCGCCTTTTTGACAACCATATTTTGCAGATATTTCATTAATACAAGATGATCCTTTAGATGATGCAGATGAAGGTAAGTTAAATATAACTTCACATTTACGCACATATCTTTATAATATGTTAAAAAAATACGGCGTGGTTTTTCACCACCGTATTAAAATTATTAGTTTTTTAAATTTATATCGATCACTTTGTGTGCGAAGAATTTATTAATTTGTATGCATAGTAATTGCTTTATTTTAATGTTACTAGTATGTTGTTGCGTTATTATTTATCATTACTGTTTAGGATACTAATTTTAAATAATTATTCTTGGAATGTTATTCTAAGCATTAACATGTTTAACATTCAAAAATATTTAGCATTGATTCGTTATAGGAGGTTCAAAAAATATCCCTTTATTTTTTGTTTACAACCTTAATGGTGGGTCAATGATCGTCATGGTTCATAATTTTATACCTACTTGTACAGTACATTACGGGGGTGTTCTGTTTACTACTAATTGTAACGTTGAATACGCCAATAATTCCAGCTATTGCACTAGTGAGGTACCCAAAAGATTGGTGTAATTTTTTTCTGTAATTTCTATCTCAAACGTAATATACAAGGTGTCTCAAAACTTCCTAATTAATAATAACTAATACAGGTAAGGCGGCCATTCGTGATTGTATGTTACGTAAATACGTAACATAAGGTTTGTTCGTTGGACGTGTTCTGAACAGTTTTCGATTACGTCACACTGACAACTTTTCAGAGGCAACATCCGACGAACACTTTTGGAACAACTTATCGTTGATGTAAATAATCTAACCTCTAAATATTTTATAAATAAGTTGTAACTGTGGTGTCTAATATGAATAATTTAAGCTACAAGATATTGCAATTTAAGTAGTAATATCTTATAATTTAAATTATTCACATTTGACAATGCAATGACAACTTATTTACAAAATATTTTGAGGTTAGGTTATTTACATCAACGGTAAGTTGTTCCAAAAGTGTTCGTCGGATGTTGCCTCTGAAAAGCTGTTAATGTGACGTAATCGGAAACTGTTCAGAACACGTCCAACGAACAAACCTATAGTCGACTATACTTTGAAAACAATTTTCGGAACGATGGTAGGGGATGTTTTGGACCCCATATTTTTCGGTTGGTATTTTTATACCAACGTAAGGGGCTACAGAAATGAGAAAAATTTTTGTGTATAATTATGTTTATACGCCTTATATTGGTACAGAAAAGATAGCTTGATTTTTACCATCAAGAAAAAATAATAGGGCATCAACGAAATTCGGCAGTAAGTTGAATACTTCCTATTCAGGAACCGATTAGTACCTCGAATTTACGGGCACTTACCGTTTTAGGGAAGAATGGGTTACTTTTTTATAAATAATTTTAGAAAACTAATTTTATCGAAAAATTACAAGAGATCTTTTTTGTAGATAAATAAATTACTTTTAAATTTGATATTTTTGTTGTACGGTAAAAATTACAGTTATGATTTTTTAGAGTTGATGTTTTTTCAACCCCCAGTAAAAGTCAAATTTCTAAACGCGTTTTTGCCATTTATTCGAAAGATAAAGGTTCTACAAAAAATATTAAATACAAAGTTGAAAGGTTTCCCTGTAATTTAGTTTTTTCTTTTACCCTCTTGCAAAAATTTATTAAAATGTGCTTTTATTTAAATTCTTAATTTACAAAAAAATGTACATACATACCATTTTTTCTGACATTTGAGGAAATCCATTTTTTATGAAAACGGGCGTTGTTCGAGTTTGTTGTGATCTTAAAACATAAAATTGCTGTTGTGAAATTCAATTTATTAATATATCACACAAATATAACCAATTTTTCAACTTTTGTAAAAACCATTTGCATCTTGGTTAAATTATGGCAAAAATAATTATCAACTTGTAGATAATAACTGAAAAAAAAATATTTATACAGTGCCGGATTAAGTATTCGCACCCTCCATTCAATAGCAATAAAATCTACTTAATTATTAATTAAACAAAATATTAAATCAATAACTTATTGTATTATAATTAATGTTCGTAGTATATAAAACGTAAATACTACAAAAAAAATTGTTTAAAAACAGGCTATTTAGAATAATAACTGATTAAAACTTAATTCCTAAAAAACAAGTGCGAAAAAGTATTTGCACAACAAAATTTAAACGTAAATTCAGGAACCGATGAGTAGGTACCCCGAATTTACTGGACTTACAGTTTTAGGGTATTGCAAATTTCAATATTTTGTATGAAGTCCTTTATTTTGAATTACTTCTTTTAAACGTTGTGGCATCGAATGAACAAGTTTACGAGTAAATTCTGGACATTCTTTTAAGAACACCGTTTTTAATTGAGGTTTACTCGTAATGTTGTGATTTCTAATTTTTCTCTCTAATTCAGCCCATAAATTTTCAATGGGGTTAATGGCAGGGCTTTGAGGTGGAGTGGGTAAGGTATGTGCAACATTATAGGCGACCCACATTCGAGCTAAATGGGCCGAATGCTTCGGATCATTGTCACTTTGAAAGTAAAAGGATTTCGTAAGATTTGGTTTTTGTGCACTTTTTTTTTAAATTTTCCCTGTAAAATATTCACATAAACGTGTTGATCCATTATCCCATCTATAAACACCAGTTAATCCACACCGGATGATTCCATGGACCTCCAAACTAACACTCCACCACCAACAAACTTCACAGTACTTTGAATGTTTTTAATATCATATTCAGGATTTGGTCTTCTCCAAACTCGAACACGCCCATAGCTTTAAAAAATGTTATATTTACTTTCATCCGACCATAATACATCGTCCCAAAAGTTTAAATCTTTTTTTTTGATAGTCGTATGCAAACTATTTTCTCTTTTTTGATTTGCTTTACTTATTAAGGGTTTCTTTCTTGCATATCTTATAACCCTCTGCTCTAAGTCTTTTTCGAATGGCTGATGGATCTATTTCTAATTGATGATGAACTTTTAACTGTGCTGATATCTCTGATGATGTTAATTTTGGATTTTTCTTGATGAATTTGGAAATAATTCTCATGTTTCTGGAAGTTAACTTCTGTGGACGACCACTTCGAGATGCACTTTCTAGATTTTTCTTATTTTAAAAAGTTTTAATTCTGGACCTTACTGTAAATTTACTTATATTTACTATTTTACCTATTTCAGAATATGCTTTTTTTTCCTTGTACAAATTTAATATCATTTTTCTTTCTGCTAATGTTGTTTCACTGCCTTTGCGTCCCATTTTCAAGTTTACCTTTGATTAATTAAACAAAAGCTATCAAAGGGAAGCCCGCAGCGTCCCCGCACTGAATTGATCCATTTTTATTGTGCGTGTAGGTCTTGTATTGAACTTCAACATGTGTAAGTATAAGGGCACGCCTCTTTGCTAATTTCGAGAAAATTGAATTTGAAAATTGAGAGTTTAATTTATATATGTACCTTTTAAGTTATACATATTGCAAGGGGTTTGTAGCACAGGTGTTCGAGTATCGGATACATATGCGAAGGGTACTAGGATCGCATCCAGCTCCTGCCAATTTTTTCAATCCTACGCAATTGCATTAACAATGTACCAAAATTATGTTAATTTTTATCCAGTTTATCAGTTATATATAATTAATTTTTATTCTGGTATAATAACACTGGAAATTGTGGGATTGGGAATTTTTTTGTATATTCGAGGAGGAGATTGTGAAAAATATTAATTCGCAATATTTTAATTTAGACCTAGACAGTATAAAGCTTGTATGATACTATCAAACTTTGCTTAAAATTTCGTTAAACTTTATTGTCGAATGTTTGATGAAACAAATTAAGCTGTATTACATTATCAAATTTTCGTCAAACTTCTGTCAAACTTTACTTCAAACAAAGTAGTGCATTCATACTTCCGTCAAACTTTTCCGTTCAACTTTTGAATAATCATGCGCATTGCTTCAAAACTATTTAATGCCAACCCCATAAAAATAACTAATTTCTTGAAAAGGGGCTATTATTTTCTGTGAGTGACTAATTGATCAATTTTTTTTCTATTTCCTTTTTGACCTACTCATAATAAATTTCAACAGAACTTTTACATTGACATAGCATATCACAAGCTATGTGGTGAGGCCTTTAGGTTAAGCAGTCGATTTAGAGACTAAAATCCATTCGTTTTAAGAAAAAATTGAAGTGGGAACTAAAATATTGAAATGTGAATTGTGATTGGTTGGTTTTCACAAATAACTTTACAAGTTTACACTGCTATAATTTTGCTTCTATTGACATCTTATAAATATTTTTTCTTAACATTTTGTGACGAATCCTTAGTAATCACGATATAATGAATTTTAACTTCCCACGTCTTGTGACGTCCCCCGGTACCCTTTTATGCAATTTTAAAAACGTTTTCATCGATTGTGAACTTATTTAAAATAATTTATTTCTGAAAGTTTGCAAAATCTCCCTTCTATTTATAAACTATATGCAAAAAAAAACTGTGTGTGTCAGCTCCGACGCACGACTGGAGTTTACTCCAGTAAAAAATAACCAACTTTAAGAAAATTTATAAAAAAATGTTTTTATAAACATTTTTTTAAAACTATTATAATTATTTTTTATTTAAAATATAATATTATCTTAATAACTAACAAAATATGGTTATAAAAAGATAATTGTCACTAAATCTTTTACGTACAATAATAAATAGTACATGAAAATTATTTAAGTATGCTAAAAAATAACTTTTCGAAAGAAAATTTTATAAAACATTATTATATATAATCATCATTATAATAAAGAAATATTGTTGATTTTTCAGATAATATTATCGAATTATTGACTTGAATTATTGATATTTAAAATTATTCATAAAATAAATCATAATAACCTGGAGGAATTTATAGACATCGAAAATAATTTTTGGTTAGGTTAGAAATTGTCTAAATTGGATTAAATATCGAAATATAATGATAAAATTATAACTTCACAATAACAATATTAATTATTGATATGTATAACAAAAAGCGGGCAGGATTTGGTGCGGTTGCGCTAATGTAAAGATACGCCTCTCATTTTCGTTTTAAAACGTACCTTTTACCCACGTGGTTGTTAGATGTTCCGGCACATAGGTGCGCACTAAAAAGTAACGCGGTCATTTTCCCCTTACTAAAAAGTAACGCGGTCATTTCTTGCGCACCATAGGTGCGCACTAAAAAGTAACGAGGTCATTCATCAGTAGATTTTACACCTCATATTTTTATCATACCGGGCGCCTTATATATGAAAATCGATTCTTAAGGAGTAAACTCAAAATTTGGAAAGATATGTACTAATTATTCTATTGTTTCTAAGCCTCTAATGCCCGGTTTCACAAAACATTTAAACTGCGATTTCGGCTTAAATTTAGGCTTAAATGTCAAATGGGTTTCATAAAACATTTGGCTTATCCAAAATATTTAAACCTCGATATAAACTACGATTATAACACATTTGGGTTTCACAAATAAATTTAAGCCATTTTTTTTAAGCCGAGATGTCAGTCATTTCGCCAACTTTATAACTAAAAATTTGTCATAAATATTAACATGAACTGCAGTAGCACGCTATATTTTTATAAAAATTAGGATTACTATAAGCTTATTCTAGTTCAGTTTGGTTTCGATTTCACAAAAAATTAAGGCGCAGTTTCTATGGTTTAAAGTAAGCCAAGATTTAAACAGTCAATTTTGTTGATTTCAATAATATAATCCGTCGGTTTTAAAAAATTTTAATATTTGTTGTGCTATTCTTGGTTGGGTCGCCTGTAATGTTGAGATCTCTAGTTAAAGATCAATTTGTGAGTTATGGGAAAGATAATAGAAAACCACCCATTAATTAAATATTTGTAGTAGTCAACTTGGCTTTTATCACGTTATTTTTCTGCGCACTTGTTTTTGGAACACGAAGAAAAGCAAATTTATAAAAATTAAATGTAAATTTACTTTGAAACATGTTTTTGCATACTTGTGTAAATTTAAAAATTGATATGATTATATTGACAATCCACTATAACAGAAGAAATTCAAAATATACTTAACTATACATTTTTAAATACCTTTTTGCAATTAATTGCTCTTTTCAAGTTAACTTTTTTCCATTTGGCAAATTTTATTTAAATTTACGTAAAAAGTTGTGGTGTAAATCAGGTATGTCATTTAAACTTGACACTTGCAAAAAAATTTGAGAAAATTTTTTGTGAAACCCGAAAAAAATATAAGCCGTTTTTTTTACAAAATTTAAGCGGTGGATATCTAGATTAAAAAATTATTTGTATTTTGTCAATGTCAAAATGTTATAAAAGTAATTTCTATAACAAAAATTTATAAATCAATTTGCAAGGGATATTCTACTTTATCAAATAACTACCGGGAATTGTTCAATGCAACACAAAATATTAGTTTAATCATCCAAATTTATTTTTTCACCTTCAAAGTAAACCCGATTTGATGCGATACTTTAATCCACAAAACACCTCCTATAAGCAATTTTTTGGCATGATGTCGAATCGTGATCGGCGCATTTTCTTTATAGATTCCATAGACTCAAAACATTTTCCACGAAGTGGTAATTTAAGTTTGGCGAAGAGGAAAGGTCGCACGAGATCATATCTAGTAAATACAGTGCTTGGTGTAGAACATTAGTTGAATTTTTGAACAAGAACTCCCATACAAGATGCGACCTGTGAGACGGCGTATTGTCGTTGGACAAAACGACGACGACGTCATTCAACAATGGCAGAAGAGGTTGACAAAGCGCTTCAAAGTTGCAGACACGACCTTGGACACACTATTTTTTGCGGTTGACCAAACACTCCTTGCGGAACCAGAAGACGACCTCCAAAGGGCAACTCAACAATGTCGCAAAAACGTATCAGCTGTGTATCTCAGAAAAAAAGTTGAAAGTACTGGCATTCAGACGTTGCGACCATCTAAGAGCTAACATTGTATTAAATAATTGAGCAAGTGAAGAACTTTGGCTACCTTGGATTCAATGTATCATACCAGGACAATATTACAGATATCGAACAAAATTGAGCAGATTCCAACAGATATGTGGGTACTACCATACAAACTTTAAAAGGTACAAGTCGAGAAACTCTGCTGCGATTCTATAATGTTATGGGAATTCACTCTATGGTTGCGAGAATTGGGTTATGACTCGAGACTTGACTTGTACTTGACAAAATTTTAAAAAATTTTAGTACTCAGTGAACGCAGAATTTGATGATCTACAAATATGTTTTATGGGGTTTTCTTTTAGAGTACAGGTAAACGTCGTTTTACGCCGGGGTTCCGTTCCGAGAGACACCGGCGTAAAAAATCGGCGTAAAATGAACACAAATATAATGGACGATATAAGGTTAGGTTCCGTGTCAAAATTCTAAGACCAATCTAACATGTTAATTTAATACATTATATCCAATACTATATTCAAAATAAATTATCAATATTTTTGCTCCGACTGTAAGTTACGTGCTTTACACTTACAGCCGTTGTTTGTTGAGCGGAATGTTTTATTTTCTCAGCTCTTTTCATGATTGTTGTCACAGTGGACGGGGTAAATTTAGAGCTCAGCAGACCAAAGGTCGAGTTTGGCCGTCTTCAATGCGTTTAATTACGTCCATTTTGTCTCCAAGCATATTGTTTTACCTGCTTTTTCGCACAATGTTTGGGGTCTGAATCACTATTTTGCCCATAATCAAACTACAAATATTTGAATATTCTTTTAATTTTAATAATAATAAAATAAAAATATAATCATACCGTTTTATTTTTTAAACAAAACAAAACTAACTCGGAAACAATTTTACACACAATAAGCTGCTCGCGTACACGGTAATAGAAAAAAAAACGTGTAAAAGTGTGTTTGCTATTGGAATCGCGGCGCCTACTATCGTCTGGTGTCGAGCAAACCCGGGGGAATCCCACGCTGGCACCAACCGGCGTAATTGTGAATCGGCGTAAAACGACGTTTACCTGTACTTATTTCAAGCCGCACACCTATATCGTCGTTGTTCTGGCGAAATCACTAAGTCCAATACAAAAGTATTGGACTTAGTGATTTTTGCCAGTAGAATACAAAAACAAAAAATACAAAAACATAGAATACAAAAGTATTGGACTTAGTGATTTTGCCAGTACAACGACGATATACTATAGTACTATATCTCAGGTTTTCACAAAGTTGCAAAAAATTGTCGTGTTTTTACCGTGGTTTTCGCCCATACCACTTAACGCTAACTTTTTTGCTAAGATGCATTGATTAGAAGGTGTGGACAAAAAACCAAAGTAATTATAAACTTTCTACATTTTTTGGCTGCCAAAAGGGCTGGATGACTATAACATATTTATTTATCACATGTTTGCACCCAAGTTAAAAAGTAAAAGCTTCTACACCACTTTTTGCAACATTTATCTTTTAGAATACCTCTACTGATTGGTGATTGCCCTATAAGACAGATGTCAAATAATAATTTTTATTTCATTACAAGAAAAATCAAGTTGTGATTTAATTTTTATTCAATTTACGTAAAAATTCTTTATGTAAATCAAGTTGGGATTATATAGATGGGTTACGTAATCTTAAAAAAAAATGCGTTTGTGAAACGCGATTTTTGGCTTAAATATAATCCAAGGTTTTTGAAATCTCGGATAATAGCAACTTTTGTGAAAGCGGGCATAAGTGTAATAAAATGAATTTTACCATAAGAACACATGTAAAATTAAATTTGCGAAAAATATTTAATGTAGAGAATACATTTGTATAGATTTTAAACATATTATATTAATTATTACGTTTTCAGTTACTATTTCCTTAACAATGGATTCAGTTAAATACTTTTTTAGCTTTATTAAAAATATTTACAATTTATTAGCTCAACAAATTATTGAAATTTGTGATTGTGAATGTAAATGTACCTTATACAATACTAATTTCAAACAATAATTTCAAAATAATTTATAATAACGAAAATTTAGATAACATTCTTATGCTCTTTGTTTAGCTAAATCGGCTAATTAGAAACTACATAATAACAAATAAGTGAATTCATGATAAGTTTTAAAAACTATAGATTTTATTGCAGTACACCATTAAGAAAGATTTTTGTGCAAAAATGTAACCACTGTAAAACAAATAGGGATGTTGCATGGTATCGAATTTAGCGATAACTCCTATTAATTCTTGTAAATAATTTCAAATGAAATTTATAACCGAAATAAAAATTTTGAAATGCGGTCTGCGCGGAGAAAATCAAATTTGAAATTCAAAAATGAATCGGTCAGCCGATTACGCCTCTGACGTCAGACGTTTTTATGGAAATTTTGCAACGCCGCAAAGACCTGACAGTTAAATATTTGACTTGTATTTGACAGTTGTAAACAATGTAACGTTTACCATTTAAATTGTATTTTTTATTAATATATATTAATTTTAATACAAATTGTAGTCGTAAGCAATTATAAGAAAAATGGTTTATTCCGAGTTTTCTGTGTTTTTATTAAAATTCATTTTTCAATTTTTACACCAACTATTTATAGGTTACATTATCTACACAAATTGCATTTGCTGTATTGCCAGTTGTTAAAAAAAATAGTCTGTGACGTCATTCGCGCTAAAAACACGGTTTTAAAAATCATTTTTTATAAATTTTTTTTTTGAGAAAACTGAAGGTTTCCTGAACTTTTTATCTATGCAGTATTGTTTACCAGCACCTAAAGTCTATAAAAAAAAACTTCAAAAATCATGCAACATCACTATTATGCAGTGTAATAGTTCATTCAACAATTCCTTCGAATCAAGATGTTTCAATTTTCAAAGTGAAAATTTCTGTTCGGTATTTACTTGGTGCCTTCAAAATGCATTTACTATAACATGTTGTAAGGCTAACTTTGATTCTAAATTAAAAGATTTGCAGTTTCTTCGATTTCCGACAAACGTTACTGCATATTAGGAAAGCCTGGAAAAATGCATGTTCACGTTAAGAAGAAATTTAACCTGACTAATGCCAGAATTTGCTCAAAAAGATAATTAGATTTAAATAGTCACTATTGAAATCGTCATAATTATTTAAATTATAATTTAAATTTTAAATTACATATGTAAAACCCATCATTACAGTATTTAATTAGTAATTTTAGTACGTGAATTAAGTATTTTATATTTTTATTCAAAAATAAATAAGGATCAAACAAAAATGAGCCGAGAATCCCATATACTTCAATGTTAAATAAATTCAAAAGAGGAACTAACCTACGTCATGCGCGTGTACGGACGAAAACAGAACGCATATCCATCATACCTTTAAAATTCATTATATCATGCTTAGTAATTACTAGCGGATATATTGCTGTTTGAACCAAGAGTACGTTAAATTAGTCTTTTTGAAGTGTTAAATAACTTATTTAAATAAACGATGCGTTGAAATTTAAGAAGGTAATCATGTAAAAATTTCACACAACGATCAATTTGAATCGCTAACATTTCCACCGAAACATTATGACATATTCTAAAATTCAATCGAGCAGATGCAACCCGTTTTCACAAAACCATTTCGCGCCAAATGCGCAAAATAATGCCAAAAACTGAAAGTTTTTCGAGAATTTCTTTAACCCCATCGCAAAATTCGACCTTGTATGGCAAAATTAGCGGGTAATTTTTGCTCGAAGCGCCTCGACTGGAATACGTGCAGATTCGTAAGACTCGGACGCATACGCCTCTCGGGTCCCACAATAATTAAATTTATTTCCAAAATTTTTCGAATCGCACACGGACGTGATTCGTTTTCCGACTACCCGTTTGGCATGCGTGCGAGAGGGTATGATCGAAAAGGGTCACGTTTATTCTTAAAAATGTAAGACACAGAACCCGATAGGCGTGACCCTTCTACTTGGTAGTTCTTAATTAATTTAACTAATTTAAGAACATTTTAAGGCAAAGCGAGGTAACCTACCAGACGTAGAATTATCTAACGCATTTATTACTCGCTCCTGAAGGGCTCGTTAGCAAGCCTATTCGTCGACCAACTGTGAATTTCATTAGGTTTTTACAAAATTATTTTCCTGTGGAAATCTTACTTACCGTACGAGGCGCCACCTAGACTAGACTTAAGTTGAATGGACTAATCAATTTTTCACGCACTTCCTAACTATCTAGAGCTCTGAAATTTTACATAGTAGTACATATGGTGGTCCAATAATAGATAGTAATACAATAATTAGTTTATATAAGAATTGTACTATTCCGGATGTGGCAGTCTCAAAGTCATGCTAAAATTATATTGTAGCAATACCTATGCATTTCTAAAGTTATAATAGTCTCATAGCAACGTCATGGCAAAATGTCAACTGTCACTTGACGCTTTCAAAAATCTACACATGGGTAAAACGAATAAATACAAATAGTGGACGGAATAACGATAACGAACAACGCAAGCGAACTGAACAATGGGCTGGACTACGAAAGGAAGCATTTGCACACAACGGCTATTATCACGCATCATACCATTCGTGAAGGTAGCGGCCATTTTGAACAATATGAATCCCGCGGTCAGGCAACGCGATTAGAAGATTTTAACTAAAAAAGTTAAAACCAAGCGTATATTGAAAAAATGAAATAATTTGAACTGAAAAGTAAAAAATTTAAATTTTTGCAATGGTGCGCTATGAAAATTCTTATAAAACTGGGGGGCTTAAAATCTTTTCCACATGATTTTATCAACGATTTTATATTAAACCTAAATTTGCTATTACGAGTATCTCGTGGAATAACAAAAATTAAAGTAATTAATTAGAAAATTAATTCGAAATTTAAATTAAAGATAGATTTATAATCTTGTGAAATGATTAAAAATTTTCATAGCGCATCATGACAAAAATTTAAATTTATTTTTTACTTTTTAGTTCAAATTATTTTATTTTTCCAATATAAGCTTGGTTTTTTTATACGATAAAAGTTGTGCAAGCAGTTTCATACATACTCGAAAAAATATAGGCCGTTTTAATAAAAAATTGATTTCTTAGGTTATAAACTTCTTTTTAACCTTTGTAGTAACACCATAATTTTCAAACTTCCGAAACCAAAACCGTGTCATTATGGACCCACTTTAATTTAAATGATTTATGTTTATTTTATCTTTTTTTAAATTTATTTCTTATATTTTCAATACAAAAAACCAAAAAACTGTATTGTTAAACAAACATAAAACTGAACAAAAACTGAATAACTTTAATAAAAAAAATATATTTTGAAATTCGGCACACATAATTTATTATCAAAAAATATTACAATTTAAAAAGGCAATTTTATTAAAAAAATTCCATAAAACTAAATTACAGGGAATTAAAATACAGTAAAAGCTCCTTATTCGCGGGGTATACGTTCCAAAACTATGCCGCGAATAAGGAAACCGTAAATATGGAATGGTTATTTGTATGGAAATGCAAGGGTTGGGTTCCAAGGTAGGAAAATAAAATAAAATCAGTTTAATTACATATCAGTATTATTATTAATTATTATTGTTTGAATTATTTGGTTTTAAATATTTAATTTATTTTTCTTGCTTTGTCGCCTTTAAAAGGCCTTTTATTTCCGCATGATATTCAGCTGTGGCAACTTTAATTTTCCTTTTAAAAGCAAGGCTTCTTTCCAGAAAATGGGTCAATTTTAAACCGTTTTTTAAATCCTTAAAGTGGCAACACATTTTTTTCTGCTTGGGAATCAATTTTTGTTTTGTTTATATTCGACATTGTGATCAAACCAGGCGAAGATGACACATGCTATTTATTCCAAGGTCATGCGACAAATAGCAATTTGAATCAGTCAAACAAGCACGGTTGCAGCGACGGTGGCACATATCAAAAGCTTATTGTTGGATAGGACGTCTAGTCTAGACTATATGTAGTCGTATAGACATTAGAGTCTAATCTATAATATAGAATGCATATACGTAAACCAAATATTTAAGGTGTATTAGTCGATATTAAATAGCAATCTATTAAATTAAAACACCCTGCATATTAAAGCGAAAAATAGGGAAACAGTCCAATCATAGATAGAATATGAACACCATCTACATCTGGAAACGCAAAAAAGCGTATAGTAGGTAACCCTGGAAATGAACCAAAATTAGAAACCTATGACCCAAACTTTCGAGTTTGGGTTCACCTTTAATAAAGTTTTCTAACTGTACATTTCTGTAAAAATGTCAAGTAGTAAGAAATCAGACAACACAACCAAGTTGCTAATGTTGGTATTGTAGTCTTTATTTTAATCTCTCATCGCACCACCTATCCGAAAGGGCAGGATAACGTTTGCCGGGCCAGCTAGTAATTAATATTTTTTAAAGGATCTTTGTCTTTCGAGCAAATGATGAAGAACGAGCGTTGAAATTTGACTTTTAGAAGAGGATTGAAAGAATGTCTACTCTTAAAAAATCAACTCGGAAAATTTTTATCGTGTAAAAAATATGTATACTAGAATTTAAAGGTTTTAAAGATTTTACTACAAAAAAAATATTAATTTTTATATAAAATTTGTCCTTTTTTAAATTATTCATAAAAAAAACTAATTTGCATCGAAATTTAAAACCATAAATGCCTCTAAATTCGGGATAGACTCATGGGTTTCTGAATGAGTATTATTTCTTCACTCATAGTTATCTGAAGTTAGTGAACTTAATAATATTATTTAACTTCAGGTTAAATTGACGAAATAACCAATCAGAGGAAAACAAAACAAATAAATCAATCATATGATTGGTTATTTCGCCAATTTAACCTGAAGTTTGCTAACTTGAAGATAACCTCACTAACGTGAAGAAATCGGGCATAAGTATTCTTATGCCGAGTTTCGTTGAACCCCTAATTTTTTCTCCTAAAATTGTCTGCTTTGACTGTATTTATTAAATTAAAATTTTAAAAATTATCAGGTTAACTGAACAATAAAACGATATTATGTTTTTGTAAGCTTTCAGCAATGGTTTTGTTAATAAACAATTAGTGTAATACATGCAAAATGGAATACTCTTGATGCATAAAGTTTTAACGATTTTTTAATAATCGCAAGTTAAGGAACAACTATAATTGTATTATTGAAAAGAAAATATAGTCCTATAATCTAAACTATATTTTCTTTTCAATTTACAATTCAGGTCAACTATGTTTGTCTTTTTTGCATTTCTAAAAATTTCCAAATTCAAATTTTGGCTCTGCTATCAACTATAATTATATTTCCCATAATTCCTATCACCACAAATCTTAAATAATAGGAACAGCTGTAGGACTGCTTGATAGATCTTTAAAATTAACTCATGGCGATTACAGAAAAGAAACTCGGAAAACAGTGAAATAAACCTTAAGCAAAAACGATTCCCTAGAGTTACTGGTAAATAAGATAATAAAAGTAAACAAACAACAATGGAAGCATGTTCAATAAAGAGTAGTTAATACCTTCGACGACTGAGTTTTAAAACCTTACAAGATCATTAAATAACATTGGATAACTATACGCCAAATTGAAAGTTCCCTTATCTCAAAAAAAAGTCAGGTTTGGTATACAAAGTGAAATGTCAAGATTGTAATCTTGTATATATTGGCCAAACAAATCAATGGTTTTATAAAATAATGGGTGGGCATGTTTCAAGTATCAGATGTAATAAACTAGAAATCACTGCAATTGCTAAACATTTCTTAGTCGATGGACATAATGCTGATTTTAAAAATAATAAGATAATAAACATCGAATGTGTATGCAGTATCCACAGCCATCTACTCATTTAAACGACAAATTAACGTATTGGGTTTTCTCAATTTAATGGAAACATAAATAGGTTCTTTAATTCGCGATTATCGAGAACATCTTTTAAACTGCATCAGGAATATCATGTTGTAGTTCCAAATAGTATCAAAAGGCATTTCGTAATAATTGATTTACATGTATTCATACTAATTGGGTCTTATGAATAAAAATGAGTTTATACTCCGAGTACAAACTTGAGAGTATGAGCAAGAAGTATTAGTTTACCTGTTACTTTTTAAAAGTTTAATTTAATATTTTTACTGTAAGTACCTACTATTTTAATCAAATCAAGCATATTACAGTACTGGTGTATTATAACTTCTATTTCCAACAGACAAATCCAATTACATAAAATATTGTTGGGCATACTATATTCTCTATGAACTCTTTCTCATCTCACATTTTGGTATATGATTGAAGAATAAACTTTTAAGGAGGTTGAGCAAAAAACCAAAAAAGAAACTTAATTTTGTTCTAATGTTCAAATACGCATTTTTGAAAAAATTAACGGTAACTTATGAGAGACGCAAGAATACATATCTGTAGTACAACCGATGGTTTTGTATTAGTATTTTATTAATAAAATTAAAGATAAAAATAATAACTATTCAATTTTAAAAAATTAAACGTTAATTACGTTCACGTAACCAAAAAAAAGTTTTCGTCACTATTCACAACATATACCTACTACTGTGAATATGTTTTAGATCAGTGGTATTAAAGTGTGTTTAGAGAAAATATGTTAAATGGAATACAATTAATTGTTAATTATAAGTTATTTTTATTAAAATAAGATCTATTGAATGCAAATTATTTCAAACTTACATTGTTAAAATATCCAGTGTCTAAAATGACCTTATTTACGAACAGCATCAATTCTTTTTGGATTAAGATTTACAGATCTGTAAGAAATTTGGCTGGAATGCTTTTTCATTTTATAGCACCTAAAAATACTCCTCAGGACTTCTTGGTTGCATTTCATTCTTTTCCCAAAAATTCTCAATGGTATGGAGATCTGGACTCGAAGCAGGCTTATTTTTAGGACGTCTACTTTTGTTAATGCTTCTAATGCCCGATTTCCTCACTCATAGTTATCTTCAAGTTAGCGAACCTTGAGACCGAAATAACGGAAAATGGAACGAAATAATTAATTAGATGATTGACCTATTTGTTTTGTTGTTGTCGGGCATTAGAAGCATTGACAAAAGTAGACGTTTTAAAAATAAGCCTGCTTCGAAATCGGTCATAAATGGTATTCAAACAATCTGGAAGTTTGTTTTGGGCCATTTTCTTGCTAGATCATGAAGTTGTGTCTAATTAGTTGTCGTCAACGAGGTATCGCATGTTGCCGTATAATGTCAAGGTAATGTTCTCATGTCAGTTAGTCCTAGATTCATATTAAATTTCTTACACCAAATCATGCCAAACGATCATATTTCCACAGCCATGCTTTGATGTAGGCTGACATACTCAGATATGCTTTTCGTAACCTTATTTGCGCACCGCCACTCGTAAGACAATAAATATCTCGGCGTCCGCCTTGGTTTATATTAACCTTCCTATGTTAATAAGGGCCTTACATCCCTAGCGGCTTAAATAACTATTGTTTATTTGTTACTATGTAGGGTTGAACAATTATTGATCAGTAATCATCATCTGCACGTGATAGACTAGTAATATTATGTAATATTAATTTCAATTATTACAAAAATTTAATAATTTACAATGAACAACTTTTATTGACGCATATTAATTGCACCATAACTCAAATATTGCGATAAGTATTTATGCCTTTTTTTGAAAATAACTCCACACAGGTGATATCTGTGACGAATATCTGATCAAGTGTGCATGAAACAACAAATACAGTACCGTGCAATCGAATTAGGGCCACCATTAAAATTGATTTTTTAAATTTACCTATAATTTAATGCAAGAATACAACTATATTTCGAACAAATCTTTATTTCTATTATTTTAACACCTTTTGATTAATATTTCGTGGTACCACCCTAGCTTTAATTACTGCAGCCACCCTTTTCGGCATACTCCTAATACAAGCTTAAGCTACTTTTTTTTAAATGCTCATCTGTTTTCCATACTAAGCGAATATTTTCTTTTAAAGTTGCTATTGTGGAGTTGTTTCGTTTGTAAACTAACAACTTGAATGTTTTTCAAACATTTTCTATGGGATTTTGGTCGGAAAATTACTTGCCCAAGGCAACACATTGATATCCAACCGTTTGAATGTGTCCATGAGTGTTTTAGCCTTATGACAGGGTGCTCCATCCTGCATGACAGTGTAGCTTTTACGGTAACTACCTAAAGTACCCATATAAGGTACCAAAACCGTTTCAACCACTTCTTTATACTGAATTTGGTTCATGGTTTTGGTAACAAAATGAAGTGGTCCAAGTGCTTCAGCAGTAATGGCCGACCAAATCATCACTGCCCGTGGGTCCTTGATTGTTTTACAATGCAGCACTCTTTTAAACGTTCAGATGATCTTCTCTTCACATATTGCACCTTTTTCAGTTACACACTAACCGTGTCTCGTCGCTGAAAATAACCTATAAAAATATTAATTTTAGTAATTAATTAATTATGAATAATTATAAATTTTATGGGTAAATACCTTTGACCAATCTGCTCCAGTAAAATTTTTGTGCTCTCTGGCCCATTTAAGTCGAGCAATTTTCATTTTGAAGTCAATTTTGGCTTCTTTGCTGGTTGTCGACTTTTATTCCAGCTTCGGAGATTCGCGATTTAAGCACACGTTCAGAAATTGAAATTTCATCTTGGTGTAGGACTCGATTAATTTTTTCACAGTCCATTTTCGATTTTCTAATGTCCTTCGAACTATTAACCAATCTTCTGGAGTGGTAGTTTTATTCTACCCTACAATTTGATCGCCTGGTTGACGTTGTAGGAATATTTTCCTTAATTGATTTTGCAATCCGATTGACTGATTGACGCAAAATTCGTTCCATTTTGGCAATTTCACGATTCCTGTGATTTTCAGATCTCAAAAGACCCTCAATCTTAACTTTTTTATCCTATTTAAGGTCCTTATTTTTACCCATTACGTAAAATTAATTTTTAAAACTTGAAATTTTAAATTAACACGTGGTTGAATAAAATATTACTCAAAGTCAAAATACACAAAATCAACTTCTTCACAACACTTGTAGGGTAGATTTAACCAAAATACAGCACAGTTATATTCGCCAGTCCCTTAAACAATGACCAACAACGGACAAAACTACCCGACGTTAAATACCCATATACCTCGAGTTTTGATATTTAAGCCGTTTTATAACTGTTAGGGTGAAATTTGATACCTGCTTTTAAAAAGTGAGTTTTAATTGTTTTGAATAGTTATTACTTAGTATAAATTCAAAATTTATCAAATATAACAAATTGCATTAAAAAACCAAAAATTGTGAGTGGCCCTAATTCGATTGCACGCTACTGTAATAGTGTAGTAATCGAGTATTTCAAGTTAGTTAATTATTAAATTTGTTCGTGGAAAATCGTTAGCTATGCGAAATTCCATCGTTGCTGCCTAGAGAAATGGACTTTCTGAGCATAAAATTGCTAATAATTTAAGCATTTTTTAAGGAGAAAAATAAGTAGTATTTTACAATTTAAGAAAATCAGAAATACCTATTACGACAAAAATTAAAATTGGCGCCTCTTTAATGATATCAAAAAATGATCAGCATTCCGTGCAAAATACTCTTCATAAGCAAAATAAACCTACAGAAAAGTATGCAATTTTATGTAGAACATGTATTATCGACAATGCTTCGCCATTTTTTGGATAGAACCATGATGCCATCGGTGAAGAACTTGTGTGGTTTTTGGTTGAAAACTGAATCAAGTGGATCTCACAGGCTTCTTTTGAAACCACCTTAATTCCATTGAGAGAGTTCTGCAGATATAGGAACAAGTGATAGTCAGAGGGTGTTACGTCTGGACTATACGGTGGATGCATCAAAACTTCCCAACCAAAACCTTGCAATTTTTGACGGGTTATCAAAGAAGTGTGTGGTCGGACGTTGTCGTGATTGAAGACAACGCCTTTCCTATTATTTAATTCGGACCGGTTTCTTTCAATTTTTTCTAGTTCACAGTCAAGTTGAGAATCAATCGTTTGACCAACTGGAAGTAGCTCATGGTGAACGATTCCTTTCCAGCAGAAAGCGAGCGAACCATTTCCGTTCAGCAGATTTTGATAAAATACCTTCACCGTACACAGCACAAACTTTTTTACAAGCCAGCGCAGCGTTCTTCTCTTTGTCGTAATAATATTTAAAAATGTATCTATTGACCGTTATATTATTTGTAAAAATTAACACATTTTTATATGAAATAAAGATTGATTTCTTGAGCTGACTTCTTTGACTTCCTCTTTCATTGAAAAGAGCCAATGTGAATGGTTATAATTCATAACATAAAATATCTTCAATATCCTCATCACTCTTTTTGCAATAGTAGTTTTTGGAAGATCATTAGAAGGTCAACAACCACTAGCTTATTGTTCGCATTGATAGTACAGATCATATAGGCTAATGATAACACTACATTCGTTTTTGATTGTTGGATGTCAGCAAAATTATTTCCAACTATACATTTCGTTGTTTGGGTTACAAGCTTGTAGGAATTGGTAATAATTTAAATTAGAGTTTCCAGAGATACCTGGCAACAGTGACAGAAGCCCCGATTTGGGAAAATGGTGACGGTTGGAAACCACTCACAACCTGAAGTCGGTCCTGCTCATCTCTATTTTGCCGTAATACATGGAAATCTATATGCTGCTCTCGAAATGAAAATACTACTTCAAATAAATCCTTCACTGATGAACAAGATGGCAGTTGTTGCAGATGATCCACGAACCCACTTTTCTAACACATCAGAAAATGTTCTTTTCCACGAAGTTCTTTAACACATTTACATAGTTAGTTGTCAAAGCATGTATGTGTTGCACATGAAGATACATACGCACATTTTGCATACTGAAAGTAGCCACTTGCATTGTACAAAGGGATCATTTGCTATGCACTTACTTTGGTAAGTGTCGTTTCAAACATTACAATGCCGTACAGCCATGAATTTCTTCATTACTACGTACTACTTCTTCCTATGGCCAAATAGCACTTTTAGCGTTTTAGCCTCCTCTATAATGCCTCTCCATTCATCTCTATTTCTTCATTAGCGAAATTATATTATATTTCCGCAAAGTTGCAGAGTCCGTTATCCTTGACATGATCAAGCTCATTTCGTAGTTGTTTTGAAGTCAAGTTAGTCGCGTGAGCATTCCTCTGATTTTTGCGTCACTCCACATAAGGAGATTATAAACTACGGAAATTCAATAATTTTGACGTTTAAGCGCAAAGCAACCAAAATTGTAATACGTTTGTATGCTATATTCGTACCCTAAGCCTTGTCCATCGTGAATTTTATGTATATACATTACGGAAAGGAATGTATTTTATTAGCTTTTGTCCAGTCGATTGCATCTATAAGAAATTGCTGTTAGTTGCATAAAATATTGAATAGCAACGATGTCTAAGAAGTGTTATTTATAAAAACTAATGTTAGCGTATATTGTTACATTTTAGGGCTAAAAATAATTTTGAAATAGTTTTTATATTATTTTATAATAGAATAGTTGTAAATGGTGGTGGTGCCAAAACAGAAGTCAAAAATGTGGATGCTTCAGTCACGGGGTTCGAGAGTCAACTGAGAGTTTGACACCTAGAATATGTCATTGGCTGCACATCCGTCTACATATTGTGGCAAATTTTTCTCCGTAGTATGCCTTCATGTGTGTATAGAAAATTCGTGCACCTTAACATCGATTTTAGGGTAATTATTGGAAATATTCAGTTCATCTATAGTAAAATCGGTTTAACGTTATCTAACTTATTCTAAAAATAGAATTTTAAATCTTCATAAACAAAAGTTTGGGAAAACTAAACGTACTATAACCATCAGTTCTTTTCTTGTAATGAAACACGGGCACCATTCAAAGTGATTCTAACCAAAGCAGCCTATATGTATTAAGAAGTACTCTCTAACTGCTCTGCTATAAGTATGTCTAGTTAACATTTTGGTACTGAATTTTGAGCTAGATTGATGTTAACACGTTCTTCAGCCCACTGCTTACCATTGTGTGGCATATGCACCCTATATAGGATTCCAGCTTCACGACTGTTGTTTCAAACCGAATCTTCTGACAAAGAACATACTATTGATAATTCGTCACGAATCAAGTTTTGGAAATTAATATAAAATAAAATTTTCAGAAGTATGTTATGTACTACCTCAACCTACAGAAAAGTAATTCAGATCTTTTCGTAGGACATTTTTTCTTATGTACGTAGTTTAATTTTATATATAAAGTTTTTCCTAAAATCCATAGTTTTTGAGATATTATTCTCTGCAGTTGTCTGTTCATAATCTTCCTTCTCTACTCGATCCGTCTTTTCAAAACTTCGATTAATAAAACCAAAACCGGATTATGAAAGATGATGGTCTAATTAGCGCATAAAAAAATTATATTTGCGGGTTATTCACACAATTTTGAAAAAAAGCGGCTTTAAAAATTTATTAACAATGCAATTTACTCTATTGAACTGTAACCCCGCCCACCAAAATTAAAATGGGTTGTGGCAACATTTAAAATACCAGAATCTCGTTTTTTACAACGAATTATGAAAGATAATGGTGTAATTAGCTAATAAAAAAATTAAATTTGTGATCGGACAACAAATTTCGGAAAAAAATCACTTTTTGTGTGAATTCGACTCTTGATGTGGTTGCGCTGTCAAAACCTACTCTCAGCACCCTACGCGACCCTCTGAGTCGCTTCGGGCACTCCGAGCGGTTTTGACACGGTTTTTACTTCCTAAAAACATCCCCCAAGTAGCCCCAACTGGAAAAGTTTAGAAGTTGACGCCACAGATCTCAGAGCGCCTGATATCTCCCCACCACTAATCACTGTCATCCCAGGTACAGCACACGTACTGTCTACAGAACGTTTTTCATATTTGGCATTTTATTACACAATAATACACTTACATGTATTTCTTATGGGAAAATTGCAATTTTCAAAATTAAATTGTGGCTTTATTACAAGTCCGACAACAATGATCCTCACCTTAAAGAGCTTGTATTTTTATGCTTTTTCGTTTGGTATGCCCATTTTTATTGGAAAAAGTGTACTTTTGGGTTCAGGTTTATTAATTCGATACGGAATATATAACTGTTTTCAAGCACAATTCAAATAGGAACTAATTTTTGTGAATCCTAAAATGACTAAACAATCTACATTTCATTTTTAATACCTTTCTCCTTTTCTAATGATATTTATATAAATTTCTGTTCTTAAAGTAATTGATCACCTGACGATGTCGTATAATAAGACGAAAATGTTTCCAAAAACTAACGGTTAATTTTATATGTAAAATTGTTCATTAATTTGTTATCCTCTTGTGTATAGTAATAAGTTAAATCTTTAAAATGTTTCTGGCATTTTTGTATAATTCCTGTCATTTTGTTATTATCTTCTTTTTTTTTAGAAGTTTTTCCTTGATAACTTTAAACTGTCATTTCGGTTTAATAGATTATTTTATCCGTATTGGTTTGTTATTTGTATTATGGTGTATAATATCATTTTTTTTTATCATAACATTTATTTTTCACTATTATTACTCGAGAACTAATTTGCAATATCACAAAAACAATAAATTTGCTACTTCCAGATATGCAGTAAGTTGCATACCCGTACCAATTCTGAAATGAGAATTATAATTGATGCGTAACCCTATGTATTACCACACCCTGTACGCACATTCATATTGATCTGTATTATTTGAACTGATTTGTGCTGCCCTCATGATTAAGTGGCGGCGCTCTTAACCGTTGTCTCCACCCGACACCGGCGTCATTCCGAGAATGTATTGCAATTTAGGTTCATTTGTTATTATGTTAATAAATACGCAAGAATTCCGGTCGTGATTTGTGTTCGTGATATTGTGTTCTAAATATCGCGTCTGGAATTATTAAGACTGATAAGATGGAAAAGCATCAACTGATGGTATTGCACCTCTATTGGAAAAGATTGGTGTGGTATAGATCTAACGCTACTCTAGTCCGCACCCTTTTCATGGTACACAATTTATTGTATAAAATCTGTATTTGTATAATTATTATTCTGTTTTTAATAACCATAGTTACAAAAGAGAGTAATATTTTTTAATGAACTTTTTTTTTTAACTGAAAAATATGAAAATATTTGTTCATAGTAAGGTAGATACATCAATAGAATGAGTTATGATGATTTTGAATATCTAACACTTCTTTTAAATTTTGAAAATATAAACCAATTTCTTATTTGAGAAGCTGTAAGAATAATCCTATTATTGTAGTTTCACTTTGAAATCGCCATTGTAATATCGATTTGTGTCTTGCCCCGATTATGAGAAGTTTCTCTATATTAAAAAGGCGTACATTAGGTTTTATTTTTTTTTATATTATATCCAATAATTTTCACGCGATATATATTTGTAATGAGTAACATATAAAAATCACAAAAATGTAAATAAATTATTCTTATGTAGGAAGGTTTATTTGAAAGTTTGGTTCCTAAGATGAAAAAATCACGTAAGAACTTCTTAAAAATCATGTGCGACTAATTCTAATATTTAAATATTTTTCTTGGTTGTTTAAATTAATATATTCATTGATATGGAGGTTCCAGAAGCAAGTGGATTTAGAGACCCCGCTGCTACGTAATTTTTACAAAGTTATAAGTTTAATTTTTTTATTATGAATATTATTTCCAATCAGTGTGAATTCATACAGAGGTCGTTATCGATATATTCACACAAACTTATGTGTAAAATTACTCTGTTGTTTAAATTTACACAATGTCTTGCATTTTTACATACGAGCTGCGTTAGAGTTTACGCACAAGGCGTGTAAATTAGCACAATTGTGATCGAAATTACACACGTTACTAGTAATATTACTACGCATGAGGAAAAATACAAGCTTGTAAAGATGTTTGTGAAATTAACATTAATAGAAAAACTTTTAATTAGCGAAATATGATTTAGGAATAAATTTTTAATAATTTCTCTTGTTGATTTATGAAACTTGAAAGCCTTATGGTACTTTTGACATCACTATATTTTAAATGAATGATTTTCTTTAGATAGGCCAATAATATAATTTTTAACGACTAGATTCATCGACAAATTAATGTTATTTAGTGCTCACTAATGCTTAAGCGTCGAATTTGTATTTCATAACCCCACATTCTATGCTTAGAGGATAAACTTGATAATAATATACAAGTTCTAGTCAAAGGCAACACTTTCGCCGAACATTTCTGCCTCCTAAGTACTAAATTTGTTCTTATGAAATAGCAACTCCGCGCTTAAGCATTAGTAAATACTAAATACTTGTCTATGGTATATCAATAAAATATTTTTTTTACTTTTTACGAAGTCTAACCAACTTACATATTGCAATATATCTACTTACGAGGGTAGTCCCAGAAGTACCCGACCTGATGTATAGATGGCGGTAGTTGTTTGAAAAAATTTACACTATAATTGAACACCAACTAAAAAATTATACAGAAAGATAGAATTCACCGATTCCATTCTGTTATTCCGAACGTTAAAATTAATTTAAATCCTTATTTAAAAAATTCCGAATATATTTTTGGATTAAGTTGAATTTTTGAGTCTGTGATATTGATGTTGCTATGAATATTTTGAATTTACAATTCTCATTAGATACACCCAAATTATTGGAAAAATTTGCTAATTTATAAATTCAATAATATATTTAATTTATCAATCAAGATTAACTTACATTACCATGAGTTTATTCTTAAAACATGTCTTATAAGTTAATATAGGTATCAATGGTCAACAGCATTTTGTATCCTTGATAAAAATAGTAAAATCTCATTAATTTTATAGTGTTGATTACAAATATAGCAATAAAATTTTAATATTAGTTCTAGTTCTATGGTACACTGCTTTCTAGTATGTTCGCGAGTTTCGTGCTCACATAAGCACGGTGAGCGCTTTCAGCAGAATATTTCAGCAGTGAGAAAAATGTATCAAAAGGAAGCAAAGTCCTTCCATGTTAGTAGATTATTTTTGGACTGTCACGTTCCAAATGTAAACTACAAAAGCCAAAGCGAAAGCGTACACAGACATTAACTCAAAATAAGCACAAAATCCATATCGCAAGCCCGAATATGTGGATAATACGTATAAAAAATTTTGTGTATAACAATACAGCCACCGTTTAAAATCTCGCTATTTTTGGAAACTGTTAAAATTTTTGAAAATAGCCATTGCACTAACCTTCTTGGTAAGAAACTGTTTTGTTTTAATGTTTTAGTAAAACAAAATACAACATAATGTTATGGACATTACGGCCATTATTATATTCTAGCTTTCTCCAACCCTCTTACACACTAAAATACTAGATAGTAAACTTTTCTAAAATTATATTATAACACCAATTATTGATTAACAGAAAAATATTGAAAAAAATTGGTTAGAAACGTGCCGTTTCCAAATTATGACCAAATCCAAAAATACAAAATTTTCAAAAATTGTAAAAAGTCGAACAGTTGAGTTTATAAATATGCTGTAAGTTATTACATCAAGTATGTTTGTAATGATTTTGTTTATTTTGAAAACATACAATTTCAATTGATAAAATGCGAAGTCAACAGTTTTTTCAATAAACCGAAAAATTTTGATTTTGTTTTAATTCGAAAACTGTAGGTACGTTTCTAACCGATATTTTTCAAAACTTTTTTGTTTGTAACGATTAGTAGGTACTAGATAATTTTGGTAAAATTGTATTTTTGTTTATTTACAAAAATATTAAAAAAATTAATTTCTTAACGGGAAGGCTGTATAAGCTCCTTTAAACAATCTTCAGTTTCCAAATTAGCGAGATTTAAAATATTATCGTACATTTGAGTAGGGTAATATTTCCTGGTAAATGGTTATGCTTAATTGAACTTTTACCAAGAAGTTTATTTTTAATTTAATATTAGTTGAAGTATTAATTAAATAAATTTTCGATTTCTAGTAATAATAGCTAGATTTTATCAACTTGGGCATAAATTTTTTTATGGTCTTCCTACACGTAAATATAAAATTTTAGAATAAATTATAAAGGATACAAATGATTGTTAAAAATTCATCTGGGTTGCAAAACGATTTTATTGTGATAGGAAGCAGTTAGATGAAAAGATTAATCGTAATGTAAAATAATTAAGATTCTACTTACCCAACTTTATGTTGAATAAAATTTCTAGTCTAAGACACCGTTGTACAATTTTGTTTCGCCTTAACAAGGACTCATCAGTTACCAGTTTTATTATTAAACAAGTAGTATTTTCACTGTCACTAACAAATATCAAGTGACTAAAGTATAATTTCTTATGTTAATACAATATGGAGTAAATATTTAAAAATAATTGTGTGTACCCAAGATTGGGATTCCAAAGATTTCCATTATGATACATCTATTATTATTGATTGTTGTTCATTACTGTGGTAGTCGTAGATAAGAAGTACATAATAATTAATTTATTTGTTTATTAACTAAATTGTATAAATTATTAATCCGTGAAGATATATTATTATTTTAAAAATTGAATGCTATGCTGTAGCAACATTGTAACCACCAATACTGGCAAATATTTTTTGTCTTTTTTTATACACCTATATTTTAACATATAATGTTTACTGCCTTTATTTATAAGAAATACATGATTAACGGTTTTTTTTAATTTTCCACAAAAATTCTTTTGGCGGTTACAACGTTGTTACAGCATAGCATTCCATTAACAATAAATTGAACAATAAAAATAATGTTTCATGAACTTTCAGCAACGATTTGCAGCAACATGTACATAATATTTTGAAATTTTGTATTTATATATCTACTAAAATTTTGTGCTGTGACTCATTTAGTTTTATTCAAATTAAATTCTTTTTAAAAAAGATTACACACATGTTTTCCTCAGATCAATACTTTCTGAGCAGCCGCCGCCCGAAATTAACAAATTTTAAGTAATCTTCACTTTAATGTTCTCTTTACGTAATTATAATGTCGTAAAACGGCATAAAACTTAAGATTTTCTGTGCAAGAACAATTACAGTATCCGAGTACTCCCGAGTAATACTTTCTGATGGAGGGAAAACAGTCACAGTCTGACGCTTAAATACGTCAACTACTAGCCGAAATCCCCGGTTTAAACCCGGACGGAGTGAGAATTTATCTGACTATCTTCCCTCGGTAGGCAATGGCAAACCACCAAGGTAGAGTGCCCGAGAACTCGAAAATAGTCACCAAATCCTCTCGAAGGTAAACGGATTGAGAAGGAAGAAATACTTTCTGAGCAAGTATAAGACCCGAGTGAAGTCATTAATCCTAATATATCAATCAATTAATCGTACAGTTCTACAATCCTGAGTTGGTAATGATTGACTGCACAATGTTCCTCCATCTTTCTTGCTCTGCTATGAGCGTCTCTCCATCTGTTTTTTGTCTATTCCTATGGTTTTGAGGTATGCTCTAATATTGTCTCGGCATCTAAGACGTGATCTTTTGCCTTCGGATACAGTTTACCATACTTTTTTAATTAGTATGTCGTTTGGTTGTCTCTGTACGTAATGTTTCTGTAATATAATATAGTAAAAATAAAGTTGAGTTAAATAGAGGATTTCCAAACAAAATTTAATCAGCTCTTTAAACAGGTGCTTACGCGTTTGTCCATAATCGTTGGCGAAATTTAATTTTTTGTCGATTTTGTGCTCGAAACTTTTCAAAATGCTTAAATAGACATTTTCCGCCTAGGGGAAGAACAAAATCGGTTATATGAAAAATATAAAATGTCTATAAATATATAAAGCAAACCGCCAATAATTTGTCGGTTTTTTCGCGATTACTGCCGGTAAAGTATTGATTTAATAATAGTAGTTTACATAATGTGTGTGAAAAAACAGACTATTGAACAAGTAGACAAATTTGAGCACGCGCCGCTAGGCGAGTACGTCAAGTGTAAAAGTCGACTTGTTTCTCATTCTAATCGTTGTACCTATACATATCTCAGTATTTTGTTTCGATTTGTACTTATTTGTTTTTGTTTTTATTGTAGGTGTGTTCGAGCAAGGGGATGGTGCTCAAACAGACTTTAAAACTTTGTGTCCATTATTGCGCATTGAAAAATATGGATTTTCGGAAAATGCGTATGATCGGTGAGTAATTTTTTTATTAATAGTATTCATTTGGAAAATGTTTCATTAATTATCATAAATTATATTCGAGTTTTCATAGCTGTGCATAGCTATAGTGGTAGGTAATATACGTACGTTTCTTCCCTAAATCTGATACTTTAAGGGAATTAATATTTTAATTTACGGATAATATATCCTTGAATGTGCGAAATCGAAAGTCAAGATTTTTTATTGAATTAACACAACGAAAATATTGAACTACAGTTTAACTATATATCCAAATCACGGAATTAATATAAAATTTAGCAAGAAACAATTATTGTTTTATACTAGTAAATTATTTTTATAATGACATAAACCTTTGCGGACATACAGAATTTCATGTAAAGTAAGCTTGAGCAAAAACACCATATCTGCTCATGAGTAAAGTCTAGAAAAGCAATGAGTATTTCCAAATAATAGCAGGGGTTACGAATCACATTTGGGTATATCTGACAGAAAATATAAAATTTTATTAATAATATGATGATGTGAATCTAAACTAAATTAAATAATATTTGCGCCACTAATGACGCCAATATTTTTAGTTTTCATTTAGACCACCTTAACCATAAGAACTGTGTCTCCCTTGAAATAAGTATTCATTTGACTTGCTTTGAAACTGCTTATAATTATTTATTAAATTAGCCTCAGTGGGTACTACAATAATGCTTATAATTAGATTGTTAACAAATAACAATTAGATTGTTAACAAATAACAATTTAATACCTAAATTAATTATATAAAACAAATCATAAATTAATATTTTTTATAAAAATATTTTAATAAAAAGATTGAGCAAGAGTCGATTAACCCTGACTCGAAAGTTTTTCCTATAAAAATAGCTTCACCAAACGAAAGAACACATAAATACAAGACTTTTAAGTTGAAGATGAATTTAATAGGTCTATCGTAGGCCTACAATTCAATTTTGAAGTTCACAAAATTATTGCATAATAATTTAATTTATTTTACTGCCAGTCCGTGCGTCTTGGATGGGTTCTCCTATTCATCACCCGGTGAAATATCGGTCGCTCCTAAACATTCGTCACGTCAAGGACCTATAATTTCGAGTAGGACCGCACATCAAGAATGTTTTTTTCTAATGGACGTCGCCGTAGCCGTGTCAACCTTCAGCATATACATCTACCCTATAAATATAAACAAGATCATGGTTTTTATGCAACGCTTTTATGCAATGGATTTATGCAACATTATCGATAATCGGAAGTAATTGGATAATCTGACAACCAACATTAAAAATCCAATTTTTTTTGGCGGAGCCCCCTAGTTTTAAATATAAAATTCACTAAAATTTAATTTTTGATTGCCCCGGTTAATTGTGAAGGGGCGAGTAAACAGGAAAATGAGGACATCAATAAAATGATCGCATTTTTTCCAAAATCTAATATTTTTTATTCGTCTATTACATTATTTTTGTAATTTAAAAAAAAATGGTGAAAATCGCAATCCGGGGGTTAATAGACTATCGCCAAAGATTGAATAGTGCGACAAGAATTCACAAAACGTAAAAACTGATATAGTTATTTCTTATGTTGAAAACGGGCACGCGATATTATATTTGCTAATAGGCAAATCTTTGGATAGAGTATCTAGGAAATACAAAATAGAAATGAAAGCGGACATAATTAGAAAGATTGTAAACTATGAACGATTCAAAAATTTTGAAGTTCAAGCCGTAAAAACAAATATTGTAATACGTTTTTATGTAGGGAAATTCCAACTTCAAGTCCCCCGCATTTTGAGTTGTATGTGGATGTTATACTGAAAATAATGTATTTCACACTTGTTTTTATCCAACCGTATTATTTGTATAAAACATTGAATCACGACGATGTAAGAAGTATCTACCTATCATAACAAAAATATAACGTACCGTATATTTTTACATTTTTAGAGCTTAAAGTAATTTAAAATAAGAGTATTTTATGTTTATAATACAATTGCTTCGGCTTCGCTTTAATTTAAAAAAATTACGTATCCAAAACAGTAACATGATACAATTAGCCGAAGCTGCGCCCCTGCATAGGATACGAACGTTATGAACAAGCCACCCTGCATTTGTATCCTATGCAGTAGGCGCAGCTTCGGGTAAATGTATCATGGTACTGTTTTGGATACGTAATTGTGAAGAATTATTTGACTAGATTTATGTATCTACGAGAAATCATTCGACTGAAAATCCATTTTTATTTTAAATTTTAATTTTGGGTTTTTAATTTTGTTTAATTCGAAATTATAGTTTTGCTCTAGAGGTTACTCAAGTATTTTGCTGTTATTACCTCATGAACACATTGGCGAATGATTCGTCGAATATAATGTACTGTATACCTAGAGGTTCGTCCAGTTATGTAATAAAGTCGTGTAACCTTCCTCCATCGCGTGGCCTCGTCGGTACAAAAAGTAACAGACGATTAACTTTGGCGTTGCAGGACGAGCTTTAACAATTGCCAAGCTAGACGAGCATATCACTACATTGCGAATGCAGTTTGCTAGGTGATTTGTGGAGGCAGCATTAAAATAAGTACATTTTACTTGTTACAAATTAACCCCGGCAGAGGTAAACTTTCCCAGACCAGTTTTTTTTTTAATAACATTATTAATGTTCAAAAATACAGCAATTAAATACTCGTGTTGAAAGCCTAATATCTACATATGCCTTAGTATACAAAAACTGAAATAATTATTAACGTTGACTGAAAACTGGTCAAGTTAATTCCGTTTTACAGTACCGAAAAATTGCAGTTTCCCAGACATGTCTGTCTTTGTCCAAGAATCATAGTGGTGTCCTATTTTCTAGATTAGTGGAATTTGGCAAAGAAAGTATTGCTTTTTAACACCCACGGCAAATAGGTGCTTGATGTAGTAGACAGTTTTCGACGTCGCGACGCGTAGGAGATCAGCTTCTATATTTAACTTCGTACCATAAATATTATTCAATATTTAATTCTTATGGCATTCAGTAGTAAAAGTATCGTATTATTTTCGTAAATATGACAAATTAAAAATTTGAATGGAAGCGAGTTTATGTTATAGTATATGAGTGTATGAAAGTGGCAGTATCATAGCTCAAAATAGTTAATTATATAAATTTTTTATTTGGAATTTGTATAGATACATTCAGTGACCATAAAAAATATTCGTACATTTATAAAATTTAACTTTAAAATTGATATTGCTTCTTCTAATTCCATGTAATTTGATAAATAAGAAATGGAATATCGAAATTATATATATTATTAACCTTTGAAATTAATATTTGATTCAAATTTTTTTTCAAATGTCTGATGACAGCAGTAACCATTGCTGAAAGCTCACAAATAATGTTTCATTTTATTGTTCATTTAACCTTATAATTTGAAGGCTACAGGAATAAAACAGGGTATGTCACAAAAGTAGAATATTGAGAAATCTTAATTTTAATCTTAATTATTCTATAGTTTATACCGGTATACTATATTTTCAACGTTAAATTTTGTGGACATCCTTAGTTTTATTTTTTGATATTTTACATGTAGAAAGAGCCACATAGAGGCAAGAAATGGGATTAACAGTTTCATTTTGCAAAAATGGACTTACCTTGTTTTATTCCTGTACCCTTCATTTAAAAAAATTTGAATGAAATGGAATATCAACTACAAACACATATTTTCATAATATATTACCTACATGAAAAAAAATATAAACACAAATAGTTACATTTAAAAAAAAAACAATAAAAAAAACACACTTTCATAGGTGCAAAAAGTATTCGTACATCTGCAATAAAGCTTAAAATAAAAACAATTTAAAAAATGATTAATATTTGGTAGGATTACCTTTAGCTTTAATAATTTCCAATAATTGTCTCAGCATCGAATCGAAGTAAATCCTGGGTAACTGAAGCGGAAATATTAGCTTATTCTTCTTTAAGAGCAAATTTTGGATTTTCTTTATTTGATATTTTCCGGTCGTTGACCAGGTTGTTAGCGCGATCAACTGCTAACGTAAGGCACCCTGTTCGAATCCGGATAGAGGCTCACTTTGTATGGCCGTCTCTGTGCTTCGAAAGGCACGTAAAGACGCTGGTCCTCCTATGTTAACGAAGTGCCAGTCACTATCACTATATACCTGTTTCTATCCACTGCTGGATAAAGGCCTTCCTCGTTGGGGAGTATTTAGCCATAAAACACCACGCTAACGTGGTGAGTATAGCGTAATAAACGTAATAGGTTATTGTTCTCAAACGTTCACAAAAGAAAAAGTACATTTCTAGAATCGGATCTTATTTAGCAATGAGCAGTAACCTATTTAGGGGTAGGTAAGGGGCAAGGGGGATTACATCGTAAAATTAGTAGTAGGGAGCAAGAGTGCTTGCGAGAGATTCAATTCATGTATAAACGAACTTAAATCCTGGACGTGGATCCATTCTCGCACGGAACGTCAGACCATGACACAGTGCAAGCATAGGAATTGTCTATAGAACTTTGCTTTTAGTTTAAAACGTTAAAATTACCCTTCATAATCCATCGGTATCTTACATACGCCCACGGATGGACTTGCACCCTTTTTACACCAAGCGATTTAAATACAGCAGTACTCAAATGTAGTAAGCTACCTGTAAAATCTCGTATCATGGAAACAATTTTAAAGATTTTTTGAAAACACACGTAGCCCAGCCTTCTGCCCAGAAACTTATTGGTTTTAATGTTTTAGTAAACCAAAATATTGACGGTATTAGGGCCTTGATTAAATTCTATCTTTTTTTCGACAAAGCTATATTGTTCAATATTTGGATAATTTCACTATTGTATTAAGATTACAACAACAAAAAAGTTTATAGAAATTTTATAAAATATGTTATTGTGCTATATTTCTCTTATCGTATAAACAAATTTTATATTTAATTTTTAAACCCTGGAGGTTTCTTTTTGTTTAAATCTTATGTATCGTATAACAATAATTGTTATGGTTATAACAATACGTAATGTAATGTAATGGTTATAACAATAATTGTTATGGTTTTAACAATACGTAATGTAATGTAATTGTTATAACAATAATTGTTATACGATACGATTATTATTCTTCTATTTTCTTTTTTAATATATGCACTTCGTCCAATTGTTTCATTGCTTGCTCGATTTTACTTTCATTTACATCTGCTCCTCGTATGCCTGAAAATTCACATTTCATCTCGTTTTCCTATAAAAAAAGTTGAGCGATAAGATTTGAAATGGGTAAATATTAAAATAGTATAACTTACGAATACAACTAGTATTTTCTTTTTTATCTTCGATCACCGTTAGATGTGACTTTACAGTTTCGACGAATATTCTTTTCTCCTGATCATCCCAATTTGACGCCCAAAATCACTGAATTTTTCTGAAAAATAATCTAGTAATCCGATTCTTAGAGCTATGGAGATCAGAAAAAAAAAGCAAAAAAATTAAACAATCAGTTTGTGAGTTACAAAAAGTCGCGCAGCAATTTTATCGTTATTTGAAACTGGAAATCGTCAATGTGAAATAGTTCGATTGCTTAAAATTCCTCGACAAACCATTTCCGGCGCCATTAAACGATTCAAAGAACTTGGTAACATGGAAAACCGACCCGGAAGAGGAAAAAAATGTTCTGCCAACACTCACTTGAATTGGAATATCACCAAACTTCGGATTCAAGGAATTCGAGACTGTCGATGCGAAAAGTGGCGCGTGAAACCGGAATTACGCGAGAGTCGGCTCGACGGATAGCTAAAAATGAACTTAAGAAGAAGCTTTATAAACTGCGAAAAACCCAAATGCTAACTGGTGAAAACAAGCGAGTACGATTTCAACGATGCCGTTCTCTTTTATATCGCACCGCTGCTCAAAACTGGGAAAATTTCGTTTTTACTAATGAAAATTTTTACTATTGAACAATTTCACAATCGTCAAAATGATAGGTATTGGTCAGAAAAAGCACCCGGACCTTCTGCCATCGTTGTTAATCGCCAATACCCCAAGTCTGTCATGGTTTGCGGCGGTATTTGTGCTACCGGTAAAACACCTTTAGTTTTTGTGGAAGAAGGAATAAAAATTAACAAAGCAAACTACCACGGGATATTTTAGAGGCTCTAGTTCTTCCATGGGCCCAACAGCACTTTGATGACCAACATTAGACCTTTCAACAAGTCTCTGCCCTGCCCACGAGACGAAAACTACGCAAGAGTGGTGCCGAATCAATTTTCTGATTTTATCGGTTCCGTTAAATGGCCTCCATACACACCAGATCTCAACCCAATGGATTACGCCATGTGGTCAATTTTAAAGGCCAGAGTCTGTGCAAAACCCACAAAAGTTTGGAATCTAAAACAATCTTTGCGTCCGGAATGGGACAAAATATCCCTAGAAGAGGTACCAAAACAGTCGAAAGTTTCATTCGACGTTTAAAGCTCTATCCACGCAGAAGGAAGCCACCTTGAAATTTTATAATTTATCATGTACATAAGGTTGTTGTTAATTGTTATCCATTTTTAATTTTTAATTTTGTGTTTAAATAAGTTTTTTTTAAACGTTTGTCCGAGTTCTTGTGGGTCACGCTGTATATCTAATAATAAGTTACCGACATAATTTTATTTTTTATATTATAAGTAATATTTGAATTAAATTTGACTTGTAGATAACACTCACATAAAATAAATGTAAGTCCGACATGAAAATAACATAACATAACCGTTGAAAATCATATACAGTGAAAGCTCTTCTTGCGGACAGCTCTAATAAACGGACATCTCCGTAACCGGACAAAATTCCTGGAACCAAATTTCGGCATATCATTTCCAATGTTAAATGCTTTCCGATAAGCGGACGCTCTCATAAACGGACGCGGACACTAGATTATTCCCCAATATGACTAAAAATCTCCCATAGGCGGACGCGAAACTCTAATAGCCGGACGATATCTTAGGTCCGCTTATTATAATGTGCATTAAATTCGGTAATTCTCTTGTTATATTAAGTGATTTCCCTTTATTTTGCTTGAGAGCTTGGTTTTCGTGTTTATACATATGCATTAGTATTTTGTCTTTAGTTCAGACAGCATTATCGAAGTTAGTTTGTGAATGTAAATGTAAAATGGCATCAAAAAGAATGTTTTCCCTTTAAAAAGGAAAAATGGAAGTTGTAAATTTGTTAGATAAAGAAAGAGTTTCAGTTCGTGATTTAGCAAAGAAATTTAATGTTGGGAAAACGCAAGCAGCTGAAATAATTAAAAATAAGGAAGATATCAGAAGTAAATGGCAATCTGGAATTAATATAAATCAAAAGAAGAATTTTTGAAAAGAAAGGTTTTAATATAGACAAAAGATGTTTTGAATGGTTTGTGCAAGCTAGAAGTCGGAACGTTCCAATATCAGGACCGCTAGTGAAAGTGAAAGCTAAAGATATTGCGACAAATTTGGGTTATAAAATTTCAGTGCCTCCGACGGGTGGCTTCAAAAGTGGCGTAAGAGACATAATATTAGTTTTAAGTGCATATCTGGTGAAGCTGCTGCAGTAAATCAAGTTGATGTTAAACAATTTTAGAAAAACTTCCGTTTATGTTGCTAGGCTATAAACCAGAAGATGTGTACAACGCAGATGAAAGTGGACTTTTTCCGCGCGTTGCCGGATAAAACTCTGTCATTCAAAGGAGAAAAATGTGGGTGCAAAGTTGTCTAAAGACAGACTAATCATTTTCTTTTTGTTTAAATATGGCTGGTGACAAACAAGATCTGTTGGTAATTAGAAAATCCGCTCGTTCTTGTGCTTTAAAAATATTGCTATTAAGGATCTTCCAGCAATTTGGAAATCAAACAAAAGGCATAGATGACGCGAGAAATTATGTCTGAATGGTTGCTACAATTTGACCGAAAAATGGGTATGCAAAAAGGCAAGTTCTTTTGTTTTTGGACAATGCCGGCTCTCATCCTCGTGATCTGAAGCTGAAAAATGTAAAATTGTATTTTGTCGCCATACATAACTTCAGTTTGTCAGCCCTTGAGTTAAGGTATCATGCAAAATTTTAAAATTAATTATCGACACTTGATTTTTAAACATGTTTTAACTAAAATGGAAGATGTTCAAACTTTATCTGAACTTACAAAGACTATCAATGTGTTAGAGGCTTTGTATTTCATAAAACAGCATGGAATAAAGTTAATACCTTAACAATTAAGAAGCTGGATTTAGAAAAAGTGAATACAACTTGGAAAGTAGTGTAGAAATTGATTACGATCCTGAAGAAGATCTTCCATTATCGACAGTTGCTGAATTATTGAGACATGCCAAACATTTAGGAGCCACAGACCCCAAAATGTAGAAGATTTCATGAACTTAGACGGTAATATAACAACAGAAGAAGAATATGCCGTTGATAAATTTCCAAATTTGGATGTAGAGAGCCCAGACCCATTTGCAGAAGGTAGTCTAAACGACTCAGAAGAAGAAGCAGAAGTAAAAATGTCGGCAGCATCATGCAGTTCGAAATCGATAAATTCATATGGTGAAGCTCTAAAACATATTTTATGTTAAAAATTTGCTAGTGATGATTTCACTGCATTTCAGCACTTAAAAATTTAGAAAGTTACTATCAAGATTGTTTTCTTCAACAAAATATGGCAAGGTTTCGTCAGACAAACATTTTAGATTTTTTCAAAAACCCAAGGACTAACATTTTAAAAATTTACCTACTACTTATGTACATATATGTATTTATAGTCATACTAAGCATTTGAATAAAATAAATATGTACTTTAAAAAGGTGGCGTATTAACTGTTTTTTATTGCCGTATAACAAAAATCGTATTTTTAGAGTGTAGCATGTGTATTATGTATATTACTTATGTACATATTGGGTATGTGTACATCATATGATACCTATTTATATTTCTTATTAGTCCTTAGTACTCTCCTTTAAACGGACACCTCCTATAAGCGGACAAAATTAGTGGAACCGTGAGTGTCCGCTTATGGGAGCTTTCACTGTATTAAACAACAGCTTATACTTATTTTACGATGTTGTCAAATAAATACTTAGCAAAAGGTACAATAGAATTTTACTAACTAAATTGATACTAAGTTACATATTAAGAGTACAATGCATACCAACAAGTTAGTAACAAATAGAACGATTTTAGTTAGTATCATTTTAAAACCATTTTAAGAGTATGACTATGCATAAGGCTGTGTATCTTTATTTAGATAAGTTTTAGTAAATTCTAAACGCTGATTGATTTTACTTAGAAACGAAAGGTTTCTTTTCTAGGAATGCGGCCATTATACCCTCTTGACCAAAGTAGGTACCTGTCGAATAGTTTCAGCAGAAATTGGTTTATTAATCATCCAGGATACTTCTACTGGTAATTTTGGTACACTTTTTTTCGATTCTTTCTTGATTTGTTTCGCAATAAAGTTTTCATCAGCTACAATTAATAATTATTTACAATTTTTTGTATAATGGCATGTGATCTGTCAACTATTTGTCCAACTTGGCTTAAAGATTTTCTTTCACAAATGAATTTTATAATAATTTTTCTTGTGAATATGGAAACTAACTAAACGATGTAACATATATAAGCATAAAATGAATTATTTGTATCATCAAAAATGAAAATCGTATACTGTATGCTTATTTATTTTATACCGCTATTATCCCCTAGGGATGTTTTCATATTATTATTTTTTGATATAATTAGTAATATAAAATAAAACTATGAATTATTTTTACATTATAATCCTGCAAGAATGATAGCACATAGTAATAACGAAAAAGTTCTGCCATTGTTGTTCATCGCCAATACCCCAAGTCTGTCATGGTTTGGGGTATTTGTGCTACCGGTAAAACACCTTTAGTTTTTGTGGAAGAAGGAATAAAAATTAACAAAGCAAACTACCACGGGATATTTTAGAGGCTCTAGTTCTTCCATGGGCCCAACAGCACTTTGGTGACCAACATTGGACCTTTCAACAAGCTCTGCCCTGCCCACGAGACGAAAACTACGCAAGAGTGGTGCCGAATCAATTTTCCTGATTTTATCAGTTCCGTTAAATGGCCTCCATACCACCAGATCTCAACCCAATGGATTACGCCATGTGGTCAATTTTAAAGGCCAGAGTCTGTGCAAAACCCACAAAAGTTTGGAATCACTTATACAATTTTTGCGTCAGGAATGGGACAAAATATCCCTAGAAGAGGTACCAAAAACAGCCGAAAGTTTCATTCGACGTTTAAAGCTCTGTATCCACGCAGAAGGAAGCCACCTTGAAATTTTATAATTTATGATGTACATAAGGTTGTTGTTAATTGTTATCCATTTTTAAATTTTTGAATTGTTGTGTTTAAATAAGATTTTTTTTAAACGTTTGTCCGAGTTCTTGTGGGTCACGCTGTATAATAAGTTACCGAATTCATTTTATTTTGTTATATTTTAAGTAATATTTGAATTAAATTTGACTTGTAGATAACACCTACATAAAATAAATGTAAGTCCGACATGAAAATAACATAACATAACCGTTGAAAATCATATACAGTGAAAGCTCTTCTTGCGGACAGCTCTAATAAACGGACATCTCCGTAACCGGACAAAATTCCTGGAACCAAATTTCGGCATATCATTTCCAATGTTAAATGCTTTCCGATAAGCGGACGCTCTCATAAACGGACGCGGACACTAGATTATTCCCCAATATGACTAAAAATCTCCCATAGGCGGACGCGAAACTCTAATAGCCGGACGATATCTTAGGTCCGCTTATTATAATGTGCATTAAATTCGGTAATTCTCTGTTATATTAAGTGTTTTCCCTTTATTTTGCTTGAGAGCTTGGTTTTCGTGTTTATACATATGCATTAGTATTTTGTCTTTAGTTCAGACAGCATTATCGAAGTTAGTTTGTGAATGTAAATGTAAAATGGCATCAAAAAGAATGCTTTCCTTAAAGGAAAAATGGAAGTTGTAAATTTGTTAGATAAAGAAAGAGTTTCAGTTCGTGATTTAGCAAAGAAATTTAATGTTGGGAAAACGCAAGCAGCTGAAATAATTAAAAATAAGGAAGATATCAGAAGTAAATGGCAATCTGGAATTAATATAAATCAAAAGAAGAATTTTTGAAAAGAAAGGTTTTAATATAGACAAAAGATGTTTTGAATGGTTTGTGCAAGCTAGAAGTCGGAACGTTCCAATATCAGGACCGCTAGTGAAAGTGAAAGCTAAAGATATTGCGACAAATTTGGGTTATAAAATTTCAGTGCCTCCGACGGGTGGCTTCAAAAGTGGCGTAAGAGACATAATATTAGTTTTAAGTGCATATCTGGTGAAGCTGCTGCAGTAAATCAAGTTGATGTTAAACAATTTTAGAAAAACTTCCGTTTATGTTGCTAGGCTATAAACCAGAAGATGTGTACAACGCAGATGAAAGTGGACTTTTTCCGCGCGTTGCCGGATAAAACTCTGTCATTCAAAGGAGAAAAATGTGGGTGCAAAGTTGTCTAAAGACAGACTAATCATTTTCTTTTTGTTTAAATATGGCTGGTGACAAACAAGATCTGTTGGTAATTAGAAAATCCGCTCGTTCTTGTGCTTTAAAAATATTGCTATTAAGGATCTTCCAGCAATTTGGAAATCAAACAAAAGGCATAGATGACGCGAGAAATTATGTCTGAATGGTTGCTACAATTTGACCGAAAAATGGGTATGCAAAAAGGCAAGTTCTTTTGTTTTTGGACAATGCCGGCTCTCATCCTCGTGATCTGAAGCTGAAAAATGTAAAATTGTATTTTGTCGCCATACATAACTTCAGTTTGTCAGCCCTTGAGTTAAGGTATCATGCAAAATTTTAAAATTAATTATCGACACTTGATTTTTAAACATGTTTTAACTAAAATGGAAGATGTTCAAACTTTATCTGAACTTACAAAGACTATCAATGTGTTAGAGGCTTTGTATTTCATAAAACAGCATGGAATAAAGTTAATACCTTAACAATTAAGAAGCTGGATTTAGAAAAAGTGAATACAACTTGGAAAGTAGTGTAGAAATTGATTACGATCCTAAAGAAGATCTTCCATTATCGACAGTTGCTGAATTATTGAGACATGCCAAACATTTAGGAGCCACAGACCCCAAAATGTAGAAGATTTCATGAACTTAGACGGTAATATAACAACAGAAGAAGAATATGCCGTTGATAAATTTCCAAATTTGGATGTAGAGAGCGCAGACCCATTTGCAGAAGGTAGTCCAAACGACTCGGAAGAAGAAGCAGAAGTAGAAATGTCGGCAGCATCATGCAGTTCAAAATCGATAAATTCATATGGTGAAGCTCTAAAACATATTTTATGTTAAAAATTTGCTAGTGATGATTTCACTGCATTTCAGCACTTAAAAATTTAGAAAGTTACTATCAAGATTGTCTTCTTCAACAAAATATGGCAAGGTTTCGTCAGACAAACATTTTAGATTTTTTTCAAAAACCCAAGGACTAACATTTTAAAAATTTACCTACTACTTATGTACATATATGTATTTATAGTCATACTAAACATTTGAATAAAATAAATATGTACTTTAAAAAGGTGGCGTATTAACTGTTTTTTTATTGCCGTATAACAAAAATCGTATTTTTAGAGTGTAGCATGTGTATTATGTATATTACTTATGTACATATTGGGTATGTGTACATCATATGATACCTATTTATATTTCTTATTAGTCCTTAGTACTCTCCTTTAAACGGACACCTCCTATAAGCGGACAAAATTAGTGGAACCGTGAGTGTCCGCTTATGGGAGCTTTCACTGTATTAAACAACAGCTTATACTTATTTTACGATGTTGTCAAATAAATACTTAGCAAAAGGTACAATAGAATTTTACTAACTAAATTGATACTAAGTGACATATTAAGAGTGCAATGCATACCAACAAGTTAGTAACAAATAGAACGATTTTAGTTAGTATCATTTTAAAACCATTTTAAGAGTATGACTATGCATAAGGCTGTGTATCTTTATTTAGATAAGTTTTAGTAAATTCTAAACGCTGATTGATTTTACTTAGAAACGAAAGGTTTCTTTTCTAGGAATGCGGCCATTATACCCTCTTGACCAAAGTAGGTACCTGTCGAATAGTTTCAGCAGAAATTGGTTTATTAATCATCCAGGATACTTCTACTGGTAATTTTGGTACACTTTTTTTCGATTCTTTCTTGATTTGCTTCGCAATAAAGTTTTCATCAGCTACAATTAATAATTATTTACAATTTTTTGTATAATGGCATGTGATCTGTCAACTATTTGTCCAACTTGGCTTAAAGATTTTCTTTCACAAATGAATTTTATAATAATTTTTCTTGTGAATATGGAAACTAACTAAACGATGTAACATATATAAGCATAAAATGAATTATTTGTATCATCAAAAATGAAAATCGTATACTGTATGCTTATTTATTTTATACCGCTATTATCCCCTAGGGATGTTTTCATATTATTATTTTTTGATATAATTAGTAATATAAAATAAAACTATGAATTATTTTTACATTATAATCCTGCAAGAATGATAGCACATAGTAATAACGAAAAAACCGAATGTAAAAAAATATATTTCCGCGAAGTATAAGAAAAATATTATGGGGTTTTGTTGAATTTTGGGAAACACTGTAGTTCTTTAATTATTTGATAATACAAAGATGTACCCCAAACATTAGATCTACATTATGGTCTATTATGGAAAATCCCTAGTTTTCACGTAGTACGAATACTTTGTAGAGCCACTGTAGTAACTTGTATTGTGGTATAGTCAATTAAACTTAAAAATTAGTCGAAAATATGGAGAAACAAAAAATGTTGAAAGAAAAATAATTTTATATTTGCGTAGTCAAAATAAAACTTATTCAGAAATAGTTAATGTGGTTAACAGAAGTGTTTTCTGTAGAAAATGTTATTAAAAGATACAATAGCAAAGATAATTTGGAATGTACCCCTCAAAGTGACCTACCATCTAAATTGTCTACCAATTTTCAATATAACGGTCATATTAGTGTGTGGGAAAGTCAAATACAGAATTTTATGTGCAAAATATACAAAGCGCCGTAAAACATGGTGGTGGAGTGTTGGTATGGGGTTGTATGACATCGTCTGGTGTTGGAAAACATTTGTATTTACAAATTTTACAATACAATTTTAAAAAAAGTGCAGAAAAGTTACAACTTCCTCAAAATTTCTATTTTCAACAGGGCAACGATCCCATGCATATAGCCCATACAGTGAAAATATGGATTGCATATCATGTTACCCATACTTTAAACACACCACCTCAATCGCCGGATCTTAATCTGATTAAATATTTGTGGGCTAAACTGAAAAAAATAATCAGAAATCACAATGTAACCAGTAAAGCCCAATTAAAAACCTTATTGTTGAAAGAGTGGATCAAAATCAATGCAAATTTAACAAAAAAATTTGTTTTTCGGTGCCTCAACGAATATCAGAAGTCATTACACATAAAGTATTGCATACGAAGAACTAGTGCCTATAATAATAATTTTTTATTTTAAATTGCCAATAGCAATTAAATAGCAAAAATAGCTTTTATTCCCGTATATGCCGATTGCCAATACTTTATCGCGGCATACTTAGACGTAGTACATTTACAACATATAAATAACAAAAATATTTATGTTGGAAGAATAAAACTATTTAAATTTAATTTCGCAAAAATGGATCAACCGTAGTTTGCCTTCTTAATAGTTTTTAATTGTACAGAATTTGCAGAAATATTTAGTGCAGATAACGGGCCTTCCTCGCTAACCTCCCAAATTAAATATTGTTGCACCCAACCATAAATTTGTTTGTCTCTCGGTTAGTTACTGGTCAAGGTAGAACGTCTTGTTCGTTTATGCTTTATGTCTTGTAAACAAAATTTAAAAATCCACATTGTGAGACCGATATCGTTGCATTTTGTAAACAGAAATGTTGAATTGTTTATAAATTTTTATTTCATAGTTGTTATCATACATTTTATAAAGTGCGTAGGTACAGAATTGTTGAACTCCTAATAAATTTTTTATGAATATAAAATTTAGCAATTTTTCAATATTACGTATTTAAGTCATAATTTACTGCCCGATTGAACGAGATCACGTCCCAAATAAGCGAAGTAATTTGACATTATTTCCTTAGTTTGGCTTCTGTTCTTCAAGATTTGGCCCAATTAAGCGGCTGTCCCGATTAACCGATGTTCCAATTAACCGGAATTGACTCTATTTGTCTAGTTCACTTTAGTTCAATCTAGAAACTTATAGAAAAAAATAGTTTTTTTCAGAAATTTTAAATTATATCTTTCTGTACCAAAAATAGTATTCTTCTCCTGTACTAATCGAAATGACGGTGATCATAATACCGCTTTATCGTCATCGTGGCGGGAAAGTAATGGTGTAGTAGTAACTGCGCAGTAGTTCATTGATGGATCGAGCCAATTTGGGAGAGGAGAGAACGAAGGAATGTGGCGTTCGAGGCCATTCAACGGCAATGACCAAGGAGTGTTTATATGCTACTAATGCATCGAACTGCATAATGCAGTCCTTCTAGGAATTCAGTTTCAATCGACCATTGTCGCCGCTATTAGCCTATTCCAGGATTTCTGCAACATGCATTCTTGATTCTTCGTAACAATACACATATTTCCTAAGATCAGGGTAGTTTTTACTTTTAACAATATACAGTGCAATCTCATTAGTTCGAACAAATTAATGCAAAGCTATACTCAGATTCACTAATTTTATATAAAATATTAACACAAAAACTAAACTTGTTACAATTTACTTTTAATACCAGAAATTATTTTATTTTTATTCAATTAAAATAACACATTGTCTCGAAAATTATCCATTTTCTGCTTTTAATCTTATACGAATTTATTTCTTTATTTTTTCGTGTTTTCGGTTTTTTAAAGTTTATATACCTAAAATGTAGAAATTGAAAAACAATTTTGAAAAAAAGCGAATTTATTTATCAAAATTTTATGTAGTGACTCGAAAAAGAGGTCGGACAATAAAATTGCATTAATTTTCTTGTAATTCATTATTTAAATAGAAAATAGAGGTGTCAATTTACCATTCGATAAAGTATTCCTTAACGTTACCAAACTCATAAAAAGAATTTAAAAAAAATTAATAACAAGAAGTTCTAACGTTTAAACAATTTAACACTGGAAATGACGTCGAAAAAAAGGTCGGACACTATACGTATTTAATTTGAATTTTGTTACTTATAAAAAAAATTCAATTTTTCTAATTCTTTGTGAGACATATTGATAGACCCTTAGTCTATCAATACGGGCCCATTCTTCTTGTAAGCGACGAATTCCCTCTTGTTTACTGTTTATGGGGGTTTTTCTTATTTTTCATCCATTTCATCCTATAGATTTTCTATGGAATATAATTAACTGCCTAAGATTTTCTATGGGATTAGGGTCGGAGGACTGAGGAGGCGGGTGGAGTTGAGTCAGAAAACCTGAACTCAAAAGTACACTTTTTCCTATATCTAAAAATGCTTTACCAAACGAAAGAGCCCTAAAATACAAGACTTTTAAGGTGAGGTTGGTTTCGGTAAGTCCTTTAATAAGCCCGCAATTTATAAATTCAAAGTTCAAATTTTTCCCATAAGAAATACATGTAATTGTATTATTGCGTAATATTATGCCAAATTTACATGGTAAACCTTCTATCAAGTGACTAGCGGTGGTGAGCTACCAGTCGCTACCTGGGATCCGTTGCGTCAACATCCACACTTTTCCGAGTTGGACCATTCTTGAGGGATATTTTTAACGAGTAAAGAGTAATGAGTAACTACGGCAAGACTCGGATTCACCCTAAAAGTTTAATTATAATAAAATACCCCATTCTAAATTATTTTTATCCTTTAAAAGAGCTGTTTCGATAATTATTGACACATTTATGATGCTGGCAACTCGACAACTGCTTGGTTTTAATAAGCACTTATTATATATGACCACGTCTCAGTGGGCGGGGGTTCGGTCTGAGACGACCAATCACAACATCGGAGAACATGAACTTTAAAGCCGTTTATTTCAAAAATTAGTGGTCCGACCGCAAATTTTTTCTAATGTGTACAGAACGAGGTCCTCTGTCATAATTTACTTCAAAAATCATAAAAAATCCGAATTCGGAATTTTTAACCGTCCCCGGCGTATGTAATACTTGAGGATGTAATACCATAGCATTTATATAGCAAATACTCTTGAACTAAACGCGCTTTATGTTTGGGATCGTTGTCTTCATAATACATGGGACATAAGGACTTATGAAGGTCCTGTCTAACCCATTTTCGCAATACTTTCCAATAAATTATTCTGGAAAAGCCGCAAATACAACTTGTTCATAATACCGTCTATTACGGCTAAGTTTTCTATTCCTTCGGTAGAAATACCGCCACAAACAAGCATATTCCTACCCCGTACTTGTCAGCAAATACAACATTTTTCCACCACGGCACGTGTTTGCTTACATGCTTTTTGGCGTAACGAATGCGTTTCACTCGATTCACCTCATTTATAAAAGGTTTTTTTATGAGCTATCCGGCCGTGGTAGCCCTTTTTTAAATATTGAAAATGGTATCTGAATTCTTGATCTTTTGCTATTTCACTTAGAACTTCAGTTTTCTACTTAGGGCACTAATTCGAGATTTTTTTTAACTTTATAAATAATATAATTCTTGTCTCGACTAGTTAATATACGCGGACGGCCAGTTTTTACTTTATTATCAATCCGATCTTTCTTTTTGAAGCGTTTAAGCATGTCACCCACCGTACTTTTACTAAGATTTAGTTATTTCGCAATTTATCGCACCGTTTTACCTAAGATCTCGTGATAAATAACTAACTGCCTTAGATCATAATTAATATGTTTACAATTTGCATGTTGAATTTTGAAACGATTGCAACTAATTATCATTTTAGTTGAAACTTCAGCAAATCACAATTTCTGCCCAACCTCTTTTTCGACGTCATTTCTAGTGTTAAATTGTTTAAAAGTTAAAGCTTCGCCACACGGGCAAACTTCATCACCGATGCCATCGCAAACCCATTAACAAGGTCACCGTGTTAGTAAACATTTTAACCTTCCTTATTAGAAGATAAAATGCAAACGGTGGTTGTCCGAACAAGAGCGCGTTGTTCAAGATATGACAGCTTTCAGGTATTTGCCGCTTGCCTTTACTCGAGAACAATGTACTTGTTGTTCTTGAATTTATATTTGGATTTATCTTCCGATAAGAAAGATCGTTAAAATGTTTGCCAACACGGTACCCTTCTGAAAGTTAATGGGTTGGCGACGGCATTGGTAATGAAGTTTGCTCGTGTGGCGATGCTTTTAGAATTTTTTTCTGGAGGTGGTAGCATTAAAGAATACTTTATAGAATGGCAAATTGACACCTTTGGTTTCTATTTAAATAATGGAATTATAAACAATTTACTGCAATTTTATTGTTTGTCTGATCTCTTTTTCGAGTCGTTGAAATTTGTTTTTACGACAAATTTTTGGTAATATTAAAATTATTGAATTTTTAAACGTAATTGACCAATCGACTAAAAATTTCTTTACACCCATTGAATTAAATACTTTCTAAAAATTAAGAAAGAGTAATCACAAAATTCGTAATAGTTTTGCAAAAATCTCTGATAGACCGGGTTGTATTATCTGCACTGCCCCGTGGGCGTGAGAAAAAATACAAATACGAGTATAAATCTTCTCTCTTAAATGCTAACCGAAATTGGTCGCGGCCACTCTAGACCGAACGGTGACTCGCCGCGCAGATCCCGGCCCAACCAAAAACCCCTTCCGACCAAATGCCGGCTCTAATCGGCAAATGGAAAGAGGGGGGGACGGGGGAAGGTCGAGGACGAGCGCCAAATGATAAGTCCGCCAGAGTTAATCTCGACCAGCTAAATCCGCGTCAGCGGATAAATGGCTGTGCGCAGAACCTGGTGGACCAAAATAGGTACGAGCCTTTATAAAAAACGCCCAGAATGTTAAAAGTAGAAGACAGGGAGTATGAGGCTAAGCCCTGGTATCCCAAAACAGGATATGACCTGACCTGACCTAACCGAAATTGTACTCATGATGCATTTTGCCTGAATTTGTACTCGCAGCATCTCCATGGAAACCGACCATATCGTGAATATAAGCAATATAGACAGGGGAATACTGGCGGAAAGTCTACATTATGGCACTTCTTTCTACCAGAACCGTGTAATTTAATTATTGCTAAGTTTTTAACAATGTTAAAATGTATAAATTTAAAATTTACTTGTTTGAAATTATATCAGTTCATTGCAGACATTAGGTACGATGATATGGCTAATTAAAACGATACTTTTATGACCAATTGGCGTAACCATCAAATTTTGTTGTACGTATTCCAAACGGGTACGGGTTCCAAATGTCCCAAAAATTTTATATATAACAAGTCTTATATATTTATTATTAAACAATAAAAATCTTATTATATTCATGAGCTTTCCGCAATGGGTTGTTGATGCATCAGATGATCATGCACAGAAATACATCAGATAATTTTTTAAGTGGGTAATAAATTACGTACATGTAAATAGAAATAAAAATTGAACACATAATTGTCGTTTTATACGATGAGAAAAAATGTGTAAATGATCGACAGCTGCACTGACTTATGAAATCAGTGCCGAAAACTGTGTGACCATTCCTGAACTGACGGAAATGAACTGCGCAGATATCGTTGCAAACAAATCGCTTCGTCTGAACTCCGCTTTATGCGTACGATTTTAAGGATATCTCAAAGCACGTGTGCGTTTTCAGTCGTGGGATGTTGGGTACTGTAATACAGCATTTTACGGTTTATTTTGTCAATCGGAATCAAATTCCGAAATGTTTGAAAATATTTCTTTTACAACGGACTTTTATTTAATAATAAAATTATTATTGACAAAAAATCTGGTTTCGGTTCTTTAAATTTTGATAAACCTTTTGTATGCGTTTGTTTTTTTTTTCAAGACGTCGACGTATGCTATAATTTAAAATATGGTTAACTATGAATCGACCTATAGTTGGTCCAAAACCATGCGTTCAATTATTTAACTACAACTTCCGGAGCAGACGAGTCCATCGTGGTGTGTATGTCGCTAGCGTGTCGCTATACACAACCTACTTTGCGCCATCGCATTTCGTCAATCCCTCCTTCGCTTTCAGTCTATTCACAAATTCGTACGTGTTTGGTTTGTTGGTATGTTGATATTAATAAAAAGGCGCCAACATTTTTCGACGATGGTTTTGTACATCGTGAAATTGTGATTGCATAGTTGATTAAAGATTTAATTAAACGTGAACTATTTACGTGGTGAGGTTGTGTTAAAAATTGAATTGCGGAGTTGTTTATTGTCTTGCTATGGAAACGGCAATGAGGACTAAAAAGAATTTAATTATTACGGAAGTTGTTTGGTTTGTCTGTCGGTGTGCGTCACACGTGCACACGACACATGACTCGAACAGGATACTGGTTCACCGGAAGTTGTTGATTAACCAAAGGCGAGGTAACGTAAAAAGTTCTTCGTTTGTTGTCAATTTACAGGATGTGCGTAAAGTGGATTATAAACAATAAATTACAATTTATCGATAACATTTTTGCGTAGTTGTACATACTCACATTCTACGTTGGTTATTTTTGTGGGACGTTTTAACAAAACTGCCTTAAAATTTAGCCTACGATTAAAATTATTATTAACAGCAGTGTATTTTAATTTATTGTCGCAACTATGGTTTAGATTTTAATCGTAGGTTAAATTTTAAATTTCGCTTAAACCCACCCATTAATGCTTTACTACTCCATTTCCAATTCTACGGATTGTTTACTATTATTTGTTAATGTTTTAGAATCTGAAGATACTATTTTGGTTATTTTCATGTTGGAAATTTATTAAAATTTGTAAAACTCGAAATACATTAATTTGTTGGAACATTTATGTTTATAATGACGACATCGCTAACCTACAGCCATGACGCGTTCCATTCATAATAGAACTATCTGTTACACATTGTTCACATTCCTTTCTATGCCGTGTCATTTCCTGAATAATATTGTCCAATATTTATTTCAATTATAATCATGCAATGATCGATAAATTAAAAAATGATAAAGGCAAAAATACATATTATGTACGTAGATGCGTAATGCAACTTAATTAATTAAAATATTTTGCAGAGATACCTTACCAGTGACGTAAACGTATCCACAAATCAGTGCACGCAATACGAAAGACTCATGACTCGAAAGCGACCCGCTTCGACAACACCATAGTATTTCTTTCAGTTGTCGTTTTGCGAAATTTCGAAGTGTAATTGGTGCACACTTGCCTGTTGTCTCGAGATAATCCAGGCCCAAAATTTCTAATTTCGTTCCTGCGTATTACATACAGTGACTTGTACAGTGTCGGCTCTAGTGGTTATGGCGCCGCGATGCAAAGATTGTTTCGGCGCCCTTAATTAATTTATTGCTAAAGTATATATTTAATACAAGCAATAAGAAAATACTCTAGTGCTTATAAGTATTACTCCTATTATAATATATTACATTTTATTTTTAAGTACAAATAGTACATTTATTTAATTTATTAAATATTAAATTAATGCCTAACAGTCAGAAAAAAAATTCAAATTTTTACATTATTAAAGTATTCTGTAAGGTAATTTCGGCACCTTTTGCGTATGGTGCCCGATACGACACATTCTTTACTTACTGTGTGGGGCCGGCACTAGACTCGAATAATTCGAGCCAATTTGATAAGATTGCATTAATTTTCTTGTAATTCGATCATTTAAATAAAAAAATAGCGGTGTCAACTTGCCATTAATTTGATAAAGTATTCCTCGAGTTATTTAGTATTCCTTAATAATAACAAGAAATTTGAACGTTTAAACAATTTAATACCAGAAATGACGTCGAAAAATAACTCTGACGCTATACGTACGGTATGTAACTGTAATTTTGCAGGATACACTTTACGTCTGAAATCTCGTTCAAACATTGGGGCATGTTTTTGATAATTTTTGTAAATAATCTTTTATCAATAAAAGCCAGTTCTTCTTGCAAGTGACGAATGACCACTTGCTTACTGCGTACGAGGGGTTTTCTTATTTTTCTGTCCATTTATCTATTTATGAACAGCAGTGTAGCGTAAAGCATACACCGGCCGACTGGAAAGCGCTAGACCGCGGTTCGAGTCCTAGTCGAGTCGAATACACTGCTGTGATCAAAGGTCCAATATCAATCTGTGGACCATGGGGAAGGCAACGGGAAACCACCCCATTAATTATTATATTCCCTAGTAAAGTCAACTTGGCTTCAGCTAAGTTGACTCCAACATCCGAATACGGATAGGCACCGAAAGAAGAAAAAAAAAAAAGGAACACACTATGAAAGAGGATTAGAAATATTTAAAAATACGGATGATTCTAAAATTTCAGGTCCTAACGGTCAAAAATTCAAAATTTGTAATCGAAAGGTTAATGTTTTTATTTTACGGAAAACGGTATATTTTTCAGTATTTTTGTCAGAAATTGATGTAATTCGTGTAAGACGAGCTTAATACTTATTTTAAAAACATAATCTTACACTAATGCAGCGTGTGTTTTTACTTTTTCAGTACTAAAAATAATTTAAAATTAGAGAATTTTATATTCATAATATAATTGCTAATGGTGGGGTGTCTTCGGCACCGCATCCGTCCATTAAAATGATCCCCGAGCCAAAACAGATATCAAAGTTGTGGATCCTTGAGCCGAGGGATTCGAGGGTCACTAGGAGTTCCTCGACTAGAAATTCACGATCAAGGTTGGGTGCACGCCTCGTCGATAGAATGTGGCAAATTCCTTCTCCGTAATGTGCTTCCATAAGTTTGTATAAGAAATTTGTCAACTTTAACGTTATCTAACTAATTCTTAAAAAATTTGGCGAAAATCTCTAAAGACGCAAAGTCCCTGTTGATGAACTGCAACCCAATCAATATTTTATAAATACATTCCTTTCCGTCAAGTATACACATAAAATACACGATGGGCGAGGTTTAAGGTATGGGCACAATATAACCTATTAAACGTATTACAATTTTGGAATTTTTTTGGGTCTAACGTCGAAATTTATGAATAACTTATATTTCTTATTATATACTTGAATAGTTTATATTTCTAATCGTGTTCATTTTCATAATCTTCCTTAATTTCTTTGGGAAATTTTGAATTGACAAGTCCGTCAAGAACGAATTGACAAGTCCGTAAGAACGTACTCGGCTTCTATTTTATATATTTTTTTTATACTACTCGTATGTAGACTATATCCAGAGTTCAAATAATCCAGAAATCAAATCTTCTCCTTGATCATAAGCATTTTGTTTTGCAAACCAATATGCCCATATAGGGGAGCTCGTAAAATTCTTTTTGTTGTAGGGCCTAAAATTTTTTTCTGCCGAATCGGTTTTTTGTATTATAAATTTTTAATAGTGGTGAATTTAAATCGCATATCATTTTTCTAGATTTCAGCAAATTCAAGCGAAAGAAATGGTTTTGCAAAGGATCGAGTTAACATAATCACCAATATCTGTGCATATTATTTAATGCCGAAACTTGAAGATATCACAAAATAAATACGCGTATTTAGAAAACTCAAAGAATTTAGAATTGAAATTTGTACGAAAGTGAAATTTAATAATCTGGCACTTGAGAATATTGAAAAAAGTTCAACTTAATGAAATATTATTGTAATGGTTTCAACAAAAAAAAGCCAATAAAACCTCAATTAATGAATTTAGTACTATACGAAGCATTCCCAGTTTTTAACAAACCGATTATTTTAATTTTTGGAGATAGTTAGCGGTCAAATATATTCACCCATAGCAATTTATGAAGTTTTACTGGAAAACCTCGCAGAAACTAATTTTACTTTCTAGATCTCGGGCAAAAAAATAAAAATACGTAATAAAGAATTCGAGTTTCAGTTGTAATAATTAAAAAATTTATTAACAGTAACGGACAAAATTTTATTCAAAAATCAAAATCACATATAGTTTGTATACGGGACCCCGTATAAACGACAGGTGGAATCCTGGGTCAACGTACTCTGGCTGTTCCGGGAATGCTACATAACAGCTACTCGACTTCAAAACGACCGCAGCATCGGTTGTCTTACCCATTATATTATAATCATATTTTCAAATTTCTTGTTGCATTCCAAACTAAAATATACAGTGGTCAAAAAAAAACATCGCAAAACATTTTTTCGGATCTATAGATTAAATTTTATTTTATGAATAAACAATATATAAAAGTGATTTTCTGGATGTTTACAAGTTCGATAATAACGAAAATGAGTTTAATTTTTTACAAATAGGATAAATAGGTATTATTAGGTAGATACATAAATGTGTTGCAAAAATTCTTCAAGTATCAAATTTTTTGGAAAAACAAATAATCGATTCTATTGTCATGTAGAAGTTTGATGTTTATCTCATCAGTAAAAAAACAACGTAAAGTTGTCCATAAACAATAACTGGTTGTGGTAGTGAACCTTCAATGTTGACGAAAGATGAACCCTGAAGTTATTATTGATTGCGATAATAAAAATTTAAATTACTGCATAACGCTGTGAAGAATTGTGAAAAGTTATTACCAATTTTGAGGATCCATAAAGGACTGGTACTCGCCCCAGGATGCGATTCAACCCAAAAACTTTTCAGTTCATCGTTCAGAAAATTCACAATCAGATATCTCAGTTTAGAGCTTGGCGTAGTAATAAATAAATAAATAGTATGTACAAATTTGAGTTGGATCGGTTACATCATTATTGAGTAATCATGTTTACACACATCGAACACCAACTTATAACATACATAAAAACAAATCGTAGGTATTGATTCGTTGCAGAGAAATTGTAAATTTTATGAAAAATTATATTTTATATTTTCGTTCATCGAGGAGCATGTACATTCCTTTTTATCTCAAGCGATTTTTCAAAATTCCAAATATTTTTGAAAATATAAATAACTAGTAGTTCATTGAATGCAGAAGCAAGTCAAAAAATCCATATTTTCGAAATATGGTTTGCACGAGTCGAATCGACTTGCACTATATAGTCAGTCATCCATCGAACGGTGCGCCTCAGTATTATAAAGGAATTGTTTTAAATGAAGTTGCAATTTTTCTTAGTCAGTCGCTTTCTGACATCCGTTGGGTCAACTTCCATACTTTTTCGATTTGGATCGTCTTGGGGATGTTTTAGTAAGTAAAGCGCTTGTCAAAACTAGCTCAAAAACTCCTGGGGTTAACTGGGTAAACCCTGGGTCTGCAAGACCTATGTATCGACTTTGACCAAAAATATCGTTCAGGTATTTAAAAATATGCGGGTCCAAGGCCTTAAAAGTATAGTTTAGTTTTCATAAAATTTCTTTTCAGAAAACTTTTTTCTTCAATTTTTTAAATACTATATGAAAGATATCAAATACACTCAAAATACTTATAAACTAATTCTCCATAGTCGGAGGTATACCTCTGAATGTTTGTATAACAAAAAGTAGCTGTGTAACTTTAGTAGCTGAAGAGTTGTAGCTGTGAACATTGATGGATTGACCCAGGATGTACTCGTTGATCGATGAAATAGGGGTGTACTCGGAGGGTTAAAACGATGATTTTGAATGTTCGTCATAACCACCAACAAGTCTTAGGTCGGTATTCTATAACTGATCGCTTATGAAGGATCCTTTTATCAAAGGAAAAGCTTGGTTTCCACTTAAAATTATGTCAAAATTTTGCGCGTAAACTAAGTTTTATCATTTTTTAGAGGATCTTGACGTAAGGGACGAGTTACAGAATACCGACCTTAGACCGGTGGTCCGTTACGTCACTCAAATTGGTCACTTCATATTTTCCTGGGGCGTCCCAAACTTCTTCCTCTCGGTTTATATTGAAACATTTTCCTTGGCAGTCGTGACTGATCCATTCCATCAAGGTGCCCTTTTCCATAATGTTCTGTAATCTTTTATTTTTTCGTCGATGCTGTAGATGGCCAATTCATTCCTTATAGTAGTATTTCTTTTTCTATCTATTCTTTAGTATCCTGCTGTTGCACGTAGGAATCTCATTTCGGCGCTTTGGATTCGTAATCGTCCACGTTTCGCTGGCGTATGTTATGGTTAGTATCGATACTGTTTTAAAGAATTTCAAAGCAGTGTTTTGGTTGTTTTTTCTCTTGAAAATTCTTATTTTGCCGTTTATATAATAGAATTTAACTAAAATTAAAAGAAAATATTTACCGAATTCCGAGTACCCAATGAAAAATTAATTTATAAGCAAAAAGCAGCCAACATACTAGCATTAGATAAAATGAATCCAAAAAAGGGAGAAGTCGACTTATCGTGATTTCGATATTTCTTATTGCTTTATTTCCAGAGCACTTTTGCATATCTAAAAGTTATAAAAATCGAAGAGAGATAACTCGGCTTAATCTATAATATTTTTCGCATTGCACAGATACGTTATAATGTGAACTTTTTTTTAAATTTTAAAGCTAACGATAATTTAGAATTCGAGTACTTTATAATATAATTGCGAATGGGGGCGATACCTACGGCCTTAGAAGCGTGTATCTCAAATTCTCCAATCTCTAACAAAACAGTTTTTTGACGTTCCTAAAAAATGGTCATTTTAGAGTTATTTCCTTTTGACTTTTTCCAATTGAAATAATATATATTATCTGAACGGCACTGTTCGAATTGAAATATTCGAATAATTTGAATATTCGTGTATAGCCCAGGAAAATAAGACAAAAAAAAAGGCCAATATGCAAAAACAATCTTAGTGAAGATTTTTTCAGGATTATCTTTATTTAAACATCAGAAATAGTATAATATATCAAAAGTCCATTGCGAAATCGTGTACGCTAAAAGAATTATTGAAGATCAATGTTCGCGAAAATCAGTTTTTCACGAATATCTCGTCAATTATTAGTTTTACATCAATTTAGGTTATTATATACTATTTTATCACTTAATTCTGCAAAAAAGGTTCTATGTAAATTTCACGTAGGACTAATAGTTCTTAAGGTTTAGAATACCTTTTACAATCATAATAAAACCTTATTTTTTGTCTTCATTGAATAGTTTACTTTAGAATTGTGTTCACCATTCGATGGTGAGCCAGACGGTCCCACGTTGTCGTTTATTACTTTTTCATATAAATGGATCTATTTCGCATTAAAATAAAGATAACGAATTGACAATTCGAATGAAGAAGAAAATCAAGTTTCAAGAAACAAAACGGTTAAATGGGAAAAGATTTTTTAGTAAAGGTAAAAGGATATCTAGATTATCAAACTTCATCGCCAACCAATTAACCTTCCCTAAGTCAATCCGTTGGCAAACAGTTTTACGAGGTTCCTTAGCAGAAGATAAAATTCAAGCGGTGTTCGTCCGAACAATGACATATGACTTTCAGGTACCTGCCGATTGCCGCTACGTGAGAACAATAAACTTTTTGTTCGAACACCAGTGCTTGAATTATCTTCTGATAAGAAAGGTCGTTAAAATGTTCGCCAACACGGACCTTATAAAGGTTGTTGGGTTGGCGACCAAGTTTGTGTGTGGATACTCTTTTAAATTATTGATCATTTTTCGCATGGGCATCGACAGCTTCTACTTTAAGAAAATGGCGGTTTCAATATGAAGGACTGGAGTTGTGTTAACTTATGGTTTTTAACACTTTCCGGCGAGAAAAGTTTATAGATTACTCTGTTTGAGCAGCATTTGAAATCGTTTTGCTATTAGTCGAACTATTAGTTCGAATACGAATGAATTCGTATTTCATTCTTTATTTTCTTTATTGTTAGTTAATTTGTAAGATTTCATAGCCGGGGTACAAGGATTTTACTTGCCTTGAATAAAATTGTGTCAATTTAGTTAAAGATTTTGCTACTGTGCCTTCAGTAACCAACGTAAGTAAAGGCTTTATTTTTGTGAAAAATTCAGTAAGTGCGTCTGTTTATAAATTTGATATTGAAGGATTTGATACGAAAATTAAGATAGCTTTGCAGGTCTGAAGGCAGGGGTTTTGCAGTACTTCACTAGAATCTACTATTATGCCGTCTCTTTCTTTGGAACATTCAAGTTAGGAAAGTTGCAAATCCGAATATGAACATTTAAAGGCGGTGAAAGAATGAGTGTTTTATTCTGAGCAACCACCGAGGTGGAGTGCCAGGAGAACCCGTGAAGTGAAGAATTAATTCAACTAAATATGCGATGCAAATGGGGTTCGAATTCCGAGTTACCAGATAATAAATAAATTATATGATCGCTAGTTATTTACAATAGAACGGTATATAATTTACTATTTTGTCTTGGTGAATTGATGTGCCAAAATGTTCACCATCACAATCGGATTACCGGTATACCATTTAATTATTTTTTCGATCAATTAACTACGCAGCAATTTTACTTTCGATGGAAATCTGAAAGCAATATAAAAGGAGTACAATAAACAATAATTGTATATTAAAATAACTTAAATTGTTAATTAATTATTTTTGGCATTTAAGAAGCAGGGCATAGTTGTAGTAATTCAGAAGTGCTACGGCCGGCGGCGCGGCGTCCGGATTGCCTTGGCATAACCATAACCATCTATGGGTATGGTAGCTCACTCTGTTTTTTGCAGAGAATTAAAAACGTGCCGCTATGGCACTGAAATAGTAAACAACTTCTTTATGGGCGCATTTATCTGCCACGCCATGCAAATCAGAAAAATTCGGCCGAACCAATCTAGTAATTGCTAAGATAAAAATTGGTTTATTTATATTGGTACGCGGTTTTATGTTGGTATGTGTGGGTACGTAGAAGGTTGTTGACTGGTCGTGTTGTGATTCTGTCTGAAGCCCACATTCCTACATCAGGTCACACATACCACTGTACTCTTATCGAACTGTTCCTTACAATAAGCACTACCCACTACGAGTACTACTAACCATTACAATGTAATTCGTTGTGCTTTTGGAAATATCTGCAACATTAATCAACTTCTGATACAATAATTGCTCTAGATCCAGATTTATTTACTTATAATTAGATATCGTATTTATATGCATTTCAAATGTCAAATGTTCACCAAAAAATATCTTTATAAATACATTTATTGATTAATGTTATCCATACTAATAGATTCGTCAATATCTGTTTTCTATTTTAATATTTAAATAAAACAAATTCACTTTACTTTTAACCTCGAGTGGGTGTAAATAATAAAATAGATCAAGTATTCGATTCCTGATCATAAAGCCTCAAGTCAATCGGAGCGACTGGATTCGCGCCGCTACTGCAGTAGTCGCTATTAGTTGCTTTGAAATCACCAAGTGCTGTTGTACTTACCAGTATTCAACTGTCAAATAGCTAGTTATTGCCGCTACTATGTATCTACTAGACTTGAACAAAAATAACCAGTATCCTGTGCTTACTAAGTATAAAATGAAATTTTGGGTGCGCATAGAATTCTCGAATTATCTCACTTCAAGTCTTTTATGCACAAAATCACTCTGGCTGTGATAATCTTCATCAATAGCTTTGTTTTTGCAGCAGTTTGAACCGTTCTTTGAAGTGTCCTTTCACATACATAGTATATCTGATAGATTTTATTGTAAAAAATTGATTACGCATTTTTGAACTCCCCTTCACTACGCGGGGTCCAGCGTCCGGTGTATCCATCACTGACTTCAACGTTATACATAGTAAATATATAATTTACAAAAAAAAGTCGATTGCTTATTTAATTTAAAACGAGAAAGTTCCATCTCGAATTTGTATTTAGTAGCATAGTCTTCTGCCTTATCAGCTTCCACACGTCTTAGAATAGAAAACACCAATTTTGTTTTTGTTTTTGCTTCAATTTTAACCCCTTCTTGCAATCGGGTTTTTTAGTTTTGTAGCGCTGCTGATGCTGCATTTTGCGGACTCGATGTTCCAGATCTTTTGAAACTTTGAGAGATGTATAATTGGGTTCTTATTATGGAATTTCTGCTGGAAGTGCAACTACTTTTGTTCATTTTAGAACAACCATTCCTTAATTATTTATATTCGAAATATGCTTTGGATCGTTGTCTTGATGGAATATAAGGACATTTTCAGACCCAAACATTTGTTAAGTATTATTCGTGCTGCTAACACATTGCCGGAAATTGTCAATGCATTCGTGGTAGTTAATATATACGATAACACAACAAATATTGATCATGAGGTCTGTAATTATTTGTAATTGTTGCCATAAAAATTGATTTCGCACACCGAGAGCTTAACACGTTCTTCGCATTTGGAATGCAATAGTGGTTGTTTTATTTATTATAGATAGTATGTACATATATTGCACAAGCAATAGAAGAATACCCACGTGGCGTGAGTTTAATTGTCATTCTATTTTCCTAACGAGGTTTTGAATTTATGTTCAAAAGGGAACTTTTGAAATGTTCTTATTAGACTAGCCAATTGCATTGAAAGGATTTTCGACGTAGGTATAAATTACCTATATTCAAATAGGTTATTTTGTTGTGTTTGTAATGTTGGTTTTTCAAAATTAAAAATTGTAGTAGGTACTTTTGGGAATGTGAATGGCTTTTTCAGTTACTCCGGGCGGAGTGAAAAAAAATTCATGTCTTCCGAATACGCTACGATCATGGAAGACATAATAATTATACTGAGCATGGAACTGGTTCCAAACTTTGTTAAGTCTGATGTTAACACATATCTTTTTTCATGCTTAAATGCTATTTCATAAGGTTTTTATGAAGTTTTACTAAATAGATTTTTACTTTCTTTAAATCAGATAAGAGAAAAAAGTCAGACGTACATTGGTCTGGTTGTTAGCGCGATCAACTGCTAACGTAAGGCGCCCAGCTCGAATCCGGCAGAGGCTAGCTACTGTATGACCGTCTCCGTGCATCGGAAGGCACGTCAAAGCCGGTGGTCCTCTGGCCCTTGCCAGTCTATTAGCACCTTTTTATGTGGAACTCAATAACTATTAAGATACTATATGGAAAAATAAATGGCGCATCCTAGATCTTTTTTTAAGAGCAATAAAATGAGCCAAAGATATTTTAAATATCTGTGTTAGTTTCCGAGTTTTTTTTAAATAGAATTAAACATATTTAAATAGAGTTTTTTTATCTTATTTTCAATGTATTATATTATAATATGTAGGGTTTATTGTTTTAGTTTCATCTCATTTTGTTAAAAAATGTCAAATAAAAAAAATTGAAGCTCGAAAATTTAAATAAAAAATTAAATAAATTTTGTAAATCAGAATAAAAATTTTAAACAAAAATTCAAGTAAGTTTAGCGATTAGTAAGTTCAAGCTGGTGTCCATTGTTTTTAATATAAAAGTTACACCTTCATAGCAATATTTACTTTAATTTTTGTTATTGTTTAAAGGTTCTATTCTGATTTACTTGGAAAACTTTTATTAAATTTAATTTTTCGGACTTCAGTTTTTTTTATTTAAGATTTATTAATAAATGGAACGAAAATTAAATAATGGACCAGACATATCATTGAAAAAGGGATAAAACCGCTATTTAAGAAACACAACTTTATATTAACTCGGAAAATAACAGAGATATTTAAAATTTCGTTGATCCATTCTATTTCTCTTTAAAAAGTGTCTATGGAACGTATTTTTTCGTAACTTCAAAAATAACCAAGATATCGACATTTATCCTTTGAACGCATTTATCTCAAAACATACTGTTGGAATTATGGATAGGTGAATTAAATTAAATGAAAAACTCTAATAAGTTTTCTTTTCGTTTAATAAGAATTTTTAACATTCCTTGACGAAGTTCAACTTAGACTGAAGAAACATTTTTTACTATTACATAGCTGTGCAGTTGTTTTTTACATTTCATGGACCATTAAGAATGAGCCCTTATAGTTACCCATAGCACTTCACGGCTCAATCATTCAACACCCTATAGTGGTTTTAGTTTTGGACCATAAATATAAGTATTTATTGGATTCCAACACATACTTTTTCAAGTCTGCGTCCACTATAACTTGAACACGGTTTGTCCCATTTATTTCAAATTTTGAAAATCATCTTTTATTATTCCTTTACGATCGTAAATTTAGAAATTGTTTAGTAGTTTTCAAATAGTGTAACTAACCTTGATAAAAATTGGATCGTGAAGGACACTATTTACTAACATATTTTTAAAAACTACTTCATTTTCATGTCTCAAAAATCCAAAAGATTTTGGATATCGCGTGGTTCTCGTCCGCAGTTACTTGCCGCCATTAATTCGATTTGAAATTAACCCGTAACCGGTATTCCGGGGTCTGAGAGACACTTGAATGCATAATTCGTTGTTGCACTCGCACCTTTTGGAATATAATTGTAATATTATCAATACCTTCAAATTAAATCATTTCTGATGTTGTTGCAAAATTTGAGTGGTGTAGGTAAATGTAAAACCTATTTATTACACCTGAAAGTCTGAGAGACCACCGCGTACCGTTTACGTACGCAACTTAATCCGTAACTTAATCGTAACCATCCGTAACGTGGTTGATTTTTAATCGGCTATATAGGGTTTGTTAGCAAAAAAATATATATTTGTGCTTTTATATGGTATAAATATTAATTTCTGATTATTTTTTATCTTCGAAATTTTAAACCATTTTTTTAATTTTTATAATTTCGAATTATATTCGAGGGTAAATCTAGGGTAGTTAGTTTTATGTAAGTGTTAAAAATTTTGTATTATTTTAAGTTTTTATTATAGTTTAATGTATAAACATTTAATATTAATTCATTTTGTTTAAATAATTTCAATATTTTTATAAATTTATTTGCAAAATATAAAACCCTATTATTTCGCCGATATTTGAAAGAAATTCTAATTATTCCTTAAATTAAATTTTGTTTGATTGGTTTTTTTGCGTATGCTAACTCGAAAAACACATACTAATGTTCTTCAACCTTCAGATAACAAATAATATAATAACACAGGCTAATTTTAAGGGGTAGTTGTCTCTCGGACGACGGCGTACCGGTTATGAACCAAAACTAGGACTGTACCGGTTACGGGTTAAGACAATTTACAACTTTCTGTTGAGAAAATGTAATTACCGACTGTATTTTATTTCAAACGGCAACGATCTTAATACACGTACATACTTAGTTTCTAATAAACGAATGTTTGCTCCATTTAATTGTTGTTAATGGATGTTTAATAAAATCTATGATATGAACGGAAGCAGAAGATGAAATACCATTTAAAGCCAAATTTGACAAAGAATGGAATAAAATTTTACCAAAAGTGACGAAAAAGTTGGTCCAATCGGTTCCAAGACATTTATAAGCAGATCCGAAGAGGGACAAAATAAATATGAATTTTGGTTTTAAAACCAACCCAAGTACTAACGAACTGCGCTCAATTTTGTAACAACTTGGTAATTTTGTAACATTATCAATTAAATGGTTTTTTAATTAATAATATAAAGTAAATTAATATTAAAAATAATGCTGTAGCGAAGAATGGACAATCAAAATAATTATTAAAAATGAAAAATTTAAAAAAATAGTTCCTTGTAGTAATAAATATTATGTTACTACGAAGTATCTGTTCAGTTTTGTTACGCATGTGGTAGGAATTTTTTATCTCAGATTTTTTACTTGGGCACCCCACAATTGACAATCTCACAATAATGAAAATATTTTGATTGTTATTGATAGGTTGTTACTAAAGACACGAATTGAAGATGTTCACAAATAATAAAATGGCGAAATCAAAATTTTGCGCTAGAAATGAATTATGCAAAATATTTGTGAAAAATGACACTACACCCCCCTCCCCCAACTAGTTAATTGTATTTTTTAATTGTTCCCTAAAATACTCTGTACGTGTTGATTTGGCGTAATTATGATTTCAGTATATAGGTGATAAATACAAGATGCCCCATTTCATTACAACATCTTTTTCAACTTATCAAATTTTTAATTTTTGCGAATTAAAGGCTATAATTTTATAAGTTAAATTATTATAATAAAGATTGTACATTTATGTAAATAATTAGGTACATAAACGTATATAACATATAAACAATTTATTTTATCTGAGAACTCGCTTCTAACATTTTATCTGGATATTTTACCAACATCGATTAGAAACACCCTGTATAGTATTCAGATTTTGCGGCCGGCCATTTTAAACATTTTGTATTGGGCGGAGACTTTGCAACCAATGAGTATTTAATGCGAACTTGTTTAACTTGAATTATTGTCAAGTGTTTATATTGCATTAGGCATTTACGTACTTTTCATATACTAATATGAAAAATAATTTAGGATTATAATTTGGTCCAAATTAATTTAAACATCCTAGATATATCGGTCATAAGAAATACAAAATTTTTTATATTTTTTAATAAAATATTTCAAATACATACTTTTTAACCAGTGAAATGAAAAAAAGTGCAATAATTAACTATGTAGTTAATTAAACAATAAAAATCCAATTTTATTATGGTATATCTATAAACTTTCAGCTATGAGTTGTTGCAAAACTAATGACAGTGGCGGATCTACGGGCAGGGGGCTATAGCTAAAATGACTGCAACTTAAAATTCTAAAATATTTTAAATGGTAGTGCACTAGTAATAATTTCATCATTTATATATTGAAGGTATTTGCAAAATCTTTTCTAAAAATTATATTTTAATTAAAATCAACGTGCTGCGGCAATTTGTAAATTTTTATTCTTGGTTTTTGGTTTTTAATTGAAACTTGGACTTAAATCAACCAACCAAGCGCTCACTCAAGAATGGTCATACTTAACGACTTGGTAAAATGCGTTGATAAAATTTTATACAGTGAGCGTCTAAAATATATGTAACTGCATACAGTAGAGTAGACAAGAACTATTCGAAACAGTGCCAGATCGTAAAATTGATCTAATAATAACTTCATCGTATCTGCATTTTTATACGTTATTTTTTGCAATCTGTTAACGTCAGTCGGTGAAATAGCAGGCATGATGTTTTAAGGTACCACAGATGATTTATGCTTATAAAATCAAAGTTTAGTCCTGGTCCTGGACAGATATCGATACATAATGCAGATTCTATTACATATAATCTTGTTGATATCTGTTAATCAATAATGTAATCTGTTAAAAAAATTTCAGATTAATGTGAAATAAAATTTGTATAAATTATACTACTTGAATCTTCGTCAACCTAATACAAGAGGTTTTCTCATTTTCTTGTTTTTAATTGAAACTTGTTTTTGTTTTTCGCGTAGGAAAGGAAAAGCTTCCAAAAGAACTACCAGGCCGCGCTGAGTGATAGTGTGGGATTTTTACCCACTAAAACTCCTCCCTGGATAATAAACATATTACTATATCAAAATTACACCTGATTGACCTGATGGTATAGCAATATACCATTTCTTCTTCTTGGTGCAATCAGAATAGGGATGTAGTCTTTGTACCTAATTCTTATGTTTTTCTAGTACTTCGAATTTTGAAAAGACGGTGAGTTCTTATACTTCTTCACCAGTAAGGTGGCGTATTCGTATTTTTTCCATCGACGTTCATCGTCTTCTTTTTCTTTCATGATTGCACTTCTTCATTTTTGTCATATTTCTTAACTTTTCATCATTGCAACTATCAAGTTTTCGGGGCTGAGTGTAATGACGAACTCTCTAGCTTAGATATTAAATTACTCTGGAAAAGGGTATGCTGTGTTATGAGTGCTTACAGTGTACGAATGTAATTTTGCATTTTTTACAGAATAATCCATGTCACAATCGGAATAAAGCCTTAAAAACTGAATTACAAGTTCACACAATCACAAGTGATTTTACAGTAGGTAATAGAGTTCCCCATAGGAACCATCGAAATCGTGTACACTGCAGATCAAAAATTTGGATATAGCAGTAAAAAACTAGAAAGCATATAAAGAAACAAGTTTTTAAAACCCTTCATTTAGTTATTAACTTCACTTGGGCTATATACTATATTATGTAGGTAAATCTTTAAATATGTAAGCAGCTACATATTATTAGAACTTCTACTGCTCCTGTAAAGCTGAAACTTGGTTCACTTATTTTGGTCACAATCCAGTCAATGGAAATTTCATCGGAAACGGAAATTTTTAAAGAATCAAGTTTTAATTTTTAACCATGGGTTTTAGGGATGTTTGGTAACGTTACAAAGGTAAGATCTCTAAACTCGCTGGTTAAAAATTTAAATTTGAATTGATTAAAAAGTTTATTTTCTACTTTTTAGTGATTTTTAATTGAAGGTTCTAAATCTGGTGTTTTCTGTCTTTTAGTATCTATGAAAAACGCTAAAAGAAACACGAAAAGGTGAAAAAAGATTAAAGCGCGGCTTTAAAACTGATTTTAGAAAACAAAATTTTGTTTAAAAGTATTAATCGACCAAGTAAACTAAAAAATTTAAAAAAATTCTGTAAATAATAAAAAAGTTAAGGTATATTTACATCGATCAAGGAATTCTTTGGTCTTTAAAAAGCATAGCTAACATAACTCTTGATTCGTAAAATTTACAATTACTTTGTTGTCCATTGTCCATATTGAAATTTAAAGTTGTCGACATATGTTTGATTTACAAAAGTTAATGTCAAATATGATTATAACCAACACACAACTCGAATTCCAAAAGCTATTACTAGAAATACTACTAAATTCCACTTCCAACCTAGAGATTCGCCGAAACCAGCAGAATTTGGGACTATTAGATATAACACGATTATTGTAGGATTGATGAATCTTGATTTGAGATTGTAGATCTGACTATTAGTACGGACATAAGAGAAACGAAATAAATGAAAATTAACTTAAATATATTGATAAATTTTTGAACTTGTACAAACGCATCCCATGCATCTTGTCGCTATTGCCATACTGTTGTGGTTGACGATAAACAGGGGATACGGATTCTTTCATCAAACTCTTCACATAGAAGCTGATAGAGTTCAAATCTGGTGATTATGGTGGCTAAGATACGTTCGCTACTATATCTAATCAGCATTTGGTTTCTTCTAAATACCTTCAGTGAAAGTAAGAACTGTGCTTGGGATCGTTATCCTGATGTAGCTCGAAGCCACGATTGATTATCCTGCAACCGGAGAGTATAGAAAGTTTCAACAGTGTCCTTTTGTAGCCTTCTTTTTCATAATACCGTCAATTTTTATAATACACCATGGAGAAATAAAATAACTACAAGTGTACTTGGGTACAGAAATTTATTAAAAGTAAAATTTTCAAAAAATTCTTCCAAAAACGTGCTTTGTTTTCAGTTTTGAGATTTAGTACTTCATTTTCAAAACAACCTTCGATGCTTGCATGTGCCGTTTTTAGTGTTGGTGCAAATTTTCTTTGCTACATCAATATTGTATTTGTAATAAATACTCCTATTTAGTTCTTATTTGTATTACTTGCACTATGGCAACAATAATTAAATAATGAGTGAAGAATAAAGTTTCCGGTAAACTTTAAAAAAATATAATACCTATAAAAATAATATAAAATAAAATTTTTCGTATATTATTCGCCAATTGTAAAGAATAATTTATTGTACCTACTACACATAATAACGCAAAATAGACAAAATGTAATATTAAATTGTAAAAAAAAATATGAAATGACCGGGGTATAATACCCAGCAAGGCAGAATCTGCTTCGTTCATGGAGAATATACTATGAAATATTAGCACCCACATTACCTGTTGTATTTTATGATTTATTGAAGACTGTTACGGTCTGGAATTACATCTTGCCGTGCACTACATCAGATCGTAAGGGAACAATCTGTATGATGTGATTAATATGAGTAGTTATAATATTATAAATACTACCATTGTATTAATTTTAAAATAAAACTTAAAAAGGCTGCTTCTTAACTGATCCGGTCCGATGTTGTGCGCGGCAAGGTAGTAAACTACATGACTCGGTTCGAGTTCTGGCAGAGTAAAAATCTTTTTTCGCTAGTATGTACCATTAATAATTATAATTTGTAGGGTGTTATTTTTAAATAATATTTTCGTTCTTTTTTGCTTATTGATTTTCGTTTGTTACAGACAAATGGTTCCAAGAATTTTATTGGAATTATTCAGAAGTAGTCCAATCGACTTGCTTTCTACTCAGTTACCTTCGATTATGAGATGTGTTACAGAAATGTTTAAATACAGTGGTAAGTATTACTTCTTTTAGTGTTTGAAATCCAACAACTTATTGACAAACTAAAATTAGCATAAAGTGAGGTTATAAAGTTTGGAACAAAATTAATGAAAAAAATACAGAAAGATATTCTCAAAAAATTCTCAGATACGTCAACCTTATACACATTTTATCGATGACATAAAAATTTTTTTATTATATTTTGTTTTTGAATTGTGTCGTCATCGGGATTTTTTTAAATGGTAACCCTTATTTTTATTTACGGATTTGAATAAAGTATAGTTTTCGGAATACAAAAATGTCAAAATATATTACCTTGCTGAAGAAAGTTTTCAAGACGATCGGTACCTAAGTTTCAAAAACCCACGTTCCAAGTCGTTCTAGCAGATCAGAGTAGATCAATCATTTATCAAGGAGGTGCTGAAAAAAATTAGACAGTTTTGGCAATCATTACAATTTTGTGGTCTAGAAGATATTTAGTTAATCGGATAGAAATTCACACATAGATATTTTTAAATCCGCCAAAATTATTATCTTTAATTATTTTCTTGACTACATACGATGCCCCTGGACGAAATTACGGCTGTTTAAAAGTTTTGAAAAAATTTGTAATGTTTAATTTTTGTGTTTAAATATTTATATTTTCAATTCTACATATCAAAAAATGACTTTAGGGAGGGTGTTGGCTCCTAATTTAAAATTCATATCTAACATCTTTCTCTATTTAAAGCAGTGGTACCTAAAAAAAATTTCTAGTAACTCAAATTTCGAAACGTGCTTTGAAATATAAATTAGTATATTTATTTTTACGCGCCAATAAAATAATTCTTTTTAATTATTACCTATCTTAATTACATACAAAGGTAAGGTAATTATTACTATTATATTACCACCTAACAATTAAAGAAACCTTGGTGATGCAATATTTGAATGTTTAATTATACTGCTTTATTGTAGGTATTTACTGAAAAATATATGATTATTACATATAGCCATTTTGAAGCCGCCATTTTGTAATACAAAATTCATATTAAGAATCAGATAAATTTTTATCAGGCGGAAACCTTCGAAAAAATTATATCTCAAATCAAGTTTTGACTAAATTAGTAGATATTTCACTCAAATAAAAGCTAATTTAATTTAGAACAACTTTTGTTCCTTTTAATATTTTGGTAAAATCGATACAAAATTAGTTATTTAGCTAAAACTGATTTTCCGCCCCTAAATGGGGCGAGGCGAACACCGGGATTGGAACTGAGAATTTTTTGAATATATATTAAAACCCAAGTTTTCAACTTTTGGGGACGGTCAATAATCCCGAATTTGGAATTTCATGATTTTTGAAGTGAATTATGAAAGATGAGGGTCTAATTAGCGTATAAAAAAAATAAAATTTGCGGTCGGTTCACACAATTTTGAAAAAAACGGCTTTAAAGTTAATTTGGAATGCAATTTTATCATTGGCTCTTTTGAACTTTAACCCCGCCCCCAAAATTGAAAGAGGATGTGGCGACTGTAAATATACCAGAATCTCGTTTTTTACAACGAATTATGAAAGATAATGGTGTAATTAGCTAATAAAAAGAATTAAATTTGTGATCGGACAACAAATTTCCGAAAAAAAATCACTTTTTGTGTGAATTCGTTTCGGAGGTGGTTGCGCTGTCAAAACCTACTCTCCGCACCCGCCTCGCCCCTCCGGGGCTCGTGCGGGGCTTCGAGCGGTTTTGACACGCTAAACTCATTAAAACATCCCTTAAGCGGCTCCAACTCGAAAATTTTGAAAGTTGACGCGACGGATCTCTGTGAGCGACTGGTATCTCCCCACCACTAGTCACTGTCGACCCAGGCACAGCACACGTACCGCCAACAGAATGAATGATACCTTTTCATTTTAATACACTTACATGTATTTCTTATGGGAAATTTGCAATTTTCAAAATTAAATTGTGGCCTTATTACAACTCCGACAAGATTGATCCTCACCTTAAAGAGCTTGTATTTTTGCGTTCTTTCGTTTGGTCAAGCCATTTTATAGGAAAAGTGTACTTTTGAGTTCGGGATTCTTGACTCTACCCCAACTTATTACATTGAAAAAACTACTCCACTTATTTTTGTTCCTAATATCGTTTTTGAGCTAATTTCAATAGTCATGTAGAATAATAATATATTACCTAATATTTACTTATAAAGTTGATTTTGTATAGCAATTATTGCTGTTTAAAGATCTTGATTTGAATGAAACTCCTTCACTCTACTAAATAAGTTTGATTACCGTATTTGTTTCCTACAGCTACCGCTTTTTTTAATTTTTCTTTTATTAAGTATTGAGTACAAATTCTTTCCGAAACACACTAAATCAATTTATCATTTAATTTAATTTTATTTTTCGTTAAATTTTAATTTAATTTTGTCTTCGTGCTTAAACTACATTATATAATTGTGCCCCATGTTCTTCACCAAAGTGAAGCCTTTTTTCCAAAAGGATCGCCTTACCTCCGTGGAACAAGTTTGCTGTGTACATTTTTATCTATGTAGATGGTTCATCACAATGCAATTATTATTAAACAATGAAACAAATATCTGGTGTACTAACTGTTCAAAATTGGCAGATCAGAAAGGTCAAATGTGAGCTTGGGCATCCGTCAACAACTCCTCATTATTACATTTGTGAATTCTTATGGGCGTCATATTTTTTTGCTCGTGTAAATGTCGAAGTGTGCGCCAAATGAGCGTCATTTGCGAGAAAGGTATGCACAATTTTCAAGATATTGACCAAAAACTACAAATTCCCATTGCTTTGTTGCTATCATTATTAACAACTTTTAACCCGAAAAAGCAAAGTGGTACATACCACAAAATTAGTATAGTACTAGTAAACAATTCCATTATGATGATGGAAAATGTGAGACGGTCATTGGCCTGGTTGTTAGCGCGATCAACTGCTAATGTAAGGCGCCTCGGTTCGAATCCGGGTAGAGCTCACCTTGCAATGCCGTCTCCGTGCTTCGGAAGCCATGTCAAGCGGTGGTCTTCTCACAAGGTACTCTCAACATTTTTGAGGTATTAATTGCTAGAGTGTCCTCTTGAGGGAACGGGTAAATGACGTAAGTTGCATCCTTGCAAAAGGAAGCCCGAAATTATCAGCCTTGGCCAAAAGTATTAGGTCACTACGTTTCACAACCCTAATTAATATTTTAAAGCATTTTCAATAATAAAAAAGAACTAGTATGTATTTTAAATACGTATTTATTAAAATATTTTAGTATTTGGTAACCCACCTTTTGTCTTAAGAACACTTTTAATTTGTTTAGGCATAGAAGCAACTAAATCAAAACATGTTTTTTGCGAAATGTTCTCCCATTCTTCTAAATAATTTTTTTTAGTGTTTCTTTTGAAGTTTTTTTTCACAAAGCCGCCTTGTTCTAAAGAACTATATTAAAATATAGTCGACAAATTTTCTATTGGCGACAGGTCCGACTCTGTGGCGGCTAAACCAATACAGAAACTTTCTTTTTTTCAAACCACTGCATTGTAGCCTTTGATTTATGGTAAGGGGCATTGTCTTGTTGGAAGATCTACTCCGGATTATCTTCTGCATAAACGTTTTAAACGTTGTAGCCTGATTGTAGATGTTGTTGAAGATGTTTTGATAAAGTTTTACCACGGATGCCTCCAAATGTTCTTTCAAAGTCTCGATGTAAGTTGTGGAATTCATACGTCCCTCGCAGATTTTGATTTTTCCCACCGCTAGCTGCCATGGATGCCCATATCATTATGCTACCCCCAGCAAATTTAACAGTGGGTATAACGCAACGAGGGTTATAAGCCTCTCCTTCCCTTCCTTCTTCTTACATATTGTTCCCAAGGTTGTCCAAAAAGCTGAAATTGTTATTTTATAGTAGAGTTAATTTTTCTTTTGGTTTTTAAACAATTTATTTATTCGATTATAAAAATTATTATGGGAAAAACATTAGAAAATGCATACCTTTACATTACTTTTGTCAGACCAAATTATTCTTACCATTCTTCAATTGTCCAATTTTGGTACTTTTTTGCAAAAACAAGACGCTTTTTAATTTGGCTTGTGTTCAAAAGTGGCTTTTTGCAAGCTTTGCGATTATGCAGTCCGAACGACTGTAACCTTCTTGTAACAGTTCTGTCAGAAATTTCAATTCCACAGTGTTGATTTACTTCCTTAGTTAAATCTTTTAAAGTTTGGAATCGGTTTCTCAACCTCCGGTTCTCTAAAGTTCGATCTTGTTTCGGGGTTGTGACTCGTTTCCTTCCAGTTTTTGGTCGATTTTCCAGAGAAACGATATCGCGCTTTCGTTTTAAAGTGGTTTGCACTCCATAAACGAACATTTTAATTGTTTTGCAATTTTTCGTTGCGTTATAACTTGTGAATGCAATAATACAATTTGACTTCGTTCAGCAACACTCAATTCTCGTATTTTAGGCATGATGTTGTTTTTTCTTACACTAACTTACAGTAAAATAAAAATGAAACACTCCGTAATTTGTCTCTTTGTATTTTAAAATACCGTAGGTTAAGGTATGCGCTCATGGGAAATTAATCGAGTGGTTTCCCCGTTGCCTGCTCGATCCTCTGCCGTTGACCATAAATTGATTCATCCGCCTTTGGGGACGATTTCTCCTCCCTAGGACTGAAGGTAGCCCTGCTCCATCTAACAATGGAGTAGAACGCTTATCCCGACGTTCGTTCGGTCCCCATCTACGTTAGCCGTATAAATACGTTGTCCGTCCTTTACCACGAGGAGGTGTAGATTGGGATTTTCCCTTCATCAGACCCAAGACCAAATGGCATTTCTTGGTTCCTTCAGTACTTTAAAGGACTTTTATGCCACTACACTCTTTAAGAGTAAGGATCGAAGAGAGAGAGAGGTTAAGGTAGTAACAATATAAAAAAGCTTAATATTTCATATTTGTTTAAAATTAAACTTGGAAAACCCTAAATTTGAGAAAATATTGAATTATAATCCTCGTAAACGTTACCAGGTCCATTTCAATAGAATAATTACAAAATTCAGGACCGTCCTATTATTATTGATGAAACTGTAAATGGCCTAATATTTTTGGCCAAAGCTATATATATTATATGAAGGAAAATTGATGTCTAACGCAAATATGATTGGAGTATGTATTGCAGTGATTTTACCTTTAAAATTTTTCTAACAGTTGTAAAAATAAAATTTAAAAATAATAGGCTATATTTTCTTTTTCAATTTATAATTCAAGTCGATTATATTATTTGTCTTTTTTTGCATTTCTAAAATTTACTTATAATTTTTTCAAATTTCTCCAAATTCAAATTTGGCGCTGCTATTAATAATTGTTATTGATTGGCCCCCCTTATTACGAGTATAGGCCACCCAATCTGGTCATAAATAAATAAAAAAAACTCTTAACCAAATTGGGTCGTGTGGAGAACCGTTTTAGTCTTAATAATTTATTATTATAATTTCCCAATCATATCCAATTTAATTTTAATTAATCTTTATTTATTTTCATTATCTGTTGCATTATATCCGGTTTTCATTTTTTACAATTAATACCATCTTTATCATAATTTCTTATCTAATCCATAAGCAAATGAATAATCTATTTTTATAGAAATTTCATTCAAAACATTGCGAGCGTGTACAGTGTTCATTTTCATTGATATTTTGTTCCATTGCAATAATATCCTGATGGAATAAATATGCTTACCGATGTTTAATTCACGGCAATTTTCATTATTTACTAACTGTAAATAGTGGTAAACTATAGGAAAATCATTTTCTAGAAGTTTATTTAATAGAATAGATTGCATTTTCCCATTGGTCGATCTTCCTGTCAGTGATGAGTACGGACCGTTTATGAAAAAGGTTGGTGTCGCTATCTCTGCGTACTCGCTTCATAGAACATAAGTAATATCCTAAACGGCGTTAAAAAGACTATTGGAGATAATCACATTCTAGGGGACAATTTTAAGAAGTTTTACAAATATGTACATCAGATCTTTTAAAATAAATCTCCCGCCACTAATGAAATCGTTTTTGTAACAAATTCATATTATCATTTTTCGTCCAGGAAGCTGGTTTGAGCCCTCCGACCGCAAATATAATTACATTGTCTCTGTCTTTTAAATGTTCCAGTGGACATAATTTATACGAATTTTTCCAAGGTCGGGTACCCAAGAAAAGAAGAAAACACTTGACCCAAGAAGAAAGATACCAAAAGCAATGGCATATCATCTTTCGAAATGCTTGGAAATTACCCAGTCCTTCTGTAGTTTTAACTACGACCTTACCCTCACAATTTCATTTGCCGTAAATGAAAACAGATTTGCCTGGCAAACAGATCCGACTTCAAACAACTATTTGAATCAAATCTATTTCATTTGTGGCAAATCTGTTTTCATTTGCTCGAAATGAGACCGTGGTTTTAACGTACCTTAAAAATGTTCGTAATTTTACACTAAACACATTGTTAAGCTATTATTTTAATAATTATTATACCAAAAATTATTTACAAGAAGTTATTACTCTATGCCTACCCTATAATGCCAAGAGTGGTTAAATTTTTAGTCGTTTGGCGCCTATTTTAGAGAAAGTGTGCCGGAGGGCGACCATCTTTTTTTAATTTACTTGTATAATTTAAAACAATGCATTCTTGCACATAAATAATTACTAACTATTACAACTTGATTATTATTTTTTATATTAAAATTAGCTCTGAATTTATCGCCATAATTTGTCAATTTTTACGAAAGCTTCGGGGGCTATTCTTTGGCCACCTCTGCTATATCTACAGTCGGATAAATCACCGCTCAAGAAGTGTAACTTATGTATTGTAGTAAACAATGTACAGTAAAGCCTCATACTAACTGGCACCCTAGGCAATCCGGACAATCGAAAATTAGAAAATCCGGCAGGTAATAAGCAAACCAAAATCCTTAAATAATCAAACTTACCGTTTATTACAATAAAAAAACTATGTTTTGTAACAAAATTACATAGTATTATTTATAAGATGAACACTTTTGGAAAAACTTGGTTGATAAGTTGAAAACAAAATGTAATAACATGAAATTTATGCAAAGGGGTCAGGTATGTGTTGAGGTACGACCCACAATTTTCAAAAAGCCGATGTTTTTAATATTTTCCTTGTTATTAATTTTTTTATAGGTGTTTCAATTTACTCAAGAAATGGGGTAATTTGAGACAAGGGTAATTTGAGGTAAATCGTCGAAAATTTATAATTATACTTTATAATGATAAATTAAGACAAAAAAATATATATTTACAAAATTATTTAATTTAAAAATAGAATAAACTACAAAAAAATAAAATAGTTATAATATATTCACTTCTTAATATATCTTCTTATGCCCATACTAATAGTCACGGGTTGAGGCTTGAAACTATAGATTTACCTCTAACGTTTTACTGGTAAATCTGGTATCAAACCCCAAGCCGTGACTATTAGTACGGGCATGACTTAGAGTTAAGAGTTGCCCTTGGCACACTCCATAGCGTTCTTCGGCTTCTCTAAAGGCGGCGTCAAACATTCGGCGAATACCGAGCAACTGCTTGCCGAATGTTTGCAGTGCTCGCCATAATATGGCGAGCACCTTGAACCAGACATGCCTCTTTTCCCGAGTATCTCATTTACTCAGAACGACGAATGTTCGGTTTCTTTGATGTGGCTACAAAGACCGACACTTTGCGTAAAAGGCGAATACCAAATAATAATTGTCGCTCGACAAACAACAAGCAACCCATCCAAACATTCGGCAAACAGTCGCTCGGTATTCGCCTAATGCCGATATCTGGTGCTGCTGTCTTAAGAGACAATATGCCGCTTTAGCATATTAAAATTGAAACGCTTTGTAGAGAAATTTGTAAATTTTCACCCGAATAATCAACATAATCTTCGCGGCCCGAGATGCCTTTTGTATGTGCGTGGCATGTCTCAATTTGGTAGCATGTCAAAACGCCGTAAACAAAAACCCCAAGTCAAAACACCGAAAACAAAATTATGGTTTTAACACACCCTGCTCTTTTATTTTACTAAAATATGATTTTACTACACCTACAGTATATTTTGAATCATTTATCTTGTTGTAATAAGGCAAAGTTTTCCTCAATTGATCGATTACCAGATGGAATGGCGTTCTCGCGTATTATTTTTAAATAACCGACTGCATTTAATTTCTTTTCGATTCTTTCCAAATCTCGGACACCATTCGTAGAAATGCAACCCCAAACATTTATTGACCCTTCATATTTAATTGTTCGGTTTGGACAAGCAAATTTGTATGCTTCGCCGGGTCATCTACGAACATATTGTCTCCTTTTGGAACCGAATATTTCAAATCTGGACTCGTCTGTCCACAGCTCATGATTCCAATCGTATGAAGTCCAGTTTTTATTTTTTTTACTTTATTCCTTTCACCGCGTAAGGGTTATTTAATTACCACACATCTTGTGAGTCCAATTTTACCTAGACTCCGACAAACTGTAGAAGCATCAACTGAAGTTCCTGTACCACGGTGAAGATCTTTAGTTTCGTAGAGATTTCTTTCCAGACCATTCTTTATCGTTTGCAGAGCCTGTTTCAGGAAATTTTTTAATGACTTGTCAAATTCTAGTCACCGATGCATTGATGAAGGAAAACTATTTTATGGCTATTATTTTTACTATTTTTACCATATTGAACCAATTTTAATATTCAAGTTTTTTTAAATAATTAAAAAAAAACAATAAAAATATACAAACAGCTTTAAAGTTAACGAGCATTTACTAATAACTGAAAAGATTTAACAAATGCATCGATAACCATAAAATAATACCCTAAGATTTGGTATTTTACGAAAGAAATTATTGTGTCTATGACTAATTTATGATTTAAGTGTTTACGAGCTGTAGATTTAAACATCGTAAAATTTTAATTGTTTTAAAATTATTTTTTGTCAATATTCAAAGTGGTGCACTAAATTGTGTTCCATTACCTAAATTATATTATAGGTCCGCATTTTAGTATTTAAAAAAGTTAAAGTTAAACGACAATTATTAGAAATTATGGTTCATTTGAAACAAGAATGCAGTAAAAATTTGTAGGAGCGCTTCCGGAGCAACGCGAAAAAAAATTCACATAGGGAAATGTCAAAAAATTAAGGCAAATGTAAAAATTTTGCTGAATCAATTATGAGAAACCAAAAGAGAACTTACATTTTTGTATTTAACTTTTATAAAACCTACAGAATGCACAATTTACAATAAAATCGGAAAAATTAAAATTTTTATTTCGTTAATATTCGATTTGTAAAATGACAATCACAAATGAGATTTCAGCAGTGTAAACTTGTATAAATTTTAATTATATAAGCACGTTGCAGGTCATATTTTTAGTACAAATTTTTACTGCATTCTTATTTCAAATGGACTATAGTTATGTTTAAGATTATAATTTTAGACTAAGACTTTTACCGGCCCAGACTTTTACACAGTACTGTACATTAATTTAGTTAGAAAGAAAAGTTGAGCAACCGAACTTTTGCTTATAGCTCGAAAACGAAAAAAGATAACGAATTCCGCTTTTCGCCATCGAATTTCTCTCTAAAAAATGGAGATCGAGGATGCTCACTCCATCCATTTTTCCATATTTCTTATACGAAATTGGTTCACCCTGTTTATGCGTAGTTCAGTCACCATTAAGTTTTTAAATTATTATTTACTACGAATTCGAATTTCAATAAATATGATTTTAAATTAATTCGATAAATATAAATGATTTGATTCAAGACTTGTGTGTGGGATTTTGCACGGGGCACTGGAAAAGTTAGCACTGACAAAAAATATAATAGCAACGGTTAAAAAAACTAAAATACATAATACTTACTTGCAGTTAGTATGACGTCAAATTGAATACAAATAATATAACCGTATTCAAATTTGATAAAATACTGTCGCTTGATGTACTGGTGTGATTGGATTCCCGCTTTTAATATACAATTTTACATATCATTTCTAATGCCTTGTATTAAGCTTGTGAAAATTTCAAACATAATTTTTGTGGTTTGATGTGCGTTCTCATTATTTTTCTATTTTATTAATCTAATATTTCTGTCGTAAAACTATATAAACTCTTCATAATAATATTATATTTTCAATGTGCTCATAGATCAGAACATTTTGACTAAAAATGTACATGAAATAAAAATAATTAAGACTTATGCTCGATTTCTTTCACCTCGTGATATCTGCAAGATCCGGAGATATAAATCAACCAAGTAACAAATCAGACAGCAACAAATCAAAGTCACTGTAACAAATCTAAAATCTGATTGGTTACTTATTTAATTTATCCTAATCGATTATCTTGAAGATGTATTTTGAGTTCCAAGTGAAGAAATAGGCCAATAAAAGTAGTATTCTAATGACAAATATCTAGTAAATATTTTATTATTGAAGAAATAATTATTATATTCTTTGAGACCTAATTATTACGATGTTTGCTGAAACAAACGTATTTGCAATTTTTTTTAACCCCGGTCGGTTTTGGAAAATGCGTCGTACGCAAGCTGCTTTAATTTCAGCCAACGTTCGTTAGATAAATGCGTCAGTGCGCACCAGACATTGGGCGGTGCTTCTGCGCGATGCTCAATGAAATCGCCCTGACGCTAGTACTACGCGCGGGCAACGATCTTATGTCCCCTTGCCCTACCCGTTTCTACAGCGCCACTTGACGGCAATGCCATGAACGTATTAGCGGCATGGCTCTTTTGAGGTCGTTTTTAACGTTTGTTGTTTGCGTGCACGTTTTTAAATCGAAATGTCGCCAATTTTAATAATTTTCATGAATATGTTTTGTTTGTACGATACTTACGATTAACGGTAAGTTCAAAAGTGGTAATTTATCAGTTATTATCTATATTGTGAAAATGCCCAAGAACGTTTCCGGTTAACCTCAAGCCCAATTCGGACTGGAATCAAAATGGAGGTAAACGCGTGCTTCAGCTTGATTTCATTTTTATTTATCGTGGATGTAGTAAATTGTCCCATTTTGTCATAATTTTAACGATATATTTAAATAGAATGAAGTAAATTGGTATTAACGACAAACAACAAATTCCGCACCATTTCGTTTTGATTTTTGTCGGAATTTATTAGTGGCCTCTACCTACTTATTATTAGGAAGTTGTGTTTAGTTTAGGACACTCATTTCGTACCTCGTGGTGTGAAATTTTCTATGATTATGCCAAGTTTTATTTATAATAAATTATTTTTTTTGCCAAAATTAATTAATATTCCTTGTTGGTACCTAATCAAAACATTTTTTGTACTAAATTCTTAAAAACCTTTATTACCTTTATGAGATATAATGAACACGAACAATTTGTATTATAAGAATAGTAATTGAAATTGCTATATTTGTGATGTTATCGTAATTATAAATATGTATTTCAGATGCAATGATTAAAGCAGAATTTTTGGAGCAAATCCCAATAATAGCTGCTACCGCTGTAGAATGTTCAAACAGATTGCCTGAATTGGAAACACTTTTAAGTGAATATTTGCTTCCTATGGTGGTACGAAATATAGGCGTGAATGTAAATCAGATACTGAAAAGCTGCACACACAACATTATTTTTGCTTATTGAAAAAGGATTTATAACTCAACAACAAGCGGAAATTCAAATTTGTCCAACGGTATTGGCCTTAACCAATACGGATACACCGAGAGATTATGACAACTGTGTTGTTACGGTATGTACTTGGATTTTTAAAGTGCTATTTTCTCAATTTTTATTTGTTAATTTGTGCTTAAATATTATATGTAACACCACTGTATTTTATATTATTTACACAAATTTTATGGGTTAGTTGATACTGAAGTATTTTTTTAAACTATTTTATGCCTTTTGTACTTCATACTGTTAATTTGTTGCAGTTGCTTTATGAAAGACATGGGTAGTGAGATGTTTAGAAAAATTTTTTTGTCTCACTACCTTGTCTTTCATGGAGAGGCTGCCATTTACCTGCAATTTGTATGTAGTATAAATGTTAGAGTTTTATGTGTCGATAAATTTAATAATATGTAATATGTACTTTATTTTACATAATAATGTTTACTGTATGTAATATTTTTCTGTATTAAAAGTGGATTTTTTTTATATGAATTAACAATAATGCTAGCTTGTTTCGTTCATCAAATTGTGAATTGCAAAACCATTTAAAATTACTAATTTTATGTCATATCAATTTAATAAAAATATAAAATGATTTTGTGACATGCCCCTAAATTAAATTTGATTACCGATTTCTGGCTTGCGCACTCCACAGCTGTAATGATTTTTTTTAAATAATGAAAACTAAAAAATTACGTTTTAAAGTAAATTATTTAAACTTGTCCGTGCTTGTCAGAGTTGGAGGTTTTAGAGTATTTGTTCTATCACAGCCAGCTTTGATGAGCATGGGTTAGTTTACCTCATCTCACTATGGAGCCAGTAATAATTTCTAGCGATTAAAACATACATGTGTGGGAGCCCAACACATCAATTTGGTTGTGAATTCTTTATTTCTTAAGATATCACAGCCACTTTGATGAGCTTGGTCACTGCTTACCTACGTAACGCCAGTGATAGTGAATCAACATTTGTTGACGCCCCAGTCGTCAATTTGGTTGTGAATTCTTGAATATTTTACAGATATCACAGCCATTTTGACGAGTTGGGTTGTTGACTAAATCAACTTGGACTTGAAGATGAAGAAGATTGAAAATTTACTACAGCCATAAAATTTGTAAATAGTTTTGTGTTGTGTCGCTCATCAACTGGTTGTGAAATGCATTTCTATCATATCACAGCCAGCTTTGATGAGCGCTGCAGCATGACATTCATCAATTGGAACTACTTGAATACTTACCAAAAAATCGAGTATCGTTGTGCTCATCAATTGGATGTGAAATGTGTATAATAAAATCATATCACAGCCAGCTTTGATGAGCGCAAAGGTACATTTCTCATCTAAACTAAATAATAGTGATGTAATAAATTTGTATGTGCAGATCCTAATTTTTTGTACATTTAATTCTGACAATTTCAATTATTAATAATAATTATAAATGCAGTAATACTTTTATTTGTTACAGTTGATGAGCAGATTAGCCCATTTTCTTGGAAGAGATGTAACAGAAAGGGTTTTTTTACAAAGGTTTTTACAGCTTTGTTCTAGTAACATGTTTTATATTCGTAAAATGTGTGCCGCTAGTTTTGGAGACTTTTGTGCAGTTGTTGGAACGGAAGCTTATGAATATAATTTAGTAGGTATTCTATTTTATTCATTATATAAATGTGCAATATGCAATTTTTACTTTTTTTTTTTTTATTACTTTAGCTACCATGCTATATAGCACTTTGTGAAGATGACATTTGGGGAGTACGAAAATCTTGTGCAGAAGTAGTGTTGTCTGTATCATGTGCATGCCCTTCAAGCAAAAGGCGTACAACATTAGCCCGATATTTTCAAAATTATTAAAAGATGAAAGTAGGTGGGTGAGAATGTCGGCATTTCAAGCATTAGGTCCTTTTATTTCTACATTTGCTGATCCCACTGTTGCGAGTCTTGGTTATAGTAACTTGGGAGAATTGGTGTTGGTCAATAGCAATGGAAATGAATTTAAGTAAGTAACTTGATTTTTTTGAAAATACCTACTACATGCTCATTTATCGCCACTCGAATTTCATACTTTATCATACCTACTCGTATTGCAATCACATCGAATATATTCTTTCAATGATTGTAGAAATGGTATTTGCATTGAAATTTTAAATAAAACTTATTTGACTCCGCCAGGAATTAAACTTCTAATCTATTTATATATTTATTATGTAACTCGATTCTAGTGTTGTTCTTAGGACAAGCCAAAATACCAAAGCAACTATATATTTTGTCCACTGTGTTTGGTTTCTCAGTATATGTTAATTATGATTTCTTAATTGTACTTGGTTACTTTTAAAATTAATTGTAAAACATACATCAAATTTGAATATAGTCCAGCAGTCAAACCAAGCACTTTTGAATAAGTTGTATATAGATGTAGAAAAAGTTTATGTAAGTTTGCTTCAAGCATTCTGTACTGGTCTCTATAGTCCAGTAGTGTACACACTTTTAGGGGAACACTGTAGAATAGCAAAGGCTCTAAAGATTTTATATGAACATGTACAGCACACAGTCGTTGTCGATTTGAATAAGAAAAAAAATTAATGCAAAATGGATCTCTAAATAATACAGTGGGGGCAATTTATTGAATACCTTATCGAGAGAACTATTCACACTAGGGAACATAGGAAATTTAATATTGGTTTGCAATATAAAGAACAATAATCGTCTTCATACAACAAATCTCGATATGGCATTATCAGATATCAATACATAATTTAATCAAGACAAATCTTGATAAAGAATATTTAAAACTAAATGTATGAAAAATTTCATATTAAATAATTTTTAACAATTTTGTAAGACTGATGCATTATGTAATTCACTCACAATCAAGTTTTCCAATAAGTTAATCTTAATCTGACTGTGATGTCTGAATGATGATGTGTGAAATGTGAAATTAATATATTCAAACTGTAAAATTTAAAGTAGTAAAAAGAGTAAGCCAAATAATGCCACCCTAAGGTGAAAAATGCTTTACCATTTCTTTTCTAGCTTTATAAAGAAGGGTTACTTTCTTCGTATTATATTTAGTGTAAAACTCTTGAGTTTTACATACACTGTTACTTATAGGTATTTCATCACCCCATAAACATTATTTTCTACTACTGCTGTAAAAGCGAATAAAATAAAACAGATTATGTCATTGGGAATCTCCGTCCATTTCTTTTGTTATTTGTAAGCGAGGTAAAGGGTATTTCCTTTTCAAAGAAGTAAATTTATTGGCATATTGGCAATTTCTTGACCCCACATACAACATCATATCTTGCATAAGAAGCTATCAACTTTGTTATTTGTGTTCCATAAAAATTGGTATGATGGCAGTTCATCTCGACTATTTAGATGGCGCTACACAAAAATTCAATTTCGTTAATACTGTAGATACAACTTTGATAATACTGACAATGAAATAATCAGACCCCTTCTACTATTTGGATATTTAGTAGATGTTACCAGTGTAATCAAAATAAATTCTTAATTTATTTCTACTTGAATGCAATTCATCAGTAGTTTCATAAAACTAAAACAATGAAATCTTAAAAAAGGAGTCAGCATCTGGTTGTCATTCAATGAAGCGTATAAAAAATATACCTAGCTAATCTTGAGAACTTGATAATCTGAAGGCAAACAAAACTGAATTTTGGAAGTTGTACTATTTAATAATAATATGTAAAATCATATTTTCAATTCACCAAGATATCCACCTTTATTTTACTTTTCTGTCTTTGTGTTTCTAAAAAACACAATATTATGTGCAACAGTGAAGAATTAATTCACAGTTTAGAATATCAATTTGAAAATAATTTTAACAAAAGAGAGTTGTGTGAGTAAATAGGATTGCTTTCTATTCACTAAACTGGAATTGTTACTAAAATCAACACTGGAATTGAGTACTAAAATATTATGATTACACGGAAGTACTAAAATCCAGTGCTAGGTTTTAGTAACTTGGTTTTAGTAACTTGGTTTTAGTAACTTGGTTTTAGTAACTTGGTTTTAGTAACTGTACAAGTCACTAGCATCGTAAAAAAATTGATTTTTTTCATATACCTATTGCAGTTATTTTAATTGTATGTTTAAGTCATTCACAAATCTTATTTAACAAAATAGAAATTTTGATTTTTCCGATTTTATTGTAAATCATGCATTTGTAGGTTTTTTATTTCTTAATATAACAGTTAAATATAAAAATTTAAGTTCTCTTTTTGTTTTTGACAAAACATTTCTTATAATAATTATGCTTAGTAAAATTTGCTTTAATTTTTTGACGTTTCCCTGTGTGAATCTTTCTTCGCATTGGAAATGCCCCTACTGTATTCATATACTGAATCGACTTTAGAACCTGTATTAAATAGAAACAAATCGAAAAATTCTTGAAATATTAATAGGTATGCAAATCTTATTTGCAATTCGTTAATACTGTGATGCTTCACTGTGTAATCATATAAAATTCATCAAGAATACCATCCAACTTTCCATTACAAATTTAATATAGTATATGCTAAATGCATTAGAAATCATGGTTATCCACCATAAATTAAAAAGACGATACGACAAACCGAATTTTAATTTACCACCACCACAATATAATAGAATTTCAATGCAATCTCATATAAGCATAAGTAAAAAAAATTATTATTTTGATTTATTTACATTTAATTAGCATTACTGCAGAAAGTGCGAATATTTATGTATTTATGGTCTCGAGTAAGATGACAACCAGGTATAATTGGTTGATGGTTTGTTACTCCTAACATGCGAAAAAGTCTATCTATACATAACCGGCGTAATCTCTTTCAGTTCTGTAGTATATACTTCAATGACTTAAAGCCATATACTTTGTAAATTAAATTACCGCAGACACGATGGTACCGGAGTCTGGAGTTTCATAAAATCTAAGTTGATTAGATGAAATAAATTTTTACTCATTTAATGACGGACAGAACAATTCAAAATAGTATTAAAGATAAAAGCAATTCTTTGATTTTAACTAAATTTCAAAATGTAAATTTATGTACAGAAAAATTATAATATATGAAATTAATTATAAATAGTTTTCGGTCAACTGAACTTTTTTATATAAAATATTTAACTTGAATTAGTTAGCATTAGTTAACACAGTGTATCGGTGCAACCCACCCTTAGATTTGGATAAATTCCTATTCAGAACATTTATTTATATTTTCAGAATAACTCCAACCGATGAAGATACTAACATGGATCTTCATATGTTGATGATCGAAGAAGCAAAGAAAAATTTAATAAATGAATTTGAAGACCAAGATGCTAACATTGGTAACGATAAGGAGGATTACTTTAAAATTACATCTAGTGATGAGGAAAATGTTTGTGCAAATTTGAATAGCGACAATTGTCTTGTATCGGATATTAATAATGTAGAAGATATTTCTCAAGAAAACTCGATTACTGAAATTGTTTGTGATAGTAAAGAAAATGGTACATGTGACCCATCCTACGAATTGGATGTTAATAGCACGGTAGACGCCAAGAGTGACATCCCCTTAGATATAATGAAAGAAGTAATAAATTTAAGCAACTGTTGTGATAATTTAAATAAATTGCATTGTTTGGATGTTGATGAAAGTGATACTAGTGAAGATTTGCTCAAACATGAAAATAATTATTTATCAAATCATAATTTAAATAAAACTGTTGATTCTATTGCCGATAATTGTATAAATGATGTAGATAATGAAAGTAAGTGTACAAATTCCTATAATGATAAAAATAACGAAGACCTAGAACAATTCAACTCATATAATTATTGGTATGTTAGTCTAAATAATATTCCACTAGATCCAAACCTTATTAACGATGATTTGGCTAATCAGAAATGTATGTTCGAAGAAAATTCATTTACATTGGTAAGATTTTTTTTTATTTAACTTATATTTTTATAATTATTAATTTTGAATGACGATATTATTTACGATGGTCTTCTTACACATGCATGAGGATACAATTAGTTTCTGACAATTACAGTAAAATACTTATTTTATCATACTATGCATACAAACAATATACGTACTGAAATTTATAAAAAAAATTCGTTTTGCAGAATTCTGGAAATCATAGTAGAAATCAAGATCAGCATAAAAAAATGTATAACCATACTTCAGAATACAATGATTCGATTATTGGTAAGGAAATTTCTTGAATTAGACACTTAATTGGATTGAACTTGCATAGCTTCTCAAATTTATAAGTTATTTTTCTTATGTTAGAACTAAATTGATGTTAGATTTCAACGTGTGCTTCCAGAAACAAGTTTCTAGCTTCAGGCAAAAAACTAAAGTTATTTTTTATGATGACCATACATCAAAGAGCAAGCTAACATCTTCTAACAAGCTTTTGACTAAAAAAAAACGGCGTTTCTAGCCACTCTTGGTCATTTTGGCCAATCAGTTGACTCATAAGGTGCTGGCAACATCTTTGAGGTATTAATTGCTAGAGTGCCCTCTTGAGGGGACGGGTAAACGATTTCGGTTGTATCCTTACATAAGGAAGCCCGTTTCTTTATAGAGTAGAAAAATGATGCACGATATAAGCAACAACTTACACAGACAACTTAACAATTTTTCTTCTACAGTTCTTGTACAAATTTTAAAGACATAAAATTATCCTGTTTTGTTTCTTTTTAATTTTTTTTATTATCATTCTAATTAATTTTTATAGAAGTTAGGTTTCTTTGATATTATAAGGAGTTATGCAAAAATTATCGAACATACACTAGAAAAATAAAAAATATTTTTGAATCAGAATAAAAATTTTAAACTTCCCACTTTCATAAAAAGGAAAACTAAGGTTTACCATAATATCTTGAATATTGTAGTAACTTTAGTAAACACTATTTGAACATCCCAAATTTGAATAGGTAACAACTTTTTAGTTAATTTTTTTTTAGGTATTTCTACTGTAATTAGTCAAAGTACACATCATTATCAAGTAAACGAACCAATGACTGCAATTACTGGAGGAAGTAATTTACCAAATATTACTGAGATAAGCCAACATATAGTGCCTCAACTTCTAATTGATCATTTTGTATCTATGACGGATCCAATATTAGCTAGTAACACTGATAATGAAATGGCCTACCATTGCGCTTATTCTTTACCAGCAGTGGCATTGACTTTGGGAAGTAATAATTGGCATCTACTTAAAAAAACTGTTGAAATTTTGGCTGCTAATATGCAATACAAAGTTCGGAGAACTGTTGCCAGCAGTTTACATGAGTTGGCCATAATTTTAGGTCAAGATATTACCACTGCAAATTTAACTCACATTTTTGAAGGGTTTTTAAAAGACTTGGATGAAGTGCGAATAGGAATTTTGAAACACTTGGCTCATTTTCTGCAGGTTAGTATTTTTTAAAGATTAATAAACAAAATTTTTAAACTTTTTATTTATTTAGTTAATTAATCCTTCTCAAAGATCGACATACTTGCCACGATTGGCCGAATTTTTACAAACTGATAATGATGCTAATTGGAGATTTAGACAAGAATTAGCAGAGCAACTGCTCCTTGCTGTACCTTTATTTCATCCTACAGATGCTAATAAGTATATTAGTACACTTGCACAAGATTTGCTTTGTGACAAAGTTGCTGCAGTTCGTGATGTGTCGATATTATTGGTTGGTATTTTATATTTAAATTTTGCTTAGTCTAATCGAGTTATTTCAAGGTTACAGAATTAATCCGTCATGTTTCATCTGATCGTTTACTTTTGTCTCGACTATTGTTTAAATTGGCAGAACAGTTTGCACATTCTAAAAGATGGAAACAGAGACAATCATTTGCTTTGTTGTGTACGCAATTATTGTCTATGCAGGCATTGTTTCCAGAATCTTTTGCGTGCGATGTTATGCCACATTTACTAGATCTTAGCTGGGATCCAGTTGCAAATGTTCGTTTAGTTGTAGCAAGAACTATTTCTCAGCACATAATTACAAATGGTAAATGATCAACAGGCACTAAAAATAATTTAGTAATAATTTTATAATATCGATTTCAGAGTATTTTCTGGATGTTAATAATCAACATTTGGATGGTTTAGAGTCAGTTTTAAGAAGATTGAAGTCGGATAAAGATCGAGATGTACGGTATTCTGCTAATTTACAGGTGTGTACAAATGTTTGATAATACCAATGACTTTCAAGATGTTATAATATATTTACCTCACTCGATGGTTTTAATAAATAAATTTGTAAGAATTATACGAAAAGAACCTTCTATTTTGGTAATTTAATTTTTTTAATAGATTTGTATAATGTGCATACTTACTTTTTTGTATGATTTAATATTAATATTGTTTTGACTATGAAATATGTTTGAAAAATAAAGTATTTTTAATTTATTGTTTCTATTTTTTTTATTATTGATAGAGCCTTTTCAAATCCAATCCCCAATATTTAAAAAAATACTTGATAGGTCTAATTTAAAAAAAAATCTAAGAATGTCTACGTTAACTCCATATATAAGATGAAAACATTTTTTGGCTATCTTATCTACAGATAAGATCACTGACCTTGCTTCTTGTGGAGTTGTAATTTTTATCAAACAATGTAAATCACTGGATTATTAGAGCCTGATTGTAGAAACCTGGAATCAACAGGAATTCAAATTAAACTGTCGGACAACAGCTTATTGAACATAATAAATGCATAAATATAAACAACCAAACAAAACTTCTTAATCAAAATATACAAGAAGTTTTTTTTCCAACGACCTACCAACACTTTTAAACGGCAATCTCCAAATATGGTGATGCAAATGTAATAATCCAGTAGGAACCAAATTATGAAATTTTAGCAGAAGAAGCGACGAAGTTTTAGCTCTAACGAACTACACATATCCCTACAGAGCTGATCTTTTATTCGATATACAGTAGAACCCCAATTTTCCATGAAGCGGTTTATCTGTGGGCGCATTATACATCGATTACCGTCAGATTATTATGCGTTCGGCGCCAGTGGTTTATCCGTGGACATTCGCAACTTGAGTAGTATACTATGTGAAATCAAATGTATAGAATTTATGCTTACTTCAGAGCTGCACTTGGATTACTACAAAGCTATTTAGTGTATTTTTTTTGTAATAATTTAACATCATCATCAAACTTCCTGGATTAGGCTAAGCCTGTTCCGGCGTCCATCGTTTAACAAAAAACGTCAATTATTATTATCCGTGTTTTTCAATTATCCCTGCAGAGCAAGGTCCCAGTCGGCCCGGATAATCAAGGTTTTACTGTATTGGATATTGTGGTCGCAAAAAATTCCAATGAAATGTATTGTCAATATTGATAAGTTTTAACACTATCGCTATATACATACCACCCTCTAAAGCTTAATCAATAGCCAAGTCAACTGGAAAAAATTTTAAACTATCCTTGATAAGGAAATTATCCACACCAAAGAAGAAATAAATTCGCAGATAGAAATTGACACCAATAATATAATTGATTCTGTAAAGAATGCTACAATACCTAGTCATCAAAATTTGTGTCTTGCTAATTGCATTAAAACGGTTTATCATGTTTTAGAGTTGATAAAAAAAAAGAAAGTTACGACACGAATACCAAAAAACCAGAAATACTCTAGCCAAAAATATATAATAGGTACTAGGTAGACAGAATAATACTGCACAGATAGTTTCATCTGGTTATAGGGGTTTGAGGGCTCTGGGTTTGAATTCCGGTCGCTTTGGGAAAATTATCTGTGCTGTGGTTTGGATTACACCTTATGATATAGGTTCTAAGGGTTTATTTCAAGCATATGGGCTATTCTTGGATATATTTCTATAATTGAGCATGTCAGCTGTTGGAAATCAAATTGGTTAATTTTAACGCCAAATAAAAAATATTCTTGGTAAGCTACGATTTAAAACATTCAATCGGTTTATAGAAGATCGCGAGCCAAATAATACAAGAATGTGAAAACAACAAAGAAAATTTCAAGGAAAAACGACATTATCTATTTGAATTCAGACAAATGTAGAATATTTTCCGAACACTTGAAGACGGGTTTTTTTTCTAAATCGCAAACTTGAAACGATTTCCATAATCGAATAGTCGATGTTTTAACAGAATATTATCTCCTGATAGAATTAAACCCAATTGCAAGCCCATCAGAGCTAATCAAGATAATCAAAACATTTGATACCACCTTTTACTGTGGCAAAAATAATAATTAAATTTAATTAAACAATGATGTTCAAAACTATTAACGTGATTTTTGAAAACTATTGTTTTTTTGAATTACTATTATTTAGAGACGGCACTGGCCTAGTAGTTAGAGCGATCGACTACTAATCTTAAGGTACCTGGTTCGAACCCAGGAGGAGTCTACAAAGGAAAATTTTCTTTCTGACTCTCTTTCTATCTATAACCTTCCCCGTGCCATGGCCAAAAACGGGTCGTGGCCGCGAACAGGCACATTTACCCTATGCAAGCGAATTTTGCGTAATATTTTAAGTTTTCTGTTGACGGGTTAATTAGACTTATGCTGGTTTACATTAGTCAGCTTACCATGATCATGTCAATTAAATGTATCGAGTTTCAATGCAGTATCGAGCTGCAATTCAAGATTAGTCTTAAAATCTAGTAGGCGGAACCTAGGAGTACATTGCGGTAGCTCTCCAGTTCGTCCCTCACATCTCCTTTAAGATCCCATTAACTCCTTCTCACACCCCGGGGCTCGAATTGGACCGCGTTCAGGAATATTTTTAATTAATTTACCTTGAACAATGTCTGTAAAAATAAAATACTATATTCTAAATAATTTATTATTAAGCGGATTATATTTATTGTGCCGTTCCTTGAAAGCATTTTTACTTTTGACGAGATAATCAAGTTATCATTAATCAAGTACTGAGCCCAGAAGCGCTTGATTAAATTACCGTAAGCTGAATATACGTCATAAACTATCCTACGAACGCTAATTTCAGTAAATTATTATATTTCAAATTGATTACACCGGGTGTTGAATGGTATGGGCTTACCCATACATATGGAAATTGTATGTAAAACTGCAAATTTCTACTGTCCTAATTAATTTAGAGAAAAAATGAAAGAGATGAAAATTATGAAGAAATATTAATTACGATTGATGAGAGTATTAGACTTCATTTAGCTTTTACTCAATGAGCAAAAAGGTCTCTAAAAATTGTTAAAAATTTAATTTATCAAGATAGTCTTGCAAATATTGTTCCATGGCTAAACAATTACTTGCAAGCTTGCTGATCAGTTTTGCACATTATTTATTTTCAAGATCATGAAATGGCAGAAAATCAAACAATTAGTGAAAAAAAATCAATTTTTAATCAGGAAACAGTATACGTAATGTACAAGACCTCTTTGCTGGCTTATATCCAGAAAGACCAATCCCTGCTCTGGCGACCATTCAGAAAGTGATTGATAATTAAAATCAATATGGATCAGTATTTAAACCCTGCAATATCTGCAGAATGAAAAGTTTTTATTTAGAAAAGAACCACATTATTGATGAAGCTCCGAGTAATGATACCGAAGCAAACGTAATTGCTGCCATAGTGAATGATCCTTAAATCAGTACAAGACAAATTGGGTCTGAGTTAAATATTCATCATACTACTGCCTTTAAAATGATAAAAAGGATATGTTTAAATCTTATAAGTTTAGTACAGTAATCATCATGATATTTTTGAAAGTATAACAGAATGCTATTCTGTGAAGACCAAGACCTTATTGAAAAAGCCAATTAAGATAGAAATTTTATTAAAAATATTTGTTTTACCGATGAAGCAACGTTTAGTATTAGGTTGTAACAAGCAGATTGCTTGTTACAGGATTTTCAATTGGACAAAATTATTTTAATGATCGCTCCTAAAAGAATATTAAAAATAAAAGTTCTAGAATAAATTTGTTATATGTGATAAGGCAATCTTCTACACGACAGTAAGATAGAAAGGTCGAGTGAAATTTTTATTTTAGAAAATTTTCGAAAAATTGTGGATTTTTAATTTAAATTTCATATTGGATTGGATTTTCATTGCTATTTTTTGGTCTTTTATTGGTTGGAAGAGATTGATCCTGTGTTTGACCAGATTCTTGTGGATTAACAAATGCAATTCTTTGTTGTTAATGGATCGAAAATTTCCGACCGTTTAAAAATTAATTTTTTGGACGTCATATGGTGCTAGACGAGTTTTCTTTGAGAGATAACGCACAGGTGACGGAAAATCCCATCTGTGAAGTTTGGAGTACTCGACAGATGTTTAAGGAAATCTATCTATCCCGTCAATCTCAATTGAGGAGCATCATACCTAGGGCCGTAGAATCCAGGAGCATATCTTTTCCGGGTGCATATCCCGTGCTTGAGTGTTAGTGGAAATAGACCCTATATTACCATTTTTGTTATCCAGGTTGCTGCTAAGAGAATTTTAGCCGGTTTGTTAATTAATATTATAGCCAGGCATACTGTGTATGTATGAATTTACATAGTTGTTTTTTCTAGCAATTACTTTCAAGCATTTGTTTTTGGTTACCAATTTCCAGGGAAAACAGATCTGGATTGCTGGTATTGTTTTTTTTTCATCCGTTAAAGCAAGGTAAGACAACAATAAAAATAATGAGTGTTTTTACTTTTCGTAGTCATTTAAGAAACTCCTTAAGATATCGATATGATATTTATTTAGAAGAAATATTTTTAAAGTCATTTAGAAAAGTACCTGCTATTTTTCAAAAGTTGGTTTTTTAAATTTCTATGTATAATGTCAATTTTGAAGAAATATGGGTGGGACTCGTGGAGCCCTACCCTTAATATAACTTAACCAATAGCAAATTAAGAACTATGTTTAAAATTTTCATTTTTGTACCTAATATTTTATATAGATAAAGCAGAAAGCGCTTAAAAAATGAAGTAAGTATGTAGGTACCTATAGTTTAATAGGTACAGTAATACATTTATTCACACAAAATTAGTGACGAATTAAGCATAATTGCGTTAACTTTACTTAATGCCAAAGATATGTTTTGGAGCGCAAGCAGGCAATTGGCAAGTTTTTTCTTCCATTTCAGTTTCTGCAGTATCACATTCCAATAGGCAATGTCGCCAACGAATTTCTCTTCCTTTACCACAACTAACACTACAGGACGACCATGCAGTCCATTGTCCCCATCTGGGCCGTCGCGGTCCGTTACTTAAATCACTTTTTTCAGTTTGTGTACTTAACACCGCAACCCGTTCACTTATTTCTATAAGCAGAACAAAATCATTAAAACTATAATGATGTAGATATCTATGTAAAAGGGTCGTTCGGAAAGTTTCCTGAGAGACACATGATTTTTAATTTTATATGAGGTTTTCTGCTTACTGGCAAGTGTTGTCTTGTAAAAGGTTGAAATTTCAATTTCACAAGTACATAATTTATGTTTGAGTCATTCAGCTCTTCAGCACCTCTTTGATTGATGAAAAACCTTTACTCAACGCAATCTTTCATGTTTGAAACACATGCAAGTTGCGTGAATTCAAATGTGGCAAACAACGTGGTTCTTGTAGCAATTCAATTACAATAACTAAAGTGGTTTTTAAAATACTTTTTCACCAACTGATACTGATACATAATTGATAGTTGGCGAAAAATCAATCTTATGATCAAATACGTTTATTGATTTCTTTGTTCTGCTGGAGCAGTTAATAAACCTGTATTATTTTATATTTAAAGTTGATTGTTTTATCCTTTTTGAAAGTAGTCGATGAAAATCGTGTCATTTGCATTCCAAAACACATTGGCCACAACCGTTTTTCTGATGGAAGAACTTTCGCTTTCTTTGATGCCGGTTGGCTTGGTACACTGATTGGATTGTTCTTTTGTGTCAGAAGTGGTGATAAATTATCGACTGCTAGGAACCGATGCAAAAATATGATTGACTTTAAAACGCTTGAAACAATTACTGTGGGTTCGTTTTCACCCATCTTGCGGACAGCTTTTTCATACCCAAATTTTTTATTGAAATGTCTAAAATCTCGATTAATTCACACACTTCTCGTCTGTGGTTTCCCAAAACCATTCGTTCGCTTTATAGGCTATTTCTTTAAATATTGCCGTTTTTGATCTTCCAGAACGAAGTTAGTCACTGTGCGCGTCCCCAAGAACATCATCTAATTTGGATTTTATTTTTGTTGCTTTTTTACCTTTCAAAACAACGAATTCAATCATAGCTCGAATTTTAGTTCTCTATCAGTTTTAATAAAATACAGTTTTTTGAACAGCGGCAGAAACAAACTGCTTGTTCAATGAAATTTAAAGGTAAATTTTATCAAAATGAACGTTATTTGCCAGTGAACACAAAATCTCATTGAAAATTACTTCGTCTGTGCGATACTTCAAGAACTTTCCGGGCGACTCTCGTATCTCTTTAGCATTTTTTACCTTTAATAGCCAAAAATGGATTAACTGTCGTAACTGCCTTACGCTCTAAATGATCTTTACATCCTTCACCACCTATGTTATCTAATTTACATAACATTTTTAATAATATTGTCTTTAATTCTCCTAAAGTATCATCCTTAGCACTGGGTGTCGCAACTGATCGAGAATTTGAAACCTTCGTATCTTGATTTTCTTTAATATTATCGAACGTTTTTGCTTCTTCGGAAAAATCGCTCTCTTCATTATTTGATTGTTCATTTGGTAGATTTTTATACATCTCTTTCTTTAATGCAGTTATAGTAGTTAGTTTATTATCACTATCCACACATTTACCTCTTTCGAATACGAGGGTATAAACTATAAAGAATTTTAAATAAAGAAACATAATTTTGAATTTGACATTTCATTAATGTCTAATTTTATTAATTCAACTCGCATTTGATACTCAAATTGGATAAAATATTTTTAACCCATCTTTTATCTACCTGGTATTATCTACCAGAAAAATGTACTAACTAAAATTAATAAACATTTTTTATACTTTGAAAAGTTCAAATTTAATTAAATTTTAATATACAGTAGATCGATTCTGTGAACACAAAAATCCAAAGGCATGTTTAAATCAACGCAAGTGTTCACACTAACGGGGTTGTAGAAAAACTAGTGTTATTTATGTATATACTATATTATAATATATTTAAGACATTATAGAATTTTTCCTTATGTGGGAATTTGGATGCTTTTAAAATGCTCTTCTTATTAGGTTTAAAACCTTAACACTGAACCGAATTGTATGCAAACTGAAAAGAATTCACTCCCCCCCTTTGCTACAATGGTATCAGCGACGGAATTTTGTTTAAAGTAAAATCCCCCTGTTACAATGATGAAAGCGGCGAGATATAATCTATTTTTTATTTAAAACCACACGTACCACACCTTTATTAACCCCCGTTACATATTGAAGTTATCGATAGTAATGTATTAAGGGGAGATATGAACAGTCAAAAGTAGGTTGAAATCAATGCAATTATTTTAGCAAATTTTAAAGTTATTTCTTAAATTATCAATTTAATTTTTTTACTAGACATTGAAAGGGATTATTGTATCCGACTATGCTAGAATATTTGTATTTTGTTTCAGAAGAGTTAAAAAAATTCACCAAGTTCATTAAAATAAGATATGTTGAAAATTGTGTTGCACAAGCATATGTAAGAAATTTGGCTTCGTACTTATCTAAAAACAACCCGAGAAAGTTTTTGATTGTTATCGATAACTTAAAATTGCGTAATTTGTTAGAAAATTTCGTTTTAAAAATTACTTGCATTTTTTAAAATTATCCAACTTAAATGGTCCCAGGGGCACCACAGAGTGGTCATTTTAAAAATTTACTAAAATAAATTTTTTGAATTTATTCTTTTCGTACTTACCTTGTTCATTATTTTTGGATTTTCTGTGACATTGTTTCGTTTTTTAAAATAATTTACTAAAGTTGTAGCTTCTTAAATTTTTTATCAGAACTGAATCTTTAATTTTTATAAAACGTTTCATATAAAAGGTACAGGGTTCGCAGGAAAACCAAAAAAAAAACTTCGAATTTTGTAACATTTCTTCTCTTAATTTAATTCATAACTCGAAATCGCTTGATTTTAGACAATCAAGGGTTATAATCTAGTTTGTAAACAAGCGAATGCTCTTTAAAAAATCACCAAATCATTATCAATAGTTTCGGTGATAAGTAGAAAGTTTGAAGGTAGAAATTCAAAAAATAGCTTTAACCCTCCCCCCAAGAGTTTGGACAAACATTTTATTTAAAAATTTCTCTTAGAACTGTTTTCCGTCACACCTCACATCTTCACGATTGTAGGGACATCCTGTATAAAGAAGCATTACGAGTATTGCAACCTTTCAAGTTTATTGTAATAGTTTTATGTGGTATATAAAAAAATATTAGATGTAGTAATGTAACTTTTTATTAACCTACCATATTTAAATAGTCAAATAATAATCACATTATTGACACTTATTGACCCACAACAATAATAATCAGGCGTTTATGAAAATATATAAATTATTTTACAATTTAGTTGATTGGATGAAATGCACTTAAAAGTATGGATATAACAAAACACGTGATAGTAACGATGTTACTTTCATTAGTTAAATAATTTGCTACTTTTAATAATGATTTATATATCCCCTAACATTAAAATTTTGGACAAAGTAAACAAAAGTACTTAATATACAAAAGAAAATCAGACAAAAATAACCCGGGTAAGTTAAAACTATGTTATGTTATTACTATTTTATTTAATTGGTTGAAATAATAATAATAATAATGTATTATACTAACTTATATAGAAAATTTTTGTTGCAATTTCTTAATATATTATACCAGCTGATGTTAAACTTTAATATTGCAACCAATATGTTGAATTAACATCAATTTACAATTTTATTAATTTAATACAAAAGTTAATTTTAAATCCGTATTGATAACGTACCAATTTTGATCAACTAGCATTTTGTCAATTAAAATGTCAGACCGCAGAATTTATCTTCAACTAATCTAAATGTGTCATACTCCAAATTCTTCCAAAAAAACTTCAAATGTCAGTCGCGCAGTGTAGTTTTAGGCCTGAAATAAAAAACTTACATATATAAACAATTGGATATATTGAACATATTTATTAAAGTTTATAAAAATTTATGAGAAATTATAACAATGAAGTTTGACTAATGATTTCTAATCTAATTGCCGATTGTCACTGATATAATTATGAGAATAAAATTTAATTTAAAAAATTACAATTTAGTGAAGTTATTCACATTTCAAATTTGTCAATTTAAGTTTTTGACAAGTTTCACCAACAGGCACTTAAATTTTAATTAGGAATGTAAAAAATTGTTAAAACGATTTTATTAATTAAAAATGGCTTTGTGTGCCATTGAGTTGTATGAAAAATTCACAGTACAAAATATATTTACCATAAGCAATTTTCAGTTATGTAAATTTATCTTTAAAATAAAATTCAATGAATTGAGTTTTTCTAATCTTTTGATATCAGATTAAAATTATATTTACTGTCACACTTGAATATCAGAATATATAAAAATGAATCAATTGATGATCAATAATAATTACAATTGCTAAAAATTAGTTAGATTAGTTATTAATTATTATAGGTATCATTTATTAACTACGTTTAAAATAATTAATATCCTTTTAGAAACATTTTTTTCCTACTATCAATTTAAATTTTGTCACATTAAGTTGAATAAAGAAAAACAAACTGTGATTTTTTCATACTGCATAAATGCTTTTTGGTATGATTATAGAATTTAAACAATTTATTATGGAAGTTGAATTTAAAAAATACCTAACAAAATATATTTAAACAAATGTTTCATTATAAATGATGAAGCATTTATAAGAAATTAATTTGTCAATATTTCATTTGATTTTAATTAAGGTAATAATTTTCATATTTACAATTTTAAAAAGTTGTTACCAACAAGGAAAATAAGCATTGCAATGGTGAAGTTACCATTGGAATCTACAACCCGATATTAATACTTTGTTTAAATGTTGATAGGCATAAGATATATTTGCAATTCTTTATGTAAAATCAATGCAACACTCAGATTGCCACCTTTAAATAATTATTAAACATTTTTTATTTATTTAATGATAATAATAAATATTATTAATAAATTGGCATGTATTAAAGGTGGTAATCATACTCGTTTCAGTCTTGTTTCAAGCCATTACTTTCAAAATCGATAATTAAAAGTTTTGGGAAACATAATTATCTTCTATAAAAAAAAAGAAATAAAAAATTGTACACCTACAAGCATTAAGATTAAAATATTAGTTAAACAAATACAAACAAAATAATAACTGAGAATAGAAATTATTATCACCAAATATCAAATGATTATAATATGTTAATGAAATTCAGATGTAAATTAATATTAGAAAACAGCTGCGTTTTTGGAAATTATGAAAACAAAAATAAATCAATTAAAAATACAGAATAGCTGCTACAAAAGCACTAAATTACAGTATACTAAAACACATTAGTTTTAACTTTTTCAAAATCATAAATATAAATGTTCTCGTTAATCATTAATTTCAACTTTTTAAGTATATATAAGCAATAATTCCTCCGCCTATTAAAAGAGTACTCATAATAGTTAGAGGTTTGAATAAAGACCTCTTCAGTTGTGTCCACTGCTCATTTGCAACTTGGCGTCGCTTCATTTCTCGAACTTTTGATGCTAATTGATCTTTACGTTCCACACGTTTTCTATGCCGTAGTTCAACTTCGGGCAAAGCACTAAAAATTAAAAACAAACAGTTGTATTCACTATCAAGCTTTAGAATATAAAATTTAAACAGCATCACAAAAGAAAATTTCTACCATTTAAATTATTTTACACATACCATTGATAGCTAAAATAGCATCGCATTATTTTAATTATTGCCAAAATTAAAAATATCAGTTATGATATCAATTAATCTGCAATTTGTATGTAATCATGATTTTTCATTGTTAAATTTCATAAAACAGTAATTATTACTTCATTTGTAATATTTGGCAAAAATTAAAGATTTAAAAAGAAAACGATCAATTTCACTCCGGTGTACCGGTACATTATTATGTCAAATATTACCTTTCATAATTACTGTTAACACTGTTATCTGATTTCTCAGATATTGGACTACTTGTTCGAATCGATTCATCTTCTAATTCATCAGCACTACTGTGTTCTTCCTCTTCCCCAGGCAAAATTGGCAAGGGGCCACTAGGTGGTGTTTGTAGCTAAAAATTACATAAATGAAACACATTTTATAAAAAATTAGCGTATTAATATACGCTATATAATAACTAAAATAAATAACTTAATTAGTACTAAACTATTTACTTCTCAAGAAAAGTGCTTAGCAAGTAGATGTCTAAATTTCAAAATTATTCTTTTGTGGTTTTGTATGAACTTAATATTAATATTAGCCACTTTCAGCGCAATAGTTACCTCTGTGAAGCAGCACAGCTTGGCATTAGCCACAAAAATAGCCAAAACTTTAAATATGCTTTTTTATGTTGATTAACCCCTTCTACTGATTGATACTTGTCGTCGTATTTAATAGGCGTATTTGACAACCACGAGCTAACTCGTGTTACTATTTTCTTTAAATTTATTATTTTGTTTAGAAGGGTTAATAACGCAAAATAGCGATTGAAAAGTTTACTCACTACAAGCAGTTATTTACTACCAAAAAAATTATAAGAAATATTTAAAGAACAAATATTAAAATCATCATCAAAGTTTTAGTCTTATTTCCAACTTATATCAAATGAAATCAAAAAACGCATCAATAAAAATATCAGTAATGTTTAACGCAGAAGGGATAATATTATTATCTGTTTATCTATTTAATTTAAATTTATTCAAATTTAATGTTATTGTTAACTTGAATGGTGACGTTACTGACTGAATCCATTTCAAATCATGAAAACCCATGGTGATGCTTCTTATTTTAGAATTACCCTTTGATGAAATATATTGTTGTTCATACAAAATGAAAATTATTGTTTTAAACCTGAAAAACTTCAGAACATCTGATAGAAATTTTTAACATTACGATATAAATAAATAATCATATTCCCAAAAATTTAATGCAAAAAATCTCCGCCTATTCTAAATAGACCAAAAATTTTTGTTTTCCAATCTACTTCCACATAAATTTCAATATTGATTAATTATAACTTTCAAGATAGCCGGTGCAAATCGAATCGGCATAAACAAACCCACATTTACATTAAGTTATAGGGTTAAGTTCTACATAAGTAAAAAATAAACCAATAATCTTGTTTATTATTCTATTTCTTGCTTCTTTTGTCAAGGATACAATCTAAGTCGTTTATCCATTCCCAAGAAGGTACTCAAGTATTTAATACCTCAAAGGTGTTGCTAGCACCTTGTGAGAAGACCACCAGCTTTACGTGCTTTCTGAAGCATGGAGAACGGCCACACAAAGTGAGTCTCTCGAGCTCACGGCAAGCTGATTCAAACTGAGCACCTTACATTAGCAGTTGGTCGCGCTAACTATCAGGCCACTGATAGTGTCTAATTTTATTTAGTAATACAATATAATTCAAATTAGATGTAATATAAAAGGTATAGCCGGATAAGCATGTAAAATCAGCCTCCAGTAATTTTTAAAAATCCATATGGCGGATCGATTTCTAACAAAAAAAATTATTTTAATTTATGATAAAATAATGTGAAATGTTTTTATTAAAAAATCTTAAGAAAAACAAATAATATTTCAAAGTTTCGGTCTATGCAGTGGCGTTATTGTGAATCAGTGTAAACAGAGAGCTACCTGTATTTAATTTTTTAAATTATATCACAAAATGTTAAAATTTTGAACTAAAATTATACAGAGGGCTGAGTGTGGTACTCTAATGTGGTATAAATTACAAGATCTATAAAAATGATTTTCATACCCCGCCATGTGACGGCTAATCAGATTAATACCATCTGATACATCTATCAGATCCATCTTCCATTACCACCGTAATGGAAGGTATCTTTTAGTAAATACATATAATATAAAAATGATTAGAGTCCAGCGTCAAAACGTTTTAAAATATTAAGGTTTATGGAGAAACAATCAAAGTCTGTGCGTTTAAATTTAATTTCTGCAAAATATAAAACTTGTGACTCATTCCTGTGTGCTCTTCAGTTATATTCATGTTTATTTAGCTAGGTCATTGGGGCCAAGAGGTGTAAATTAGTACAAGCAAAGCCATCTATTAGGATAGAGAACTATCTATTTCGATGCTGAATACACATATTGCAGCTACCCATGGTATTTTAGCGAGATATTGAGCTGGAAAAAATGTTCCCCAATGTGGATTCGAACCCTAGCGTGTTAGATGTGAATACGCGTGCTAACCAACTCCACTACTGAGGCGATTTGTTTATGTCGCACAGATCTGCTATATGAATTACTAATTCTAGGACCACCACAGTATTATTAGACCAATGAAAGGTGGATAATAGCAGATAGTGCAACCCTTTAATTAAAAGTATGCCACGACGCTGTAAAGCCCTATCAACACCCGTGAACACAGTACAAAAATACAACATTAAATTTTTTTGAATTGTTAATAATAATTAATTAAACAATTAGAAAATTGCTATTTTTTTTCTTTTTTTAGTGGACTGAACTTTTGTCCAGAAGTGTATATGCTCGTATCTTCTTAAAATGAGAATATTAAATATAGAAACTCATTGAAAAAAAATCGAAATAAAAGGCTGTACTAATCCCAACGATAAAGGTTAATTACAAGATAAATCATTTATCTGAACTGATTTGTGAATAAACGCATAATAAAAATCAGAAGGTTATTTTACAAAGTTTATGATTCAAAAAATTCTCTCGAAGGCCAAGTTCTATGTATAAAACATTTCAGTTTTAAAATAATTTCTAACAATCGATCCATTGATCGATTTAATCTCAATGAATCTTGACGAATATCCTTAGCTGGCAGTTATCCTGAAAATCCTATATTTTGACAATAAATACCTCTTCAAGTTACGTGGTTTGTGTTCTCCTTGTATCCTCTTTTTAATAAATTTTAGGGTTAAAAATGCAATCTCATATATTTAAATTGTGCTAATTATGTTTTAAGAGCGCTATGCCCACAACTCTGGAAGTTCTAACCAAGTAAGTCGACAGGTATTGCAGGTTTAGGTTAACTTTTTAATGATTTGTGAGTCCGTCTATTTAAAAGAACTCATGAAGCTTAGTCACCATTTCACACAACGAATGGGTATAGTTATCAACAAGGTAAAAAAGTAGGTATTTGGTTTGGTGTTTGGATTTGAAGAATGGGGCGTGAAATTCAAATGTACATGTTACAATGTACAAATTAATAATAACTTAAAATTTACTTAGTATAGGCAAAACAAAATATACTCAAGTATTACTCATTCCTTAACAGCATACTTAAGACGAATAAAAAGAAGCTCACTGATCGACTAGAATTTTTCTTTGGATTCATCACTAAACTATCATAATTTTTAAAAATTTGAAAAATAATTCGTCTTAGTTATGCATAAACCTTTGACATTAACCCAAGTTTTGTTACCTATATCGTCCAGTGGGAGCAAAAGAAAGAAAATAAAATGGAGTTAGATAATATTTTCTTACTTTAGTTTTAGTTCTTCAGGATTTGGCCCAATTAAGTGGTTAATCGCAATAGGGATGTTGCATGGTATCGAATTTAGTGATAACTCCTATTAATTCTTGAAAATAATATCAAATGAAATTTATAACCGAAATAAAATTTTTTGAAATGCGGTCTGCGCTGAGAAAATTAAATTTGAAATTCAAAAATGAATCGGTCAGCCGATTACGCCTCTGACGTTAGACGCGTGATCCCGAACGTTTTTATGGAAATTTTACAACGTCGCAAAGATCTGACAGATAAATATTTGACAGTTGTAAACAATGTAACGTTTACCATTTAAATTGTATTTTTTATTAATATATATTTATTTTAATACAAACTGTAGTCACAAGCAATTATAAGAAAAATGGTTTATTCCGAGTTTTCTATTTATAGGTTACATTATCAACACAAACTGCATTTGCTGTGTTGCCAGTTGTTAAAAAAATAATTTGTGACGTCATTCGCGCTAAAACACGGTTTCAAAAATCATTTTTTATAAATTTTTTGAGAAAACTGAAAGTCTCCTGAACTTTTTATCTATGAAGTGCTGTTTACCAGCACCTAAAGTTTATAAAAAAATACTTCAAAAATCATGCAACATCCCTGTTGACTGTGTGTAATAAACTACTTTCATATTTTAACAATACTTCCAAGAAAATAAATACTGAAAATGATCATGATAGTGTAACTAAAGATATCAAAAGTATCGCTATTGTGAATGAAAGAGAAGATATGGTAGATCAAGATGATAGAGTAGTTGCTGAAGAAGAAGCTATGGAAAAAGTAAATAATGATGGAGAATATAGTGATGCTGTTAACACTAGCATTATTTTTAGAATTTATTATCTCTGTACAGATATGGATCTCTTATACCCTAGTGCTTTAATAGACCATTGGTGCTTATTAGTTTTAAAACTTGGAACTTGAAATATTGGAAATACTCAAATCAAATTTCATTAAGGTATTTATAATTTTGCTTTTGAAAGATATTATGTCATATTGTCTGAGGTAGAAATGACGATTGCACTTCTATTATATATCCTTTCTTTTGGCAATTATGTCAAATCATCAACTCTTTTCTACAAATAAACATCAATTTCTTCTAGCGTAGACGTTCAGCAAAGGTGATCCTTTTGAATCTGTAGGTTTTTGTTTATCAATTCAAAACAATCAAATTTTTCTCTTCTTATTTTAGGTATAGTGCTGTTTTTTTCCACTAGTAACTTGGATGATGTTCCAAGTCGCTATTAGTATTGCGAACATATTGTTTAATTACTGAAGTAGCTTGCTAATCTTACCTCAGATGGGCCTGTGATCTAGTTTTTAATTGTTAATGATGACAATGGAGAAGTTTTCTAGTTTTAAATTTTTGATATAACATATGAATATGAAAGTCGTTTGTGTGCAAAATTGTGCAAGCCAGTTTAAAATTTATTTTACCTTCGACATTAAGGATTTTAATGGGTAAGAATTTTTTACCACTTGGGAATGAGGTAGATTTTTTTTACTTTTAAATTTTTTAGTGATTTCCAGGGTTGTATATTTGTACCCGTGATATGATATTGAAAAATCTAGGTTTGCACGAGTTATCGTGATAATAATTCTTTTTAAATTGATAATTGTAAATTTTGGATTGCTTCATTTTGAAGATAATTTTTTGGACCCGTTTATGGAATTTTTGAATATTTGTCGGTTTCCATATGAGCACGTGTCGAGTTTTCTCATTGATATGGTAGATTATTTTTATACCGACAAGTTTTGATTTGACGCCACATGTTGAGTGAAGTGATTGATTGCGGGAGCTGCAGATGCTGACGGTTAACATATGGGATGTTACATATGGAGTGCATTGATTTTGGGTATTCGAGTTGGATGGAATTGATGTTAGTCGTCTGCTTGTGTGAGGGTTGGACTATCATCATATCGATGGATTTACTTTTGGTTCTTTGAATACTATCCTTTGATTAAAGGCATTTCTAATGTGGTTAATGAGATTTTTGTGCATTCTTTAGTCATAGAATTTTACACTTATACAAAGCCAGAGTTTGTTGACATAGAACCAGGAATATACTAAAGTTAAAAGGATTCCCAATAACAAAGAATATTTTTGACGAGATGAATACGATTCTCGTGTACGAAGCTGGGTGAGTTTTGAAACTTTAAGGATGTGCAATGCTTGTTATTCACCGATAAAATCCTGTAGGCATTTTGCTATTCATTTGGTGTCAACTCTGACATAGTCGAGATAGCATTTCATTGTTGCAGCGTAGCTTACTTTGGCCATTTGTTTTTCCTCTTCAGGGAAACCAAACTGTGTTTTTGGGTTTTGCTCGCTTTTTATCTTCAATAGAAAGCGACAATTGTTGTTTGAACTTGTAGACTTTTAGGTCATCAACCTGGGTTCACCTTTACTTGCTTTTGTTTCATGTTATATGTTTTGTATTTTTCTCATATTTTGACATTCATACACACGTTTTCTGTCGATATTTCAGGAGAATAAATTAAAACTAGTTTTTTTGTTTTATTATTCGTCCTCTGAATTACCTGTAGGAATTCATGGCTCTCGCATATCGTCGGAGTTGCCAATGCAAGAGCAGGGGTAAACGTATTTTTTTAAACAAGGGGACCCACCTCTGGGTTAGGTTTAACATTTTTCTCCCAGACGACCAAGTGGCTTAGGAAAGGGTAAAAATGTTATAAATTTGCAAAAGTTGGTGTCTATAAAATTATGACAAGTAGGTTTTGCTATAGTGTAAAATTTTTTTGACCTGATTTTAAATTTCTATTTCTGATTATCGTTCTCAATTTTACTTCTAAAGTGTATGCATGAACTTATCACTTATTGCTTCTCAAAAACAAAAACGTTTAAATTCAAGTGAAAAAATTGAAATCATAAAAACTCATGAACAAGAAAGTGTTCGACACTTAGCGGAGAGATTTAGTGTTGAACAACAATTGGTGAAATCTTAAAAAATAAAAGTGATTTTATTAAAGCATGGGCAAAAAACAATAACACCAATAGTAAGGAAAAATTTCCTGAAACAATTGGCCTGCAATTTTGAATGGTTTTGTTGTGCTCGAAGTAGCAACACACCAGTTAGTGGACTAGGACTGCAAGATTTTAGTTTGAAAGAGAAAAGCATGAATGTAAAGAGAAATGTAATACAAATTCAAATAAGAACACTTGATTCTCAATTTAACATTTTTTTTACAAAAAAATCTGAAATTTTTGTTTGTACTGGATTTTCTTTTAAGTTTTGCATACTTGTTTTCTCTCTTAGTTTTTTTAAAACTAAAATATCACTTATATTAACCCCACCCAATTCTGCCCATCAAATTGCTGTGTTTAAAAAATTAATTGGTGATACACAGAAAACTTTTCCAATATTTCTAACTTTTTCATAGACCTCCATTTCACTTTCTTCTAGGTTTCCAGCACCTTTGCAATTTATTTACCGCCGGTCATGCCTAAATTTACAACTCTCTGAAATTGTTTATGCATTTGCACACAAAGAAGTCATTTATTTTTAATTTTAAAGTGTTTACGTTGTACGGTGGTCTGAATAATTAACTTTTCTCATGTTAGCCAATATTCATACTACCAAGTGTCTACTGTATGTACTTCTGAGCTTCATTTAATGCAGTACAAATTTGTTGAGTTACAGGAGGGTTTACTGTAATACACCACAACTTATGATGGAACAATAAAGCTTTGTAATAAATCTAAAATTCACAAGAACGTAAAATTTTTTCAATGGGACCACTTTTATAAAATGGACCTATTTGTAAATGATTTATTAACTTTTGAAATTATACCAATGATTTAAGAATAAATTTAATAATTTTAGGTCTAGGTCTAACTGACTCTTTAAATTCTTTAAATCAAAAATAGCTGATCTAAAACTAAAATATTCATTTAAAAATATGTGAGTGAAAAAATTTAGCAATTTATAAAATCAAAAGTTCACTTAATTTGAAAAATTATTAAATTCATTCATAAAACATAAAATAACCTACGATTATGTTCTCGTTCATCTAATCCTACATTTTAATAAATGAACATAATTTAAAAATGTATTCACCTCTTCATTGCTGTCGCCGTCATCGTAATTAAAGTCACTACAAGAAGTGCTATTAGGAATGGTTGGTAAAGGTCTATTTATTGGCGAACCCCATAATTTGTTCGATTTAAACTGTCCAATCTTGGAGGAGGTAAAGGAGGTGGTTCATCTTCATCGGAACTGTGTTCATTTGATTTGGAGACGTTATTAGTCACAGTGATCTCAGAACTATAATTCTGTAACATATTAAAAACATGAATATTTAGCATAATATAAAGCAAAATTTTATGCTTAAATGGGCTTTACCTTTTATACTTTACAGTTAATTCAAAATTTGGGAATTATTTACTAAGTATTTACAATATCAAGAAGGCTTTTTCAAACAGTATTTCTAAAATTGAAATAAGACAAAATAAATTAAAATTAATGTAAATTCTATTTGGGTATCTAATTAAAAATTAGTAACTATAGTTTTCTTAGTAATCAAGTTGATATTTATACCTCTTTTTCAATTGAAGAAGGTTGCGATAATTGCTTGGCCCCTTCGATGATTGCTTGATATGAAAATTTGAGCTGTTCGGGAGTTTGAATTAACCCCATTCTATACTGCCTCATTTCTAATAAGATTTCTTTAATATTTACAGAATTTAGACCAAATTTTTCAATCTTAAAAAATATAGATAATTATGCCAAATAATATAATCAATATTAGCAAAAAAACTTACTAGAATAAGACACGAATCAACAAGGCAAAATGTACCAGATCTACCAATACCTGCCGAGCAATGTACAATTGCAGGACCTACCGAAGTTTCCAACACTCCAGCGGCTCTTACTTTACGTAAAAATTCAAGAAAAGCTGTAGGCGAATTTGGAACTCCAAAATCTGGCCACGTAGTATAATGAAATTGTAGAATATCTCTACTATCTCCACTTGCGACATCAGTTAATCTTAATACTCGAGTTAAATAATATGAGTGATCTTGATGTTCCATATATTCCAAAGTCAATCCTACATCTTCAAATTTCATAATATGATCAGAACCGACTTGAACAGGCCAATACTGACAACATTTTTCTTGCTTCTTTTCTATCAACTTGTTTAACATCAAAACTGCTTTGGTTGCTTGTTCCCATACCATCAACCAAAAATGGGAAATAGTATTAGGTAAAGGGCCTTGGGTCAAAATGTATTGTCTATTTGCTCTCTCTATCTTAATTAAATTGGCATTAATATAATCGGAAGAACCTCTTTGTAAAACAATTCTACTATGATCGAAAGGGCTAACATCCCGATATCTGTTTAAAGTTTTATTTTGCGGTTTAATGGCTTCAATACATGAATTACTAAATGCTGAACTTTGTGCTCGTATTTCCTAAATTAACAAAACAAGTTTAAAACCAACAGTTGAAATCGGTAATTATATTATTGCTAATAAAATATACTCATGCGTTTTTACCTGGTAAAACTTTTGCCATCCGTCCTTTAAACTCAGTTCCAGATATTCTGATTCAATGTTATTGCCAGATGTCATTTCACAAAATATTTGTTCACAAATACACAATTATTAAATTTTAATGTAAAAAAGTAAGCCTATACAAAATTTTTATTATGATTAATAGAAAAGCGATCTAAAATCGATGTGTACGTTATTCAAACAAAATTTTTTGCTTTATAACAACAAACGTCGACGCCATGACTGACATAGTCCATAAAATTTTTAAATGTTTAGAATTCCTGTGCACTAAAACGAGACAGAGAACATACGACACACGAACATTTTTAACAATAAAAACCCTAGAAGTTACAAGTTTCATCAGTGTCGGCACCAGCTGTTAGCAGTGGCGGGCACTAGGAAGAGCAAGGCGGGTGCTTATACCTAAAGCCCACTACATCTGAAGGCTCATGTGCCATGTCGTCAACTAAATATAGACAAGTTCTTGCAAATGTAGCCAAGTTCATATACTACTTTAAATTTATTCGCCAACAAATTTGAAATACCTGCCCTTGCGGCTTTTTGTATATCTAAGGGAATGCTTTTCAAACCTCTCATTTTCGTTAAAAATCTGTTTTTTATACTTTTTGCAGTTTTTCAAATTAAAACTCAACGTTTTCAAAATAATGTTTGCACTAATATAATTATTAAAAAAGCAATTTATAAACAACAAAGTTCATTTGTTTTATTTCTCTAGCAAGTGGGCTGCTGAATGTTTCTGTCTATACAACTTAAGTCCAGTCTAGGTGGCGGCGCCTCGTCGTAAGTAAGATTTACACCGGAAAATAATTTTGTAAAACCTTAACGAAATTCACGATGTCTCGATTAATAGGCTTACCAACGAGCCCCTCAGCGGCAACTAGTAGATACGTTAAATAATTCTACGTCTGGTAGGTTACCTCGCTTTTCCTTAAAATTGTTTTAAATTAGTTAAATTAATTAAAAACTACCAAGTAGAAGGGCGCGCCAATCAGGTTCTTTGTCTTACATTTTTAAGAAAAACGTGACCATTTAGACCATCAAAGTGGTTGGATATCCATTACATGAGCAAAGGAACAGACGTAATAAAAACAATGGAAAAGTTAAAAGTTACGTTTGCAATTATGGGAATCCCACAAGTAATAGTTAGTGACAATGGACCACCATTCAATTCAACCGAATTCACAAAGTTCTGTCAAGCTAATGGCATCCAGCCATTAAAAACACCACCTTACCACCCGCAATCAAATGGTTTGGCGGAGCGGCATGTACAAAATGCAAAATCGGCACTACTTAAGTACCTAGTATCTGAGACAACATTAACCATAGAACAACAAGTGGTAAACTTTCTGTTTGCATATAGGAATATGCCCAATGCATCGACGGGAGAAACGCCGAATGATTTAATATTTAAATGTAAACCTAGAACAAGATTAGATATGTTAAAACCATCGGGAGACAAAATTTTAGTTAAACAACCAGAAAAGTATGAGTGCCCAAAAAGGTTTGTGGTCGGCGAACATGTTTTGGTAAGCGCGTTAGGTCCAAACAAGACAGTCAAATGGGAAGAAGGAGTGATTCTCAAAATAGTAAGTGGGGTAACGTACCTGGTTCAAGTAAGGGATAAAGTACACTATAAACATACAAATAATATAAGAAAGTCATCAATAGAAAACCAACAAGTACACCCCCAAGCAATTCCGACAGAACCGGAACAAACACCAAGTGTGCAAGACCATGAAGAGACCGTTGGCGGAGATCAACAGCAACAAACAGCGCAACCGAGGACACTAGTAGAAGTGCCTGATACTCCACCAACAGAGGCCGAGAACATGCACCAGCAAAGTGGCTCGGAGGCAACACCAGTACAATTAAGAAGGAGTGGACGGATTTCAAGACCACCAAATCGTTAACCGTAGGTCACAAGAAAGACAGTACATAATGGGAAGACCATGATTCTAAATGTAGTGGAGATAACAGGTATAAATAAGGGATAAGTACACTATAAAGATACAATATACAGGAAGACGGTAGTAAACATACAAAGCAAAGTTTAGACTCAGGAAACACCGGTCAAAATGAAGGACGTGGCGAGTTCAACAGCACAAATGCGAACAGGAAAGAGAATTGTATATCGTGGCCAAAACAGGACCAGGTGTGGCAAAGCGTACATTTCTTTGTGAGGATTTCGAATGTACCACCATAATCGTCTTAACATTATAATGGGAAAGATTGAATCATACATGCTAGAAACGACGTAAATCCACAATGCAGCTGGCTATTGATTGATTTACTTTTTGTTTGTAATTGTTAAACGTAAAGCGTTCACCTATTTCTGATTTTGCCGGTGCGTAATGTTGTCATAACGCTTGGATTAGTTGTTCTATGTTTTCTCACTTGGTTTTTCTGGCGCAATCAAACTTTTGCTGTTTCGTATACTGCCGACCCTGCCAACGTAATAAATAACGATACTTTTAATTCTTCCTTGACTGCGTTGACCACAAAAAAATGTTCCACCCGTTCGACGTAGTTTCCAAATTCTTCGGTGTTTTCTTTAAATGGTTCGATTGTTCCAATTAAAGCCATCGTCGTCGCCAAAATGTTGTGTATCCACCAAACAATTTAAACTACAAAATTATTATTTACTATTTACTTACGGCTGGTACTTCGATGACTGGTGTACTCGTCTACCGGACGGCCGTGACTGAATGATCCATCCAAGGTAAATAGAATACAGGGTATGATCTTGCGCATGTAGTGACGTTTAATAATCCAAGATGGCCGGCGCTGTGAGACCCCAAATACCCGCCAAATACCAATTCAAATATTATTTTGGAAAATTATATCAATAATTTGGTGTTTGGAATTGAAATATTTTATTTTATTAAAAATTATACATATTTATATTAAATTATATTAAAAACTAATTAGGATATATAATAATTAATAAAAAGATTTTACGAAATGGTTTTCACGATTTTTCTCTTTCTAGAATGTATATTCAGTGCAAGTGCTTTATTAAGCTTTTTCATTCTAAAATACATTCTAGACCTGAAAAATAGAGTTTTAACTGTTTCATCGCATTCAACGTGCGCGGACTGTTGTAAATTGAGCTGTAAATAATTTTTCATAAGTACAATGATCGAAGACTCATTTCTGGAAAAAAATCTATTACTACTCAATAATTGAAATGTTTAATATGAAAAACTTACCCATGATTTTCTTCTAAAATCTTGTAATCAGAGATATTAATTGTTGGATTTATTTCTATATCACTCTCGATATCACGACTTGTTTCAATAATATCGGTATTATTATTGATTGAAGACAGCTCAATTCTGTAATAAATTTATCATTAACATAAATAAAAATAATGATTAAAAACCCACTCTTTTGTTAATTTATTTTCATTTCTAATTTTAAGACTATTCGTTCGCGCCAAATTTTCGACTTCCAATTGTTTCCGGGGCAAATATTGTGTTAGTATCACTTGATCTTTTAATTTATTTAATTTTTTATGAATATCAATAGATGCCAAAAGATTATCTACTTGGTAATCTTCTTCAACAAAATGAATTGAACACATTCGCGCAGTTTTAGGATTAATTTTATTACTCCGTCCAGATAAATGCACCCACTTCTTTATTAATGATGGAACTTGAGGAAACGAGTGATACATTATGCCTACGGTAGCATTTTTACCTTTATTGCTATTGTTACAACCAAACACTGAACACCTCATTCTTGAAATAATATTCACCAAACTCACAAATAACTCAAAATCAATCTGACTTGTTACTAACACTATTTTGCTTACGAATTACTTCTTTATTTTTTGGTTTTTTAAAGACCTGCAGTAGATATTATTATAACAACGAATTGTCTATTTAGGTTAGTGTTAGTATTGGTTAGAAGAAGGTGTTAGAAGAATATTTTAGTTAACTATGTCTAATAAATGTTTATTATTCTGAGACTGCTTTAAAAAGTAAATACACCTATTTAAGACAGATGTAGTTCCTATTTTTCTTACCTAATGATAATGGAGCAACACAAACTCAAATCAGTGCATAAAATATAACAAATTGTAATTGATTTCCTTAAAACTGTATTATGTTTACATTGCTTATCATCTGACAGTTCTCATATGGGTCTCAGAGCGACGGCCATATTTGAATGCGCAGTACATGACGAGTTTTAGTTCACCATTAGATCATACCCTGTATTCTATTTACCTTGGATCCCATCATTCTCCTTGGGTCCTCTACCTCTATCCCATAGTACCAACCTTTGAATATCGAATATCCACCAATCACCGTTCCCGTACCTAGTCCGTTATACTTTAAAATATATACACTGCCATTCATAATAACTAACGATCTTTACGCTATATATTATTGTGGTTTTTCGTGAAAGGACCCTTTCCGAAATTCCGTTGCAACACCATAAAAAATTTAACCCAGTTGTCTAGGATTAATCAGCGGAGAGCTATGAGACTTACCCAGTAGTGAGTTCTAAGGTTCGCAGCTCTGAAAATGAATTAAACTCGAATATTGATTTCAAAATTTGCTTTATTACCAAACCGATTTTGGGACAAAATTCCAAATATGCCAGATGGTGTAATTGTGTTTTGCTTGGTAATTGAAATTTAAATTTAAAATTGAAATCATTTGCTGAAATTTAAACCACCAAACAATTCTGTGTCTTGTGTAAATCTTTACAATGGTAATAATTTTTTAAAATAATTATTCAAAATGTTTTAACACAAATAAAATTTTATTCAACTAGCGCACAAATGTTCAACGACTGACCTTATTATCACTCCAGGTGTTGCCCTAATGCTGGCACTTTCAATTATCCAATTCAAATCCAAAACTCGTTGACTCGTACAAGTAAAACTTTGAAAATTTCCCAAAAATAGCTCCTCTTTTCGACTCCAATACAAACTTAATGACTCGCTGCACAAATCAAACTTGAATAACTCCAAAATGGCTCCTCTATAAAAATTTTCATTTGCTATCTTTGCAGATTCGATAAATCCAACCAAAAACTTTGATCAACTCGCAAAATAAAACAGACGACCCCGTCTTCAGAAGGCACTATCACAAACTCAAAAATTTACCGCTTTCACGGCAACGCAAATCAAAAATCTCAAAATTCACGTCCTCCAACTGACGTGCATACGGTCTCGAGTTCTCAGACCAACTCTCTCTTTTCTTTCTTTTTCAAATTGCCAACATTCAAAAACATTCTTTTCGTTTCCAAATTTTAAATTTTATCCTGCCATAAACAAACGGCGCACAAAACACACTAATGTCAAATAATCACACTGTCAAATTCATCAAAACAAATCATGATTTTGTGTAAAAGGTGTTGAAAGTAACAATTTTTTGGCATTCTTGTTGGCCAAATAAAGCAAATTAATTTTGTTGATCTTCAAATTGATCAACAAATCGAAATTCTTAAAAAAAAACATTTATTCTTTCTCGCAGTGACGAGAAACCTAACACTACTGGTAAGAAACTAGTAAAAAACCATTTTATTGTATTTCTGCAGTATAATTTCAGAAATATCACCACAATATGTACAGGTCCGTATTTACATATATTACATTTTGTTTCACTGAAGTTGTTGCCTATCTTTATTTTGCAATCTTGTATACGCACCTGCAGAGTTTCTACCATTTTATTTTTATTAAACATGTTTGTTTTAATCATTTGAGTTTTATTTACTCATTACTTTTAAGGAAGCGAAAGGACAACGTAAGCTTAACGAATTCTCGACTCTTGCTTCCGCTCAAAACAAAGCTAGTTCTAAACGAACATCAGGGTAAAACACGTCAAAATAAATTTGTGTTATTGCAAATCGAGGTACTCTTAAATTACCGTACATTCACATATCATGTTGTTAGCCAATCTTCACTGGCAAACTCGATTTGCTTCAATTTTTTAGGATGAAGCAATTGATTTTGGCTGGCGAACTAAAATGCTATTTTTTAAATATTTAAAAAAAATTTTAAAGACCGCTAAACACGGCTAAACTAACATATTACGTTAACATGTTTTTATAAAATATAATTAAAATGCAATATTATAGGTTATATACCAAAACTGTAAGTCAGTAAGAACTTTCAATTTAGTGTATTATGTATTAATGTCAGAATATAATCGACAGGAAATGATTTACTTAAACCAAACAATAAGCAGTGATATAGGCCACTCTTTATTATAACTCCTTTCTTTCTTCTTTCTTTATTAGCCTTTTTTTCCCATCCAGTGTTGGATATAGGCCTCCCTAAACATACACGATTTTAAATTTTTATGTAAGATGAAGCTACAATTACCCTTGTTACAATCGACACCTGTTACAATTGACACCGGTCTACCCTACTTAGTTTCACTTTTTCAACATTATATTTGCAGTTATGCACCTAATTAAACTTTCAATTAATTAAGTTAATACCTGGTTGGCGATTTATGCTACGGCAACAGAACAAAAGAAAGCTGCAGGACAGGGCAATGCTCAGCCTAATGAAAACTCCTTTAAAACTGGCTGATTAGTTCAAGTATTTGAAAATAATACTTGACAGGAAGCTAAATTGGGGAAACCAGCTATAAATTAAACTCATGAAGGGGGGAACAGCTTTTTGGTAGTACCGCCTACCATGAGATTCTTTCTAAGATTACCCTCTAGCTCTACAGAGCTTAATTTGTTTAACTGTGACTGGAGTGAAACGAACAGCTTTCATTGAGACCCTTCTATGCTTTCCACCACTTGATCTTTACATGCAGGAGATGGTGATTAAAACTGCTCTTAAATTGCACAGATGGCGGCTGTAAAATGACAGGCGAGGAACTGTGGGCTGTATTATAAGTATACAAATTCTTTCAGAAAATAATCCAAAGTAAGTGTATCTGGGACAAAAATATTCAGATATCTACAGATAGCAGGGCAGTCTTTGTGGTACTCAGGAGCCACAAAGGAGGATAGAAAAGACATAGCATCTCAACATTCTTATTTTTAATTCCAGGCTAAGGTCTCTGTTGATAAACAACTGTCTCATTGTCACAGACGTGCTTCTCGCCTTTCCAATCTGAGTTTTGATTTCTGTGGTGTAGTTGTTTTCGCCGTTTACCGTAGTACCCAGGTAATGATATTTTTGAACTCTTTCCACCGTTTTAGTTATTAATAGTTGTTCAGCTGGTCTCCTAGATTTTGTTATAACCCTCTTAATACCCTTTTAAAACAACATACCCTGAAACTGCACACAAAAAATCTGCAAGAATAATAATATACTAAAGGAAAATATCTAATAGAACAAAATATATACGATAGCAGAAAGATTTTATTAGAAAATTAGAATTCAGTAATTTATTAAAATAATGCGGTAAACAACATTTATTTGTTATACTTAATCAATCAATCATAAGTAATTTTAGAATGCTTTTTTTTAAATACGTATAGAAAAAGATTCGAGTACATTTGTTATAATATTGTCTACAAAAAAATATCATTAACTTCTTTAAGTTTGATGCCTATAATATGTACATATGCATACATACTAACATTAAGTACTATTATTTTTGTAGATGATATTGTTTAATTAAATTGAATAACTATTAAAATTACATTTGCACACAGTTAACACCGCGTTGAGTTGGCTCTGCGCCTTGCCGGCTCCTCTGAGTTTCCGGAGATCCATTTGGACCAATTTGTTAGGACAGTTTGCACCAAGGCCATTTAGAAATTTAACAGACATTTTTATACTAAATCGTTATCATCTACATGTTTTAGACTTATAGTCCGTTATTTTAAACTAAATAAAACTTAAAATTGTTATTTGATCATTTGCACTAAATTGAATTAAAAATAGCTTAAATGATCTGTTAAATAGCAGCATCTACATCAGGATATTTTAGATTACAGTAAACAATAAATGTTTGAATTACTATGTATGTTACAATAAATTTTATGCTCCCGTTAAATACTTACTTAACGCTCCTTGTTTCATCTTCCTTCTTGTTATTAGAAAATGTAAAAAAAATATATACAAAAAATAAAGTAATAAGTTTCAGCTTTTGGTAGGATTTTGTTCTTCACTTATGTTGGTCCAATGTTGCCATGATTGTATTTCCTCAAACAATTTCCCTCCTGGACTTGTAGTTGACGAACATTGACAATGTCCTACTAACATGTAATTTTTATCGATTTCTCCTATTTCAATTCCATACTTGATTAATTGCTTTGCTTGAAGCAGAGCTATTGGAGGAGGCAATTTATTTATAAAGCATCCAACAAAAGAAATTCCTAATCCAACATTATTATATCCATATGTGTGTGCACCAACGACACTCCACCCGCGCCCTTCATACACATTTCCGTCCGAACCAATAAGAAAATTGTAAGCAATATCATTCCATTTCTTACTTTCAATATGAAATGTTTGTATGAGACGAATTAAAAGTACATTTTCGGCTTGTGTAATTCCATCTTCACTTGCAGTATGTGCTAATGAGTATGTATTAGAGTAATTTTGTATTTATTATATTACAGTCAATTCCACTTAATCGAAAAAAAAAACTACTCTATATAATATTATTTCGATCATGTAAAATCCGAAAAATAATTGTGTTAGAAAAATAATTATGTTTGAAAATTAGAATAAAACTATTTAAGTAAATTTAATTTTGCAAAAATGCATCAGGAGTAGTTTAAAATATTGTTGCCCCCCACAATAACAGTTATTGATGCACCTTCATATACAATGTTTTTCCTAATAGCGGCCAAAAAATTAAAATTTATATTAGGAAAATTGAGTATCTCGTGCGCAAAATAATGCTTTGGTGCACGAGAATGAAAGTGTTTTGACGAGGCGTTAGCCGAGACAAAACATCATTCGAGGGTACCAAAAACATTTCACGTTGCACATACCATTTTTTCTATAACTGTAGATTAATACCAAAAAAAAGGATTTGATAAAAATTATTGTTCTATATTGTATTTGTTTGATTCTGCTCTTCTCTTCTGCTCAAAATACTTTCTCACACGATGAATAAAATAATGTCAAATTTTGAACACTGTTACTAATGTGCAAACTTCGGTTTTCTGTTCGGTTGTAGAAAAAATTTGTTTGCTTCCCAATAGTCACTGACGAAGGGTAGAACATTGTATTCGTTTATGTCTGATAAGTGAGATTTTAGAAAATCACATTGCGAGACTGATACCGTTGCATTTTGTATACCGGGTGCTCATTTTAAAACTTCCAGCAATAACTATTTCAAAAACTAAACCAATGTTTTTATTTATTTTCTTTCAACGTATTTTACTCGTAAAGTCTATGTCGGATAAAAAGGTTTTTTTAACAAAATTTGTTTATTGTTTCATTCACAATTTAAATATGCTAAAAAATATAAGGTGTCAATTAAAAAATCAAAGTTGACTTTCAAATAACTTTGAAAAAGTCAGCTAATAATTAAAAAAATAATTATACCATATTCTTTTCCCCTTGCCATTATACAACTTTGTCTAAAACATTTTTTTATCTGACATTTGAGTTTTGAGATATTTATTGCTGGAAGTTTTAAAATGAATACGCGGTATAGAAATGTTAAATTACTTATAAATTTTTATTTCTAAGCTGTTACCTATGCATTTTCAAAGTACTATGTAGGTACAGAACTCTCAATACATTTTTTGTGATTATAAAATTTAGCTTCTTCTTTTTCCTCTTAATTTAGGACTAGGTCCTGTAATATCCAACAGTAACCTTGGTGAAGTTCTGAAGCCACTGTTCTGAACACACTGAAGTACTGTGAGCATATTATTTGTAATTCACTTGAAGTATCTTGCTAGGTTGGCTTCAAATGTCCCTATTATCTAATTTTATATTGTTAAGGATGACAATTCATCAACATGGAAAGACTACCGTCTTTACGTGTTCATTGTTGAGCAGTTCAACAGTTGATCGTGCTAACAACCAGGCCAATGACTGTCTCATAAAATTTAGCAATTTTATTAAGTATTACATATTTAAGTCTTAATATGCTATCCCGATTAAACGTAATCGCGTCTCAAATAAGCAAAATAAGCGAAGTAATTTGATATTATTTTCTTAATTTGGTTTCTGTTCTTCAAAATTTGGCTCAATTAAGCACTGTACCGATTAACCGATGTTCTAATTAACCGGAATTGACTGTATAAAGAAATCTATACTTACAGATTATAATAAATTTAGCTGGGTCTTTTAAATATACTTTTTCTTCTAGCGGAGGTTGTGCTAACCATTCTCTTCTACTAATGATACGCAAGTTATGTGATTTTACCACACCTAAAAATTAAACTATTAAATGGACATAGCAGATAGACATAAGGAATGACAAAAGTGAATGTTCGGCGATGTATGAGGCAACAGATGTTAGGGTGTAGTTTTATCTATATCTAATTAGGTATGCAAAAATTTAGTGAAACGTTTTTTTAATACTTACATATCGGTTTTTCTAAAACAGTTTGGTCTGTCAATGTCTTATGCAATGTAGATGTTGCATTTTCTTTAATATTATTTGGAGATTGTTTAAGATCTGTTTCATGTAAGTGTGTGGTGCATCCTAAACTTACGTTTTTACATTTTACCAACCGTATATAATAAATGGAATTACTGTGGTTCTTCTCATCTGATTGACCAATTATCTGTAAAATTTAATAAATAAGTACTAGCCAATATTTAAAAACTAATTATTATTCATTTTGTATAAAATAGTTTCTATTTATTCATTTATTAGAGCATCCGAGTTGGGCCCGCCCAAATTGAGTCGATGTGAATTTGTTGCGCACATTCAAACGCGCCTATTACTCTATAGTTTAAACCAGGGTCGGCATACAATGACTCGTGAGCCGTATGCGGCTCTTTGGTCTCTTGAGTGCAGCTCTGCCACAAATGACTACTAGCGGGCGCTTAAAAACGACAAAAAGAATCTACCAATGTAAAAATCATCGACAGTTTTCTCCCACACAACGGCAACCAACCACCTTTAAGACGGCACAGGTTCTTACAAGAAATGGAGAATTTGGTAAATTCCTGGAAAGGTTAAGAAAGAATTCCGATGCACAATGCAAAGCTATAAAACAAAGCTGCTCGACAATACAATGGATGATCCAATCTACAGAGTTCTGGTGTGCGTCTTATACAGGGAGGAGAGGCTGGCGGTGGAATCCTATTTCGGAGACCACTAACCAGTCTGCCTTAACGAACTGTATACGCTTATAAGCGCACCTAACTGGATTTACTTAACACGTTCTGGGAACTCAAGAGGTATCACCTGAAACAGAAAAAGACGAACCTGAGGATTTAGACAATTCAACATAGGAACCTAGTCTTATACTTGAATGAAGACAGAAGAGATTATAATTCTTTTTCACTTACAATGGTACGAAACAATGAAGATATGAAATAAACCAAGCTTAATTTTGGGATAATCCGAAACGAAACTGTATAGAAACCCGTTTTCTTTTGCTTGGTGATAATCCTGTATGCCTACATTTGTTGATCTGGGCATACTTTACTCATTAAAAATATCCCCCAAGAACGGTACAACTCGGCAAAGTGTGGATGTTGACCGGACGGATCTCAGGGAGCGACTGGTAGCTCCTCACCGCTAGTCACTGTCGACCCACCTACAGCACACGAACGGGTAATATAATGCGGACTCTAATGACGTAATACCTCGCAATAATCCACTTACATGTATTTCTTATAGGATAATCGTAATTTTCAAATTTGAATTGTGGCCTTATTAGAAGTCCAAGTAAATTTATTCTCACCTTAAATGATTCGCATTTTTGTGCTCTTTTGTTTGGTAAAGCCATTTTTATAGGAAAAAGTGTACTTTTGAAGCTAGGCTTATTACCTCGACCCGAATGAACCATATCGAAGTTTAAGAAATTTTGGACGCTAAAAATAATAATGACTTGTCTGAAATTTAAAAATTTCTAAATGAAATGCAAACAAAAATTTACATAGAAATAGTGAAAGTATGAGAGAGGGGGGAAGTTATTCGTGTTCCTTTATTGTAAGGTAGATATCAAGAAGAAGAAGGTAAGCAAGAAGCAACTACATACTTTAAGATACTTAAAGCAATATAGCAAAGTTAAAATGTATCAAGATTTTCATTTTAGGAGGTACATCACGGTGTCAAAGTTTACAATGTTAAGATCAAAGTTGTACAATCTACCAAATTCCATCAGAATTCTTCTTCTTCAGGTGCCTATCCGTTACCGGATGTTAGCGATCATAAACTTGGCCGAAGCCAAGATGACTTTTCTTGGGAGTGTAATTCATGGGGTGGTTTCCCGTTGCCTTCCCCATAGTCCACAGATCGATATTGGACTTTTTGATCACAGCAGTGTATCTAGCGCCAGCAGAGTTCGAACCGCGACTCACCGCTTCGCAGTCGACCCGTGCATGCTTCGCGCTATACTGCTGGTCCATCAGAATTAATCAAGATATATTCATTTTTAAAAAGAATCAGTTGCTATAGGTAGGATCTATAGGATAGGTAGGATTAAAGTGGTGGGATTAAAACTAGAAAAATAACATATATTTGTGTGTAATGCAGTTCCTTTACAGCCCATCCAACGCGCAGACGGCTCGGTAGCAAAATCCGACACGGACAAAGCCAAAACCTTCGCCATCAACCTCAAGTCCCAATACTGCCCCAACACCCAGCCCATAAATCAAGAACACATCGACAAGGTCCACGACCTCGTGAAAAACCAATTATGGACTGCCGACCCGATATAAATAGTGCCCTCCTACCTGGAAAACTGACGTGTCAGGATCGTCATCGAAGGCATCCGCTCCTCTAAAAAGGTCATCCTTTCCCCGATGCTCTTCAACATTTTCGTGAGCGACATACCCACCCCGAGCGACACTCGGACCAAAATAGCGCTCTACGCGGACGACACTGCGGTCTACATGTCGTCCATAAATCCAAACACCGCCCCAGCTTACCTCCAAGAAGCCGTCAACAGCCTGCAGACATGGTTCGAAACCTGGCGCATCGACGTCAACTCGAGCAAGAGCACCATCACCATGTTCTGAAAACGAAGCAAACCCCTCAAGTCAGCCGTATAGAAGTTCGAAGAACATATCTCCGTGGTAAGACCACGCTAAATACCGGGGCATCACCCTTGATCGACGTCTCAATTATAGAAAACACATCGACACCGTCACCAAGCGAGTAAAAGGTTTCATCAGCGTACCCTGCCCCCTAATAAACCGTAAAACCCCGATGTCCACCATCAACAAACTACGGATCTACAAGGCCATCATCAGGCCTACGATGACCTACGCCGCCCCCGTCTGGGGCACCGCGTCCACCCGCACCATGTCCAAGGCCCAAGTGATACAAAATAAATCCCTTCGAGCCTGTTTCAACGCGCCTTTCTACGTAACAAACAGGAGGTTACACGCCGATGCCAAGATTGAAACACGTACTCAAGCTGGCCACCCAAACCTACGCCAAAACCTCCTCTTCAGATAACCCACTCATTCAAAAATTGGGACAATACAATCCAGACGAAAACATAGGGCACCCGAGGCCAAAGGACATCGTCAAACCCCGACTCGTAATCCAGCGAACTCACCGCTGTCACCTGCTTCCTGCAGAACCAATCAACCTGCAGGAATCCAGGCTCCACCCACCCGGGAACAGGGAGCAGACCAACAAACGCACCCCATAAGCCGCACCAACACTCCACCACCAAATGAAGAGGATCTGTTATTAAACTACAACAGTACTCCACCAGCTCCACACCAGCCAGATCCAGCCTAGAGCTTAATCCAAGAGGCAGTCGGCTCTCTAATTCACCGACAGTTACCACCATCAGATGAAAGAAATATGGGGCTACGCCCCGGCGCTTCGTCAAGCCATTATGTTCATCGTTTCTCGTTCCTTTACAGTTTGCATACCACGATTGAAGATTTTGGTTTTTGAAAGTCATTATTAGTGATTTAAGTTAAGGAACCTAAGCTTCTTATGTTAGCTATATAATTAGTTAAAATATATTGCGACATAAAGAATGAGCAACGAATTTACTTAGCCGAGACACGTTTAAAGAAAGTATTGCGAAAAGAAATATTTGATTTAAAAAGAATAGACAGGTAACATCAAGAGCAGATGTAGATTATGGCCTTGGGATAGATAAATTTAAAAGTTGAAATATTCAAAATTAATATAAATAAAAATCAGTTCTAAAATTTGAAAAAAAAATATTAATCTCAAAACTACATTTTTGAGTTGGGGTAAAATTATTATTGTACATGATTATGTTAATCATTAATTTAATTACTCCGAAATTTTCAGGAAACATACGCAACAAGTATATCTATCGTTAAGGTTACAAAATTTTCTTATTTCCAAAACCATTTTGAAAAAAAAAAATACCATTTTTTCAGTGCGCCAATTAAATTTTTAATGATATTTTTAAGAATTTTCTGAAGATTTTAAGAGTGATCGCTTGAACTGCTTATCACAGACATTAGATTCAAGATGATGCAAATTCCAATAATGATAAGGAAATTATTTATCTTCGGAAGATCAGAGGTGGCATTAAGGGAAGATATTTTTCACGTTTTAAAAATATCAATCAAGCCGCACCAATAAAGTTATTGAAAAATATTTTTAAACTGTGGTTTTGGTGGTTCCAATTGTGCAAATATTATTAGCTGCTTAAATAAAACGGATTATTTGGAAGATGATTCTGTTAAAATGGAATGGTAGAAGAAATGTTCCAAATAATTTTGGCAAAGTACATATTATTTTTTCTGTTTTTCTTTTATAAGAAATAATATATTTTCAGTATAAATTATCGTATACAGTTTAATCAACGGTTTAATGATCTTTTACATAAACATGGAACACACATAGTATCTACAACGAAAAATATTTTAAATTTATGAAAAATTTATTATTAATAATTCATTTATACACTATCACTATATGCCTTTTCTATCCACTGCTGCATAAAAGCCTTTCCCATTGGGGAGTATTTAGCCATAAAACACCACGCTGGCTATGCGTTTTATACTTACTGCCAGGTATTATTAGGTATATTTTTTATTATTTATAATTAATTTAAATTTTGAACACATCTTGAACATGCTTAAAAGTTTAAACATATTATGAAGCCAAGTTAAATAATTCTAAAAGTCCCTATCGTACATTTATTTATATATTTCAAAAAAATTTATTGTTGCTTAAGGGTTTATTCTAAAAACTTGCATTTAATGCCGTTTGATGGAAAACTTTATTTAAAAAATAGTTTACTAAAATAAGCCCTTTTGAATTTACGAATCAAAACATAAAAAAGTCAAAATTTTGATCAGTTTTTTTTCATTTTATGTAGTTGGTCTAAGCGATTTCGGGAAACTTTTACAAAACACCAAAAGGGCTAATTATGAGAAACTATGTATGGAAGTTTACTTTAATTACTAATTTGTTCAATGCCAATCCCTATTTTTTACAGCTAAATTTAGTGCGTATAATATTATATATATAGGTATGTACGTACATAGTATGTACTACATATGCACCTATTATGAACCTGTAATGTCAAACCCTCAGTATCTTATGAGGAAGTTTTTTTCGATGACTGCAGGAAAATAATATCTATTTGTTTAACTTACATTATTCTCATGATTATAATTGTATTCCAAAATTGCATCACTTTCAGTAGTTTCATGTGTACTGGTCGAATTGGTATCTATTTCTGAACTAAAATTCGACTCACTATCTTCTAACCAACGTTGACATTTTAATTTATTTGATTCAACATCGCTTTGTACATCTGAATTCTCATTAAGAACATTTTTTCCTAAATTATCAAATTTTTTGCATAACGAACAAATTTGATGTGGTATTTCTTCTTTTTTAACAGCACTCATTATTTTAGTATAAAAATTAACACATTGCGGGTAGATTGTTTATTTACGAACCTCACAATAAATGGACTGAACGAGGAACCACTTATTAGTCATACCCAAGTATAATAAAAATATCGTTCGGATTTTATCATTTATTAGTACAGTCGGTTTTAAAGTGTTTATTTCTTGATAAAAAAAAGTTTAAAATATTATGTACTACGCAAATACAAAATATTATCAACATGTATGAAATTAATTTATTTAGATTTCTATTTAGCACGTTCTAGTTTAATATGTAATAAGGGAATATATTGTATACCCCCGTTTTAATACACTTATTTGGTACGCCGCTGATTAGTAAATTTCTAACCAATGGGGTTAAGTACCGCTAGGTACTATCTAATGTTTAGGTACCTCGGCTATAAGAATATTATAAAATCCCAACTTTAACAGATCAAAAAACTACCATCACTAAATAAATTAGAAGTTAAAGTGTTAAGGTTTTAAATCTATTTAATTTGAAAGAAGGCTCACAACATAAAAATCGGATGTGGCCATGCCCATGACTTTATCATACTTTTATTAAATATTAAAAAATAATTTTTAATAATAAAAGAAAAAATAATTTTAATAATAAAAGAAAAAATATTTTCCATTAACCAATGTGACTCAAAATCTATTCAACTCTAAGTCTAAATATAAAGATACGAAATACCAACTTTAGTTCTGAAATTCTCATTAGTTTTATGAACATAACAAATTTTAACTTTAGTTTTGAAAATCCTTTTAGTTTTTAAAATATTAAATAAAGGCTAATATTAAATAATAAAATTTTAAATAATAAAAACAATAATTTTATAAACAAATTTTAACTAAAATTTAATCACTTCTAAATATCGATTAAAATATGCGAAAACCTAAATTTAGTTTAGAAATTCGTATTACTTTTCGAAATATTAATTAAAACTAATATTAAATAATAAGATTTAAAAATTTTAAAAATAGTTCCCATGAACCAATGTTAACCAAAATTTAAATAAATTTAACTCCTGCTATAAAGATAGGAAATGTCAAATTTGGTTTTGAAAATTCTGTTAGTTTTTAAAATATTAAATAAAGACTAATATTAAATAATAAAACTTAAAAAATTAAAAAACAATAGTTTTCATAAAACAATTTTTACTAAAATTTAATCAGTTTTAAATCTCGACATAAGTATGCTAAATCCTAAATTTGGTTTTGAAATTCCTATTCGTTTTTGAAATATTAATTAAAAACTAATATTAAATAATAAAATTTAAAAATATAAAAAAAAATAGTTCCCGTGAACCAATTTTAGCCAAAATCTAATCAGTTTTAAGTCTTAATATAAGAATACAAAATCCAAAATTTTGTTTGAAAATTCCTATTAGTTTTTGCTGTAGGTCGCACACAAAATTTGACCACACACACACATACACACACACACACACACAGACATTTTTTGGAAATCGTCTTATTTTACTCAGGGGACCTCAAATAGTGTAAATCCATCAAAATCTCAAATTTTTTTTTCTGCACGAAAACAATACTTTCTCATATTACATATGATAAAGTAAAATAGTGATTAGGTCAGTCTCGAAGTACCAGTAAAACGAATAGTAAACCAACTCATCACATCAAAAATTAGACTCTCGTCATTTTCTATTCTAGTAATTATTGTATGTAAAAAATCTTTCAATAAGTATTAAAAAAATCTGCATTTAAGACAATTAATTTTTCATGTTTTATTTATTAATTAGCATATATATTTTCATTATGAAATACAATTTATTTGAGACATTCGTATGTAAGTACCATATACCGGGTGGCCGGCCGCAACCGAACACAGGAAATTAACATAGAAAATTTGTTTATTTTAAATTTCTGGTTTCTATTTGTAATATTATTTTTATATTCAAATATTCGCGGGATTTAAGATTAAAATTCAGTTGAATTGTACAGTTTACGTCATCTGGGTACGACGGGAAATAAGTATTATCAGAGATCATTATAATTCACTGTGTACTACACGTAGGAAACCAAAATATATTGCATCTCTTACACTTTTTTGTCGTCGTTGAAGAAAACATTAATATGAATCAAGCATTATCAAATAGTCTTGTAAATTAAATTGTAAATAGCCTTTTCTGTGTTTTCACTTGACAAACTAAAATTACAGGCTTATATTACAAATGAAAATAACCTGCAGTTTTAATAGTTATCTCGTAGTTCAACCTCAGTACAACTTTAATTGCTAGATAACCCAAAGTAAAAGTTAAAAAGCCAAAATTTGTTTTATCCTCGAGTTATCTCCAAGTTATAGTTAACCTCGAGTTGAAAATTTGACATAATCGGAGGATAACTCAAAACTAATGATTAAAAAAATATAAAGAAAACCAAAATTTTTATATAACTTCAGGTTATTTCAAAATAACCTCAAGTTAGCTATAACCTCAAGATAACCACGAGGGAGGAAATTGGACATAAAAAGCGTTGGCTCGCGGTTCCAACCCTGCTCGCGTTAGTTACACCGCTGTGATAAAAAAGTTCAATATTGATCTGTGGACTATGGGAAAGGCAACAGGAAATCACTCCACGAATTATATTCCCTGGTAAATTAATCTTAATTGTAAGTTGAATCACCAACGTCCGAGGGACCGGATATGGCACATGAAGAAGAAGAAGATACACTTTTACCTAAAACTATTTACTTGTTCGCCAACGTATGGCCAAACTATTTTATTTATTAAATTATTTATAAAATTAATTATCTGTAAAAATAATTAACTTACAAACGATTTATTGAAATTTTCTTTGGTGTCCAACTAATTATTTTACTAACTGTACATATTATAAATTATACATATACATACTACGTATATATTACGTCAAGAAACAAACAAACGTCAAAATTTGAAACAGTTACGTATAAGGCAAAGATTGAATTTTCAGAATTTGATTTTTATATTTAAAACTGCTATATTATGTAGGCACCCATTTTTGAAAGTAATAATTTTATAAATCGATATAGTACCTACTAGATTATAAAATACCAGTTTTTCACTAAAGAATAAATTCTAGTTTATGTAATCGTAGTTGTAATTAGTCAGAAGTCGTGAATAGAAATTACAAGTTTACCTTCTAATGCTTTTTAATAAACAAGTATGCTAATAATAGTAAAATGGTTAATCTCGGTGATAGAAACAAGAGTTTATCAACTTCAGAATTATATATAAATAATAAAAAATCTTGGCAAATAAAATGCTCCAAGTGGTTAAAAGAATGTGAATTTGTTAAATCCAGTTCCGAATGTGTAAGTAGTATATCTTCAAATTCAGTCAATTACACGGTAAGTGAAGATTTGGAATTTGACTTGAAAACCATCGACTGTGACGATTTTCTTTTTAAATCATCGAGTTCATTAAGTAAGGTATTATTTAATGTTAACATAATTTTTATTATTTAATTTTATTGCTTTTAATATTTTAGCTTGATGAATCAAAACATTTAAACGCACGTAATCACTGCATTTTTGATAATATTAATATTCACAAATCCAAACGAATCCATATAGGAAATATTACTTATATTACTGGACCTGTTGTTTTAAATGAAAGTGAATTTATAAACACTAAATATAAAAAATTAAACAAATTAATTATTGGCAAACGCTTAAGTAAGTATGAATTATCTACCTATAACATAATTTATTTAGTATACCTATTTAATAATAAGTATATTTTACAAAAAGAATTACAAATCGACTATTATTAGACAAATGGTATTATACCTCAGGATATAAGACGTTCTTCACATGTATTAATATTTTATTTTAACACAATGAAATAGGTAGAAGGTATTGTTTTCGTGAAGAAAAAAATTGAGATTTTGATGGATTTACACTTTTTGAGGTCACTTGAGTTAAATAAGACCATTTCCAAAAAATGTGTGTGGTCAAATTTTGTGTGCGCTCTACAGCAAAAACGAATACGAATTTTAAAACCAAATTTTGCATTTTGTATCCTTGTAGAGCTCATTAGATTTTGGTTAAAATTGGTTCATGGGAACTATTTTATTAAATTTTTTTAAATCCTATTATTTTATATTAGTTTTTAATTAATATTTCAAAAACTAAAAAGAATTTCAAAACGAAATTTAGAATTTCGCATACTTATATTGAGATTTAAAATGGATTAAATCAAGACTATAGAAAGAATGGACATAGCATGTCCTATTCCAATACACATAACGTTTTGATGCCATCGTTCAGCATTGATAAGAAAGGCGGGAGGTAAACAAAGTCCTGATGTTTGTTTTGTATGCCACAGGCGTGCGTGTGGGTTCGCAGGTACTTGGATTCAATGTCAAATTAAAATTAGGTTTCAACATGTAAACAACGAATAAAATTTATTTTTAAAATAAAATTTTTATAATTTCATATTACCGAGGCACTCAAATTACTTGAAAGACATCTTAAACAAATTGTTTTCGAAATCCTAAAAATAAATTTGTATGTATTATCTACTTATTTCAAGTATAGGTATTGTGGTAATGGTGGAATAATATGAAAAGATATCATCTATGAAGTAAAATTGTAATTTAGACACGCCGATGAAATTCTTTAACTTCGAAATGTGCGCCACTGAAATAGTATACATTATAACAATTTACTTACCTACGAAAAATAACAACTTCTTCGTTAAGTTTTGACTTTTACACATTATACACAACATATTCAGCAGTATAAATTTATAACGGAGCTATATTTTGCAAGATAAAAATAAATTTTCTGAAATGCGGACAACCTAACCCTATTAACAGGCGTAATGTACTTAGATCATAACAAGCATTTCAAAACAAAACACGGTTTTGGTCACATGATCATGGTTACACTAAAATATGTAAATAGCTGTGTCCATTCTTTCTAATAGTCTATGGATTAAATTTTAGTTCAAATTGGTTTATGAAATCTATTGCTTTTTTATTTTTAAAATTTTAATATTTAATATATAATCTTTATTTAATATTTTAAATACTAATAGGAGTTTCAAAATCAAATGTGAGATTTTGTATTTATATGGTAGTAATTAAAGCTGATTAAGTTTTGGATGAAATTGGTTCTTGAAAACAATTTCTTTTAATCTGTTTATTTAAATTTTAATTTCAACCAAAACTTAATCAGCTTTAATCCTATCCTATCATAAAAATTCGAAATCTCAAATTTATTTAATAAAGACTAATATTAAATAATAAAAGTTAAAAAATAAAAAGCAATAATTTTCATAAACTACTTTTAACTAAAATTTAATCACTTCTAAATCTTGATATATGTAAGTATGCGAAATTCTAAATTTAGTTTTAAAATTGTTATTATTTTTGAAATATTAAATATTAACTAATATTAAATAATAAGATTTAAAAAGATAAAAAAAATAGTTTCCATCAACTAATTTTAGCCAAAATCTAATCAGCTCTAAGTCTCAATATAAGGATATAAAATTCCAAATTTTGCTTGAAAATTCCTAATAGTTTTTGCTATAGGGCGCACAAAATATTTGATCACAGTTACGTACAACACACACTACTATCACATTTTTGGAAATCGTTTTATTTAGCTCATGGGACCTCAAAAAGTGTAAATCCATATTTAAATATCTTAATTTTTTTTTCTGAAGGAAAACAATACTTTTCATATTTCATATGATAAAGTAAAACATGTGAATATATTATTCATTTTACCATATCTTTTATAATAAATTTGAAAAAATTTTACTGCATTGTACTAGTTTTGCGAGAAATTTCTGTAACAAAAATTGCAGAAAATTTTATAATATTATTTTTACCTGTTTCATTTCGTTTTAAGTTATGATAAATTATGTTTTTAAATGTCGTTTGTTCTTGTAGTCAAATAATATTGGCATTTGCCACCTTAATAGATATAAGGTCCTCTGGGGTATTAAGGCCCACCATAACTATACTTCCAAAAATAAACCTTAAATAATTTTGAATATAAAACAGATATACATATTTACTGTTACTTGAATATCTTAGTTTATCTATCATAACAAAACATTTAAAAACAATTTATTTTTCAAAAAATAAACTGAAATCAAAATGCTGCTTTGGGCCTCTTTATCTTTATCCACCATACCTAGGTAATAAGGCCAACATAAAACATAATGCTGGACATCAGGACTGACTGATGTGACCCTGCATTTCGCACATAGGACATCTTCTTTGTTGTCATTAGTTAAGCCTTCAGTCTTCATCCATCTATACGTAACACAATCTGCACTGTCGCATATCTACTAGTCTGTCTTCACAACAAATACGTAAAACCAACTTTCTTTGCTTAAACTTGCAGATGTCTAAAACTACATCTGGGTTTAGGTTCTAAAAAATCTTTTGTGTTAAGCCTGGCAATACTAGATTTAGAAATAGACTTTTCTTCATTATTGGATGAAAAAATTTGCCTGGTTACTTCTTGGGTTTTATAATTTAATAACTTTTTTCTGATGATTTGCTTGCCCACAGGTTTCAAATCAAGAGTGACTTAAGAATCGTTGAAAAACTATTTTTTTTTGAGGGGAGCACTGTGCATAGTCAAACGTTTTCTTAATGTGGCTAAGTGAAAAATGCCATCTAGTTCCCACTTATCATCCGAATTTCTTGTTTCATCCGCCGTTAGTTCCTTTTTAGTGGAAAAACCTGTCGCATACGCATGTTTAGAAATAACATTTTTATCAAAAGGATAAATAACTTTAACAGCAAAGTAAGGTACACATGAACAAAAACACTCTCAACAAGGAACTACACAAACTTAACCAATTTTACCGCCATGTATTGCTAACATGTTTGGGTGGTAATCAGATATGGTGGTAATGCATCGTTATACAAAGCGATGGAAAGAATGCAAACACCTTACAAATGAATCAGACTGATAAGGATGACGATGGAAGACACAACAGCTTACGCCAGAACAGATATATGAGAAACAGAGAGCTTTTAAATAACAAAGAGACGCTCGGTCGGCAGCCTTGTTCAATATAGCTCTAGAAGAAACTGTTAGCGAGTTGGAGGTTAAAGAATCGTTAATTACGAAAGAAGGACAGAAAATCGCATATGCTGACGACATTGTCATTCTGACGAGATCGAGAAGACGATTTTTAACGAGATTTAAAAAAAAAATCCACAAAAATATGGGATTGCTAATTAACAAGGAAAAACAAAATAAAGAGGAAGTATTTAAGTAACTTTAACTATTGAGATATAAACATTAATAGAAATTGCAACAGAGGAAAAGTGAGGAAAAGATTACGAGATGGAAGCAGAGCCTTTCATATGAATAAAGCATTACTTAGAGACAAGCAACTAAAAAGAGAGAACTCTGATCACACCGGTGGTAACCTACGCGGCAGAGACGCTATGTTTTTCACAACGAGAAGCAGAAACCCTAAGAACATTTGATACCCAATTCTTAGACTAAAGAAAGGTGCGAACGATGTTCCCAGGCCTCTAATAAATCACAAAATTGTCGAAAAAAATATCGGAGAAGACATAATAAAATATATGAAGTCTATGAAGATTAGATGGATGGGCCACATCATGAGGAAAAATGAAAACGACATGTTAAAGAAGATAACGTTGTGGAAACCAGCAGAAGAATGAAAAAGAGGGAGACTGAAGATTAGATGACGAGACCAAGTGTTAAACGACCTAACATCGATGGGAATATATAAATGGAGGAGAGTGATAGCAAACAGACAGAGATAGAGGGAGGTTATCAAGACAGCCATGACACTTGCAAGACTGTGAACAAGAAAATGGAACTGACACGACGTAGTTTAACAAACATGTATGTATAATGCCTCTTAATTCGGATCTGTAAATCCTAAACAGTATTGCAATATTCCACTGACACTGTAAAGTTGAAATAATAATGTATAGATGGCACAAGCATGATCATTGTGCGGCGGATGCAGTGAAAACAATAGTGAGTCTTATTTACGGGTTTTATTACCCTAGGGAACCTTATAACTCCAACGAAAATTCATTTATAATAATTATTATACTTAAGGTCAACTTGCTATTCTTACTTTTTAATATTAAAAATATTTTTTTTAGGCACAAGATTTATAGAGCAATATGGAACCGATAATTATACAATTCCTATCAAAGAAATTCCTAATATGAAGAATAAATCATTTTTTAAATCGTTTTCTAATATTATTTTTAGTTTTATGGAATTATGTATGAAGTTAATTGATGGTGCTTAAATATTTTAATAAATATCTTGAAAGCACAATACGTTGTAAATTGTAACTATAAATATACTTAGTAATATACTTAATTTATATTGTCACTGTTATTAATGTTATTGTTATATTCTAAATATTATATTTAATTTTATATAAAAATATATTACATTTTTTATCGGCTTACGGCCGATTTCACATGCTAGCTCTTCGAGCCGCCGACCTGTAATCGGCTCGGGGCTTTTCTTGACGTTTGTTGAATTTTTTTACACTGAATTATTGGTTTGTATTTGGTGGTTGCATTTTGAAAGGATTTTTTCATGGTCATTAGAACGTAATGTAGTAGTGGACAATACTTGTTCGATGATTAGCTTTTCCCTTTCTTTTAACATTTAGTTAGAATTAAAATTTCGACGTGTGGCAATTGTCCAAGTTCTCAACATTGCGTACACATGTTGTTTTCATACCTTACATCATTAAAATACACTCCTATAACACGGGTGTGCCTACGGCTCTTCTTAAATACTGGTCCTCCTAAGGCCTTCGTCTAAACTGAAATAGCGTCAAAACTTAAGAAAAAATTTAATAACTCCTGTCATAAACAATATTCAATTTTTTCTTTAATAAATAGCAGCGTCAAAATTTGAATTTGGAAAAATTAAAAAAATTAATAAAAATTATATTTTATTTTCAATTTTTCTTTAATCATTTAAGTTTAATTTGAAAAAAGAAAAAAAGTCGAGTTTTCAAATATTGTGTAATTTAGTTGTTTTCATACCTGTCGTTCTTAAACTTACTTCCTATAACACGTGACTTGACATGGCTTCAAAGGTTTGAAAAAAAAATTCAACAATATCTGTCATGAAAAATATGCATCTTTTCTAATTCAAATAAAATTTTTATATCTCCCGTTTCACAAAATTCTAACGTTAGGAGTTCCTAACTTTGAGATAAGAAACTTTTATGTTAAATTTGGTTTCATCAAGCGCTAAAAATTCCTTAAGGCGTAAAGAAATCCCTAACCTTAGGTAATTCTTAACATCTTAAGCAATTCTTAGCGATTAGTGAAAAATTTTAAAAACTATCAAATTAAACTAAAATGGTTAACAGGCAATAAGTTTAATTTTAAAAAAACAATCGAAAATATTCGATAAACCGTAAACGTCAAAATTTTTTCTCAACGAGTACATGTATAAGTAAAGACGAAAGACTCGTTCTGTCTCTATCGCTCTCATACTACAAAACGAAATTTTAATATCGACTCACCCTTTAATTCGATACAATATAATCGACGTTTCGAAAATGTATATCGCAATAGGGAACATGCATGAATAATAGTATATTATACACCAAGGTAGTGAAGCATAGTGTTATAACCCTAGCGCCAGATTAAATCCCAAGGTGCGTAGCACGCGGATTTAAAACGCGCGGGTTATAACACGCTTCACTACCGTGGTTTATATACAATTTTTCCACTACTAGGATTGTTTACTCTTATAATAATAATTGTTAATGAATAAAGTAAATCGTTTTAATTATTTATTTCAAATTATAAAACAAATGATAGTTTTTGTTTTGATGTTGACACTTGCTTGAAAATGTTTAATTAATTTTGACATAAAGGTTACATTAAATATTTTGATATTTATAAGTTTTGCGAGTGTTTTTAAAATGAGTGAAAGTTGTACACCACCCGAAATGAGAGAGATTGCTGAATCAGTGGCAGACAAGCTACTGCCGGAAAAATCAAGACTCTTTATATGAAAGCTTATGTAACATTTAAAAATTGGTGCACTGCGCGAAGTGTGGTTATAATATCTGAAAATGTACTGTTAGCATATTTCCAAAGTTATGCCAATGATAAAAAAGCTTCCACTTTATGGGCACATTATTCTATGTTAAAATCAACTCTTTCTTTAAAGGACAACATAGACATTTCAAAGTTTTTCAAATTAGTTGCGTTCTTAAAACGCCAAAATGTGAATTACCGTGCTAAGAAGTCTTCCGTTTTCAGTCAAGAAGAAATTACAAAATTTCTGATTAATGCACCCGATGAATGTCATATTGTAAATAAGGCAATTCTTATAATTGGTTTATCTGGGGCTTGCAGATGCGATGAACTTTGCAATTTGCTTCTTTCTGATGTTATCATAAAAGATGATATGATTATTATAAACATTCGTAATAGTAAAAATGGTTCATCTAGAAAATTTGTTGTTATGGAACCCCTTTGGATGAAAATTGTAAAAACATATTTAAAAATTAGACCAACTTCCGACATGAAAAAATTATTTATTAGTATACGCAATGGAAAAGCTACAAAGCAAAATATTGGTCATAATACAATAGGGCAAGTACCAAACAAAATTGCAATGTATTTAAATTTGCAAAACCCTGCGTCTTACACGGGTCATAGCTTCCGAAGAACTTCAGCCACAATATTAGCTGCTAGCGGTGGAAATATCCTGCAGTTGAAACAACATGGGGGTTGGAAGTCATCTACGGTAGCCGAGGGCTATATAGCTGACTCACTCTCGGTTAAAACGAGCATAGCTCGTATGGTCCAAAGCCAATCAACATCAATTAATCAACATGTCGATGCTTCCTCGACGCCACCAATTCCTGTACAATCTGGTTCTACAATTGAAGATTCCTCGACACCACTAATTCCTGTACAATCCGGTTCTACAATTGAAGATTCCTCGACACCACCAGTTCCTGTACAATCCAGTTCTACAATTGAAGAGGGGCACATTATCAATAATTCTGTTATTAATGTACCTACCTCTTCTAGTTCCTTAAATGTTGGAGGAATGAATATATCAATGGAATGCCATAATTGTAACATCAATTACAATTTTTATAAATAAATTTTCTTAATATCTTGTGTTTATTATAATCATTTATGTAATACTAATCAATCAAGTTGTTAGTTATCGTCATAAAACCTTTTTTTTCAAACAACTTCCAACTAGTAAGAAATTTTGAGCCTTTTGAAGTGTTTTAAACTGTAGTTACAATAGCACGGAGATTGTAAATTTTCTAATGGAGTAAAGGTTATACAAGTTTGATAACGAACGACTACTTCGAATCGCATAAATTTTTTCATGATTCTGTTTCGACCACTAATTTCTTTAATATCTTCACAATCCAGTTATCCTACAATTGAAAATATACAGATTTTTAATAATATTAATGTAACAAAACACTTACCAAACAAAAAATTCTATATCGAATAAAAACTAGTGAACGTGGAATGCAAGTAAATAGATGTTGACAAAAACTATTTTGTCGAAAAATGTACTATTTGTAACGATAATTGATTGTAATAATTATTAATAATCGATTTATAAAGTTTCTAGTTTCAGCTGTCATATATTTAATTCATAATCTGTGTTCATAATTCTCATTTCGCCTAATTGCTAAACGTCACAAAATTCCAATTTAATCAACATTTTAAATATCAAATTAATCTTATTTATAGACCGATTTTAATTATTTAAACACTATTGATAGAATTTCTTGGTTATGCTAATTCGTTTTACACATAAATTTTCTTTCAAAATGGCCCGAAGTTTCCGGACTACGCATTTATGTTCATTATTAACTACTAGTAAATAATAAAATATTATTCACCTCAGGTGATAGAAGGCGTGGTTCACAGTTCGATCACTGTTCAAATTGGTTTATGAAATCTATTGCTTTTTCTAAATCTATTTTTAAAATTTTAATATTTAATATATAATCTTTATTTAATATTTTAAATACTAATAGGAGTTTCAAAATCAAATGTGAGATTTTGTATTTATATGGTAGTAATTAAAGCTGATTAAGTTTTGGATGAAATTGGTTCTTGAAAACAATTTTTTTTTAATTTATTTATTTAATTTTTTTAAATTTTAATTTCAACCAAAACTTAATCAGCTTTAATCCTATCCTATCATAAAAATACGAAATCTCAAATGCAACTCCAATTAGTTTTTAAAATAATAAATAAAAACTAATATTAAATAATAAAAGTTAAAAAATTAAAAATAATATTTTTTATAAATTACTTTTAACTAAAATTTAATCACTTCTAAATCTTGATATAAGTATGCGAAATCTAAATTTACTTCTGAAATTGTTATTATTTTGAAATATTAAATAATAACTAATATTAAATAATATGATTTAATAGGATAAAAAATAGTTGCCATGAACTAATTTTAGCCGAAATCTAATCAGCTCTAAGTCTCAATATAAGGATATAAAATTCCAAATTTTGCTTGAAAATTCCTAATAGTTTTTGCTATAGGGCGCACAAAATATTTGATCACAGTTACGTACAACACACACTACTATCACATTTTTGGAAATCGTTTTATTTAGCTCATGGGACCTCAAAAAGTGTAAATCCATATTAAAATTTTAATTTTTTTTTCTGAAGGAAAACAATACTTTTTCATATTTCATATGATAAAGTAAAAACATGGAAAATATATTATTCATTTTACCATATCTTTTATAATAAATTTGAAAAAATTTTACTGCATTGTACTAGTTTTGCGAGAAATTTCTGTAACAAAAATTGCAGAAAATTTTATAATATTATTTTTACCTGTTTCATTTCGTTTTAAGTTATGATAAATTATGTTTTTAAATGTCGTTTGTTCTTGTAGTCAAATAATATTGGCATTTGCCACCTTAAATCAGATATAAGGTCCCCTGGGGTATTAAGGCCCACCATAACTATACTTCCAAAAATAAACCTTAAATAATTTTGAATATAAAACAGATATACATATTTACTGTTACTTGAATATCTTAGTTTATCTATCATAACAAAAACATTTAAAAAACGATTCATTTTCCAAAAAATAAAACTGAAACCAAAATGATACCTTGGGCCTCTTTATCCACCATACCTAGGTAATAAGGCCCACATAAAACATATGCTGGACATCAGGACTGACTGATGTGATCACTGCATTTCGCACATAGGACATCTTCTTTATTGTCATTAGTTAAGCCCCAGACAGTCTTCATGCATCCATACGTAACACAACCTGCACTGTCGCATATCTACTAGTCTGTCTTCACAACAAATAACATAAAAACCAACTTTCCTTGCTAAAACTTGCAGATGTCTAAGAACTACATCTCGGTTTAGGTTCTAAAAAATCTTTTGTGTTAAGCCTGGCAATACTAGATTTAGAAATAGACTTTTCTTCATTATTGGATGAAAAAATTTGCCTGGTTACTTCTTGGGTTTTATAATTTAATAACTTTTTTCTGATGATTTGCTTGCCCACAGGTTTCAAATCAAGAGTGACTTAAGAATCGTTGAAAAACTATTTTTTTTTGAGGGGAGCACTGTGCATAGTCAAACGTTTTCTTAATGTGGCTAAGTGAAAAATGCCATCTAGTTCCCACTTATCATCCGAATTTCTTGTTTCATCCGCCGTTAGTTCCTTTTTAGTGGAAAAACCTGTCGCATACGCATGTTTAGAAATAACATTTTTATCAAAAGGATAAATAACTTTAACAGCAAAGTAAGGTACACATGAACAAAAACACTCTCAACAAGGAACTACACAAACTTAACCAATTTTACCGCCATGTATTGCTAACATGTTTGGGTGGTAATCAGATATGGTGGTAATGCATCGTTATACAAAGCGATGGAAAGAATGCAAACACCTTACAAATGAATCAGACTGATAAGGATGACGATGGAAGACACAACAGCTTACGCCAGAACAGATATATGAGAAACAGAGAGCTTTTAAATAAACAATTGAGTGAGACAAAGAGACGCTCGGTCGGCAGCCTTGTTCAATATAGCTCTAGAAGAAACTGTTAGCGAGTTGGAGGTTAAAGAATCGTTAATTACGAAAGAAGGACAGAAAATCGCATATGCTGACGACATTGTCATTCTGACGAGATCGAGAAGACGATTTTTAACGAGATTTAAAAAAAAAATCCACAAAAATATGGGATTGCTAATTAACAAGGAAAAACAAAATAAAGAGGAAGTATTTAAGTAACTTTAACTATTGAGATATAAACATTAATAGAAATTGCAACAGAGGAAAAGTGAGGAAAAGATTACGAGATGGAAGCAGAGCCTTTCATATGAATAAAGCATTACTTAGAGACAAGCAACTAAAAAGAGAGACTAAAATAAAAATATGCAAGACTCTGATTAGACCGGCGGTAACCTACGCGGCAGAGACGCTATGTTTTCGCAACGAGAAGCAGAAACCCTAAGAACATTTGATACCCAATTCTTAGACTAAAGAAAGGTGCGAACGATGTTCCCAGGCCTCTAATAAATCACAAAATTGTCGAAAAAAATATCGGAGAAGACATAATAAAATATATGAAGTCTATGAAGATTAGATGGATGGGCCACATCATGAGGAAAAATGAAAACGACATGTTAAAGAAGATAACGTTGTGGAAACCAGCAGAAGAATGAAAAAGAGGGAGACTGAAGATTAGATGACGAGACCAAGTGTTAAACGACCTAACATCGATGGGAATATATAAATGGAGGAGAGTGATAGCAAACAGACAGAGATAGAGGGAGGTTATCAAGACAGCCATGACACTTGCAAGACTGTGAACAAGAAAATGGAACTGACACGACGTAGTTTAACAAACATGTATGTATAATGCCTCTTAATTCGGATCTGTAAATCCTAAACAGTATTGCAATATTCCACTGACACTGTAAAGTTGAAATAATAATGTATAGATGGCACAAGCATGATCATTGTGCGGCGGATGCAGTGAAAACAATAGTGAGTCTTATTTACGGGTTTTATTACCCTAGGGAACCATATAACTCCAACGAAAATTCATTTATAATAATTATTATACTTAAGGTCAACTTGCTATTCTTACTTTTTAATATTAAAAATATTTTTTTTAGGCACAAGATTTATAGAGCAATATGGAACCGATAATTATACAATTCCTATCAAAGAAATTCCTAATATGAAGAATAAATCATTTTTTAAATCGTTTTCTAATATTATTTTTAGTTTTATGGAATTATGTATGAAGTTAATTGATGGTGCTTAAATATTTTAATAAATATCTTGAAAGCACAATACGTTGTAAATTGTAACTATAAATATACTTAGTAATATACTTAATTTATATTGTCACTGTTATTAATGTTATTGTTATATTCTAAATATTATATTTAATTTTATATAAAAATATATTACATTTTTTATCGGCTTACGGCCGATTTCACATGCTAGCTCTTCGAGCCGCCGACCTGTAATCGGCTCGGGGCTTTTCTTGACGTTTGTTGAATTTTTTTACACTGAATTATTTGTATTTGGTGGTTGCATTTTGAAAGGATTTTTCATGGTCATCAGAACGTAATGTAGTAGTGGAAATTTGGAAAAAAAAGAATCGAAAATGTCGAGTTTTCAAATATTGTGTAATTTAGTTGTTTTCATACCTGTCGTCCTTAAAATTACTTCCTATGACACGTGCCTTGACATGGCTTCAAAGATTTGAAAAAAATTCAACAATTTCTGTCATCAAAAATATGCATCTTTTCTAATTCAAATAAAATTTTATAAGAATGTAATGCCCGTTTTCACCAACCAATTCCTAAGGTTAGGAGTTCCCTAACTTTGAGATAAGAAACTTTTATGTTAAATTTGGTTTCACCAAGCGTTAAAACTTCCTTAAGGCGTAAAGAAATCCCTAACCTTAGGTAATTCTTAACATCTTAAGAAATTCTTAGCGCTTGGTGAAAATCAAAGAAAGTCAAAAAGACATTATTTTTATATGTACGTATATAAGCATATAAACTTTTATGTCAAAGTTAGGGAACTCTAACGTTAAGAATTGGTTAGTAAAAACAGGCAATAAGTTTAATTTCAAAAAAACAATCGAAAATATTCGATAAACCGTAAACGTCAAAATTTTTCTCAACGAGTAAGACGAAAGACTCGTTCTGTCTCTATCGCTTTCATACAAAACGAAATTTTAATATCGACTGACCCTTTAATTCGATACAATATAATCTGACGTTTTCGAAAATGTGAATATGGCAATAGGGAATATGCATGAATAAAAACATTTAGTTAAAACAGTATTTTCCGATTAATCCAATATTTTTATTAAATTAAACCTTTAAGTGGGTATGTGGGGTGGCCACAACACCCCAGGCATTGTTTTCTCATATATTTCATACTTATAGGTCAGTAACATAGCTAATTATTTTTACCTTCCTGTTATACACCCCTTCAAAGATTATGATGACAATCGCATATATAAATTGAACTAGTGAACCGTGACAGAGAGTTAATTGTGTTGGGGTGCTGTCACCACCCCACTTACCTACTTACGTTATGTTTTCAAATTTTTTTTTATAAAATATATATTTGATTCAAATTTTTTAAAATTTAATTTAAATAATCGGATGTGGCCATGCCCATGACTTTATCATACTTTTATTAAATATTAAAAAAATAATTTTTAATAATAAAAGGAAAAAAATATTTTCTATTAACCAATACGACTCAAAATCTAATCAGCTCTAATTCTAAATATAAAGATACAAAATACCAACTTTAGTTTTGAAATTCTCATTAGTTTTTGAAATATTTAATAAAAACTAATAATAAATAAAAGATTTAAAAAATTGCTTCCATGAACCAATTTTATCCAAAATTTAATCAGCTCTAATTCCTGCCATAAACATAACATATTTCAACTTTTGTTTTGAAAATCCTTTTAGTTTTAAAATATTAAATAAAGGCTAATATTAAATAATAAAATTTTAAATAATAAAAAACAATAGTTTTTATAAACAAATTTTAACTAAAATTCAATCAATTCTAAATATCGATTGATATATGCGAAAACCTAAATTTAGTTTAGAAATTCGTATTACTTTTCGAAATATTAATTAAAACTAATATTAAATAATAAAATTAAAAAATTTAAAAATAGTTCTCATGAACCAATTTTAACCAAAATTTAAATAACTTTAACTTTAGCTATAAAAATAGGAAATATCAAATTTGGTTTTGAAAATTCTGTTAGTTTTTAAAATATTAAATAAAGACTAATATTAAATAATAAAACTTAAAAAATTAAAAAAACAATAGTTTTCATAAAACAATTTTAACTAAAATTTAATAAGTTCTAAATCTCGACATTAGTATGCTAAATCTTAAATTTGGTTTTGAAATTCTTATTAGTTTTTGAAATAATAATTAAAAACTAATATTAAATAATGAAATTTAAAAAAAATGAGGTCCCTGAGTAAAATAAGACCATTTCAAAAAATGTCTGTGTGTGTGGTTAAATTTTGTGTGCGACCTACAGCAAAAACTAATAGGAATTTTCAAACAAAATTTTGGATTTTGTATCCTTATATTGAGACTTAGAGCTGATTAGATTTTGGCTAAAATTGATTCACGGGAACTATTTTTTAATCTTTTAAATTTTATTAGTTTTAATTAATATTTCAAAACTAATAGGAATTTCAAAACGAAATTTAGGATTTAGCATACTTATGTCGAGATTTAGAACTGATTAAATATTGGTCTTTATTTGATATTTTAAAACTCATAGGATTTTCAAAACTAAAGTTGAGATTTATTATGTTTATGGCAGGAATTAGAGCTGATTAAATTTTGGATAAAATTGGTTCATGGAAGCAATTTTTTTTAAATCTTTTTATTTAATATTAGTTTTTATTAAATATTTCAAAAAGTAATGAGAATTTCAAAACTAAAGTTAGTAATTTTGTATCTTTATATTTAGACTTAGAGCTGATTAGAGTTTGGGTCACATTGGTTAATGGAAAATATTTTTTTTTATTATTAAAAATTATTTTTTATAATTTAATAAAAGTATGATCAAGTCATGGGCATGGCCACATCCGATTTTTTTGCTTTAGAGTAGACTGAAAAGTTCTTATTTGCAATAATATTTTTTTTATTTAGGTACAATTTAGAACATTATATACAAAATGTGTGCTTCATCATAACAATCATATTTGTTGTGATTGTTTTTGAAATTATTTATCAATTATATAATTATCGGGGGACGGTCAATAAACCCGAATCCGGAATTTCATGATTTTTGAAGTGAATTATAATATAAAGGGGGAAATAATAATCAAATAAATAAAAAAACAAATTGGCAGGAGCTGGATGCGATCCCAGTATCCTTCGCATATGTTTTTACTTTTTTTGCAATCTTACGCAATTCCATTAACAACTTACCAAATTTATGTTAATTTTTATGCAGTTCATCAGTAATATATAATTATTCAAATTCAATTTTTTCAAAATTGGTAAAAAAGCGTGCCTTTATACTTCCACCTGTTGAAGTTCAATACAAGACCTACACGCACTATAAAAATTGAATCAATTCAGTGAGGGAAAGTCGCCGGTCTCCCCTTGTTAGTAAAGTGAAAACCATCCTAGAAATTTATATGTTTTTAGATTGTGTCGCCACCTGGAAGAACTAAAATGGATTTCGCCATCCTTGAAATTGGCTTTAAATAAAAGAAGAAACAATTAGAAGATTGTGGTGACAGGCTGCCAATATTCCCTGTTTACTAATAACAATTACTTGTGATGTGTATTTAGTTTTAAAAAAACTCGTATTCAAAATTAATTTGTGGCTTTAAAAAAAGCCGATTTGTTTGTTGATGAAGGAAAAAGTTCCGGATCCTATAAAAATAAAAAATAAAATTTGATAATAATTTAAATAAAAAATTGAATTGGAAACTGAACACAAAAAATTTAAAAATTAAAAAAAAATTTTGAAAAGATTTTAAAATTGAAAAAATGAAAATTAAAATGTTGAAAATGTTAAAACAAATTACCTATCATTATAGGTGATGGTATTTAAAAATTAAAAAAAATTTTGAAAAGATTTTAAAATTGAAAAAATGAAAATTGAAATGTTGAAAATGTTAAAACAAATTACTTATAATTATAAGTGGTGGTAGTCTTTCGTTATTAATGATTTGATCGGTATTAATGTTTTTAACAATTGTTTTTTCAAACAATTCCGAAAATCGAAATCGCCACAATCATTACCACCACCATTTTTGAAATAAATTGCGGCTCTTTCGGCCGTTAGTTTTTTCCTTAAATCTATTATTTTGTTATTATGACGGTGTTGTCGCCGTTTGGTTGGTTGGTTTGTTTGTTGTTGGTTGATTCAGTTCTGGTTGTTGAACTATAACTGCAAATGAAACAAATAAAATGTTATTTTGTGTATTACTTTATGTATGTCTATAAATTGTGAATTTGCAAAATAAACTCGATTTAAACTGAAACGTTTGAGTAAATCAATTAGAATTTTTTGTAATAAATAAAAATTTATCAAACGAATAATTTGGCAAAAAGTAAAGTTTTTGTAAAAAGAAGTAAAACATAATAATTTCAATACAATATTATTTTTTGTCACAGTTATTAATGTTATTGTTACCTTTATATAAATGTTTATAATATACATCGTGGGCTTACAAGCAAAAGGCACTAAGTCAAAAATGATAATTTCGAGTAATCTGAAGTTAAAAGTTTGCATGCATTTTAAAATATTAATAAATGATTATACAGGACTTTAAATAGACCAAAATAATAGTGGCGTAACAGACTACAAGTCTATCACGTGCAGATGACGATGATGACAGGACTTTAGCTATTTGAAAATGAAAGAAGATATCTCAGAATAAATTTTAAGCATTAATAAGAATAATAAAATATAACGGTTGTTATGTATTGTGTTAACCAGGCTTTAGACGTAATCTAAAATTGGTAATATTGAAATGAATGTAACCTCGGACTGGGGAGGACATGAGATTAGTCAGTTGATATTCCACTAGTAGTGTGGCGACTCCAGAATAAATGTTAATTTATTACACGTGTTTAATTTAGTACAAACAAAACAACGGTAGTAGTTTAAATAGTAACAATTAATAAAAAAGGAATGACTTGGTGCATTTTTTACTTGAAAATTACTTTGTATTTTGGTATTACATTAAATACTTAATTCAACAAGTATGAAAGATTTTTATTAAATAATAATAAAGAATAACTAAAAGAACTTATTAGTTTTTGTAGAAACATAAATTAACTATAAAACACTACTCCGTTTCATCTAAATCCTTGCAAAAAATCCTACGGTAAGTCATAAGATTAACTATTTCTTTACTTTCTTGCTCTTCTTGGATTTTATAGAGACTACATTTTACTTATCGTTAAGTTGCTATCCAAATATTTTCTAGAAGTTGATTTTCGAGCATATGGGTCTCCATGCATGGGAAACTCTCTATGTGTGACTTAACTTTGCTACAACTTCTGGTTTTGTTTTATTTTGTAGATTTTTTTACCTCTTTTGTCCATTTTTGAGAAATGACCCAAATCATCTTTCCAAAAATGCACCGAGTACTACACGATTAGAAGTATTTATTACTTTTAAGAAGAACTGTTGACACACTTGGAATTTTTCAGTATCTTGACTGAAAAAGTAACGTTTTCATACTATTTTCTTCTTCATCATTTGCTTCTTGTCAGAAGCGTCATGACCCAGCTTGGCCAAAGCCAAGATGAATTTTCATGGGAGTATAATTCATGGGGTGGTTTCCCGTTGCCTTCCCCATGGTCCACAGATTGATATTGGACCTTTGATCATAGCAGTGTATTCGACTCGACTAGGACTCGAACCGCGGTCTACCGCTTTCCAGTCGGTCGGTGTATGCTTTACGCTACACTGCTGGTCACTTCATACTATTAGTAGTAGTTATTACGGAACTTAATGCCATTTGTTAGTATAATATCAATTCTCAACCACTTTAGTGCTTTCTGACATTGCCATATAACACATCCTACATTAGATATGATTTTGTGTGTTTTTGCAGTGGGAAGTTTATCAAAACTTAGAACCATAGGTACTAAAAAAAATAACTAAATTTTTGACTTAGTGCTTTTTGCTTGTAAGCCCACGACATATTCAATATAAAATGAATATTATAAAACACTTTGGATTTTCTCGCATTTTTAAAATGAAACAGATGTAGACAAATTAATAATTTTTAAAATCATACTTACAGATGTTGACAAATAAATTACACGTAAAAAACTCCAAAAAATAACACTAAATTTGTAATTTATATAAACAATCACTATGTAATACTACGTAGAACACGTTTGTACACTTGCGTGGTAAGGTGGTTACACCCAAAACAACTTATTCATAGATGAAAGAGGTAGTATAGATGTTCAACTCGCCACCTATTTTTGTGACCAAGTAATAGTTCATGCAAATAACACCAACAACGCTAATCGAGCGATAAAATGAGCGGGAATTCGAATGTTAGATAATATGCATTGGCGACATAACATTTATTGTAAATATTAGTATAAATTTTCCTAGCATAATTTTTTTTATAAAATTATAACTAGAAAAATTTCTAATAATATTTACAATTTTTTAACACACTAAAACCTAGTACATTAGTTCATAACCGAATAGTTATGAACTTCAATTACATATTTGTTTATTAAGCATAAAAACACTTTATTTTTTTCTAATTTATCAATTACGTGGATACCCGGCTTCGCCCGGGGTCTCATTAAAATGGTGGAACTCTGCCTTTGTCTGAAGTACTTTACTTTAGGCTTTGGACTTAAAAAGAATTTAAATGGGTAGACTGAATAATTATAAAAATATAAAATTGATAAATTATTTATTTTATTTATATAATTGAATTAATAACCGGATACCCGCTGGGGTTAAATGAATGTGGAATATTAATCCAGTTACATAACGAAAAATAGGCTCCGCATTTAATATTAATGGATATTTCAAAATGTCATAAAATGTATGCTTTGGACTCTTCAGCTCATTGCCATGCATGATTAAAATAATATAGTGCTAATCCAAATTGTACTGAAAACAAAAATACTTCTGTGGTTGGTTCACAAAACCGTATCCAAAATCATTTATTAATCGTTAATTAATTAATAACACATTTAATTTTATTGTAATGCACAATATACAATATTTTGTTTTCCCATCCTGAGCGAAAACGTATTTGGCGTACCCACTTCGAACAAGCGACATATAGTTCCTTCAAGTCGAACTTCACGCTGTTGCGCTGTTTCTACAGCTCTTGACTCGTATTTCTATTCGGTTTCCTTCAAGTCGAACTTCATGCTGTTGCGCTGTTTCTGCTCGAGCCATACTATCGCGGCGCTGTTCACGTGCAATTTCTTGTTCTTCTTCAGTCCTTTCATTTGCAGTATTTCGTATTCTTCTTGCATCACGGCTTTGTCGGAAAGATTCGATCGTCTTGCTTTTACGGATGGGCAATGGTACTATCATTACATTATAATTGTTAATTATTTATTTAATAGAAATAGTTTTATTATTGATTTCTTACAAATATCAAATTGTCATCCATACGTCATTACATATCTGTCATTATACGTCAATTACATAGCTGTCATGTACGTTTTGTTATTCCAAGTCTGATTCTTTTTGTTATACCACGTTTTATAGTGACTGACGTTTCATGTCAAGTCACACGGGAATGCTGTCGAACAGGATAAAAAGTATCCTATGTCCTTCTCCTGGCTCTAAACTACCTCCTGCCAATTTTCAGCTAAATCGGTTCAGCCGTTCTTGAGTTATAAGTGGAGTAACTAACACGACTTTTTTATATATAAGATAATAATAACTTCTTTAGTTTACAAATATAATAGGAAACAATAACAATTTAATTTTAAAAAGATTTAAAACTAGCAACTGGCACAGAAAACACAAAAGAAGGAAGTTATTGACGATATTGTTTTCTTAACCTTTTCGTGCATGATAAACTTATCATCAAATGATGGAACTACAATTATAGGTGGGGGGGAGGGGACGAGAGTAGTCGAAACGGGGCCAATAAATGTGGAATTCCAACTAGAAGATCAAAATTTTGTGGATAGGTTGGCATAAGGGTCAAGAGCGCAAAACCGATTTTACTTTTTTCAAATTTCTTTTCGGGCGTCCTTTACAACGCTTGGGCTTTTTAATCGTTTTTTCGCTACTCTTTCCACAGTTTCTCGACAATTTTGACAAAATTTGAAGAGGTAGTGTAGGGCACCAAAATGGACAGTTTGTTGGAACAAATTTTCGAATTTTTGCCCCGTTTTTATTTTAGAGCGCATGCGAGGTGTTAACGCCGTTTGGTCTTTTTCTTGGTGCGCATCGTGTGGGCGCACCAAAAAGTCGAATTTAAAAAAGAGTGTGTTGATAGATCCGAAGAAACGTGCTGACTAAAAATTAACCACCCGGTTATTTTGTGTTCCACTCGCTGGATAATTGTGAATTTATTTCGAATCATAGTGCTTATCAGTGTGTTTCTTGTTTTTCCTACCATTTCGTTTCCTTTGATTCCTTTATCCGAAGGAAGGAGAAGATCTGATCACCTGGAACTGGTAAGTGACAATATTTTCATCAAATCAACATAACGAGGCAATTACAGTCCACAAATATTTATTTATCAAGCATTTGGGCTTGGTTACGCCAAAACACGAGGTTTTTCCTTTAAGGCACAATGGTGGCTTCATTTGAAACCCGATCTTTGCGTTTTAAACTCGATTGGTTTGCCTCAATTTTAGATTTGCTTTTTTACAACATTTAATTAACAAATCACAAGGTATACACACGTACTAAAGGTATAAGGCCGGAAAAGTTTGAAAGTCACGCCGGGGAAAGTATAGACTTAAAAATGTAATTGCTTGTGTCATCGGTTACGCCACTTTGTGTATCCAGGGTTAAATTAAAATATAGCTATTGATGGTACTAGTATGTTATGTTACAAATAAGTCACGCGAGAAAAATGTTTTTTCTTTTCTCAAGTGACTTATATAACTTAACATTCAAGTGCCATACAAGATTTTATCCAACACCTCATAATAACGATTGCAAAAATTTTAAATTTGACGTTGTAATATTATTTTTATATTAAAATATTTGAGGTGTTTAAATTTGAATTTAGCGCGTCGAATTACGCCATCTCGGAGCGGTAATAGGGGAATAGCTGGTCGCTTCACCGGCATTGGACACTTGTTACCGGGTAGTTGGGCAGGGTACACTAGGCGGTGTGACCGCTGTTATTTTAATTGTGATTTAAAATTATTCATTTGCAAAGAATATGCAAGCAATATAAAATTTAAATACTTAATTATTGCAATTAAACTTATGTGAGTTAAAATTATTGTAAGTACAATTTATATAATATTAACAAAAAGTCAATAATATTGATTATTAATTTCATCCCTTTGTGCGAGGAAGCCATATTGATTTGGTTTGGCGTCGGTTGTTTGAAATGGCTTTGTCCGTGTTTTGTTTTATGTTTTAAAATGGCTTGGTGGTTGTTGATTTGCTTAAATTGTGGATTGGCATTAATTTAATTTATTTCAAATCGGGTTTGTAATTTATGAATATTTTATTTATTGTTTGATATGCTTGATTTGGTGTTTGATCGCAGGTGTCTATTGTTTATATAGGTAATTTATCTTTTGGTGATGCATTGTAAAATCTGTGATTTGGTTATTTATATTTGTGATTTATTTGTAATTTTGGGGTTGTTTATGCAATTAATTATGGTTTGTTAAATGGGCACATTTTTCTTATGTGTGGTTGTACTTGTTTGATTTTTGACACAGTAATACATTTTGTTGATACTAGTGTGTTTGTAAGGTTTTGTTTTACTTGTAACTTTTACATTTTATAACATCTATATAATTAATGTAATTATACGTGAATAATAAATAAAATAGTAATTATAGAAAGTTATTTTATGACTGATTAATTTATATTGATATCCATGTTATTACATCCATATTTGGAATGCATGGTGGTGCCACTTTTGCAACACTTTCCGGACCTGCCCGACTGGCTTTACGCCTTTCTAAAACCCACCAACGCCCGTTCCAAGGACGCATGTCCTGGCCATTATGACAAGTAGTTGTGGTGATGGGTCAGTTTATCACACACACATTTATCACGTGACATTTTTAAGGTTAGGGTCGTTCAAGCTTTGGAGTATTGCAGCAAATTCGTCATTTGCTAATGCCTTGTCTTATTGGCATTGTGGAGTACCGGGGGGCTTTGCTCCATACTTTCTTCATCGGTGAGGACGTGTCCTTGCGGGTGTTGAATAAGTTGGAAAGGTTTATTAAAGCCAATCGGGCCGTGGAAGGTGTGCGAAGCGTGCCAGCATCACGCATTCCGGACCAAGGAAACAGGCAGTACAGTCTAACTCGCACCGACGCAGCAGCGCAACGACGTCAGCAGTAAGTATATTACAAACCACTACAGTGGACCTACATTGTTAACGTGGAATCCAAACGTGGTGCACCAGTAGCCCCTAGCTACCTATCCCGACGCCTTACCTCCATACATTGGGTCTCCTGCTTTACGTGGCACCCCATCTACCACGGAACACCGGCGAAAATTAATCGACCGACTCGAGATTCGAACCCATGTTTTTCAGGCGTGAGCCACGAATTCGAGCGACCGGACCAACTCCGTGCTCTTAAATTCGTCATTTATTGCGTGGTCGTCTAAAAATAAGTTAATGCCTGGTGTAAAGTTGCAGCAACCTTGTGCATGCCAAAAAATCTCTGCATCTAATCGCAGCGATCGATCGCATGAAAAAATATCCTCGTGTAAAGTGCTTTTTATAGCACTAAATTTATATGCGATCATGACAATGAAAAGTAACAGTATTTTGTTGTTTATGAAATGTTGTGTTGAAATGGATAAAATATGGTTGTCTGTCGACGTTGTCAAGATAAAATAGTAGCGATACTAATTAATACACTGGCTTTATACGGTGTGTACGATTGTGTAGTAGTGAGTACTACTACTCAGATAGTGAGTAGGCAAGCCAATCGGCTAGTCATATTCACCCCGTGACACAAATAATAGTCACTCCAAAAATTTTATTTAAAAATTTTTCATACTTTTATCTAAAAGAAATATAGGACAGGTAAATCAGTTTAGACAATTATTGTTCTATTGTTATTTAATTAAATAAAAACATTAGTAACTATACACTAACTTTTAATAATAATATTATAATTTAATTAAAATCTCAACAATAAAACAATGGGTACATAAATAATTTAAGTACCTACTAATGCCTAATAGTTAATATGTAGTTTCTTAAGTTTAGTTCACTATTGAAATGGCACTAACACAAATTTCTATTCGAATAAAGTATTGTATTGTGATGTACCTAGGTACTTATATTAACAATATTATTATGTATACATATTATATTGAGTACGAGTTTTATCGATTTTTTAAATTATGTTGTTTTATGTTACATTATTATTAAATTGGCAAGTTTACAAAATCGAGCTTATTAGGTACTCGATTTTTTTACGAATGATTTACAGAAAGGGATTTAAAAGTATGTTTTATCCAAGCAATTAGTAGGTACTTAACCAATATAATTAATTGATTTTAGAACTGGCAAGTTAATCTAACCAGGAGAGATCGCGATTTGTTAATAATCAATTTTGTTGAAATTTATATCACGTGTATGTCATGAGTTGGATTTTAACTAGTGAGAGCAATAACGTGCAATTCCAAATAAATCGAATTTTAAATATTCGTATAATTATTATTTATAATTTGTACATTCATGCTATGTTAAGAAGATAGTTCACTGGTAAGCTTGGGTTTAATCACTGGGGAATATTATTTTTTTCAACATTTATATTGCAAATGCAGTGAAATTATGCAAAACAAATATTTCAAATTTGATTTTCTTAAAAATAGCTAATAGCTAATTGTTTTATGCCACAGCTTTCACTGCTTGAAATTCAAATCACGATCTATGCATGCCGTAAAGAGCAAAATTTATTACTGACAGATCAAAAGATCTCTCCTTGTAAGCTAAATAATATAATCTAATTAAGTTAGTAAGGCTAAGCTATGCGAAGGCGAATCAATTTTAATGCATAATGTTTAATGACCACTATACAAGATCATAATTTTAAATTCCTTTCTGGGTATCTTTTATTTTAAAACAGAGTATACAATACTACATTGTGTACCTATAGAATTTTGCCGTACCTTATATATAAAAAATCTAATCTAGTAAGTATGCTCCTGAATAATCATCAATACATATTTCAAAAATTCTCTAGCGCAATCGCTATGAGTATTCACAAATTGAGGCTTGTTGACGTTCGTTGTGCAACTTTTGATAAAACATCTTTTGTGGTTATCGCTATAAAACATCGGTGTGTGATGGTATCACTTTCTAGGAAAGCAAATTTTCATATTTTTCTAATGTTCTAATTGATATTAGTTAGGTAGTTAAAAATTACCTTTAAAAGAAAAAAGTAATGACACAGTTCAAATCAGATCAATTAAAGTAAATTAATGTGAATGGTAGTGTATGCAGTATACATATGTATCAGTTATAACCATGGAATTCTGTTTATTTTTTGACTCCTGAAAAATATTCAGAAACCGTTCCAGATTGTCAATTTTTTATGTCAAAAATACAAATCAAGTCGGATTTAGGCAACAACTTACTCATAAGTAATTGATTATGTAATTGTTGATATAGATACTTATACATATTTACAGATATTAAAGGTAACAGACCTATCCTATCTATTAAAGAATTGCTCATAATTGCATTGTTACTGGAGGAAAAAGACCAGAAAAGAACAAAACAAGTTCTCAATGTTTTTGAGATTATATGTAGTATATAACCATGAAGGGCAATAGGAATGTACTAGATACACAACAATTTTGTTCTCTAACAAATTCATTAACTCATCGCTATCTATGCAATTTTTGTTTTAAATAAATTGTATTAAAATGTTGTTGATTTTTACCCACAACAGTCTAAAATCATATTTCAAAATATATTAAACAAAGGGTCCCTCCATTAAAAATTCTTGTGTACAGTCTTTCAGATATCTTCAGAAATTTCCAAGACTTCTTCAGGAATTTCCAGAATTCTTGTGGACTTATACCGAATTTTTGATGTGTTACTCGGCACTTGACAGGCACATTAAAAAGCATAGCATCTACCAGCGCATGAGGTACCATTTGTGGTATAAGCACCACAACATGAGAATGTTGTCATGGTATGGACCGTAACCGTAGGTCAGATAACAATGTGCTTATAGAAACCCATTAAAGAATATTTGTCAAATTTGCACCGCGACATATCTATTACGTTCGAAATTTGTAGATATGAACGAATTTGAAATCGCACTGGGTAAACTGGGTAACATAATTAATTTTTAAATAAGATAGAACAAGATAGCTATGATTATTAACGTAACTTCATATTATCATTATTAATGAAAAATTAAATATATTTATGTAAACTATAATAAAAATTATATATTTGTATAATATCCAGTTTTGGCGTTCGAGCGTCACAAAGTTTCTTCCAATTTCTCCATTTCCAAACAGCAATTTTGCTGATAGCGTAGGCCTACTTATTCTACAGTAACTCAATCTAACAATCGTTGCAATCGCATGAAGTTGAGTCTTAACGTACACAGTGTGTAATAATAATATTATATTAAGTGGTCCCTTTTAGCGAATTTTCCCTAATAGCATTGTACGATTGTTACAAGGTTGTAACAAGCTTGTCAAGCATGTGACAATATTGTGACAATCTTGTAAAAACCTTACGTGCTATCTGAGTTACTATTGAAAAAATTTATTTGGAATATTTTACCTGACAGGTACTCACCAAACATGAGATGGCTTGCATGCAAAACATCTCTTATTTATCAAAAGTAAAATCCCTATTATATGATTTTAAAATGGAACATATTTGTCGTTACTCCGCGGTTGCGCTGATTGAGAAACCCATTGTTGTGCAGTATTTAACATTCTCAGCAAAATTCACGTGCTAGCCATACCTCTACATACTAGATTGACTTAATATTTAAAAAGTATTACGTAAATTCATTAGGTACTGATAAAATCAGATAGTAATAACATTCTTGTTAAAAATAATATTAACGAGATTAATTATTATAATATATTAGTAAGTACAGGATTTTATTTAGCTAGAAACTAAGGATACCGCGTTTCAACGCGATAATGTAACTCGCAAATGGGTTCTTATAATTTAATAACGCTTGAGGGAAAAGTAACATAGATAAAAAGACCAGTCTTATCTATTATGTTTAGAGTTTCACGACATTGTATACATAGTTAAACATATGGCCAAAAGTCGTCTGTTATTCCAAGGCTTCATGATTCGCCAATTGACTAATTGGAGATCAATATTCTATTTGGATCAGTTTTCTTTGATTAACGGACTTAAATCAAATCGATGCATATCAATTGAGCGACTAACGATTTTAATTGTTAGAAACGATTATAAGTAGGGCCGGTTTTGACCTACAAAAAATGGGAGAGTAAGATAAACAAAGAGAAACGTGGAATAATTTAAATTTTTACGCTTTTCTGTCACGCCAATGATCTGCGTTTATAAGTTATTATTATTGAAATATGAATTTTTATTCTTTATCGTTTTTATTTGATTTTTTCATCGCTCTTGCTTGAGTTCCGCGCAGAGTTATGAATTGACCAATTTATGAATGAATTGATTTGAAAAGCCAATTTATCGATACGATTTCTTAAATAGTTGATTTTTAGGCGCAGGTTTAATTATTATTCATTACATCTACAATGCCGTGCCGTGGTGACTGTAAATGTTTTATTTAAACGTTTACTCGTCAGGAGAGATAAGTGCTATTACTTTCTACCATGTTACTTTTGACCTCCTTCGCGCTTAGCGGCTTAGCTAATAACTGATGTTGAATTGTTTTATTAAATTTTCCATATTTTTAAATGTTAATTTGTATGCAAAATTTTACATTTTACCGACGAAAAATTTTTAATGAAAAGTTTTCAAAAATTTGCAAAGGTATTTACATAAATAACAATTTACATTTACCTGCAAAATTATCACTGTTATAAATTCTTGCTTTAGAGCTACTTGAAAATACAATCTGTGTTAAAAATGCAAGAATAATAATTGCTCATAAAAGAAAATTGAAGAAGAAATTCTGAATAAATTCAATATATTCATAAATTCAAACCTTCACATGATACCTAGAATGGAAAACCGTTCATCCACTTCTACAAAGTGTTTTGTTGAAATTTGTAATTCATAATTAATTTTGTTTGCCAATTAAAAATATTCGGTTTGTTTTAAAGAAGTCGGTATTAAAAAATAAGGTAAAGCGAGTTGTTACATGATAGCATTGACACTCGGTATATTAAATATTTCTGGTTTATGTTATCGACAGCAATCTAGCGTTTCAATTATTGTACTATATTCTAGATATACCTACATACATATAGTGGAATTTATTTTAAGTAGTATACTGTTTCCTACCGTTCCTCTATATTCAACAAGTAGTATTTGATTTATTCTTGATTTTTCTTATTGCGGCAGAATCGTGGAGGACATCTACCTAAAAATACTTTGATATAGTAAGCATTACTAATAAGATAGGTACTAAAACACAAATATCATTTAAAACAGCACTATTTGGAAAGCGAATAAAAGAAGTGGGTTTGGAGTTACCCTAAGGACTCACCGTAATCAGACATGCATAGGTTCAGCAATGCCTTGTTCAGACCTGGAGCTACCATTCATGCCATTATTTCGTTTACATGGGACTTACAATTAGTTCAGATAGTATAAGCGTAATTGTGGTTTAAAATACATATAACTATTTGATCGACGTTGGGGTCAGGTGTCGAGGTAAAATTATTATTTTATACATGGTGTAATAGACAAACGCTGACATGAACACCGACAGCACAAAATTAACATTAGGAAATCTTTTAAAAGTACCCGCATCCTGGGTTATAGATGTAATACTCCATATTTAAATGTGTATAAGTAATGTGAAAGTCTGATTCAGTGGGTTATAGGAGAAAAGATTTAAAAACTTGCTGAGGACCAGATTTAATAACATACCCTTATTATAAAAAATAATTAAACGGAGAAAAAACGTTTGGTCTCTCACTGTGACATCAGCATTCGCTAAAAATGTACTGTACCGTTCTTGTTAAATAAATAAAAATAATTTTGAAGTAAATGTAAGGTATTTAAAAATTATATCAAAAGCGTTTATCTCAAAACCACATTTTCTGAGTTGGTAAAAGCTTTTTCACTCACTAAATTATCCGATTGGCATAATCCTCGGCTCAAAATATTCAGGAATAAATTCCTCATTTCAAGGTAGACTAAAATAATTCAAACGTTTTGAAAATTTTTTATTTTATTTTTAAAATCGCTAATTTTTCAAGCCCACTGGGTAGAAATCCTTTAATATCCCACATGAACATCATATGATATCTGCATTTCAAACGCTGGTCAGTTGTACTGATTTTTTTCCATATATGGAAAGTTTTCCTAATTTATAGCTTTGAAGAAATATGCCTAATGGATAATTTGTCATAAAATGTAATATTTTGTTTCTAGCAACAAAATAAAAAAACTACCTATCTAATGACACCTATCACATAGTGTCTCTATTAGTACAGGTGCCCTAAACACAAAAAACGCATAATAATACTCATATGAAAAGGGCCAAGAAATCCAACTTAAAATTCTAGTACAACAGTAGATGGAGACCAAAACTGTTAAAAAAATGCTTATGATTTTTATTACTATAAAAATATTATTATTAGCATTTAGTCTGAAAGTTGTTTTAAACGCTTAAAGTTATCGAAAACTGAATGCCATATCATTACAATGGATGGAAGTGCCGCCATACAGCATTATACATTGTCTTTTCTGAAGCGCCAAAATGCATGTTAGCATTCGGGCTAATTTTTTATGATAGTATTACTAATTTGTATTGTAAAACATATGAATATTTTGTTGGTTTCACCGTTGATGGCTTTCACGTGACAACCTTTATTTCTTTATTCCTAGCTAAAATAAAACACTTGTGGTTTAAGGTTAACTAGAATAAAGAAATAAAGGTTGTCACGTGAAAGCCTTCAACGGTGAAAACCAACAGGTTATGGGCCCAGTAAACCAATATACCTATTGAAAATAGGAAAAACCTATAGAAAACATCAATAATTAAATTGGCGGTATAAAGTAAGAAGGGGATAAATATAACTTATAATGGAATCAACAAAGGTACAAATCACGAAGTTGAACGATGAAAATTACCAGGTTTGGAGATACAAAATTGAGCTCCTATTAATTAAAGACGACCTGTGGACAGTTATTGAAGATCAAGCACCAACCGATACAACGTTACTAGCAACATGGAACAAAAAGGACGGTAAGGCACGTGCATTTATTGGTCTACTCGTCGAAGACGGACAAATAATCCATGTTAAAAACAAGGCAACGGCAAACGCAATGTGGACGGCGTTGCAGGAATATCATAAAAAATCGACACTATCAAATAAAGTTCGAATTTTAAGACGGTTATGTCGGATGATATTGGCTGAAGGTGGAAACATGCAAACACATTTAAATGGTATGGATGAATGTATGGATCAATTAGCAACATTAGGTGAACCAATTGCAGAAGCTTTGTCAGTCGCATTGTATTTATCAAGTTTATCGGAAAGTTATGGTGTATTGATAACGGCTCTCGAGTCACGCCCTGAAGCGGATTTAACTCGAAATATGGTAAAAGCAAATTATTAGAAGAATACAGACGGCGACAAGAAATCGAAAATACGTACGATGGTGGTGAAAAGCACTAAAGGTTATTAAAGAAAACGGTGTTTCGAATAAACCAAAGTCAATGTTTTGTTTCTTTTGCAAAAAGAAAAACCATATGAAAATTGATTGTCGTAAATATGCAACATGGAAAATGAAAAGGAAGGTGAAACTCAAAGTCATAAACAGGCGAATGCATTAAAAATAAGAAGCAGGTACAAGCGTTGTTCATTCCAAGAAATCAAATGATTTTAATATAATTAATACTCAAACCTTGATGAAAGATTACAATTATTTTTCAAAACAACGCAAGCTACGTAATACTTAATAGGAGTACATATACATGGTCAAAGAATAATAATTAATTCTGTCTCTACATATTTGCATATATAATATTATTATTAAACACCAAATATCTTATCAATATGTTTACCATGATTTTTAAAGATGAGTTACGATAATTTCATCATCGATATCATCCTTTTCATCGTCAGTTTCTTCGGGTTCTTGTGGTCGATTCTTAGCTTCTGCTTCTGCCAATTTCCTTTCTTTTTCTTTCTGTCGTTTTATTTTACGCATATGAAGAATTTCAACAACTATATACATGGCAACTCCTATTATAAGAACTATTAACATTACGTAGAGCTTCATTCTTGCACACAGATGAGTTGAATAAGCGTATGCGATGACAAATCCAGAGCTTTCCCATAGTCGATAATTTGAAAATGCTGCTTCTTTGTTGCGTCTAAATAAAGTTCCATAAAGTCCTAAAAAAAAAATTACTTTATAGTATAATACAAATAATTATGAAAAAAATATTAATAATTATATAATATTATTTGTGATTAGTATAAACAAATTTTAAAATTGATACGATTTAAAAAGTATAAAAACAATAAAAATATTTTGTGAATTGTATAAATTAAACTAACCATTAATTTGTGTCTGCCAAACAGCATCACCAACTCCCCAAAGCCCAGAAGCCATAAAGAACAAAATGGGATTAGATGGATGAGGCCTCCATAATAATAACCATACACATAGCGAAATATGTACTACAGCACCGAGTGTAATAATAGGAGCTCTTCCAATATATTTCATTACCGATCCAAAAAGTAAACTACATAACGCATTTACAACTCCAAAGCAAATCATTACATAGCCTACGGAAGGTATTCCTAAAGCGCACGAAACAAATGCTTGAGTAAAATCTGCTCCTATAAATGCTTGTTCCATGCCAATCCATATTGTTATAGGAATTAAAAGTTGTTGGTAAGGTTTTTTTACTGATAAGCAGTAGCAGAAAGCAATTGAATTCCACTTATTTCTACAGTACTATTTCGTCTTTGCTTTTCTCCATACCTAAAAATTTTAATAGTAATTAGAATATTATTATTATCGACGCATTTTAGTAGAGAAAATTAAAAAAATTAACATTGTTACAAATATAACGTAATAAAAAATTTAATTATACAGCGTGACCCACAAGACCCCGGACAAGCATGCTTTTCTCTTTCCGTGAAAATCACTAAATTTGAAAAAAAAATAATCTAGTAATTATTCAAATTTTGCACTACTCTAAGAAAACTGCTAAAGCTTTGTGTCTAATGTTGTAAATATTTAAATAACATTTTTATATTATTTCAATGTTATAATATATAGTTTCAGTCGGTCTAGGACATTTCGACGCCGCCATTTCGACGCGGAGACGCTTCGATAGCTGGGAAGTTTTAAGGGAAACCAGTTTAGACCGATCGAAATATCGTCTTTTTTTTTTGCATGAATCGTTAGTATAACTATTCAAGAATATGTGGTCAAAATTTCAAAGCAAAATTCCCATTAGTTCGAATGCAATGAGCACTTAAGTGACCGCCCATCGGTTGTGTGAAAAAGCGCACGGTAATTATAATTAATTACTGCCTCGAATTTCTCGATTTCGCTACATTATATTTCAAACGCGGTTTTCTCGAAACGACATTTTTTCGACTAGCGTACATTCTAGCTCAAAAAGTTATTGATCAATCGTTCTGAAATTTGGTGTAGATATTCTTTATTCAATTCCACGTAACATGAACCAAATTCAGGGATTATATTGTTATTAAAAATATATTTTTTTATGCAAGAAAGATGAAAAAATATAGTATAAAAACATGACATTGTGTTCAAACACCTCAAAAACATACAATTTTCAATTTGTTTGATCAAAATTAGGTTCATATTCTTAGAAAATATGTTTTAATGAAAAAAAATCCTGATGATTACAGATAAAATTGCAACGTCAGGGATGTACGCAAGCCAAATGCTCGGATGGCAATCGCCCATGGACTGCACGGGTAACCTCTATTTAAGGCGGAAATCGTTTGAAAAATTCTAAAGTGTACATGAAAACATAAATAAAATATCCTCCAAGTTTAAATAATTTGTGATTATTCCTTCCTGGTTAAAAAATCATGAAAACAGCAAAATTTCGACCTCATAAACCGGTTTCCTTAAACGACGGAACGTTTTGACGGCAAAACCCTTTGCCCCTGTCCGTTTGAGTCCAGGACCCTTCGATGCCAGTACCTTTCGATACAAAAACCAAAATAAAATAAAGAGGTTTTATGTGGCGACAATCTGGATGGCAAAATTAAAAATTGTTTAAAAAAAATTAAGAATGATTATAATAAAACATAACAAAAATAAGAAAAAGAAAATCATATAGTAGCCCATAAGGTCCAACTCAAGAGCTACTGGACTTTATAATCACAATCAAAATACTTTTGAAAATGAGAATGGGAATCAACCAAAAAAATATGTAATTTTTTGAATTTTGGTCTTTGTCTGCCTGGTCTTTTGGTCTTGTCAGAGTTTCAGCATCATCAGTTTCAAGAAAATGAAAGAAAAATAAATTCGATTGTTCCTTAAAATTAAAAAATAATTTAAATTCACTATATAAAATATGCTTTGATTCAAATTTTTTAAAATTATAAGGTTAAATGAACAATAAAACGAAACATTATTTGTGAGCTTTCAGCAATGGTTACTGCTGTCATCAGACATTTAATAATAAAATATACTTTGGTGGACATTTAAAAAAAAAACATTTATCCTGTTTCCAACCGACGGTTGTACATACTCGTAATTGAAAATATGTACAGTGGGTCAATAAATTATTCGTACACCATAGAAAATATTCAAAATCTTACAAAATTTCTTACTAATACCTTTTCAATTTTTTTATTTCAATTTTATTATATGCACTGATACATTAGAATTGATATCATCAAGTAAAAATAACTAATAAACTTGATTTGCATTCGTAGAAATAAGAAAAACAGAATGATAACGCAAATTCATGACAAAGTATTATTCGTACAGTAACATAATACACGTTAGTAAGTATGATTTCATAATATAAAAGTTGCAATTTTGATTATTACTTATGCAGTAGCTTATTCAGCATTAAATCAAAACAAAATCAAGTACATTAGTTGGGTTTTATTTACTATTATGTGACAATAGGCCGTAAACAAAGCTAATCAACAATTGAAGAAAGGAAACTAGTGCTAAAATTGGTGTGTTAAAAAAAATCCTTCGTGAAACCGAAAGTATATTAGGAGAACACATTCAACGGTACGAGCAAAAATAAATAAATATAAAATGCATCCACTTTTGTAAATAAGCCCGGGTGAGTATGAAATTGTATTCTGTAACCAAAAACTAAAAACTATATTATGAGACAAATGAAGTCTAATCTGAAAACAAGTGTACAAAAATTAACAGCTAAGGTTTCTACAATAATTAGCAAATCAATATGTACCAAAATGTTTTCAATATTTTACCACAAGAAGGGCATAATGGCCAAGTTTCTCTAAAAAGCCTTTTACATATAGTATTTAAAGAAAACAGACGTAAAAGACCTGAATTACCGGAAAATATATTGGTAAAAATGCAGATTTTTGAAAAAGTAATATTCGGTGATATAAAACACAGTTTTAATTCAGATGGTAGACAAATAGTTTGAAGAAAAAATATGCAATCAAACAAAAAAATTTATGTAGAACTATAAAGAACTATAAAATATGCGGATGGTAAAGTGGTGGTTTGGGGTGGTATGGCTGCAAAGTGGGGTTGAAAATATCAATTTATTGACACTACAATAGAAAAATTTCAATATTTAAAGATATTATAAAATAATTTTCAAGCTAGTGTCGATAAATCGGGTTTGCAAGATGAATATCAGTTCTAGTAAGACGAGGACTCTACGCCCAGTGCTTATATTTTGAAAGAATGGCTACTCTATCATATTCCAAAACAACTTCATACACAACTCCAATCGCTCGATCTCAATTCTATAGAGAATTTGTTGCAAAAACTAGAAAGAAAAATAACACAAAGACCAATTTCCACTAAGAAAAGTACTGAAAACTATATTAGTAGAAGAATGAGACAAAATTGCCAAATCGACTACCCAAAATTAGTCAAATTTATACCAAGGCAATTACAAATGGTGATAAATGCAAAGAAATATCCCACAAAGTATTTATTAGGAAAACAAAGCAAAAATTGTACTTGTCTTTGTGGTGTACGAATAATATTTTGTCATGAATTTGTGTTATTATTTTGGTTTTCTCAGTTTTACAAATACAAATCAAGTTTTTTAGTTTATTTTACTTGCTGATATCAATTCTAATGTATCACTGCATATAATAAAATTTATAAAAAAAAGATTGAAAAGTCATTAGTAAGAAATTTTTTAAGATTATGAACGTTTTCTTATGTGTACGAATAATTCTCTGAGCCACTGTATATGATTTTAAAAAGTACACCTAATATTAGCTATTCGTATGTGCATCCATAGAATATAGAATAAGAACATAGGACAGATAACAAAAAATTAAAAAATGTACTGAACGCCATAACCTTTGAACGCATTATTACGGTAAAGCACCCAGTATTTGTGTGAAACTGTAAACTAAAAGTTATAAGTGGTGCTCAAAGCAATAAGTTGCTTCTTGCTTATAGCAAAGAAATACTTTTGACAATATTTTCAAGACCTTGACCTGAGTGTGCATCTTCTGCGCTAATCGAATGCAACCGGGCGTGTTACCATGTTTATAATAAAACCATGTTATGCCTATAAATAAAATTAAAAAAACCAATATTTTTAACCCCTCTCTACATTCCTTTAATAAACGGGATTCAGGAGTGGCGAGAATTAAAAAAGGCAAGAAACAACAAATTAATATTATTGTTAATAAATATACATAGGTATAACTTTTTAATAAGAGCATAATGATAGCACACTAATTAAAATTGTTACGCCTAAGTACACTATCTGACATTGAAAAACGTACATATTTGCGGATGTTCCTGTACAATTGTTTAGCATTTATAGTTATAAATAACAAATTTTATATTATTTTTAAGGCCTTGTAATCATTTCAACTACATTTTGTTAAAACATGCCGGTTACTTAACATAATAAGCGCAGAAGACCTCCACCCAGTGATAATGAATTTACCATCAGCATTAGGTATTCTGATAAAACCTCAACGTTGTATAAATCATTATTATTTCTTTGATTAATAGCTTAAGATTTTATAAATAAGTGGTAGAACATGCAATGTTCTTATAAATACTTTTTAAAACTACCGAAAACTAGATAAATCCAGTTATATCAGCGCACGTTTGCTTATGAATATTATACGAAATATATAATATACGAAATAACAATATTAACATTACAATAAAACTTGTGGGTTAAATTTGATCATTGACGTCAGATTAATACTTTCAAAGTTAATTTTTTTGTTCAATGAGATTGCACTACTTGCTTAAGATAACTCAAGGCGTGGTACCTCCTGTGAGCAGGAATGTGACTTTTATTATTTTAAATCCTGGTTCATACTCGATTATTCGATTAATTTATCGTGTTAAATTTTAGCTTAGTTTAGCTCAATTACATACTGCACCTATTATTTTATTCAAATTTTCTAAAAAAATATCGAGATACAACGGGTAATTATTATTTATTAGGGGTACCCGGGCAATGTACACCTCACCTCTAATCAAATATCAAAAATTTATGTATCATGAACACGTAAAACCGCGTTTCAAGCACCGTTTCTAATAAAAAAACTTTCTCTGTGTTTTAGAATAATTATTCTTTTCTCAATAATTAATTGTAAGTGAGCCCCGAATTATTAAAACCTCAACCTCTCGCCTAGCTGCCCGAAAACCCTTTAAACAAAGTTGGAAACTTGAACACTACTTATTATGATGGCAATGATTGCATTTATAAAATTTTTTTAAGTATTATATGTACATATTTACATACATATATATTTTTACGTCAGGTTTCCCTAATTACATATTTTATTTCTGCATATTAAGTGAATCAAAAGTGGAAATTTTTTGAATAGTTCCCTTACCGTTAAAAATATTTAAAACATTTAGAATTCACAGGTAGGTATAAAAACTTAAAGAATTTTATAAAATACAGACAGTCCTGCTTTTGAGTGGCAGAATAAAATGTTTGTTTAAGATTACATAGTACATGAATTTTATGTGTTATTTTATTTTATCTACAGTACTTGGCCAAAAAACTTTTGTTTTTTCAAATACATACTGAATTTCTAAAAGTCGAAAGGACATATTTTGTGTTTAGTATGATATTTAGTATGATTGTCTCAAAATGCAATACAATACCCTGTTATTCATTGAAAAGATTGTGCTGTTAAGTCGCATTAAAGTGAATCAATAAAATTTAAACAGGTGTTTTCAGAAATAAAATTAATATATTTTAAAATTGAAATATTTGGGGTTTTTAAATTTTCTGTAAATATAATTATTATAATTAATGATTTTCATATGGTAATCGTAATGGGGAAGAATCCGGCATTTCTATAGAAAAAATCAACATGTCGTTCGATTTATTATCTACATCTCACTAATGTGAAATGGCAAAATTTGTTGGAATCTCTAAGTTTTTTATATCAATAAATTATTAAGAAAACTCATGAAAGAAGCAGATCTATGGATAACCAGTGCAGGAAGAATTGTAGACGGAAGAGAATCGCTACCATACAAGACGATAGAATTATGCCGAAAACGACTTGATGCAATTGTAGAAAATCAACAGGAACTATAAATGCAAATTGAAGAAAATGTACTTATTTAAAAATAACTACTAGTGGGTTTGTTACTAGCCAACCAGGGTTTGCAATACAGAGACTTTTAGTGCTGTTCAATACCGGTATTACCGGTATTTAAACGCCGGTATTATAAACCCTGCAAATTTAGGTATGATTTTAAATTACTTGGTTATGTATTAGTTAGTATAGATTTCTATTTCATTCACATTCATTATCTGCGTTTTAGTAGATAATGAATGAAACTATAAAAGACGTCTACCTTGCACTGGAGCGTCACGTATAGTACTTCTATAATTTTAAAACTGTTGTTAATTAATTATTAGAAAACGTCTATTAGTAGGTATAATTACTGAATACAAAATAAATTTAAGAGAATCATCATCCGTTAGTGTTTGAAATTCAAGGAAGGCTTCTATGTTATTAAATCGAAGTCGGATTAAGGTGTTTAATAACCTTGTATAAAAATAATAAAAGTAATTAAATTTTTTAATTTATTAAGATTTATAGCTATTTGACTCCACATTAAACAATAGAATCCTGTTGAACTTATAATTAGCTAAACAAGTAGTATATTTCCAAGTTTTACACAAGTTCCTGGCTAAACTCATAATATTTTATAAATGTAAACATGTCAAGCTAAAGCAGGTCTTATTTTAAAACAGAAATAATAATTACAAGCGCCAAAATTTGAATTTTGAAAAATTAATAAAACCAAAAAAATTGTAATTTTGGAAATGTTTATAAATGCAAAAAAGACAAATATAGTCGACCTGAATTATAAATTCAAAAGAAAATATAGTAGAGGTGATAGGCCAGTAAAAGTCTAACAAGTAGATACCTTTTTCACAACACTTCACCAACGCAAACATTCAAAAAAGCAGGGTCGCATTTAGCAACATCGTCGAATGAAAAAAATAGCAAACAAAAATTTTATGATAAAGCGTCTTGTTTAGTGGAAGTTGTCATCGTTTCGATTACCATTTGTTTAATTTCTTTTTAGCAACTTTTATGAGGATAAAACTTCTTTGGGGATTACAACTTCCATGGGGGTGAAAACTTTTACAAGGATAGCGTTTTTAATTAGTACGAATTAAATTGTAACTTTATAACTGCACTTGTATTGTTACATCAAATTTATTTAGTTTTAATTTTCAATTATACCAGGGTTTTTAATTATCTTTTTGTTGGCACTATGTTTTCATACCGAGGACTCAGATAACACCTAATGAATACCCACATTTTTTATTTTGGTGCAAATTTTCATCTTTTGAAACCTACTGTGATAATTTATTTCACCATTAATATCACAGTGGGTTGTAATGCCAGGGACAGTCTGTTTGATTTTGACTTATTGCATATTTTGGTGCAACGTTATATTTTTGTAATGTCGTCAAGGACGTTCTCTTTGAAAATATTTACACCCGAACTTATATGGAAAATTTAGTATACCAAGAGAAGTCAACCTTCCTCTTATTAACCTTTAAATTGGAGATTATTTGGATAATTAGTTTGCTTGTTTTTTGAATTTTGGACTGTTGTATTTCGGAAATGATGGGATCCTCGTATTATTAGACGAAGGCAATCTTGAAGCTTCGAGAGAGCTATTATAATTCCTTCTATTTTTTTAACCTCCATTGAAGTTGAACGAAGCGTTTGTAACAAGTCATTACTCTGAATTTGTGTAGTTTGTTAATCATTTTTCAACATTGGGGGTTGACGTTGTCGACCTGAAGCTATGTTTAACCAATTTTGTGTTCTTTATTTAATTTTAATAAACTGCCGGAGATAACTTGATATGAGACGATGACATAATTTACTCTGAAATTGAAGGTAACCCAAAACAGAAAATATTTGAAGAGTCGATTCATCATTTTGAAAATCTCTAGGTAAGTGAGCTATGTTAGTAAACATGCAGGGGTGTGTGTTTTAACTGCGCTTTAAGTGGGACTTTTGCTTTAACGTCAACGATTTCCCAACAAAAATAATTGTTAAGCAATTCATAGTAATGAGGGGTTGACTTGAACCATTATCTAGTCTTCAGCCAGTGAGGTTGTATTTTGCTCTGGAAAGTGTACTCAAGGGGTAAACTTACTTATTTAACTTTTGTTTTTTATACAATTTTAGCCTGTAGCCTTCAGCTACTTGCTAATGCTACTTGCTTCATTTTTATATTTTTTATTTTGTTTGTTCTGATAAGAAATTGAGAATAAATGTCACCACATCTTTATACTATCTCCCCCTCTACATCATATTTTTTCCTAGTACTGAGCAGTGCAATTTAAATATGAATCCATGATGGTTTTCGAACCACCATCGCCCTTCGACTAAATTCTTAAATGTCAACGAGTTAGCCGATCGTGTAATATCAGCTACGATCAAGCAAATGGCCAGCGTGGCAAAATTATTATTTGTGCAATTATTGCTACAAAATATTAATTGTTCCGACTATAATTTTGGATACTGCTTAAAATTTCGATGTGGTGGCTTTACATGGTTGGAATCGCTATTTGTTTTTGTATTGGAAAATTTTAACCATTTAATTTAAAATTTAAACTTAGTTATAACGCCATGTGTGGTGTTTTTGTTTTCTTGTTTGGTCGACATATCCAAATGGTAGAAGTCGATTGTTATTTTTTTGGAAGTGAGATGCTTCTGTTCTGGATGTTTGGGTATGCTTGGAGAGTTGTTGTGAGCCCTTGCTGTGCAATAGATCGCGGTCATCGTCAGTGTATGACGGAGTAATTATATGGTCCACCGATTCATTCTGTCAAGGTTTGCTTCCAATTTTTCTGCTGATCCCCAGACTTAAACCCCCTAGATTTATGGGGCTTCTTATGGGACTATCTGAAGTCATTAGTTTACGCTACTTTAGTGGAGAATTTGGACGACTTGCAAAATCGGATAATTGCTGGGTGTAACTAAATTAGATACAATCCTGGTGTTTGAAAGAGTTCGGCACTTAATGACGAGAAGATTGAATGCTAGTATCCAGGTTGGAGGAAGTCATTTCGAACAATTATTGTAGATTCAGCAACTTTACATGTACTTTTTAATAATAAAATGTTGTTACTGTCGCAAATTTTGTTCATCTAGTATCTTCGAAACTGTTTTCGAAACTGGTTATTCAGAAATCATCATAGGACAAAATATTATTAGATTAGGCCAAGGAATAACCCCTGGAATTTTTGCCGCATGATTACTAAACACCCTGTATACACCAGATGCATTTTATTTTAAAATTATTAGTTGATAGTAGTTTTAGGTAATTAATCAACTTTACTTTTCAATCAATTCAATCAATCCGAACAAAGTGAGAATTTTCTGACCGTCTTCCCTCGGCAGGCAATGACAAACCACCGAGGTAGAATGCCAACAGAACTCTAAAAAATAGAGTCACCAAACCCTCTTGAGAGTAAACGGTCTGAGAAGGAAGGACTTTTCAAAAGAACCGATAATCATTTCTTTCAACTTTACGAATGTAAACCCTAAAATATCTTAATTTTTTTCAATAAATCCTCTGAAGGAGAGGGTTTCAATGTTTCCAGATAATACCAATTTTTTTATTAATTTTAAGTTAATCACGGGCTTCCAATGTGTTTGGGGTCTTCTGGCTGTAGCTGTGGAGGTGAAAAACTGCAACCCCTTATTTAAGTGGCCGTAGTTCACAAACGGTAAGAGTTAAATCGGAAACATGTTCACCACTTTTAAGGGTGCACCGTGCGCATCGCTTCATATTATTATCAATTACTTACTTCACCATCATTTTAGCTATAACAATCTTTTTTAAGTAAAAAAATCTGATTAAAATAATTGAGAACCAACCAAGTTTTTATCTTTAATTATAGTTTCAGAAATAATACTTAGTTAAAAAATAAGTTGGGTTTTGGATCTCGGGTGCCGTACCTCTTTAATATTAATATTATAATGTTAAGATTTATCAGGCGTTATGGGTTGGTTTTAGAAATACTCAGTATATTCATAATCATAATAACAGACGCTTATACATCATACAATATGATTTATCTGAATCACCATAATAATAAAAACTAGTACATCATTATTTAATAAAAAACATTATAAAACAAACCTACCTTGAAAGGGGATCCACAAAACAAGCAATAACGATAACTGCTACCACAATACATGCTAAATATATGCCTGATATTTCAAAAATTTCTTTATCATCTGGTCTTGCTAAATTATCATTGTTATTTAAATTCATAACACAAAAATTTGATCCACAAGTTTCGTATGTAACTGTTTCGTTTGAATTTGCTCCACCATGTGCCCCATGTGGATTACTGAGAACTGCAAATTAAATAATAGAAATTAGACAAAAATATTTTGCATTAATAAATTTTTAAACTATATAATTGATGGTTTATGTGAGTGTACATATAGCGTATTTGATTCTTTTAGTATGTTTACATTTGATTGTTGACAATATCCCTACCTAATTGTAAGTTTTAAATAAATATATATTTTTTAAATTTTATTACCGGTTCAACAATATAATTTGTTTTTCACAGTAGCATTAATTTTATATTACGTAATGACATTATATTATTAGAAACTCGGTAACTTTCCTACTGTCTTATTGATGATCAACTGTTAACTTAAAATTTAAAAGTGTGTTTTTTGTTTATGTGAGGTTTTACCATATATTATTATATTATTATAGTACTCTAAAAGCATATAATTAGAAGGGGATTTAAGTAAAAGTACGTCCTATGCTCAACCCTACTATATTGCGCCGTTCTTCTTATTATACCCTTTATACATAGTATGTATACAGTAGGTTATATATTAATTTTACAATAAAAGTATAAAAAAGAGACTTTGTTTTGCAATTTTTAATATAATTGAATCACATCAAGTGTTTTTTCTTGCTTAAAATTAATTAATTGTAACATTATTTACAATTTCTTCACTAATTGTGCTTCGATTTACAATAATATTAAAGTGCATTGAATATGTTTTCAGTTATCTTTGCACCAACCTACGTACATAGTTCAACTCTTCTTCTTCTTCACGTGCCTATCCGTTTACCTGATGTTGGCAATTCTGAACTTGGCTGAAGCCAAGATGAATTTTCTAGGCAGCATAATTCATGGAGTGGTTTCCGTTGCCTTCCCCATAGTTCACAAGATCGATATTGGACATTTTGATCACAACAGTGTATCTAACGCGAACAGGATTCTAACTGCGATCTTACGCTACGTAGTCGACCCGTGCATGCTTCACACTATACTGCTGGTTCAACTCTACTCCGAATAAACTCTAAAGTTAGTCTATGAAATAGTTAGCAATAAAATTTGAATTTGCAGAAATTAGAAAAATTAATCAAAATAAGAATTTTAAAATAAATTTGGACATTTTTAGAAATGCAAAAAAAGACAAACATAGTCGACCTGAATTATAAATTGAAAAGAAAATATAGTTGAGGTGATAGACCAATGAAAATCTTACAAGTAGACTCCTTTTTCACAACACACCACCAACGAAACATTCAAAAAAGCATGGTCGCATTCAGCAACATTGTAGAATGAAAAAAATAGCAAACAAAAATTATAATTTCTAAAACTTACTGGATGACCTAAGGTTTCGTTCTTATCCACAAAGTGGAATTAAACTTTTCAGACCCAGATGGATACAGAAAATATAAAATCTACTTACCACCCTTTGCAACCGATTCCGAAGCTTGAATGACCCTAACCTTACAAATGTCACGTGGTAAATGTGTGTGCGAGAAAGTTAAAAATTGCACTATTATCTTGTCAGAGGTAAACCTATGTATATTTTTTAAAAAATGTGATATCTTATTATAGGACGTTTTTAAACTTTCTCGCACACATATTTACCACGTGACATTTTTAAGATTAGGGTCATTCGAGCTTCGGAGTCGGTTGCAAAAGGTGGTAAGTAGATTTTATATTTTCTTTATCAATCTGAGTCTGAGGAGTACAATTCTACTTTGTGGATAAGAACGAAACCTTAGGTCGTTCAGTAAAATGTAGAAATTATAATTTTTGTTTGCTATTTTTTCATTCGACGATGTTGCTGTTGGTGTTACGTTAGTGGTGTGTTGTGAAAAGGTGTCTACTTGTTACATTTCATTGGCCTATCACCTCAACTATATTTTCTTTCAATACATTATAAATGTTTCATTTTTCAATTCCAATCACTTTGCTAATTTTTCCACTCGGAAAATTGTGTAGTTTCAGACCAAAGTCCTCGCCGTGGGCTTAAACTTATATCCGCTCCTGAATATAATACTACGTATGCAGTAAGTCAGCAGTGCAGTGTAATTACACATGATTTAATTTAAGAGTTTAAGAATGAACATCTCTAATCTCAGTTTGTTGGCTTTACTACTGCATCTAATACGCAAAATATCGCTTTTGGCGACTTGCCAATTTTATTAATATGAAATGAAATTAGGATTATCAAATCAGTTTTTTTTATGACAGTAGATTGTTTTAAGATTAAACAAAGGAAAATAATAGTATAAATGATATTTCGTATATTGTTTCGAGTTTGTATATGTATTTTACATTTTTATTCAAATTGTCTTAAACCTCCCGCTCTTTTTCTATCATCTTTGAAACCAGGGCTAAATTAGGCAAATGTAGTAAAGAACATACAATAGCTATTATGAAAAATTAAATAATTATAAATGTTAATCATAAATAATAATATGAATATACATATTTCTATTATCATGATATACTACAAGAGTAGAATGTATTAGATAACAGAAAGGCAGTTACTTTGAAATTACAATTAATTAGATTATTACCATGCGGGGATTCCCACTTTAAATTCATTAAAAATTTATTTACCTACTAACAATAAGTTAGTATGTATTGAAATAAGTAATATAATTTAACATATTAAAGTAGATACCGTATCCAAAAATAAAACAGACAAGATCAGCATATTTTTGTATTTTTAGACCTTTAAAATTAATGCTTTCTGAATTTTATTTTTTAACTAAATTTGGATAAAAATTAAAAATAATTTACTTGTATAGTAATTGCATAATGCACACTTATTTATTTGATAGCTCTTTGGTTCAAATTATAAAAAATATTGAAATAAAAGTTTTGTACCAGGGTTAAAAGATAAAGTTTTCTTTAACTATACAGGGAGTTTTGTTTATGAGGGAGAAACTAATACGTTACTATAAAACTTTTAAGAACACTGTAGTATTTTATATTTTATATAAAAAACGTAAATGAAAAACAAATGGGTTACTCCAATTTTTATATTGCAGTATACAATTTTACCTCACTTCGGTCCTGGCATTACTACTGTAACGCGTTGGCGGTTATTCTTAGAAGCACTCGGTTTCAGGTATATTAATTTTTCTAATTAAATGTCGTTTTTCGGCGCACTTATGCCTGATTTTTCTACATATAAATATTCTATTACATCAACTTGATATAATAACATTATTGAGGTATTAATAATATAAAGTATTATAGAAATTATATATACTATATTATTACCCTGTGAAATTAATATGAAAGTAAAAATTAAAAAATTAACAGGTTAACTGAACAATAAAATGAATTATTTATGTAATAATAATTTCAATAAATAATATTAATATTATTATTATTATGTAAATTATATTAATTATATTCTATTAGTAATAATATTTGACATTAATAGTCATTGCTGAAAGCTAACAAATAATTTCGTTTTATTGTTCAGTTAACGTGTTAATTTTTAAAATTTTACCTTACTAATATTGTTAAATCGTGATTTAAATTCCATTATTTAAAATTGCGAATACCATGATCCCTACAATTCTTTTTGTTTTTAAACAAATTTTGATGTAGTCAAACTCCATTAAAATTAAAGTTAACAAGAGAAACTTGACACATATTTAAAAAAATAAAAAGAAAAAATTGAGAAGACACCTATTCTGTCATTATTTGATCTCATACGCTGTGATTTTCAAGAAAATAATTACTTAAAATTTAAAATTGGGTTAGGTTTTTTTCATAAATATTAGGTTATACTGTCACATCAAATGTTTTATTAAGCTTTAAGTATGTTTGTGGGATGTCCACAACACCCCAGGCATTGTTTTCTCATAAATTTCATACTTATAGGTTAGTAACATAGCTAATTATTTTTTTACCTTCCTGTTATACATCCCTTCTAAGATTATAGTGACAATCGCATTCTAATTTGAACTAGTGAACAGTGACAGAGTGTTAATTGTGTTGGGGTGCTGTCACCACCCCACCTACCTACTTACGTTACTTTAGACCACCTACCTACTTGAAGGTTAACAAATAAAACAAATAGCAAATTAATAATATCAATAAAAATAACGTTAAATTAAATTTTTCAAAATTAATAGGTTAAATAAACAATAAAACGAAATTATTCGTGAGCTTTCAGTAATAATTTTTATAATTCTTATCACCATAAAAGTCAAATAATAGGAACAGCTGTAGAAGTGGTCGATAGATTCTTAAAATCTGACTTATGGCGATTACAGAAAAGGAACTTTAAAAGCAGTAAAAGAAACCTTAAACAAGAACTGATATCCAGAGTCATTGGTAAATAAAATTATAAAACATCGTCTAAACAAACTATACAATGGAAGCATGTTTAATAAAGATCCAACTTATAGTTATGCCATACGTTCGAGGACTAAGCAAAAAAATAAAGAAGTGTTTAAATCTTACAAGATCAATATGACATTTAAATCAACTAATAACAATAGACAACCATACGTCAAATTGAAAGACCCTGTACTTCAAGAAAAACAGTCAGATTTGGTATACAAAGTGGAATGCCAAGATTGTAATCTTGTATATATTGGCCAAAAAAACCAATGGCGTCATAAAAGAATGATTGGGCATGTTTCAGTATCAGATGTAATAAACCAGAAACCACTGCAATTGCTAAACATATCTTAACCGATAAACATAATGCTGCGTTTATAAATGCCAGGATAATCAAATCAGTCACGAATTATAAAATCGACTCCTTCACGAAATGATATGTAACAAGAGAAAAGAACCCAATGAACAGAAAAACTGACATCGAAGGTTTTAGCAGTATATACAGCCACCTACTCATTTAATAACGTATTAAAGTTAAAGTTTTCTTATTAGTTTAAATCGGTTTTTCCTTAATTTGCAATTATCAAGAATATTTTCCAAACTTCATGCATCAAGATAACGTATCGAATGACAATACGATCCGTTTCCATGTATTTGCACTTAGTATTAGGTTTGTTCGTTGGACGTGTTTTGAACTGCTTTGAGCAGTTTCTGATTACGTCACACTGTTAGCTTTTCAGAGCAACATCCGACGAACAGCTTTGGAACAGCTTGTCGATCATGTAAAATAATCTAATCTCAAATTATTTTGTAAATAAGTTGTTCTTGTGATGTCTAATATAAATAATTTATGTTGAATAAAATATTTGATTCAAAATTTTGAAAATTTGAATCAAATATTAATTTTAAAGATTAATAATATATATATAAGTTGAATAAAATATTTTAAAAATTACTAGTTTTATAAAGTTTGAAAATTTTCCAACTTACTTGTAATTTTAAAAATATTTTATTTAACATATAATTTTACGAGTTAATAAAGATTCAAATTATTTATATTTGACAATATACTGACAACTTATTTACAAAATATTTTGAGGTTAAGTTATTTACATCAATGACAAGTTGTTTCAAAAGTATTCGTCGGATGTTGCTCTGAAGAGCTGTCAGTCTGACGTGATGATTATACGTTTGATGAAAGCAGCAACCATTGCTGAAAGCTTACAAATAATATCGTTTTATTGTGTATTTAACCTATTAATTTTAATTTAATATTAATTTCAGAGGTTAATAATATAGTGATTTCAATAAAAATAACAAAGTAAAAACCCATTACTGAAAGCTATGAACAAAATTTGTTTAATTAACCTGTTCAAATGGTAAAATTTTAATTTGATATTAATTTAATTTAATTTTATTAATAATATTTATAATAAAAAAGTATATTATAAATGAAAAAAAAAGTTAAATTTTATAATGTATACTATGATGCCGTAAATTTTTGGATCTATAATATTCATCAGAGAGTCGTGAAATGTTAATTAAGTCTCAAAGTTATATTTTGAAAAGATAAAATATTTAATTCTAAGTAACTAATATATAACTTAAATTTACATTTATCTCAATAGCATTGTGTACTGGTGCAATTGTAAATGAGGTAAATCTATATTAAATTATAAATGATTTAGTTGAAAGTTTTAACATAATGCAATAACTGTAAAAAATGAAATATCTCGAAAAGTAGTATTAAATCAATATTGAAATTTATAGGGCAAATAAAAACCGGTGTTTCGAAGAAAAATGACTTGATTTGTTCCGAAAATTTGTAATATAATTATTTTACCTTTTTTGACATTTATTGGATTTTTGTGAAAAATCTTTGAATTTAAAATCTAAATTCTAAAAATTTGAATAATAAATTTTAAATTTATAGTTTTGTGTCAAGGTTTTATGCGCTTTGTTTGCTTTATTATATTAAACGTGAAACGCTTTGAAGAATTATTGAATACTACAAAAACAATTTTTTAGGTTCTGATGATGGCAAGTTAGTTAAAAAACTTGGCGATAAAGATATAATAGGAATAATTTGTGGCTTAATTAATTATTGAATAACTATTAATTAATTTAACTACTGTTAATTCTACTAAAAAGAAGTTAAACATTTTTTTGTCTATTTTGTCATTTTCTCCTCGACCTTTGCACTTATCCTTTAACTTGCAAAAGTTTGTCCATGCAAAAGTACACTTGCATTTGTTGTACTTGCTTTGAAATATATTAAAAATGATTAATTAAGAGCTATATTATTTTTGTACGGTCGTTGAAATTGATGTCACGGTGGTGATAGAAATAATAAAACGGATAACAAAAATTTTTAATATAATATTTTCATAACATAAATCATTTAGAAATAATTGCTATAAACATGCACATTATGTACATCCTGCAACGATATCTTTATCGACGTCTCATAAATAAACCAACATTATTTGAATTCTAGTACAACGGAAAAGTACTCAACTGTGTTAGGAAACTACTTAAGTAAAGCTATACGTGGCTTGATTTTAGGGTTTGTTTTCGGGTCTTCGTCATGTAAACATTACAAAATTTGCGAATGACTAGGATAGTTTCATTTAGAGATTTAAAGAGAACCTCATACCCATAGTTTGATGTTAAATAAAGAAAACGTAAAAAAGTGTGTGCTTTTTTGATGAAGTAACACTGCAGCGGAATTACCTCGTTGAATACACAAACTGATGCTTTGGATTAAAAAATTTTTAACGCGTCTATCTTCCAATAAAACCTCGATACCTTAATAACTAGATCCAAGCGATCAATTCCTTCATATCGTTAATTGAAAGACTAAGAGTTTCGTCAGCAAAAACAGAAAATTTGTGGCGATCTGTTACTGTTTGATATTTATTGTGTTTTAGAGTTTCAGCTATTGGATAGCTATCGAACTGGTAATTTTGTACAAAATATCCAAATGACTAGGAGCCAAAGTATCTACGCACGTCGAGTCCAACACTAAAGCTCTTCCTTAGCACCAATGTACCAAAATCACCCCGTCTAGTCTCCTTCTATCGTCGCGTGAAATCCCACGGCCTCTAGAATGCTGAAAATGTTTGCAGTGGCAAGAAATCGTCTAATGATTTTGTTTAGAGCATGCCTTGGTAACCTGCTTGCACTTGGCAAACATGGTAGGTCGTGGCTATTAAACGGATTGGTAGACGCCTCCGTTCACAAACGGGTTTTAATTTTAAAGCAAAGAATCTTTATCTAATTTTGAAAGATTTTTATCAACACATTTTAATTTAACTAAGATATTTTTGATTGTGGTAGCATTATTCTTGGAGACGTCGAGTTCCAGTCGAGGAGAATTTGTATGTTGTTTTTCTTTGGGTGTTGGGGGCTACAGAACCGAAAGACGTCTAAGCAAACTCGCTCGTGATGACAAGGATTTATAATCATTGCTTGGAGACGATTTATAGAACTTGTGTGTAGTAAGTTTAGGGCATATACGAGCATGTTGGCACGCATTTGGGTAAGGGCGGTTGATATGTTATGAGAACATGGTTCGACTAGACGTCAAAGACTGAATAACAAAACAGAGTACAAAGGATTCTTAGCGCCCAATAAAATTTAAATTCAGATAACAAATTTAATCTAGCAAAGTCAAAAAAGCATATTACTACATAAAGTCACTGAACCGATCAATTCGTTAGATTGACACAGCGAATTTTAGTTCATCACTAGCTAAAACGAAGTAACATTGTATGTTTTGACGTGCAATGATAAGTTAATTAGGCATTTTAGTAAACAATTAAATAGGTTGCATTGTTTAGTTAAAAAGGGTCACTGCAATGCAAATTAATATTGTAAGTAAAATGTGCTATAACCGTATGCTACATGCAATCCGTCCAAGTAAGCACAAAGTAATAAACCCAAGGGTTTTCCTGATGCAATTATACCTAATACTAATAAAACGTTGAAATATAAAAAAAATATGATAGTTATGATCATAAAATCAATGGGTACTTCTTGTCATGTACATTAAAAACAATGATAACTCTATTAATTATGTTAGTGTCATCGCAATTTTATTTCTTATTATCTGTTTTGTGTTTATGTAAATAACACGACCGTTTAGGTAATTCGTTCCAAGAATGCAAAATAAAGAAATTGGCCTTATTGTATAGTTTTATATATTAATAATAACTAAAAACATTCAGGCTCATTTGGTTGATTTATTAAATACAGTGTGTTCACCGACAGTGGTAACAGTGAATAATTCTTATATCTTACTAAATGCAAAACAGAATTTATATATTTTTTTATACTTCAAACTCAACCGAAAGTGTACATGCATATTTTTTCAAATGACAACACGTTCTCTTTTTAACATTTTCGTAATCTGCGATTTTTTCTTTCATATCAACATATCGTTCGATTTGGAACGTCAGCGTGAGCGTTGTATGTACGCATTTTCCACGTCGAACGGCAAAATTTGCGTGCTATAAGCGTTTAGGTTCGTTGGTACCAACAGCGTTGTAAGCGTTCAAGTCGAACGCGGCCTTAGTCTACGCAATTTAATTGTAGTTGTTTGAAAATAGTTCGGTTGCAAGAGCATTAGCATTATCTCTATAAATAATTATAAAATTATCAAAAGGTTACATAAGAAAATATTCCAGGAAAATTCAAAATTTTAAGCAAACAATAATATTATTTATTAATATTTACACATATACTATATGTGGAGTGCTATGAATATTATTATTTACTTAAATTTTGTATTTTTCAGGAATATTTTCTTATGTATAACCTTATGACAATTTAATAGGTACATATTTATAGAAAAAAAACTACCGATTACGAAAATGTTAAAAAAGACATGTTGCCATTTGAAAAAAAATGTTTGTACACTTTCGGTTGAGTTTAAAGTACAAAAAAATATACCTCAGCGGTTTCCAAAAGTAAATTTCAAGACGAATAAAAAAGTATTTGAACTCATTTTTGTATCTACAAAGATATAAGAATTATTCGCTGTTACCACTATCGGTCACACACTGTATATGTGGTTCATATATTTAATTCTATTTTGATAAATAACAAAATATTTTGTTACGTAATCATTTGAATAAATTAGATAAAATAATCTTTAACTTGAAACTTAATAATCTTAAATTATGTTTGGAGAATAAAGTTCTCGGGATCATTAAGTTACGGAAAAACCCTATAAGCTATAATTTTAAACATAATAAATGCATTCTACCAAAATAAAAACAATTCACGTATCGATTATTTACTGACTACTACTAACTATCAATTTATTATCGACTATCAATAAAGCTTTGGTGATAGTTCTTTTGGTTTTGTTCTTTCTTTTTGTTGGCGCATATGTTGAAACAGTGTTTTTGGAATTGATTTTATTAAATAATATATTGTTTTTTTTCTCATTTTCTATAATATAATATGAAATGAACGAAAAGAATTTTATCATGAATGAATTAGTCAACGGTATAATTCAAACGTGTGTTAGTACAGAATTCTAATTTTTTTAATCTGTAATGTTTTGATTTTATATATAAGAGATTTTAAAGCGTATAATTATTTATGATTTACATATTATGTACAATAAAAATAAATTAATATCATCAGTAGTCTACATTTACGTACTCATTTTAATGTGAAATTTAAACAATACTTAATAAAGACGTGTTACTAAAATGTAAATAATGTTCTGCAATTGTAACCGAGAGGTTAACCTCTCAATCAAGAATACTTTTGCATTTGTTACTCAGAATTCCCTAGAAATTCCCAAGAATTCTTCAAACGTTCTTGAAAAATTCTCAATAATTCTTAGGAGTTCTTTATTACGGGAAATCTTCTGTACACTTCATTTTGAATGTACAATATGACCTCTTTAATCCGAAAATGCCCTAATCCGAACCTCCAGTAATCCGAATAACACCTCGTTAATCCGAACAGCAAAGTGATTCTTGCTAAGGAGAATCACACACCGAATCACATATTTTCTAAGATTTGCTTAGTTTACTGTTCACTGTTCATTAGATTGTTGGCTGTTACTGAATGCAGTACTGAATTTAGAGAAAAATACTATCTAAACGGAAACATGTTACTTTATCGATAGAAAGAAAATATTATTGAAAATAATATTGAAACAAAGTGGAAAATTGACGATTTGACATTAAAAAGAACAAGAAGAGGATTTTATACTATGCCACCATATCTAGTTCTCTACTTGACTTCATAAAATAATTTTAATATATTTTTTAATTTCTTTAAATTTTTTTAGAACTTTAGGTAGAAATTATATTTATCACGAGTTTCAGTCACAAACGCATAGTTAAAACTGAATTTATTGCCTATTTTGCGCTTATAATTTTCTTAGATTCAAATATACTTAATATTTTCTGGTTTTAATATTTTTGTCTTGATTTATTTTTGCTCAAGTCATTTAGTTGGGTAACATTTTTCACAATTGTTTACATTAGGTTTGTTTGCTGGACTTGCTTGTTCCGAATTGTTCTGAACAGTATCTGATTACGTCAGATTTACTTTTAGAACAACATGTCGTTGATGTAAATAACATAACCTCAAAATATATTATAAATAAGTTGTCATTGCATTGTCAAATAATTTACGCTACAAACAAGAGTCTAGTGAATAGGAAACGGAAAACCGTCACCTAAGAAGTTCAAAACTGAACCGTCCGGTAGTAACGGAATTATTCTAATTAATTATCTGTCTTGTTAAGAAAGCATAACAAGAATCTATAATGCAGCATTATTAAAGAAATTAAAGAAAACTAAAAAAGAAAAAAGAAAGGGCAAAGTAGCATTGCAGAATATTATAAACATTGTTAGTAACCTGGGTTAGAAACCTAATACATTATTATTAATACCAGTCAAATATAAGTACATTTTTTTCATAACATAATTTGTGAAAAATAATATTTGTCGGAATCCTGTCAACAATGCAAAATATACTGTGTAATGTGTATACTGTTACTTATATTATAAATATGTAAGTATTGACATGGAAAATAATTTTATTTAATAAAAGTACCGTAAAACCGTCAAACGTTACCTACAAGGGGAACTGTGTACCAAAAAAGTGTAAGCTTCCGTGACGTAATTAGCAAAAAATGGAAATTTTAGAGCTTTGGTCTTGGATTGATAACAAACCAAACAACCTACCACAGTATCAGACGCAGTTCAGGCGATAACAGGAACATGTTATTGCGTCATGTATTTTGGTGCAAAGTTACCCCTTGTGGGCAAAGTTTGACGGTCTTACGGTATAATACTATATAATATTACTACTTACCAAGTGAAGATATTAAGTTTCCCCATAGTTCGGATGTTTGCCAAGCCAAAAGGAAAAAACCAAAAAAGCGTACTATAATACCATCCACACTTTGGTCTGTAAGTTTTGCATAAACACCTGCAACTTGAGTAAGATATGAAGCTTTTGAAGCCCACATTGGTGCAGCACCAATTCCCAAAATAACTCCAGCAGGTACAAGAGTATAAAACTTAGGATAGAATTGGGAGCCAATATAAGGAACATAACATAACATTGAAAAACACAATGTCCACTTAGCAGTTAAACGTTTGATTACAAATGTAGGCACAAAAATGCAACTGACTACTAGCGCTGCGTAAATTGCACTTAAAGATACAGTTCCTAGCCCATCTTTAGCGTTAATACTACTTTGTAAGTTGGCAATTCCTTGAAAAGCAGTAAATTGAATCATAAATGCAGTTGAAATAATGGAAACATTTTTTAATATTCGCCATTTTTCTTTACGTGATAATTTAAATTTTCCTTGTTGAGATGCTTCTTCGTCTGTTAGTTCACGTGGTGGTTTTATTACAACTCCAAGACTATTTTTATCTCCTTTAAAGCCATCATTGTCATACGCTCCTGTAATTGATACTGTATATACTTTTCCTTCGGGGTTTTCACTAGTTTTGTTATGGGAAGAGCCGTTTTGGTTCTCAGAATGTTCGAGGGACGCGGTCATATCGTGGCCGCGAAAACCCTCTATAATCTGAAACAAATTCAATATTTTACCAACATATCAATAAAGTAAATAAATTAATTAACATATCAATTAAATTTCTTATTTAATATTTAATTCATAAACATATAACATAAATATACACAATAAACAGGGTGAAATATTCTCGATTTTTTAATTATGTGTGAGATAAAATTTGAGTTCTTATTGTACTTTTAGTGGAAATTGTATTATGAAGCAAATCGTAGTTTTTGCGCCTTAAATACGTGATTTTCTATAACATACATATAAAGAAAAATAAATAACAAGTTTTCCTATCTTTGTGAAACTTAATCGCGGTTTCATAATCTTTCTTCTCTTTACGATATAAAGAATTATTTTATTATTTATTATATATTATATTTTATGGTGTTTATGTTTCATTAAACATGCATAAGTACTTAAATTAACAAATTAATTAAAATCAATTTAATTAAGTCGCGTGCAAACTTAAATCATAATTATTATGATTTAAGTTAAATCGCGTGCAAATTTACATAATAGCAAAATTTAAATATCATATTATTATTTCCATTCCGCATTCTTATTACTTTATTTAGTTTGGTTTTAGTCCTGTTTCTCTGTTTCATTTGTTTCTGAAACCTCCGTCAGTGTTATAGGGGTTTCATTTAAATTATTATAATAATAGATCTTAACTTGAGTCTAAAAGTAAATGAAATTTTCATTTAAAGTATCTTAAACATTTTTAGAATAAAAATTGGAAGTTATTTTTAATACTATTTTAAATAATGAAATTATTGTACAAGATAATTAAGAAAATTTATAATTAATGTTTAAATTAACAAAACTTAAAAAATATTCTTTCTTATTTTGTAAAGAATGATTATTAATTAAATTTTGTAAATCAAGATATAAGAACTAATTTAATTTGTTTGACTCAAGATCAATATACTAATAATTTTTATGAGTCATAAAATTTTGCACATATATCTTAATGTACAAATTAATTGAAAACTAGATCTAACTCTTCGAAGCCAAAGCTGTGTCGTCAAGTGCTCATATTTTGTACTTAAATTAACAAATTAATTAAAATCAATTTAATTAAGTCGCGTGCAAACTTAAATCATAATTATTATGATTTAAGTTAAATCATGTGCAAATTTACATAATAGCAAAATTTAAATATCATATTATTATTACCATTCCGCATTCTTATTACTTTATTTAGTTTGGTTTTAGTTCTGTTTCTCTGTTTCATTTGTTTCTGAAACCTCCGTCAGTGTTATAGGGGTTTCATTTAAATTATTATATTAACGGGATACAAAAATAAACATAATTAGATGTTCTGAACATTAAAATGTCATTATGATAGCCAAAACCCACTGCTGAAAACTCATGAAAAATTCGTTTCATTGTTTATAATTAATTTGTTAACTTGTAAAATTTTGTTTTAAGAATGAACTATATGATTTTCAAGTTAGGTGAAATTTTAATTTAATTTATAAATTAGTAAATTCCCCGTGATAATTAGATAATTAATGACAATTATTCAACAAGATGGCAGTGAATAATATCGGTAGAGATACTTGATATTATATTGCTAAATATCGCAAATTATTTTAAATATAAACAAAAAGCTTTTCAAGAAAAATAAACTTTTACCAAGTTCCATTATCCATGTGGCTGTGAACGGAATGAAATATATAGTTCAATTTTATTTTTTCTCAAAATTCTTCACTGAATATCAACGAACTAAATTTTTTAACTTTTTTGTCAAAAAATTTTACCAACATATTAATATAATTAATATAATATTAATTATAAATTCAATAAGACGGTCATTGACCTAATTGTTAGCGCGATCAACTGCTAATGTAAAGTGCCCCGGTTCGAATTCGGGTAGAGCTCGCTTGCAATGCCATCTCCATGCTTCGGAAGGCACGTAAAGACGGTGGTCTTTTCACTAGGTGCTGGCAATATCTTTGAGGTATTAATTGTTATAGTGCCTTCTTGAGGGAACAGGTAAACAACGTAAGTTGTATCCTTACAAGAAGGAAACCCAAATACATATACATTACATATATAATATAATTATAAATTCAACTAAAATTTCACTTAACTTGAAAATTCTTAAGATTTTTATTGTAACATATTATTATAGTTTATAAGATTGGGTATATTAACTTCTAAAATATATTTTTGATGTTTAACGATTATCAAGTTAATAACAGAGCCAAATTTGAATTTGAAGAAATTAAATTTTTTAGAAATTATTATAAATGCAAAAAAAGACAAACATATTCGACCTGAATAACTAAGTAGGTTTGTTTTTTTTCATTATCAAGTTAAGTTTATTATTAATTATTAAGACGAAAAAAAATGATAGCAAATTCCGGTTTTTACTGGTGAGTGAAATGATCCCTTTCTCAAAGAAAGAGTTCAAAAATGCGCCTTTAATTTTTTGATATCTCTTATAGTAAGTAGTTAATGAGGTTTCCCTAAGAACCATCAAAATTGGCCCACCCTGTACAGCTCCTCGTACCTCCAATTGGCTGAATAACAAATGTAGATTTTGATTCATAACTTAATGTGATTTATTTGGGTGGCTCTTTTGCCAAGGCCCAGTACCTTGTCAGATTTTAATTTTATTAATTTTATTTTAGTTTTATTTTTAGGATAGAATTGATTGGTTCAACCATGAATTAACGGACAAAAGAGAAATTAGTAAGTTACTTACATATACATATATATAGTATGTATAATACTATAAGTATTATACTTTCGATACCGGTAAATGGGTAATTTTTACTTTTAAATAAAATTTTTGCAATAACTGCAAGAATGTATAAGTCGCCAGAAAGAAAAAGTATCAGAGAAATAAATGTGCACTGGAACAGGCAGAGCTACCTACACCGTGAAACAAAAAATAAATCAAAATTTTCAAAATGTTTACAAGTTAAAAAATAAAAATAAAATTATTTAAATATAAAGCAAGAAAACGTTTCGCTTTTATTTAAGCTCATCAGATTGGTATATGTAAATATACCATATGGTTTTATATGGAGATCAAGCTTTACCTTTTGTGAAAGGATCTTTACCTAAAGGGAAGTTGCAGAATACCGACTTTTTATTGTAAATAATCATTGAAATTTGTTAGTGATTTTCACTACTTTACTTATGTTAGCGATGGCGACGCACACGCCCACGCGCTGAGATCTTAACCTCAACCAGTAACAGTGAGTATGTGTAATGTTTGTTATTAAATTATAGATACTTATGTGGATGCTTTCCGTGGTTTGGAGCCCGAGTTAAACTGCAATAGGTTGTTTGTGTATAATCACACACACTTCCAAGATTAGGAGAGAATAGTGAGACAACGGCGCAAACTATTCAAAATTTCAAATGTACAGATTAAAAATTTTACATTATTTACCAATTAAAGGAGCTTGAAACCGTGACCCGTACTTTGTTTTGTTCTCAAATATTAATCAAAAATTTGATTTGACTGTTTTCATTACATCCGTCTACCTAGATGTACCTACACATAAAATACCCCAAACAATTTTCAATAAATATCTTTAGTAAGTACAGAAATTTTCAAAATTTGAATGTATAATTTTATTTAAATTTTATATCCGATGAGTTTAAATGAAAACGAAACACATGTTATAGTTTATAACCAATCATTTTAATTAGTAAAAACGCTTTTTAGTGTCAAGTAAAAATTTGGAAAATTTTGATTCGAAAGTATTTCATTCAAGTATAATCAAAACCCAATAACTATTATTAAAACATGAAATCGGGTTTTACTAAGGATAATCGCCATAACTAGTTAAAGCTAGTTTTCACGAGTTCCCTTAGTTAAAACTAGTTAGACTAGTAAATTATAATATATTTTACTACTTTCGGATTTTTACGGTAATATAATATTTTATTTCATTATTTTGCTCATTTGTGTCAATGCGGTTTTGTCACTCTTTTAGAATAAAATTAATCGATAATTTCACAAAAGCGGAAAAATAATTCAAATAAATTTCTAGATTCCTACTATTTGTATTTTTTGTAGTGGAAACAAATAAATTACAGTAAACAGAAACAACCCTGTTGATAATTAATAATAATTATCATTCGCTGTTTGTATTACTGTAACTCTGGTTGTGATAATTAGATCTAAATTGGGGATGTTTTAATTTATTGTCTCTAAATATGATGAGATTTTTTACCGCAAAATATAATTTTTTAATTTTGCGATTATCGACATCACAGCTTTACAAATTAGATTTTTTTTTATTTATGATAATTCAAACGTCGGAAACGTACTATTATCCACATCCGTAACATTGAACAACAAGGTTATTGAAGACAAACTTTAATTAACATTTGCGGAATACAATTTTTTATAGCTGATTTAATATAAAACTAATAATATAATTTGTAGACTATTAACACTGGTAAAAATTGATATTTATAAGCGATTACCCAAGCGACATTAACTAGTAATCAATTAAATAGATATTACACAGCCCATCATTAAAATGATAATTTTTAAAACATAATATACATTTCTCCAAAAAGGCAAAAATTATGATTACTACTATAATTTAATTAAATTATAATTTCATAAAGCATCTAATAGTTTACAAATACATGGAATTTGTAAAAAAAAACAAATTATACTACAATAACGCATTATAATATTATTATGTTTGTGGTTTGGGTTCAATTTAAAATAAATTCGTGTGTGTCAATGCAAACAGGTACAATAATGTATTGACAATAGAAAATTAAATAATCGAAATTACGGTATTTGTAGAAGATTGGTATTTCCAAGTATTTTTCATTATTCAATCCAGTAAATGTAACACATAAAGTTAACCAAAGATTTTCGCCTATCTTATTAAATAATTTGAAATTTTAAGTAATTTTTCAGTCCTGTGCATTATTATTTTTATATAATGCCGGATGACAACCCGATCACAGGGAAATAATTAATTATTGTTTAAAATGCAAAATTACAATAAGTGCTTTTTAAACAATATGAGTCGCCTTGAAAAATTAATTGCTTACAAAATACTTTTGACAGATAAAAATAACTTCTAATTATTATTTGTAGACGGTCGTTTTTCCAACACAACTCATGTAATTTAAAAGTGTTAACTATATTTTTGCAGTTTTAACAATAATTATTCATTATGCAATAATTAAGAGCAAATATTAATTTTTGAATATCTTCAGAGGTAAAACAAAATTTCTTTCTATTCATATACTAAATATACTATGTAGTATATAAGCATATGTATACAAATTGTATATCTATTTTCTTTTCATTTGTTAAAATGAGAAGCAGGAATCTTTCAAATTCACCAGTTTTATTATTTTTTTTATTTCTTATTTTATATTTGGGTGTAAAATTTGTCTCTCAACATAGTGCCGATTTTTGGTTAATGTTTATTCTAAAAATTAATAGCAGTGCATATAGAAAATAATATATAAATATAAATGCTGGAATCAGAAATTCAACTATCTTATCTTGAACTTCTTTTTATGTTTTAATGCCTTTTTAATGTTTTCTTCACAATTTAATTTATTATATTTAAATAAGCCTAAATGTCTAAATAAGCGAAGTAATAGTAGCTGTACCATAAATGTTCGGTCATCTTGACAGAATTTAAATTAAAATATAATAATATTACTTGTTAGGCTATAATACACCAAAAGGTATTCCCGGGTTGGTAGAATATAGTTAATAAACAGATATTTTTATTTAATTACATAATTTTAGTTAAAAAATGTCAAAATTTATGGTTTTTTGTGATTTTACAATTTATTGTAATTTGTGATTAAAAAAACCTTGCATTTTACAACATCTTGAATAAAATATACTTTTTCCCAATGTTTTCGTCATAATAATGATATCATCAAACGAAAAATACCTAATAAAACAATACGATAATTATTTGTCTATTTGAATTCTCGAAACCGTTTAGTGTATTTTTTGGCAATTCTAAAATGCTCATAAAATATATAAATTTATTATACTACTTTTCAAAATTACCCATACGATTGATCATGCTGGAGTTATTTAAATTAAAAACAAAACAAAAACATGTTATCTATAATGTAGGTACATAATATAATATAATATAATATACAATGGAGCAAATATCAGAATTGTTAATATTATACATAGTACAATATGTAGCACGAAGCAAAGAAATTGTTGGTAGTTAAGATATGTTTACACACATTTACAATAATGCAACATATGAATTATAAACAATTCTGAATAATATTATAACGACAGATTATTTTGTGCGATGAATTTCCAATAAAATAGCTTTATAAAGCTATTGTCTTATTTTTAATTATCAGTTAGTGAACTTTTTATTCTTGAATTTTTGATTATTAAATTGAAACAAATTGATTCTAAAATCGTTATCGATTATTATTTTAAAGTTTAAATATAATTTAAGTAACAAAAGAATGAAAATAAATGCATAGAAGTAAAAACCTCTTCAAAATTGAAATAGAGAAATCTGAATTATTCCCTTAATTGGATATGACAAACAAATTTTTAGTTTATTAGAAAATATCGGAAAATCGAAGATAAGTCGATTATAAATAATTGTTCAAAATGCAGCTGTAGAAAAATAACTGCGTTTAATATTATAACTGAATTTTACTTGAAAACCCAAGCTAACTAAAAACATAAGCAAGTACTAATGCTGATGAGAAAAAATTTAATTTGAACGACCTTGGCACCTAAGGTGTTAAATTGACACCTAACTGCACTGATCTTCTAAAATTGTTGAAGAAATTTTATCAATAATTTCATGGAGGGCCAATTTATATTTCACGTGGATAGTGCTGCAAACCTTCACACTTTCAAGTAACTTGAAATTCTAAACATTAAACTTTTTGAATGCGCTATTTGCAGTTAGTTACAACTTAAATCCGACAAACAAGTTGTGAGGAATTCAATAACTTCGAATTTACGAACAAGGACATCAATTTAACATTGCCATTTAATAATTAAAAGCAACAATTCGGAAAGTTTATAATGCTATTTCTATTTAAATTTTTCAGGAGTTGGTAAATTCCATGTTAAACTGGAATTTTTAAGTGATTTTTATCTAATCAAGGTGACACTATCAAGTATCAAATGATTAGGACAATAATAATCTAGTTAACCAAATTATTCGAAAAGAACTTTGAAATTCATATGTGTTCTCGCCTCCGCTCAAATGTTTGCAAGCTCAAGGCTATCATCATATTGCCAAACGGTCATTCATGGTATGAATATCCCTACTTTCGTCCAAGTATTTTCACAAATTTTTTTTGAAAACCATTCAATTGGTTTGTTTGTTGGATGTCTTTGGAACTGCTCTGAACAGTTCCAGATTACGTCACACTGACAGTTGTGCAGAGCAATATTCGACAAACACTTTTAAAACGGAAAACAACTTGTCCTTGATATAAATAACCTAACCTCAATATATTTTGAAAAGAAAATATAGTTGAGGTGAAAGACCAATGATTTATTTTAAAATTTTTTATTTTTTTAATTAATTTTTCTAATTTCTGCAAATTCAAATTTTGGCTATTATCAAAATATATTAAGTTGTTATTGCATTGTCAAATATGAATAATTTAAGCTTCAAGATATTGCTACCTGAATTGTAATATCTTGTTGCTTAAATTATTTATATAAGACACCACAATAACAACTTATTTAGAAAATATTTTGAGGTTAGACTATTTATATCAAGCACAAGTTGTTTCAAAAGCGTTCGTAGAATATTACTCTGCATAACTGTCAGTGTGACATATTCTGAAACTGTTCAGAACAGTTCCAAAGGCATCCAACGAACAAAGCTATTGTGTCGCACAACATACAGGAATGCAGTAACCAGACAATGGTTGCATACTCCTGGATCTGTCTAACTAATGATAAATTTAAACTAAAAAGAACTACTATCTTGCAGCCTTTAATAATTTATTCAATGTGTTTAGTGTAATCTAAATAAGAATTTCTCATCAAAATAAATATCAAAATCCCTGAATACGGTAGCGCAGGTAATATAAATATTTACTTGCATACTTGATGAGAGTAGAATTATTAATTTTATAATATGAAACTACCCTTATACTTCACAGTATTAAATAACATGAAATTCCAATACGTGCAAGCCCTTCATTTACAATAAGTTTTAATTATAATGTAAAACCCAAAATTTTGACATAGCCATTCATGAAATGACATTTTATAAGAGACGAATTGTTCATGTTGTGTTACATTGTAGAAATTGTTACAGTATTGTATGCAAAATAACAATTTATGTTACTGTCTAACTATATGTACGATATATACCTACTATTTATTTGAACAATTTGAGATAATACATTTCTGCCCTGTTACGGTAAAACGGCGTATCTCGAAAATTATAGTTTTGAGAAAATAGCGTTCAAAGTTTTTAACTGGATTCGAGTAGCCTCGACAAAAAAATTCATTTCTGTCATGGTAAAACGGTGTAACTTAAGATACGGTGTTTTACCGTGACAATTCTGAAATTTTTTATAAAGCTGAAGAATATTTTATCGCTGTAAGACGAATAAATTTAATCCGATTAAAAAATGGTTTTTTTTCATTTTCATGGCGAAAAAGATACGTTTTTTTTATGTGCTAATTTAATTAATATTATTGGCATAATTAATAAAAATTCATGAATTTTGATGATGCCATATCATTAATTGACATTATGAGAACACTTTCGGCATTGTTAAGGTAAAACAGCGTATCTTAAGATACGCCGTTTTACCGTAACAGGGCAGATTTATATTCATAATGTTTATAGATAACTCGAGCGACCAAGTTCTTGCGCTCTGTAATGTAATGTTTCTCCTAGGCTATTACTGCTTTATCAATAAAAATATTTTTATTCTATTATATTGTTAAGAATTATACCGTTTAAAGTTAGTATGTAAAGTAAAGTAGGTATGTAAAGTAAGTATGTAAAGTTAGTATGTATGATTTCTACGACAGTATTTATGCTGTCTTGGCACAGTTCGACTGAGATGATCAGCAAATACTACCAGTAACAGAATATTGAAAGATATTTATATAGACCACGTGAGCGCAAATACTGATTAATTGCCACGCTGTTAAAAATTCATGTAAATGTATTTACATTAAAAACAGTGTAATTATTACATTAAAAGTCATGCAGTAGTAACACATAATAATATGTAATATTTTCTATAAGTATTGTAGAGTACTAATATATTTAAGTAAAAAAAAACAAATTAAAATCATAATACAATTTTTCTACTCCTGTCACTAAAACGTCGTTTACCGTACTGGTTTCCATGGGGCTAAGTAACCGTTTACTTATATACCTTGGCAAGACGTGGCTTCAATCGTTTTACTCACGGGCTGAAGTTAGCAACATGCAGGTTATACACTGATTGTATTTTGTTTACAAACTGTCATAAAATAATAACTAACCTAAAAGTGCAATTGTATTGTCAACTAGTAAAAAAATTTTAAATAATAAAATCATTAAGCATTTACAAGTGTTTGATGTTCTTTGTTTCAACGATGTTTGAATCTAATATGGAATAAGATGGAATGTGTATACCAGGTACACAACCGCCAAAATTTTTTATGCGGAATTCGATTGAATTTCTTTATAACTACAACTTGTTGAAAGAAAAAAATGTTTTTTTAATATAAACAACAATTTCTCGCTTGAAATAAAGTCGTTCGCATTATATATCTATAGAAAAAATGAAGAAAAAATATAAAGACAGAAAAAAAAATCATGCCGAGAATCAAACTCACATTTCCTGTACACAAGACGCATTTACTACCCGCTAGCCTATGGACCTTTCTTGAATAAGTAGTCACTTAAATAGCATAAGCAACACACAGATTTTAAAAATTTACCTACTTAATTAGTAAAATATTTAATTATTCTGATTTTATAATTTGGAGTCGTAGAAAAAGTATAGTGTGTCACTTGTTTTATAAACTTTTTAGACACTCGTATTTTATAAACTCGCTCGCTTCGCTTTGCTCGTGTCAAAATTACTCGTGATCGTTTATAAAACATGTATCACAATATACTAAAATATACAACATACGTAGATTATTATGTATGTATAAATCAAAGTATTATTCACGATTTTTCCAAAAATTGCATGTTATATCTCGCTGCATGAACATCGAAAGTTTTTGAAAGAAAATTGTCAAACAAAAATTTTTCCCATTTATTTTTAAAGGAAATAATACATTTATTACATGTGGTAGGTAATTGGATTATTTCTCGACAATACATACATAGTTTTACTTATTATTCAAGTTATAATTGATATAATTTATGAACAATACAATTTTGATAAAAATCATTGTTTAAATTTTTTGACAGTTCAGAATTTAATTTTTAAATTTAATTATAACATCATCAAATTGTTTTTGCCGAGCTTCTATTATGTTTGCGTGTTTATGTCATAAACTTTTCTAAATTTTCAAATTCAAACAAGTTGAATAATAATTCCTTTAATTTAATTGTATAACGTTAAATTATAAAAAGTTGAACTTAATTTACGTTGAAGTTTTTACGATTAAAGCACAATACATTTTTTTATTCGCATCCACTACAATAAGAAGTTTCAATCTAAAGCTCGCCTCACACGAGGCTTGATTTGCTTGCTGGGTTTTCTGCTGGCTTTCAAGCGGCTGGATATTGGGGATGGTTTTTCAGTGCGTTGGCTTCACACGGTAGTTTTAATGCAAGGTAGTTTTAACGCGCACGCGGTTTAGTGATTTCATTGTCATAGTGACAGTTTGTAGAAATAGACGCGGTTATAATATAAATTCACTTGACAGCAAACAACAACAGGTTAGCCTTGTCGTAACCTAGTAGCGCCCGTATTTACGAAGACGACGCGACTTTGTCATTAGTTAGCGCTTAAAACCAGCAGAAAACCAACAAGAAAAATAGCACCCGTTTTATCACAAAACAAGTACGAAAACCCAGCACGTGACGTCATTTTCCAGCACGGCCCATCACAGCGCCCAGCAAGCAATCCATCAGCAAAACAAGCATCGTGTGAGGCGAGCTTTAGAAACTGATTTGCATGCTATTTTGTTTATGTATAGTATATCTAGATATCGCGTTTCATTTCAAATTTTAGATTTAAAATTGGTGTAAAAAGTTTGTGCATGTTGTATATTTGTGGGTATATCTCCTTAGTTTTTAATTGGGAGAAAGACTAAACATATGCTAGCCCAATTAGAATTTTGAATTCTTCCGTTTTCGAGTTATTAAAAATTCTTATAAGTAGGTAAATAATACCTATGTACATCTTTATGTATTTAGTTGTCTGAATTATAAAAAAATTACTTTCACACTAGAAATGCAATGGCTACAGTTTCCCTCAAATTTAATGGAATCACAGCTGAATACATATTGGTGACTTATTTCCAGTACATCGTAACCCACATTTAAAAAAATATGCTTTTTTGGTTTAAATGAGTTGTGTGGTACCTCTACGTCATCTGATAACATGTTATGTATGTACATACATATACTACAGTATATTTAAAACACAAAATATTAACGAAGTGCAATTATGTTGTATCACACAACAGATAAATTTTTTTCAAATTTGTCGTACCTCAATAGCAATATTCCTATCATAACATACATACAGTTACTCATAACATATTTACAAAAGAAAAGGTTTTTAATTTTTGTACACTTATAGTTTTCAATATTTATCAGAAAATATCGTTCATGCAAAAAAATTTTTAATTTTTTATTAAAACTGAAATTAGAACTTTTAATGCTCTCCCGAATAACAATTTGATTTTTGTGGATTACGACGTATTGCAAATAAGCGATTAATATTTAAAAACTTTATTACGGTTTTTCCATTAATTTTATATCAGCACATTAAAATAAAGAATTATACAAATTAATACTATTAACTTGTACAATAGAATATATTTTTAATGTTTTAATTATTTAAAAAAACCGGAAAACTTTGTAGAACATAATCTGTTTTATGAATTATTAATTTAACTTGTCTGTTATTAAAAATTCATTCATAAAACAAAATGTACAATGTGCAAAGTACTGCGCAAGTATAAAACTTCTGGCAAACTCGGCATTAAATTTCGATAAAACCCTTATGTTTTTACGAAGTTTGGAGACAAATTAAAGTTGACCCATTATAAATAATCGAAAATATAAGGATTAAGAAAAGGACGATACAAGTGTTGTAATGGTTTTCATATTGTTAATAAATATTTGCGAAATTAGCGATTACAAGTTAAAATTTATGTTTCACTTCTTTCGTAATAAACGGGTACTCCTGTAAATTTTGCTTTTCATAACCAGATTCGAAAAATTTAAAAACTTTAGTAAATTTTTGAAAAGTAAAATTTTTCATCTCTAAATTAGAAAAAAGTGGATAAACTATTTAAAAATGTAATAAATATCGTCTATTATTTATATTTATGGTATGTAATTACGAGAGAGCTTTTTCGTCGGATAAATTTTATTACATTGAAAAACTTACTGCCTGTAGTCTTAAAGAATTTAATAATTTAATATGAGTGAAATAAAAATTTTGGTCGCGAGTATATAATATTATAAATAATTATATATTCGTAAATATTTTGCCAAGGAAAGCTTTAATTATAAAAATTAATTAAATTAACAAAACGTTACTATATCAACCGTATGTGTACATAGTTATTATATATAAATAATAGTAAACGAAAATAATTATTATTATAGTTTACATTAACTATTTGATAATAATTATAATAAAATGAAGCCTACGGTAAATTTATATTTTTCATTTAAAATTTAATTAAAAATAAATTTGTCTTACATAATAGGAACATTTTCTCTGCTGCACATTTTGTAGGATCGGTGCATCACTATTGTTTTCCTCACCCCAAGATGTATATGTTTTTGCATACTTGGAAAAGTCAAACACCATCGTTGGGTTAACTCACTAAATTAAAGTTCATCATATTTCGACAGCAAACACGTAGGTATTAAATACTTGACAATTGTATAACAAATGTAACATTATTTTTGTTACGTTATAACGTGATAAAAATGAAGACTTTATTTCTTTACTTTTATAATGATTGAAGAGTACTGTCTAAAACACGTACGTTATTACACAATGGAAAGATAATTTCAGGTTACTTTTGTATCCTTGAACATATACCTCCATATTTATGACATAAGTTGTTCAATAACAGATAATAATCGGCAAAAACGTAGTACAATTGAAAAGTGAAACAAATTACTTCTATTATCCTCACACAATAAATAAACTAGAGTCAAATATTATCAGTAATTTAAAATTTTGTTTTTCAATATGTATCTACATAACGTACAAACCTTACACAAACTGAAATTTATTGTTATGCTCGAACGAATTAAATAATAGCGCAGATAAATTATCTTCTAATGTAAAAATCTAATAATTATTTTAAATAGCACAGTAGTTGATTCATATGATCACTGACTGTTTACATACAATGCGGGGCATTCCGGATTTCACGCCAATTCGACCTAGCTCTGACCACCACCATTTTTAGTTTTTGTTCCTTTTAATTAGGTACCTACATCATAAAATAACATAAAATAATGACGCACACCTATTTTCTGATTATTAAATTAGATGGGTTTGTAAAATATTCTGACAGGGTTTGTAACGAACGAGCCGGATCATCAAATTTTATATGACGTGTGAAGCGTACAATACTCCTGAGCACGATAGTTTGGGATGCGAGGACGTTTGGCATCGAAAATTTTATTTTTAAATATCTACTAATAAGATGCTTTACTTTTTGACAGCAGTAAGTAACGTATTCAGTAACAGCAGATGCGTTACTAACGTAGCGTCGCGTCGGTTACTTTAAAGCTGTGGGTAATGGCAAACGTTAAATCACCATTATATACGCAATCAACAGATATGCTAGAATATACTAGAAAAAGGATCTATTATTAAATTAATTTAACAGTTGGAAGCTGTATGTGGCAGGATAGAACTTCCATAATTAGAAATATGTTAAATAGCAGCGCCAAAATTTTGAATTTGAAGAAATTAAAAAATTAATTAAAAAAATAAAATTTTTTAAATAATTTTGGAAATTTATAGAAACGCAAAAAAGACAAACATAGTCGACCTGAATTATAAATTGAAAGAAAATATAGTTGAGGTGATGGGCCAGTGTAAGTCTAACTAGGTATCCTAAAAAGTACCTAAAAGGGTATCTACTTGTTAGATTTACACTGGCCTACTACCTCAACTATATTTTCTTTTCAATAGAAATATGTTCTTATAATGAATTTAATGCAAGTACAAATGATACATTTTCAGTTGTGAAGTGCAATTTATATTCTCGAGCTGAAAAATGATAGCAGCGCCCGTAAAAAAAAAACTCAAAAATTTCCCTCTATTTAGGGTTTATTTATGAAACTTTAAGACTGATTTCAAAACCTTTTTTTTAACAACTGGCAACACAGCAAATGCAGTTTGTGTTGATAATGTAACCTATAAATAGTTTGTATAAAAATTTAAAAATGAATTTTAAAACCGTTTTTTTTATAATTGCTTGTGACTACAGTTTGTATTAAAATAAATATATATTAATAAAAAATACTATTTAAATGGTAAACGTTACATTGTTAACAACTGTCAAATACAAGTCAAATATTTAACTGTCAGGTCTTTGCGACGTTGTAAAAATTCCCATAAAAACGTCAGGGATCACGCGTCTGACGTCAGAGGTGTAATCGGCTGACCGATTCATTTTTGAATTTCAAATTTGATTTTTTCAGCGCAGACCACATTTCAAAAATTTTTATTTCGGTTATAAATTTCATTTGATATTATTTTTAAGAATTAATTGGAGTCACTAAATTCAATACCATGCAACATCCCTATTAAAATGAGTATAGGTGCTATACTTTAATCATATAATTGCTTTCCTAGAAACTCCCTCCATTTTTATCCCCGTGCGCCTCAACTATGCGCTTAACTTGAAAGATCCAATCTCGTACGTGATTGATAATTGAAGGTTAATATTTTTAAACATTACGAAAATATAAGTTATTGCATTAGAACAGATTTCGTAAAACACATGCAAAAAACTTTCAAAAATCCCACTTTAAGCAATGCTAATAAATGAATTAAATAAATAAACACAAGAAATCTACTCCGATTAAACATAAGCGAACGTGTGAAACATCACGTTTCTTATATGTATATTATGTACCAATTTATTTAATTTATATAGTATTATACACTAACACCTCGATTTATGTAAAAGGTACGATGTAAAAGGTAAAATTTCGCATATCGAATTATAATATTATACTTCAAGTGGCTTTCAGATAAGGTTATCCAAGAAATTTTTGAATTAAAATTTAACCTCACTCGTAATGGGCTAACTTATAAAATGGCGTGAAAAACTTAGATTAGTAGTTATTTTTTTGTTTATTAACATTAAAACAAATATTAAAGAAAATTAGGATTCGAAAATTTTAATTTCACAAAATAGTTTTGACATTATAAAATTAAAACGTATTCTCGATTTCTTGTCTAAATTGCTCTTTTAGCAAGGTAGCGACGCCACACTGTATTTAGTCAGCCTTAACTGATACAGTCTTAATGCTCAAGTATACAGGGCCAGTTTACAAGCTACAAGCTGGCTTTTTCGCAAGCAGTTCGTAAACACATAGTCCAGTGGATTCGATGCACTCGCTCACTCTTTACTTATAGAAAATCAAGTGAAAAAAGGCATATGCACTCGTCATTATTAGATGCAATACATTGTCACCATAAATGAAGAACTCCAAGAAGGGATCGTTTTCTAAAAGCTTTCTAATAATTTTTTTTTTCAGAAACCAAACATCCAATGAAGCTGAAATTTTTACTGTTTACACATTTATTAAATGGAAAAAGACCGGTGGCTTATACAAAATCGCTGCCGAAAAAAGGACAACAAAACAATTTTGTTTTACTTTTATGTTTTTGAAAATCATTTTGGATAATATTATAATTGCCGATATTGAAAAACATTGTAAACACAGAAATCTTATAAAATTTAATAATTTTTTTAACGGATTTAACTAAAATCTGTACTATGTGCAAAACTCCGTTTTTGGCAGAATGAAAAAAGGTATTTTACTCAATTTATTAATAAAATCAACATATCAAAAATTTAATCATCTTCGAAGTTGGGAACATCATTAATCTTGTATATTGGGTACCAAAATTTGGTTTTTGTGCAATACCTATAGTTTTATTTTAATCCTACGTTCAAAATTAGGGTAAAAAATTAAGGTAATTAAATTCACTTTAAAAATGATGATACGCATATTTTCCTGATAGAAAACTATCTAAGCAGTAACCGTGCGAAGTGGACAAATTTTAAGCGAACGCCACGATCTTCACTTTAATATTACTTTTACGTAATTTACCGCATAAACAATATAAAATTTTGGTGACGGTAATAATAAATTGAATGAAGAGGTACTACAAACCATGGAAAAGGGGCAGTTAGAAGAGAATCTATGGCAAGACAGACCTTTGGCACTTGGGATGCAAAGTACGTCAGTTGGTTGGCGTTAGTTGAATATAATGCAATATAATATAGATGTAAAAACTTAATTTATTTAATAAAATTCAAATTATATACTTCTCTTAAAAACTTCTTTATACTTCTGCAATTAGTTTCTACTAATTAAATTTTTTTTTTCAAATAATTCTACATATGTATAAACATAAAGTTATTTATTATTACAATTTTATAAATAATTGCTACTTTTCTTACTTTTAAAAATTCTACAAAATAAATTAAACAAATTTAATTATTATTAAATTTGTTTTATTATTATTAATTATAATTATTATTAAATAATTAAATAAAATTTATGCCATAGAATTTCTACATTAACTTTAATTTTAAATTTCAAAAGATTATCTAAAGAATTTCAAAAATAGGATCGTAGTTTAAATTTTCGTTGTCATAGTGAAAGGGAAAATAATTTTTAGAGCATGGAATGGTAAATTGCACTGGAAGGTTGCATATTATCCTATAAGTCATTTATGAGTTATGTTAAAAATAGAGGAAAAACAGAAAATATTTGTCTGATAAAAATTCAATAATTTAGAAAAAAAAATATTTTCAAAATTGAAAAATTCAATGCCGTCATATTGTAATTAAATTTTTAGTAATACATGATTTACCGCGTATGTAAAGAAAAGTTATTTTTATTTAAGTGCATTTTCACTACAATGGCGTTAAAGAGCAGACGCCGTAAATTTTTGAGTTTTCTTTTGGTTTTCAACTGTTTATTAAAAAAATTTATATTAAATTTTTTTTCAGAAAATTCATATTTTCTTCACATCACTTTAAATCTAATTACCAAATTTGATAGCGTCACAATTTTTGTTATTGGTAATTTTCTATTTGACTGGACTAGGTATTTGTTTTTATTAACTGCTTTATAAAAAAAGATATACTACCTACTTCTATTTGTTATTTTTCAAAAATTACTTTTGGTACCTATAATATAATATTTGGGTCAACATGACCCAGAAATTTTTGTATAATTTTACTAGGTAGGTAATTTAACATTATTATTAATTGTTTTAACGTATAGCTCTTTTTTTAAATAAATATTAATGTTAAAATTTGTAAATAAATTTCATATTTTTATTGACTGTGATTAGAAAAATCAATGAGTTTGAAAGATGGATTTCAGTCGAATGAAATGTTGTAGACGAATTATGGAGCGTGATGCATCGAAACTCGTTTACAATGTTATGGGATTGCAGATATAACGGTGGCATTGATTCTATTCATAGTACTGTTGAACCAATGCATGTTTGAGGATGGCAAATCCTTCGGGTAATGCCTAAACCGGTCACATGATAAGGTTTACGCGGTTTTGATACGAACAAGCCACCTGCGTTTGTATCCTATGCCGGAGGCGCAGCTTCAGCTAAATGTATCATAGTTACTGTTTTGAATACGCAATGTGTAATGTAATCACGTATTTGTCTAGATTCGTCTACGACATTTAATTCGACTGAATTTCATCTTTCGTTAAGAGTTAACTTAACTTTGGCGCAAAAGTACACTTTTTCCTATAAAAATGGCTTAACCAAACAGAGCAAAAAAATACAAGCTTTTTAAAGGCAGGAGGAACTTAGTGGGACTTGTAATAAGACCACAATTCAAATTTGAAAATTACAATTTTTAGACGTGACCTGCAGATCATTTGCACACGATTGTTACGATTGTGAATTTTAATTTATAATTAACAAGTGATTGTTACCAGTTTTGTCCGCGATTGGTCTTTACAAAGACGTCGCTTTGAAGATTGTTACAGAGATTGCTTACGATTTAAGAGTTGCCACTGGTAATATAGGCAATACTATTTCACAAAACCTTCTTTTTTACTTATCAATACCTGGTTGTATAACAAAATGTTTGTATATAACTATTTTATTTTAATTACACGTGTAAGCTACTATAATAATACATTATCTTTTGTTTAACTGCCACTATTATGTGTAATTACTTATGTTTGTCACCAGTAATGTAAGCAATAAAAATATTCGTGCTTCCTATAATATATATAGGTATCTACAATACAAAACAATACAGAAACATTTCATCCCAATCAAATGAAGCAGAGTAAAAATACTGGTTTACTAAGGAGAGAAAATGTACTTTACGTATTGAGTTCAAATTGTTAATTTTTAACAAAGCTTTTCATCTTTCTAAAATTGGAAGCACTAATATGCAGGAATAAAATACAGTGATAACACGTACCATTACTATTATGCGAGGTAGAATAAATAAAGCTTTATAATATAATGACTTAATCAATTTTCATTAATTTTGTTTCTTAATGCCCCTAAACCAAGGATGACAAAATAAGAAAGACATTCCATACAAGTTTTTCCAAATACGCTTTATTTGTTTCTTGGAAGTTTAAATTACTGATAAATATATATTATTATGTCCCCACATTACCACATGTACGTATAAAACATAATAATTTCTCTGAATAAATGGTACAAAAAATCGTCTTGACTTTTTTTTAATATTAGTTCTTGATATTAGTCAGAGACCATAGTGTATCCATGTAAAAGAACTTTCGTGAAGATGATAAAATATTTCTTTTGTTTCTATATGTATGAAGTTTGAAAATATAAAAATTGGTAAGATCGTTGTTATCCAATATTTTTTCTTTTATTAGGGCAACATTTTTAATGTTTTTTAATTAGTGTTTTTAGTAGTTTTAATTTTTTCCTGTTTTCCTATAAAATTTAAAAAACTAAAAGTACAAATAAATTTCTTAATCCATTTATATCTAGGTTCGTTTTGACCCAATTTAAATGATTTATTTCATTACCAATAACCAAAAAGAAATAGTAAGGATGGCTACAAAAAATTATAAAAGCAAAGCGCTTAGGAACCTCATGTTGAAACTTTAACGCTTTGTACAGCCTCAACTGCTGTACGGTTTTTCTTCATAACCATTATGGTAGATAATTCAATGTTTCCAAATACAGGTAAACGTCGTTTTACGCCGGGGTTCCGTTCGAGAAACACCGGCGTAAAAAAATCGGCGTAAAATGAACACAAATATAATGGACGATATAAGGTTAGGTTCCGTGTCAAAATTCTAAGACCAATCTAACATGTTAATTTAATACATTATATCCAATACTATATTCAAAATAAATTATAAATGTATTTAATAAATACAGTTTAAATTCGTTTACAAAATAAATAATAATCTCTTCATATAAATAATGAATATGATGAATTAAATTTTCACACTTTTTTGCCCATAATCAAACTACAAATATTTGAATATTCTTTTAATTTTAATAATAATAAAATAAAAAATATAATCATACCGTTTTATTTTTTTTTTAACAAAACAAAAACTAACTCGAAACAATTTTACACACACAATAAGCTGCTCGCGTACACGGTAATAGAATAAAAAAACGTGTAAAAGTGTGTTTGCTATTGGAATCGCGGCGCCTAACCGTCGACCGAACCGGGGAATCCCACGCTGGCACCAACCGGCGTAATTGTGAATCGGCGTAAAACGAACCGGCGTAAAACGACGTTTACCTGTACTGTAAATGATAATACTCGTACGTACTAATTCGAAGAAAAGTAGTAAAGCAGCACCAATAACGGCTTGAGTTAGCAGTTGATCGGATTAACGCTGATTTGCTGTTTGTCTTAAGCTATGAATACACTAGGCGACAATTGACGAGCAACTTTTGTTTATTTTGTCTTTTTTGTTAAACAACGTTATCCGTCCATTCGTCGCAGTTGTTGGCAAATAGTTGCCTGAGAAGCTAGTGGTGGTTTCAGCTGCGATTTTTATAATTTCATCTTTAATTGGTGAGTACTTCCAATATGTTTGACTTGAAATCTCATGCGTCACGTTTTTTTAATTTATTTTTATATTCATTGTGAGCTGTGTTCCACAAACACTCACAATTTTGACTAAGTTCAATAAGTTTAATTCCACGTTCATTTGACCACACTATTGACAGTATTGCCGGGAACGTTTATACATGCCAAGATTTGATGCGCAACTATAATACATGTTGCATTGATATATTGTTGCATTGATTGCAACGTTGCCTAACGTGTTGCGCGTCAATTATTGTTGCCTAGTGAATTCGTGGCATTATCAGGTTACGTTTAATAGGTTATGTAAACAAATTCAAAGAAAACAATAGAGAAAAACTGTTTAAAAGAGTAATTTATAGTATTTGATGTTACTTATTTATAACACTACCTGCTAATATACCTACTTATAAACAACTCTTGCACTATCTAGCAAAAATAAATAGCAAAAATATAACTTTGTTGCTATCACTGATAATAATTCTTTATTATGTAAGACATTCTTTACTGTGTAATTTTGACAGAAAATTTACTTATTGTTTGTTGTGGACAGATTGTAAATATACTGAGTAAAATAAAGCCAAAAAAAATAATTTTTTAACTCAAAATAAATAAAAGACGGTACATATCTTTTATTAAAAAATATAGTATTCTAAAGCAATTCTATTTTTCACGACGGCTACTTATGGAAATTAATTCTCGAAGATACCTCTTGGATTTAGTTAATTTGTCGAATTAATACATTTAGATTACAATATAGCCAAACCTGTTTTTCTGCGGTGTTTTGAATTGTTTATTTGCAATTTTTTTTTTTTTTGCGCGATATATTAAAAAATTCTATCAAATTGCTACGTGGCGCAGTATGCAGTGCTTTGTTTTATATTGAAATTTTTCCACAATGACAACCACCTAGATCTTTGATAAGTTAAAATAAAAATGAAATATTTTTTAGGATTCCTTTTATGCGGTCTCTATCCTCCGCATGAAAACAGGTTTGAGTGCATTGTTCTTACTGAACAATTTTTTTTAATTCAATATAACTCATAAAATAAGTAGGAACCCACATAATTTTACTAATATGGTATACAGTAAAAGCGTAACGAACTGGGATACAATGAGTAAAATGAAATTAATATTATTAATTAAATTTTTTCAATTTTTCAGAGATAGCCGTTTTATTAAATCGGGTGTTGATTTTAACACTTCCAGCCATAAATATCTTAAAAACCAAACGTCAAATGAAAAAATGTATTTTTTTCTGTAAAATTTGAATCTGCTAAAATAATTTTAAAGGTGCCATTGAAAGAAACAAAGTTGACCTTCAAATAACCTTAACAAGTTAACTAATTAAAAAATAATTGTTTCATATTTTTTCCTCCTTGCCATTATACAATTTTTGTTTAAAAATTTTTTTTTATCTGGCGTTTAGTTTTTGAAATATTTATTGCTGGAAGTTTTAAAATGAACTTTGAAATGAACAATTTTTGAACCTATGGCACTTGACTGTAACACCTATACTTATTTCAGTCAGTATTTTAATTAAATGGTCAGTATGTTGAACATAATATCAGTACATAGAAATTCATTCTGGTATTTTATTTGTTTTTTTTAAGATGGTAATATATAAATTAATATTTTTCGGTGAGAGTTAAGACTCCAGGAATCAAAAATCCACTTTTTCTTATAGAAATGGCTTTACCAAATGAAAGAACAGAAAAATACAAACTTTTTAAGGTAAGGATCAATCTTGTCGGAGTTGTAATAAGGCCACAATTTCATTTTGAAAATTACAATTTTTCCATAAGAAATACATGTAAATGCATTATTGCGCAATATTAGGCAATAATTTAGAGCACAAAATTAGAAGAACGCTGAGGATGAATCGAAAAATCGAACATTGTAAAGTAATACGTTTCTATAATAAGGCAAACTCGAACCTCAAGTCTAGCCCATTTTGAATTTTTGTATAATTTTAGTTAAAATCATGTATTTATCACTTTTTTGATGCAACCGTCACGTACTGTACTGTCATGTCATGTACTGTTATTTGAATAAAACATTGAAACGCGACGATTTCAGAAATTATTTTAATATGTATTTTAATGACGAGACATCTTTTTTCGTGGCGAATATTGTCCATTAAGGTGGTTGCAGCTCTTCATTGGCATTTTCTCAAATCCATCTCATAAATATAAAAATTACAAAATATAAAGTTAATGATTTATCAGAATTAAAAAACAAATATGAAAAAGATTGACCTTGCGAGATAATCGGGTTTGAAATTTGTGAATTTAACATGTAAAAGCATAGGGAACTCACTAAAAGTTTCGAATTTTTGTAAAATAAAATAGTTATGCTCATGTCAGGCGCATAAAAATTAGTCTACATGTAGGATAATATCTTACAAAATGCAAAAAAAAAATTAAAAATTTTGACCATCTGATTTGTTTGTAAATAATTTTTGAATATGATGCAATTTAATTTCTGAAGAACCGTATAAGTTTGGCATCGTCGCATAAATTAAAAAAGTTTTATGTCAGTGTCGTATAAAAATTATAAGTGGTAAATACAAATATCAGAAAGCCAAAGACCGCTGTTCAAATCCTGGTAGCTTTGAATACACTGCTATGATCAAAGATCCAATATCAATCTGTGGACTATGGGGAAGACAACGAGAAACCACCCGTCAGCTTGGCTTTGGCAAAGTTGATCGCCTACGCATTATATAAATGTATGGGACTCGAAGAAGATATTTTCAATGGAAAGTTTTTTTTTATTACTAATTTTAATAAGAAAATAAAAATTAATTTTAATAGAAAAAAACTTGGAATCATGGGATTCGATCCAACCATCACGTGTGTATGAGGTCAAACGCTAGATAATTACGCCATGAACCTATTATCAATTTTTTTCTACACAGAGTATAATTATGAAGACTTGAGTTTTCAAAAAGCAAACTTTTTGGAATTGATTGTGAAATGTGTAGGGTTACGCTGTTGATAAAAATTTCATCTTGTAATGAATTGCCCTTTACGTGAGCAAAAAATACTATTTGTTTAATCCTGCCATAGAAACATGTTGTTTCTTGCTTAGTTACGCTGCTTGAAAGTATTTGTTTTGCTTACACAAATTATTTCTATGACGAGTGGGTGAAAGTAGTGAGTGTAATTTACTTTCGCCCACCCGCTAAATGAAAAATGTTGCCCGTTCTTTTTTTTCGCTGAAACTAGGAAAAACGTTAAATGTAACGGCATCAGCTTATTTCAAAATGTCTTCAGGCACAATAATATCGTCTTCTTGCTCCATATTTTCGAACATTAAAAACGATTTTAACTTTTACAAATTAATTAATTTGCGAATTTTTATTTTGTTTACACAAACCATAGCAACGCAATATATATACTATCTACCTTGATTTACATATTTATATTAAATGAATAATTTTATTAATAAAATTTAATAGTTTTAGTAATGTTTCAATCGCAGGATCAAACAAAACGCTATACAGCACTCGTAAAAAACGATTTCACTCACTTATGAGCCAGTCCACCCTCGGCTAACGCCTCGTGTGTAAACTGGCCCATGCGTGAGCGAAACACGTGCTTTCTTCACTAGTACTGTAATATACTATTACATATATTTGACGTTTGATTATTTAATGTAAGAAAGGGTGCTAGATTAATAATTTATATTATAACTTACTGCGGCGCTGCCAAATTAAAACATCGTATATGATCCATGAGTCAAATGAGTTATTGTAAATTCTTGAATAAATCAAAACAATCGATTTTTAATCCTCCCACATTTGTTTTTAATATTATAATTAGCAATACCATTATCACAATTTTTAAAGCATTGATAATAATTTTTTATCCATTAGTCACTCAAAAACTAGACTGGATCGCTTCAACTACCTTAAGCGTCTTAAAAGGTATGAGTATTATATACTCAGCTATCATATAAATATTCTATTGTTGAGTGTATTGGAAAATAGTGTTTTTTATAAAAACGTTAACGAAAAAGTTAACATTTAATTTTTATTGAAGTTTAATAAAAGTATTAAAGGGTTAGGCCACCCTAGAGGCTGAAAAAAGAGGCATTTTGGGAATTTTTCCAGAAGTATTACGAAATAAATCGAGATTACACAAATGAAACTTTATTATACATATCATTAACTGTATACAATATTTTTTGAGGCAATTTATTTCAAAATGGCAGCGGTACAGCGTTTTGCGACAACGTCTTTTTTTCAATGCTCCACGGCCGGAAGAACAGCTCCCGTAATTTAATGAATCATGATTAGGGCGTTAATTTTTCGATTATATATACTATAAGCTAGAGAAGTACGTAGGATTTTTCGATACATTGATTTTTGACAAAATGGCGCACTTCTAAAGTGGAAAGTGAAGAATTTGCCTAAAAATCGTCAGATAATTGTTAATAACAAATGAACTATGCAATATAAAAAAATCCTACGTACTTCTCTAGACAATGTATTTTCGAAGATATCTTCCAAATTTCAAGTCAATCGGTTGAAAATTGTCTGAGTAATCTTTCCGGCCAACTCCAAAAAGTAGTTTTGAGATAAACGCGTTTAAAGTTTTGAGTAGCAGAAAAGAGGTATAGCATTTGCCGTATACCTGCTCTAGTCCCCTAACGGACCTTCTCGCTAGCGCAATCAAAGGGACTCGCTGCGGACCACGCGACCATCATTCATCATTCTTGAGGCCTTAAGGGACCCTTTAAGACAAAAAAAATAAATCAATTTCCCGAAAATTCTAGGTGGCAAACCCTAAATTTAATTACGCGAAAACGTATCATTTGAAAAATATGAAAGCATACTTTTACGATTTTTTTATTTTAATAAAAAACTTGAAGAATAAATAAAAATTTATCGCATTTAAAAATTATTTAAGAATAATTTATTAAGAATAAAGAATTTTCATTTCCGAATTCAAAACATAACGTAGGTTGTGTTGTCTTAAATTTTTTTATACCAAGAAAATTATTTAATTTTGAATAATTGTTTTTTTCAAATATACGAGTAAGTCAAAATTGCTGAAAGTGCAAATACGTTGTGCAAGTAAAACAAATTGATTATTAATATTAATTTATGTATTATGAATTATAACCTTGACTGATTATTAGTTTTTCTTAATTGGCAATTTTACAAACTATTCGAATAACTAAAATTATTAAATATTATAATGAAGAACACTATTTGATTTGATTTCTCTTATTTTTTTCATTGAATGTAAAAGAACAATAATGATTAGCGAAAATTACAGTGCGGAAACAAAAAATTGTTTTAATAAATAGTTGTGTTGATATCAAACAATAATTATTAAATAAAAGTACAACATTTCCGCCTAAAAACTAGTTAACGATTCATTGTTGATTTTGATTTATGTAACTAATTATTTATCTTCAATGGCAATTTAAAGGGATTTGAGTTATAGCATCTAAATTAGTTTAACATATCAAAAAAGTGGAAAAAGAATAGTTAAGTATATACCGGATCTAATAAATAAATAATGAATGTTTTACATATGCGAATTATTTGCATTCTGCTATTCAATGTTTCAACCCCAAATAATATATTTTAAATCGTACGATAAAGACGTTCAGCTTTCACAAATGGAGGTCAAATGGTTCGTTAAACGCTTATCATTCAATATTTATATATACATACATACATATAGTAAGTTTTATTGGCAATTAAGAAATAATTCCAAATGATAGGTAAAATTTGGTTGGCAATATTAGCTTTCAAAATTTTAAAGTGTTCAATGTTTTTATTGATTTAATTCTATTGAGATAATATTATATAATAGACATATTTTGTAATTCATAATACCCAGAAGTCGCTCTACTGGCCACCTCTACGAGGCTAATTGCTTAGCCTTTGACCTCGTACTCGAGTTAGCTTTTCAGCAGAACAAAGCATTTAAAAATAATTTTGTTTTACAAACAAAATTGACTTCTTCGCAAGTCTAATTATATATTATTTCTAAAGTATGCATTTTTTTAAATTACACATGGAATTTGTAGAGCGTAGTTTTTAGTTTTTAAAAGTATATATTTGAGTTGTTATAATTTTATACAATTTTCTTATATACGAGTAGATCGACCTTGTCCTTGCAAGCCTTTAACTTTTTAGAACTGTTTTTATATTTGTTATTACAGTTTATTGCAGTATTGTCTGTAAATTTTGAAGAAGCAGCCAATGAAGAAGAAGAATTTGACACAATGAATGTCAATTAGGGCAACACCCTATAGGGTCTACCTGAAATGATAATTTTCTAACTTAGAAAGCGATTCTTTATTAGAAAGTGAAACATGTAAGTTTGGTTTTTTTTTAAATTCCAGCATTTTGAGCGCACGTGAACTTTTAAAAAAACTCTGTAAATTTATTTTGCATAATTTGAAAATTTCCCTATTAACTTTTATGAAATTTAGTACAGGGGCACTCTTTAGTATGTTTGTTTAGATTTTGTGAATTCAATACCGAATATAATTTGAAAATCCTCCTCTGAATTCGATATCATCCAAATAGTAGAAGAATTTTGTTTTTATCCATTTCCAACATAATAAATTTGCAACCTTGGCAAGCTGCCGCTAGTACTGGTTAGCAATATAAAAATTTTTTTACTTTACCCAGTATATTTACAATCTGTCTACAATAAACAATAAGTAAATTTTCTCTCAATATTACACAGCAAAAGAATGTCTTACACAGTAAAAAATGTCATATTTATGTATATAAACCTTAATTCATCGAATTATTTATGTACTGGGTAATTTAATAGAATCTCTGCATTTATTGCTACAAAGATAAGTTACAATTTGAACTTATTTATTAGGTCTGGAGGTTTTATCTTTTCGGTCTTTGTGCATCGGATTGATCTTTCATTGGATTAATTATTAATTGGTTTGGATGTACACCAATCATGTCTTTGTATTTGGTACCAAATGTACTAATTTCCTCTTTAACTAATGGAATGGCAAGATCTTTTCGAATTAACTCATTTGGGGCAAACCATGATGCGTTCGCCAGGTTTTTGAGCACCTTTGCTTGAAATCTCTCCAGTATTTGAATATTGCATTTGGATGCGGAACCCCAAGTTAAACTCCGTAAGTTCAGCCAGGTTTGATTATTGTTTTATAGATTAGCAGTTTATTTTCTAGTAAAGTTTAGATCCTGTGCCTATAGCAAGTACATTTTTGTAGTTGTAGGTTGAGTTGCTTCCTTTTAGTCCATATGTGAGTTTTCATGTCAGTCTGCAATCCAAGTGCACGCCTAGATACCTCACACTTTTTATTTCTGGAACCTATTTATTATTTAGCGTTACTGGAGGACATATTCCATTTCTCAGCATAAATGTCACATGCGCAGACTTCAACTCATTTGCTTTTATTCTCCACATCTTTAGCCTTTTTCAATTTTTTCAGATTTATTTGTAATAGTTTTAAGACTATTTTAGGATTACTATGTGATCACATGATACCCGTGTCATCCACAAATGTGGCTGTGGTGTTTTGCTCCATTGTTAGCAAATCCGAGGTATAGAGGGAATATAAGATCGACCCCTTGACACTACCTTAAGGCCTCTACTGGGCATATTGTCGTATGTTCTTCTTGAAATTTGACAAGAAAGTGTCTATTGCTAATATAAGATTTGATTAGTTAGTATAAGTAGTAAGGAAACATCTTTTTTATTTTATAAACCAAACCCGGATGCCAGACCTTGTGGAATGCTTGCGATATGTTCATGAACACTGCCGAACAATACATTTTCTCTTCAAAATCTGGACTAATTTTTTTACTATTTTATGGACTTTCTCTACAGTTGAGTGCTTCTTTTTAAATCCAAATTGATAGTCAGGTGTTAGATTTTTTGTTTGAAAAATTTCCTTCAGCCGCTTCACTATTAGTTTTTCAAACACCTTGGATATTACTGGAAGCAAGCTTATCGGTTTGTAAGACGTCACTTACTCTGGATTTTTCCGGCCTGGTATCATGAGCACTTGAACCATCTTCCATTGGAGTGGAAAGTAGCTAAATCTTAGTATGGCATTAAAAATTATTGTAATTAGCTTGACGATTTTTATAGGTAGCTCTTGCAAAAAATTTCCGGTTATTAAGTCATAGCCCGGTGTTTTATAGGGATTAATTTCTTTGAGTATAACCGTCTTTACTTCTTTAGTTTTAAATTTTTTTATAGGGAAATTTATTTGGTATCGTACTTCAAGAATTTTGTTAATTTTACTTTCCTCATCGACACCTATATATTTCACAATCAGATGAAAAGGGTTTAAATACGTTTTCAAGGTGTTCTGCAAATATTTTTCTTTATTCCTATCTGTTTTGGTCCATGTTTTATTCTGATTAGGGGCATGTAAGTTTGTGGCCGTTTTATTCAGTAGATGGGCTCTCCAGTTGACACAGTTTGGATATTATCTTTTTTCAGGGCTAGGTAGTATAACTAGCTACTTTTTGGTGTTGTATTATATGATCTAGAGCCCCACCAAGAGTGATTAGCGTTATAGTCTCCTCCCGCGATGAATCTATTGCCTAGTGTTTTGAAAAATTGGTTAAATTGCTCCTGTTTGATTGCATCTTGGTGGGCATTAAACAGCTGTAAGTGTTATTGTTCCAATCCAGTCTTCTACACAGACGCTGGTCGCTTGTAAATGTTCTTGCTTAAATTGCTTATTTCGTTGTGTTTAATTGATGATTTTATTACAACTGCAGTGCTTCCGTATGTCGCACCACCCGGGCGTTGTGTGCTGTAAATGTTGTATTCTAGAAATTTCATATAGCTCTTTTTCGTAAAATGTGTTTCCGAAATCATCATAACGTCTATGTTTTGGTTGATTATAAAAGTTTTAAGTTCTGGTCTTCTTTGACCAAACCGTTGGCATTCCAGACTGCAATTTTGAGCATGGGGGTCATTATGGCATTTTTTAAATGAGGGCTGTGAGGAGATTTAGCATAGTGTTCATTTTATTCATTAACTGTGTCAGCATGTTTTCCAGGTTATTGTTAGTTTGCTACATCGTTACTGTCAATTGATATTGGGGTTGGTTATAAAAATGGCGTTCAAAAACTGTCTTGTAACAATATCTCCTTTTTGGTATCTCAAAACCAAAAAATAATTACCTACTAAAAAATTTGTAGAGATACTTTTCTACAAGTTTTTCCAAATCCAAACAATAAGCTTTTTATGTTGTTGTATTGTTCATCATCTCATTTGTTTTATTTAATATAATTTTTTTGAACAAAGTTAAGTTTTAGTACAGTGTGGCCGAGATGGACAAATGAGGTTTTTCAAAAATATTTTATTCGGCCATTTTGTTAATAAATTATTGTTAGGGACAAAGAAATCCACCTAGAAAGTGTTCGAAAAGTGTGACTACTTTTCACTCTTTTCAAAGAGAGAACACTTTTTCACTTCTTTATCTTATATTATATTCGAGAAAGAGTAAAAAATCTTTCAATTTATTTGAGTTTTTGCCATCAAATGTAAGGCTGGAAAACAGTTTGTCTAAAAAAGCTCCATTTGGTCACATTGTGCATCGTACAGTCAGGATGACCGCATTGAATGTTAATTTTTGAGTTTGTTTTTTGCCAAAATTAGGCATTTAGCGTCTTAGCACTTTTAAGTTATTTACACTTAGCGATGCGGTCACGGTGACAGCGGGACGGTGCTTAAGAGGTAAATACCCTCATATTTCCACTTCCTGTTACAATTTTTTTACTACACCTTTTTGTATTTTAACGCAGTACATCTTATTTTATACACCTTCTTTTTAATTGCCTCATTAATTAAGTTCTGTATATAACATATTCTATTTTTCAGGTGGAACAAAAAGCATTTTGTTACCTTTACTGAACACAAACTTTAAATAAATCAAATAAATTTTATTAACTTTGTTTAGAAATTTGGTTTTGGTTTACAATTTTTTGTATTTTTTGTATCAATTTTATTGATACAATATATGATACAATTAAATAATATTAATGTCATATTATCAGTATCAAAATGGCAAATTGTGAAACTAACCTGAAAAATTTTAATTTTGCAAAGATTAAAAAATTAAAAAATGTTTAAATATAGCATACCCAAAATCACAATTACCTCTATTGATCGCGATCTACCAGCCACATGGTAAATACTATTATTTTAATATAAATACATATGAACATATAAATATGTACATTTCAAAATAAAAAACTACTGGTAAAAACTAAAGTTTTAAAAAAATTGGAAGACGAACAGCGGTTAATCTCTTTTAATAAATTAAGACATAAAACATAACACTAACACCGATATTTGGAACATCTCTCTCGAAAGCTCACCAAGAAGGAAATGTTGATAGATGACTTTGAGTAGGACATATTTAATTATGTATTATGCTATATCCACAACTACTTTCAAATATTCTTGTAGTAACTCGTCCTTGTCCGTTAGCCACATACTAAAAGATTGTCTACGACGCTTTGCCGGGTTACTTGTTAACCTGGAAGACGTCAATTTAAACAAAGAAAAAATTTCTCCATTCCTAACACTATCTGGCCTGCACAACAAAGTTTAAGCCATTTCTCTTTTGTATGTACTATGTATCTATCTATTACCTTGTGTTTTGAAATTTTAAGTAGGTATCTTATAAAAAAAAAAGTTGAAAGTCTTGCTTTACGTGAAGAAACATTTTAAACGTTGTAGCGAGAACTTACTGAATTTTTGAATTTCTGAAACTAGAATTATTTGTAGGCTTTTAGGTTATAAAAACCTGAAATTGATCTTTTCATACCCAGACTAAAAAGAAAATATAAAATCAACATTATAATATATTACAGTATAGTAAAAGTAAATTTAAATTTGACGCTGTTATTAATCGCTAGAGAAATGACTATTTGTTAAAAGTACGATAAGGACGGTAGCCGTAATGGTAAGTTGATTTGATATTTTTTTTGCCAGTCTGGATCCGAGGAGATCAATTTCACGTTTATTGTGAACGAAATCAAAACCGCGGTCATTCCCTAAGAGTTTTTTAGAATATTTGATTGCTAATTTTTCATTAGACAATACTGCTGAAGACGGCTCTGTCAGTTAAATGTCTTGTTAACAATGTGTTGTAAAAACATACCTACATGGTAGATTATGATCTATTATCTTGACTTAAGTTAAAACTTGGTTCTTTAGCGTGATCAATTTTTTATTGCAATCAAAAAATTATAAATGTTCGTAATTTTACTGTAAAAATAGCTCGATTTTGACTCATCAATTAATAGTTTTAATAAACATTACCACTTCAAATCAAAGTGATAGAAGTGATTCACATATAGAGCAGTGTTTCACCTAGAAAAATGTGGTAGCATGTTATGCATTTTTCAAGAAGGTATCTTTCATATAAATTAATAGTAACATTTTTCTTGTTTGGACGAAAGTATTTGAAACTGCAAATGGAATAGAACAAGATACGTAATGTATTGACAATAGGTGAATTGGTCCCCGGCAACTTGGTCCACGGTAATTTGATCTCCTGGTAACTTCGTCCCCGATAATTTCACCCCGGTAATTTCACCCCTTGGTAAATTGGTCTCTGGTAATTTTATCTCCGGAAATTTTGGCCCCGGTAATTTTACCTTCGATAATTTCACCCCTTGGTAAATAAATCCCCTGGTAAATTGGTCCCTGGTAATTTCACTCCCGGTAATTTTACCCCCATAATTTCACTTAACAGTTAACCTAAGCTCGGCCGGTGGATTTCTCTAAACGGTCTTAATTATAAAAAAAGGAATCTGTCATAACATTGATACCACGATTTGAAGTTTTTCCTATTAACTATTGATTTTAGAGTTTAGAATGAATCCGAGATTTGCCGTGGCTGGCGAGACTGGCTCCGTTCCGGTCCCTTCCGCTCCGAGCCGTTTTGACAAACGCTGTACTCACTAAAAATATGACCTTAGACCGGTCCTACTTGAGAAAATATGTTAGCAGGAAGGAGGTAGATCTCTCTAGATGTGGGAGTTTCAACACCGACCTAAGCTCGACCGCTCGACTTTAATCGTAGTATTGCCATCTGCCGACGATTGTTTTAACTTTATTATTAGGTGTTACCCATTACCAATAAAGTGTTAGCATATATAGCACTATAGTTTTGTTTCAACGAGCCCATAAATCGCTCACCGTAAGGCTCAAGCTCTAAATTTTTGCAATAGGTGAAATTATCGAGGGTCAAATTACCGAGTATAGAATTATCGGGGACCAAATTACCTGGAGATAAAATCACCTGGTAACCAAATTACTGGAGGTGAAATTACCAGAGGATCAAATTACCGGAGCTGAAATTATTGTAGATAAAATTACCAGAGGATTAAACTGCGTGAGGGTAAAATCACCGAAGACGAAATTACCAGGGATCAAATTACTGGGGGTCAAATTACCGGTTACGTAACTTTTTATGTAACATATGAGGAGAAAGAACCTGTTCATGTGCTGCATGATTTTCTCTATTAATTTTTAAATAAGAGCATGATACTAGTATTCATAAAGAAATCCTTACTAATAAAAAGCTACTTGAAAAATAACCCTGATTACATACTGATTTTGACTTGCATTTCATGGTATAGTAACTAGGGGTATTATTCGTGCAACTTCATAATCTTTGTAAACCTCATTTCTCGAAAACTTCAGGTACAAAATGTATTAATTACAGCTGATTTTAAAAATGGGGTTTATAAAGTTTACGACAAGTTTATGAAGTGACATGAATACCCCTAGTGTTTGTATCACGTTAATATTATTGTATCACGACATGCAAATTCGACATTTAAATATTAAACTGATACTTATCAATGAATTTAAACGTAAAAAAACTCAATAACAATTATTTGGTAGATTATTTACTTATATTTTCTTTTTTTTAGGGGTGGGTTTCGCCTACAACTTGTAGCAGCTAATTAAATTTAACTAACTTGTGATGAACGATTAAAATTTAATGGCGAAAACTAAAATTATCCATGGTATTTTGTTTTATAATTTATTATAGATAAGCATTTTAGATTAGTTAATTTTTTAATCGAATTTAAACAAAAATTTTATTTAAATTTTTTTTTTTCAAAACAGTTTTCTGTCAATACCTAAGACATATTCATCAGTCACCCTGTATATCATGCGAAATTAGCAAATTTGCACTTTTTAAGTGAAATTTATAAAAAAGATATTATGAAGATTAATAAGGATTAACACAACTAATCGCAACTTAGCATTCGAATTTTCACCAATAATTGTAGTAATTTTACACTGAATGAACATCAAGTTAGTATTATTCAGTATCAGTTTCATCCAGACATTTAGTGTTTTTATTCTTCAGAATATCATTCGAACTAATCTATGTCGATTAAATTTTAATCCTGGTTAATCCTGAAACATGTTTCTTAGAAAAATATTCAACGCATAAACACGGGGGTGTTTTTCATAGTTTTCAAGCTTCACTTTCGTATTTTAACTCAAAACAATATATTGTCGTTTCCGCTACGTTGAATATTTTCCTAGGTAAAGTGTCTTCGTATAACCTTTAATGTAATCGAGTAAATTAATAGTATGGTTATTACATAAGAAAAAATTATTTATGATAATTGCTTAATGATAATCATGATGATAATGATAATCAATCATGGGGAAAACACATCAGCCATAAAACTGAAAAAGCGAGCATCGCCTACTGGCAGTGTCGAAGGGCTATGGGAAAGTCCTGGGGTTTCTCCCAGGATTGCCCTCTGGCTCTACACTGCCGTAGTTAGACCAATGCTATGTTATGGTGCCATCGTATGGTGGCCTAGAACCAAATTGGTAACAGCAACATCCTCCCTTTGCAGGCTTCAGAGATCGGTCTGTTTAGCGGTGACGGGTGTGATGAGAACGACCCCGACTGCGGCACTGGAGGCTCTGCTCTGCCTTCCTCCACTGGACATCTATGTGGAGGAATGTGCGGTGCGGCTGCCCTCAGGATGCGAACGTGGGGTCTGTGGGCGCATAGGCAGCGAGCTGTCGGACACTTGAGGATCTTGGAGGACTGCGCAAAGAGGCTGCCTCTGTTGGACCTCAGTACCGACAGTATTTCTCCTAAATACTCATTCAATAGGAAATTGAAATCCTGTTAAACACGGCAGAAGCCCCGAGACAGACATATCACTGTACACGGATGGCTCTAAAAATAATGTTGGCACCGGCTCGGGCATCTTTTCCCCTGAACTGGAACTAAACATAAGTCTACCGCTAGGAAAGTATGCCTCGGTTTTCCAAGCAGAACTCATAGGCGTACTGCACTGCGCGGAACAAATCCTGGAAAGGAAACTCCGGCAGAAAAAGATACAGATATTGACCGACAGCAGAGCGGTTCTTATGACACTCAACCGTCATAGGATCACCTCAAATCTGGTGCTGAAATGCATACGGATGCTGAACGAAATATCGACAAACGAAAATGCCTTAACTCTTAGATGGGTCAAAGGGCATCAAGGCGACAAGGGAAACGAGAGAGCGGACGCGCTGGCGAGAACGGGTGCGGGCACACCACCGTGTGGACCCGAGCCCTTCGTAATGCCGGCAGTCGAATTCTTCAACGCTCTCCTAACTGAAGAAACCCTTAAACTCCACACCAGCAGATGGAAAATACCAAAGAATGCCGACAGGCAAGGGCAGCAATACGGGCCCCCTCGAGCAGACATTTCAAATACTTCCTACAGCTATCGAGAGATAAGCTACGAATACTAGCGGGGGTCCTGACGGGACACTGCAAACTAAATAAACACCTGCACACAATGGGGTTGGTAGAAAGCCCCACCTGTCGATGGTGTGATTTATCAGACGAAACTGCGGAGCATGTGCTTTGCACATGCCCGGCCTTAGCGTCCAAGAGGATCCATGTTGGGGACTTCTGGCCCACCATGGCCAGAATTTGTGGCACCCTGCCCTCTAAGATCCTCGAGTACATCCTCGATGTGGGATGGCTAGAGGCATAGGTGGGCGGAGGGCTACTACTGAAACCCGGAGGTAGCATAATGGGCCCGGTTTTGTGGCCTGAGTGCGTGCGAAGCAATTTGCCCTCCACAAATAATCCAGATCCAGATCCAGATAATCAATCATATTTGTCTCGATTTACAACATTTTAAAACTTTTTTGCACAAAAAATAATAAAAAACCTAAAACATTAGAGTAAATCTACTACATTTCTTCTTCATCAACCTGCATTCGTTTACTCCTGGACATAGGTTTCTCCCAGTTCTCCTCGAACCTCTTTCTGAAGGATTGGATTGGTTCCCCTAAGAGGTTCTGACAGTTACACGCCTTGCTTGCCGAATGTGTTGGCGCGGTAGACAGTCAAAATAAATTTTTCCTTCTGCCCGGATTCGAACCGAGACAATCGGCTTAGTGGTGGACGCACATAGCGCTAGGCCGCGACCGGCCTCTACACTTACTAGGAAAAAAACTCCAGAAATGATGTCTGAAGTTTTAAAAATGATGGGTAAATACGACGACCTCCACATGATGTAATATATCATTGAAAAGAAGAAAACACCTTAGTTAAATTAGTTCAAGTCAATTAAGGTTTTTATATTTAAAAAACCACAACTGCGTATGTCGTAATTTGAAAATATAAATAACATACATTTAATATTCTGTGGAAATTTTTTATAATGATATCAAAAATCATACGGAAAGTAACTACACCATGCTGTATACATCTATACATTTCTGTACCCTAGACCCGGACTGTACCAAATTCTTTTTAAATTATTTTTTAGATTATTCCTGTTTTTTTTTTTATTATAAAATTCTATTAATTTATAAAGTCTTAAAATAAATAATTAGAGATATAGCATATTATTATTATAAACTGCATTATGGCCTACATGCATTTAGAGTCATACTGGTTTAAGACTATTTAATTTTGTTTTAGTAGTATTAAATCTAAAAATGAACCTTAATTCATTGTTGATCTGACGTGTTAGTTCAATTTCTTTAAGTTTAATTCTAGTAAAGCAGAATTAAATAGCCTTAATACAATATGACTGTTTATAATATGCTATATTTCTTATTATTTATTTTAGGACTTTATAAATTAATAGAATTTTATGATTCCATGTCTAAACGCTAAATGAAAACGCTGAAAGTCAGAACGCCAAAGTCAAAATGCTGAAAACAAAAATACAAAGTCGAGATGCCGAAAATAAAACACGGAAAGTACTACTAATCCAAACAAGATGTGTCTTACAGATTAAAAATGTTTGCGACATAATAAAAAATCTTTTGACCAAAAATAAAGAACTACTATTATATTTATTTAAAAATAATAAATCACGACTTTTTAGTTACCTTGGTACTGTTAAGTATCAGTACAGCCCAATACTTGGTCCATGTTCATGTTTATGCTCTATTCTTTCACGGAGTAAACATCTGGTGATTTTATTTTTTTTGACAAATCCGAACACTGATAGATACTACTTAAAAGAAGTCGTGATTTAATATTTTTAAATAAATACATATATAAGTAGGTAGTTCTTTATTTTTGATCAAATTATGTTTTATTATGTCGCAAACATATTTTACTATGTAAGTAAAAATCTTGCTTGGATTAGTGGTACTTTTGGTGTTTTTCATTTTGGTGTTTTGACTTCGGCGTTTTGTTTTTATTGTTTTGCTTTTGGTATTTTTCTTTCGGCGTTTTGACTTTAGGGATTTGACGTTCAGCGTTTTATTTTCAGCGTCTTGACATGTTACCGTATTAAGTCCCGCCAATACAATGTATTACACAAGTCCTAGACATAACAAAAACTTCAAAACCGATCTGTATCAAATTCTTCTTTTTTCATTAATATATTTGGCCCAAATTGCATTTTCTCAATAAAAGCTACAATGGCAGGGTGCGCAAATTTTGATAGTTCTTATGGGAAACTCGATAACTAGAAAAGATATGTAAAAAGAGATGACGTATCTTTGAACTTTTCTTTAGAGAAATTAAATGCCGAAGACAGGAATTCGCAATCATTTTTTGTTTTCGAGTTATAGGCAAAAGTTCGATTTTTCAACTTTTCGATAAATGTCGTTATCTGGTATGGTTTTGCAGTGCAGAAAAAATATTATAGTCTTCAGACACTTTTATAAAGACAACAAAATAGTTTGCAACAATTTTGAATATCTTCGTTAGTTTTCGAGTTATAATATCAAGTTGTGTTTTTTTTAATAGAAACCATAGTGTACGACATTTTTAAACAGAGTTTTTTATTCTCTTTTCAATGGTATATTATAATATGAGGAGTCCATTACTTTATTTTCAGCCCATTTTATTAATAAATATTAATTAAAAACAGAATCCCGAAAATTTAAACAATAATAAAAATTACAGTAAATATTGTATGCAGAGGTGTAACTTATATTTTCACAATCGATAACAATGATCAGCTTCAATACTTACTAAACTTACTTTCATTTTTGTTATTCTTTAAAAGTATTGTATTAATCGGATTTACTTAAAAAAAATTATTTAATTTTTTATTTACTTTTTCGGGCTTTATTTTTTTTATTTAACATTTTTTAACAAAATGGGATGAAAATAAAATAATGGAGCCTAGATATTATGTGTAAGTCATTAAAAATAGAAAAAAAACAGCTCTGTATAGATCTTCCAAGTTTAACTATAGTTTATATTTAAAAAATACAACTTAGTACTGAAAAACTAAGAAAGATATTAAAAATTTTTTTAGTCCATTTTATTGTCCTTAAAAAAGTGTGTGAAGAACGTATTCCTATTTTTCGGCAACTTCAAAAACAACAGAAATATCGACTTTTTCGAAAAGTTTAAAAATCGAACTTTGCTTACTGCTTAAAAACAAAAGAAGATTATAAATTCCGGTTTTTGCTATTGCATTTTTCTCAAAATAAGAAATAGAGAATACGCCATCCATATCTTTCCATATCTCTTCTAGTAATCGATTTTCCCATAAAAACCATTAAAATTGGCCCACCCTGTACATCATTAAGAAAAACCATAAAACTTTTATTTAGTTCTCCTGAGCAATTTTTAAAATATATGACTTAAGAAGGCAAATACTAATGTTATTTGGCCCATAAGAACAAACCACGGTTAAAAACAGAGTACAGATAACGCATCGTGATCAAATTTGCAACATGATGTATTTTAACATTTGTCAATATTATATTAAAATTGAAGGGTACAGGAATAAAACAGGGTATGTCACAAAAGTAGAATATAGAGAAATCTTAATTTTTAATGTTAATTCTTTGATAGTAAACAAAGGTTATACATTTTATTAAATTTATTTTAAAAGAACGTTTGAGAAAAAACTTTTTAACAAAAATACGTGATGATAAACTAAAAATACTTGCATATTTTATTAAAATAATTAAAACGATAGTTAAGTTATATATTACAGGAATAAAGCAAGCTATGTCCATTCATAGTTTAGGTGGTGTTCGAGCGAAAAGATTTACTTAAATTGATTAAATTAATGCGAATGTTTTTTTCATTTTAGCAAATTTAGGAAAACATATAAACTTATAACCACCTCTGGGGTAGTAACACCTTAATTTTAAAAGTTTATTTTCAAAATTTGGTGTTTTAGCAAAAAATTTTCTTTTGCTTTAATATAGTATCCAAACAATTTTAGATAGTTAATTTCCAAAATTAAGGGTAGTTACTCTAACTTTAACTCGAATACAGAGTAGTATTCGAAACTACTCTGACGATATAATACAAACAGTGGACTTGCCTTGTTTTATTCCAGTTACGCATGGACATACCTAGTTTTATTCCGGTATACTATATTTTCAACGTTAAATTTTGTGGACATCCTTAGTTTTATTTTTTTGATATTTTACATGTAGAAAGAGCCACATAGAGGCAAGAAATGGGATTAACAGTTTCATTTTGCAAAAACATGGACTTACCTTGTTTTATTCCCGTACCCTTCATTTGGAAGTAAAAAGCATTTATAGTTAATAAATAAATAAATTAACAAAACAAGCCTACGGAACTATTTAGTTTTTTATTTATTGTAGGGAAAATAATATAGTAATCGTGCTGTATTTACAGTATATCATTACAAAGCGTCTATTTGGGAGTTTAAATTTTAAAAATCTGTTATTAACCTCATTAGTAATGAAATTAATCGAGGTTCTTTTCTTTTCTATATTACTAATGTTATTTGTAGTTTGGAAAATGTTTTGTAGATGGCATACACATAGCATATTCTTCTTTCATGTGTCATATTCGACTTGGCCGAAGCCAAGATGAACTTACCAGGGAGTATAATTCATGAGGTGGTTTCCCGTTGCCTTCCCTATAGTTCCCAGATCGATATTGGACTTTTTGATCACAGCAGTGTCTCTAGCGCCAGCAGGGTTCGAACCGCGAGCTTACCGCTTCGTAGTCGACCCGTGCATGCTTCGCGCTATACTGCTGGTCTCTCATAGCATATTATCCCGTATTATTTTAAGAAAAATGGATTTTGAAATTACTCTACAAAATCTGCAAAAAGTGGAAGAAAGTATTGTCACATATTCTACTGTCACATTGTCAGATTACTCACTTTGAAAGACTAATGCCCGGTTTCACAAACACTTAAACTGCGATTATATTATTTAAGCCTATGCTATTTGAGTTTAAATTTAAGCCGAAATTGCAGTTTAAATGTTTGATAAACCTGGCAAGAGGCCAGGCTTGTACGTGTACGAGCTCATTTATGTATTTATTTAAACTTATTAAAAAATGGTTAAACCACGACTTGTGAATAATAATAAAATAGTCCATAAGTACGGTGACTATTCGTACTAGTTTTACCAGGATAGTACTAGTTTTGTATTTTTCTATGTACTGAACATTGTCCCAGAAAAATCAGCCCACTTTCAGGTACATGAGATACCTGAAAATTTGCAATTGAAGTTGTCAATATAAGAATTTTTGTGCTCAAAACTACTTTCTGAATAAGTAAGCGGAAAAAAGTAACAAAGTAAAGAAGTAAAGTAACACAGAAGTCGCTAAATATTGCTGCTCGCATTGTATAGTGATCAATTGATATCAGAGTCATCTACTATAGTAGTGTTTTAAAATAATTGATAATTTTTGCCACCTTAATACAATCTGGTTCTAGGGTACAGATATAATATCCATTACAACATGATTTTGATGGAAATCATATTATTGTGAGAAAATGTCACCGCTCGTATTTTGTACCTTACATAATATTACATTATAATATGATTGTTCATGTTTCCTATCAATAAATTTTCCAAAAAATTTTACATCCGTTCAATAAACAGTTCTTTTCTAAATTTGTTATAATAAGTTACTACTTAGATAGAATTTTAAACTTTTAACTAAAAAATATGGCGATAGCCAAGTTCTACCTCCTGCACATGATGTATCTAATTTTTTATTTTTTTATTAAGATATTTGGACACATTTTTCCAACATTCTTTCTATTCGTTAAACCTATTACAAGCCTACAGTCTTTTTTTCATAAAAGGACCCATAGGTTTATGCCGAATCCGAAGCATAGTACAAATAATTTGGAAGTAGCTGATGACATTTGAATTTATGATCAGGGCCGGTTCTACGCCATGTGTTGCCCGTAAGCAAAGTTTAATCTGGCCGCCCTTCCCCACCTTCATAACAATTATAACACAAAAATTTCCATGATTTTTTAGAAATCGTTCAAGATGGGTTCCGCTTCCGGCGCACCAATTCTCGAGAGCCCCCCCCTCTTACTGCCAGCCCTGCTCATGACCAGTAGATTCCTCGTTTTTAAAAGTTTATATATTTCTTTCAGTGGCTTCAATTTTTTAAAGTAAAAAATTTCGAATATTTACTTAAAAAATTAAATTAAAAAACTGTACAATAATCCTTCAAAGTAGCCCCGTTTACGGTATTTAAATCGGAGACATGGTTATGCATAAATTTATAATATGTATAATTACTAAATAAATTATTTAGGTTCTCCAATTAATAATTTAAATTATAAAATAATGTAGATGTAGTTACTAATTGAAATTTTTAATTATTTTTTTAAACTAAGTTATGTTTGTATTTTAAAACACAAAGGTTATGTGTGCATTAAACATAAAAATATGTAGATTGCAATAAATATTTTGCTAGTGTTAATGCTGCAAAACTTTCTAATTTTTAACGGTGACCATCGTTCTAAAATAAATTAGTACGTAATACAATAAAAATTTTTAATTAATGGATTAACAATGTAATATATTTAAAAATATGAATATAATAATAATAATATAACAAAACATTTTAAATTTTTTAAATATTTCCAATGTAAAAGTTAAAATTGTATTCATAAATTAAGTATCTTACCTTATGTGTTCAACTATATGGACTTTCCGTCGCGACGCAATGCACTTAATAATTACAGCGTCGTTTTGATTGTTCGATGTTAATAAATAATAATTAAACACTGGTTTGTTTATTCACAATGCGTTTTTTTTTCATTAACACACACGCTATTAATATAAATTAAATTAAAAAATGTGATTTAATTTGCAAATTTCACAGAAAACATTAACTTGATTGTTAAATATTTTATACAGTCAAAGTTGTGTTGTACACCTGCGATACAAATTTCATGACCGCACGACCAACAGTAGTGAATGATATTAAACAGGTGAGTACTGAGATCTGATTTCCAAAAGGTGGTAGTGGTAAGAGGTATCAACTTGAAATTTACTTTTAAATAGTAGGTTCATCTGCATTATGTTCTACTATTATCAACAATGAATAGGTAGGTATTGTAAGTAATTAATGTGCAATCATTTTATATAATGTGTAGGACAAGTTTTAGGAAGTTACGATTACTAGTTTTTACACAAAGAATGAAAAGTTTCCACAATGTAAAAAATTTCCAAAGACTGTAATATAGTATTTAAGGTGTTTCCTACATTAATTCTTGTTTAGTTTATTATTAAGAATGTCTTGTGGTAAATTTATTTGAAAACGTGTTTTCAAGTATTGGTGACGCACAGTCAACGAGTTTTTTCAATATTTTTTTGATAATGATAATAATGTAATAATATCAAAATTAATTTACTGTGATTTATATAAAATTATGTATTTAATAATGAAATTAAAACTTGTAAAATGTTTTGTGCAAGAAAGTTATGGTAGAACCAAACTGGAGCAATTAATTATTTGATAAGCGTCGTATACTCGATGGCGTTACGGAATTACTAGCTAAAGGTAAAACACATCAAAATCGGTCAATAAATTATAAAAATTATAAAAAATATTGGCTGTCCCTTATAAAGTTAGAATTAAAAAAATAATAGTATTTGTTTTAACTAGGCTGTAATGTAACAGTTTTACTGCCGATGCCGCGGCTGGTAAGTCATAGACGAGGCAACACCAAGGTTGTGAAACCAAGCAAGACAGTAAATTTGCATTTTTGCCAAATTGAACATAAAATTTTTTAACATTTTTGCGTCGTGTATGAATGTAACTAGTGCACTAAGGCGCACGCTCTCAAAATCAAACATCAAAACAACAAACCAATTAATATTATCTAAGTAGTACAACATTATAATACCAATAAAGTTAAAATTAATTATTTTTAGTAATTTGTTTCATTTATTTTTATTATTTTACAACAAAAAAGTCACCATATAATTACCTCAAAGCCCAAAATATGTCAAAGAAATATTAAAACCAAAAACTCAAACTAGAAGTACAAAGTAATTGGGAACAAAGGCACCAATAAATTTAAATTAAATATTGTTATTTTAATATATTCAAATAATTTATATAAAGCAACATAAAGCATCGGCTCATTAAAAATGCACTTTCAATGTTGCATGTTGAACTGCAACAAAAGGAAAACAATGGAGACGTGTACAAAATTAATCACATAATGTCTGTCATACAATTTGAAGCATCCCATACTAAAAGAGAAATACCACAATGTGTAAAATGACAACGTTTCGAACACAGACAAAATTACTGTAATAAACTCCCCGAGATGTGTCAAGTGTATGAAAAATCACTTGTCAAAGGAATGTGCAAGAAAAGAAAAAGATTCCAGAGTCAGGTGCGTTAATTGTGGAGAGGCGAACCTTGCAAACTATAAGGAATGCTTAGTTCAAAAGCAACTCCAACAGTGTTTGTGGTATTGAGGGTCAGAAGTAACACAAACAGAAATCAAAATAGCATCCAACAATCAATAGCCCCACCGCAAATGGTACCAGGAATAATGTAAGCACAACAAACAAGTCAACCTGCACACAGTCAATTTACTAGCCATCCGAATCAGACACAATCAGATGACATCAAAGAGCTCAAAAACATGATGAAACAACTGATGCAATATTAAACCTACTGACAATTCTAGTCAATAAAATGGCCTAATGGCTGAAATCCTAAAAATAGCAACAACGGCTTGTGCCAACATGCTCAAAAAGTTAAGTTATTCTTACAAGCACATAAAATAGTAATCTTATTAATCTCGAAGACCCAATTTACAGCAAAAAGTTATTTCAAAATACTAAATTTTTTAATTTACAGCATTCATCGCCCAAATGAAAAAGCATGCGGTGAAACGGCAGTATCGTCAGAAAGAACATTATATCTCCAAGCAACCGGATATTTACTGCCCACCTAAGCACAACAACAAAATACAACTGTATGAACACTTTTTAGTACACTGGAGGGGTCGCTGGTAGAGATTTTAACGCTAAGAATATTTACTGGAGTTTGAGATGCACAACTACCAAAAGTAGAAAATTGTACGCACAAGAAATGATGACCAATGGAATATCGAGCATTTCAACAGGAGAACCCAAGGCCAAGCGAAGGCAAAAGTGCCCGATTTTTTCGTAATAAAAGGCATAATATCAAACAATGCAAAGTTGAGTTGTCATTAGATTTATCATCCAACCATATCCTGTTATCCCCAACCTGTTATGCCCAACCTGTTATGCTAACACTGCAGTCAAAGAACTTACTAAAACAAAAACAACCATTATTATACAATAGGAAAACTAACTGGGATTTGTTCAGAATGAAGCTAGATAACCAAACTACACTGAACGTGCCATTGAAATCAGAGGTAGATCTCGCAGTTCAATACCTAACTTCTTCTTCTTTTGGAGATCATCCGGTTTCGGATGTTGAAGTCAACTTAGCTAAAGCGAAGCTGACTTTTGCAAGGGAATAAATGAATGGGGTAATAAATTAATGGTAATTAATAAATCTCTTTTAGGGTATTTTGTCCCATTTCTGACGCAAAGATTGTTTTAGTGATTACAAACTTTTGTAGGGTTTTGCACAGGCTCTGGTCTCTAAAATTGACCATATGGCGCAATCTATTGGGTTGAGATCTGGTGAGTATGGAGGCCATTCAGCGGAACTAATAAAATCAGGAAAATTGTTTCGGCACCACTCTTGCGTAGTTTTCGTCTTGTGGTCAGATGCAGAGTTTTGTTGAAAGGTCCAATGTTGGTCACCAAAGTGCTGTCGAGCCTACGGAAGAACTATAGCCTCTAAAACATCCCAAAGGTATATTTCCTTGTTAATTTTTACTCCTGCTTCCACTAAAACTAAAGGTGTTTTACCGGTAGCACAAATACCGCCCCAAACCATGACAGACTTGTGGTATTGGCGATGAACAACGATGGCAGAAGGTATGGGCGCTTCTTCTGACCCATACCTATCGTTTTTACAATTGTGAAAATGTTCAATAGTAAAAAAATTTTTATCAGTAAAAACTAAATTTTCCTATTTTTGAGCAGCGATGCATATAGAAGAGCACGGCATCGTTGAAGTCGTACTCGCTTGTTTTCATCAGTTAGCATTTGGGCTTTCACAGCTTATAAGGCTCCATTTTAAGTTTATTTTTAGTTATTCGTCAATCCGATTCTTGTGTGATTCCGCTTTCACGAGCTACTTTTTGCATAGACAATCTCAGATTTTTTTGAATCCGAAGTTTGATGATATTCCAATTCAAGCGAGTGTTGGCAGAACATTTTTTTCCTCTTCCGAGTCCATTACCAATTTCTTTGAATACCATATTACCAAGTTCTTTGAATCGTTTGATGGCGTCGAAAACGGTTTGTCGAGAAATTTTAAGCATTCAAACTATTTCACATTGACGATTTCCAGCTTCAAATAACGATAAAATTGCGGCCCGACTTTTTGACATTTTGTAACTCACAAAATGATTGTTAAATTTTTTTATTCTTTTGTTTTTCTGATCTCCATAGTTCTTTTAATCGGATTACTGGATTATTTTTCAAATTTTTTTAATGATTTTCGCGAAAAGAGAAAACATGTTTGTCCGGGATCTTATGGAACACGCTGTATACAGAACTATTTAGATGCGCCATTACAAATAGACCTGCTAATAAAACATTTCAAACTGCCCTAATATTGAGCCAATATTGCATTTCATTATCGTCTGAATATAGACAATCGATATTGTACCAATATTGCGATTACATAGTAAATCAATATTGCACTACAATATTGAGACGACATTGCACCAATATTGCAACTAAATATTGCCTAAATATAGGTAATCAAGATTGTACCAATATTGGCATTACATAGTAAACCAATATTGTGTCTCAATATTGAGCCAGTATTGCACCACTACAATATTGAGACGACATTGCACCAATATTGCATTTAAATATTGCTTGAATATACATAGTAAACCAATATTGCGCCCCAATATTGAGCAAATATTGCATTTCAATATTGTCTGAATATAGATAATCGATATTGTACCAATATTGGCATTACATCGTAAATCAATATTGCATTCCAATGTTAGAACATTGTTAGAATTTGTTAGAACCAATTGTTAGAACTATAAATGACCAGCAGTGTAGCGTATGACCAGCAGTGTAGCGTAAAGCATACACCGGCAGACTGGAGAGCGGTAAACCGCGGTTCGAGTCCTAGTCGAGTCGAATACACTGCTGTGTTCAAAGGTCCAATATCAATCTGTGGACCGTGGGGAAGGCAACGGGAAACCACCCCATGAATTATATTCCCATGAAAATTCATCTTGGCTTCGGCCAAGCTGGGTCACGACGCTTCTGTCAAGAAGCAAAAACGATGAAGAAGAAGAAGATGAAAGTTAGAACTATATTGCACCAATATTGACTGTAAATCACCAATATTGCACCGATGTACGATATTGCCCCAATATTGGTCCAATATCGCGCCAAGATTGTGTACTACACGGATAGTGTTAAAACATTAATAAATCTAAGATTTCATGACTATCTATTTAAATAGTCACCTCATCATATACATATAAATCCGAGTTTGGTACTTATTCGTGTTTTATTTTCTAAATTTACACTACCACATGTTTTGCCTTGTGTTGGGCATCATCAGGTAGTAGAGTCAGTATACATGCTATAGGTGATACACATGTATGTACATATAAAATGTATTTTAATTTTGATGTGTCACAACGTGTTGGCTCGATAATTGGTTTTTTCTGTATTTGTTTTTATTTATTTTTTGATGAGTTTATTTTGTGGAAGATTGGTGCCGAAAGAATGATTTCATGTTTCTCTTCCTATGTATACTGACTATACTACCTGATGATGCCTAACACAGGGCGAAACATGTTATAGTGTAAATTTCGAAAATAAAACACGAATAAGTACCAAACTCTGATTTATGTTTGCTCCAATTCGTTTTTAAAATCCAAATATTTATAACACCTCATTATACCTAATTACCTAACTACTATCGTTTATAAATATTTGGATGTAACAAGTAATACGTGCGTTCAAGACACCTAATATAAATATTAAACTTCTCATATTGAAGAGCCCAAATAACCCAATGCACTAAATAAGAACAATTAAAATAACCAACCTTATTATAACCTTATAATATTTGTTACGACCCTAGATGGTGTTAGGAGTTTCCATTTTTACTATACCGGGTTGGACAAATAAAATATATAAAACTAAAATTGAATTAATTTAATATTGCGATAAATTTGAATATCATTTATAATATTACGAGCGAGCTTGCTTTTATAAATAAAACAAGTGAATAAAGTCTTATTATACCTATACGAGTTACATACAAAGCTTGATGTTTAGGAATTTTGGAGATGCTTTTATGTACTTAGATAATATATAATATTCGAGATATTAAAAATCGTGACATGATCTAAATGAAAGAAGGGGAAGAAGTTTCGGATGATATCAAGAAAATTGCGTCAAATGCGAAGGAATCCCTTTTTCCAACTTTTAGGCTTCTATACATAGTATAGAAAGAAGCCTTTTTATCATTATGTTACTACAGTTACCATCACGCAAGATGAAGCTTACATCAGAACCGTATGAATTTAAAACCGACAACTGGTTTCTTAAATTTTTTTTATTAGTTTTGCAAAATGATTACATTTGAAACTTTAAGTTTGCAAAATATTATTTTAGCGGCTTAGTACTTAAATCGTCGTAAGTCCGCAAAATAAAGTTTTAGCGTAATTTAGTTAATGCAAATTTAATATTTCAATGCAAGAAAATCTTTTTTGAATATCTAATACAAAAAAGCGTTGATTGCAACACGTACACAAATGACTTGAGTGGATTCATCGTCATTGCTTTTATTAAAATTTAATTATATAATTGTTTGGTATCGCAATTTAAGGTAAATACCTTAAATTAATGGAACTAAACCAGGTACCTAGGCAATCAATTTATTTATTTTAACAAAAATGTATAACTAGGTTAAATCGTTTTTTCAAATATGCTCCAGTTTTAAAAAATACTATTTTTAAGTAGTATTACATCAACGCCTATAAAACAATGCAAGTAAATAATTTATAACTTCTAATAAATCACTCATAATTATTTATTTAAGATTTGCAAAATGCGTAGAATAATACCAGATATTATTTGGGTTTTACTAGTTATTATCTAAATTGTAGACTTAACCACAAGAATAGAATAAATATTTTACAAGTGACGATGCCATACATTAATTGGTTCATCAAATTAAAAAATAATAGTTGACGAAATAGGTAGGTATTGAAATTGTTTATTTTAGCTTACACGTACATTTTTAATGTAAACATAATCTATTATGTATGTATTTTATTATTATGTATGTATTTTATTATTATGTGGTATAATATTATATCAGTATTATAAATATATTATTGAAATTATATATATTATTAACCTTTGAAATTAATATTTGATTCAAATTTTTTAAAAAATTTAAAAAATTTGAATCAAATATAAATATATTATTTTAAGAAAATTCATTCTAATACTCAAGACATATTTCAATATATTATATTATGAACCTTATCAATATACCTATGCACATACAGTAAAGCTCCTTATTCGCGGGGTATACGTTCCAAAATTATGCCGCGAATAAGGAAACCGTGAATATGGAATAGTGATTTGTATGGAAATGCAAGGGTTGGGTTCCAAGGTACGAAAATAAAATAAAATAGATAAAAATAAAATCAGTTTAATCACATACCTATCATTATTATTAATTATTATTGTTTGAATTATTTGGTTTAAAATATTTAGTAATTTTTCTTGCTTTGCCGTCTTTAAAATGCCTTTTAATTCCGCATGGTATTCAGCTGTGGCAACTTCAATTTTCCTTTTAAAAGGAAGGTTTCTTTCCAAAACGGGTCAATTTTAATGAAGTGATCTCACAGTTCATTTGCCATTTGAAACCTGCGGTCTGGTTTTTAAGGTGATTGTCATCGTATCATTGTAAGATGTTGAAGCTTGAAGGGTTTTAACATTTCCTGCAAGTCGGCTTCACTTAAATCTTCATCGTGTGATTGAAGCAGCTCTTGAACGTCACTCGAATCTATCTGTTCAAAACCATCATGTCCTATTCCATTAGCAATTTGTACAATTGTGTCAGTTAATGTTTTAATTTGTTTAAATCCTCACTTTCACAGACTGTTAGATCAACCTATAGTTTTTCCAATATGATTGCAATGTGTATGCAATGCTTGAGCTCTTGTAACGATTCCTTTATGTTAACAATGCACATTGCTATGTTAAATTTTTCCAGAATTCCATAAAACTCACGTCAGAATCACATTCCATGATATCCAGAATGATTTTAAAGGTTCGCCTAATGTAAAAGAACTTCAAAGCTTGAATTATTCCCTGGTTCATTGGTTGAAGTAAAGTCGTCGTGTTCGGAGGCAAAATATCACCTTAATATTCGGATGCATAGTTTCAAGCTCACAAGGGTGACCCGGAGCATTGTCCAAAACAAGAACCTCCTTGAAGTCTAAATTTTTTCGTTTAAATATTATTATTTAATTTTGAGTTTTGAATATAAATTATAATATTCAAAATCGTAAATTATTAATCCGCGAATAATGAAATTTTCGGCCGCGAATACAGAAAGTGGTCTCAATTTTTCTTCCGCGAATACTGAAACCGCGAATAACGGAACCGCGGATAAGGAGCTTTACTGTATTTATATAATTATTATATAATTATTATTTTGTTAAATTATAATTTTAAAATTAACAGATTAAGTGAAAATTAATAGCTATATATAGTACTAGTATGTTATATTGCAGATAAGTCTCGAGAGAAAATAATACATTTTCTTAAGTGACTTATGTGATTAACACACGAGTGCCATACAAGATTTTACCCAATACCTCTTAATAACGATTCACCATATGTTTAATGATTTTTTAAAATGTCAAATTTAAATTAATAAAAATTTATTAGTATACTTATTTTCCACTATGAGTGAGCTAAAACTCTTTAACTCACTCTAAAACGCTTTAGATCACTCTAAAACTATATTATGTTTTAATAATATAGTAACTTATATCATGTTAGTTTATTGATTTAAAAACTCTATAGTTATTGCTATATTTTTATGAGGTATTTGATAAATGAAATTATTTTTCAAATACAATTTAACAAATAATCATCTTTGCTTTGAAATTGTTTTAAATCAAAATAAATAAATTTTTGTATAATGAAACATACAAATAAACAAATAAAAAAATTTATTAAAAAAGAAAATATTATTGTTTGCACTTCCAATAGTAGTAAAAGTAGTCACTTTACGTCCTGTTTGACGCAAATACTTTCTGCAAATTCTCATATGACTAAAAACAAAGTGAAACTTGGATCACCGCAATTCATAGATCTTTATGATCTTTCTAGGCTAAGGCTGACAGTTGTTGAAGAACATCACAATATTGTACCTGGATTCAAGTTATTTTGTAACGCTTTTGATAGTAGCACAGGCTTACTACTGGTGACATGTTTTTTTGCAGCAATTTTAGCTATACTAATGTTGATAATCGATGAATGACATGATTACATCAATTATCATTATTGCGTATGAAAACAACTACTTACTGAAGAGGAAAAAAACAAAGCGTAAAACCACTTAGTGAAATCATGAGATAACCTTCCACAGAGCTAAAAGGCGCAAACACTTTAACTAGGCTCAAAAGAACTGATGACTGAAAGAAATACAAAAATTTCCGTAAGAAATATACGCCATTTCAAAGGCAAAATAAAACTCATGAAGGAATTACTGTGAGGAGGTCGAAAAAGTTCCAAAATGTTCAAGACTTCAAAGAGTATTGATGACAGAAAACCAAAGCAAGCAAAAACCCCAACGAAGATACACATCTGATAGGGAGGAACCTTCTTTCCACTAAGAAAACGATTATCGAAATCGGTTCTCGTAATAAAAAATTATCGCTTACTCACAAGAATTGAAGATTTCCGTTATTTTGTCGTTGATCATATCATTAGAACTTGACCAAATTAATATAGGACCATTTCGGAGGAACCCTCTTTTCAATAAAAAAACAATCATCGAAATCGGTTCACGAAAATTGAATTTTAATAAATAATAAATATTCTGTAAATTCGTAAAAGGTTGTTTTAAATTGATTGTACCATGCTGAAAAGCGATAATTGGTATCCATATTTATATTTATGAATTATAGAATTTTCAATCTATTAATCTATTAGAATATTATTTTAAATTTTTAAAGTATTAAATAGTTTTCACATTAACTAATAAATACAAAGAACAGTGCATAATTTCTGGATAGTTGCTGTGCTTATTGTGCTCCAAATTTAGTCAAATGTTATTTTGCACGTGTTTAGAATATTTAGGATTCGCTCAAAAATATAATAATGAACAATATTATCGTTAAATTATGGATTATGTCCAATTATGATTCATTTATTGGCGATAATTGTAGAAAATTACTCTAATTTAGTTCAAATATTCTAATTAAAAAATTATTTATTGATAGTAAAGTAAAATGCAAGTTGAAATGTGAGCAAAATCGAAAGCTGATCTTTCGATTATAGATAATTGCATTATGGATAATAACGTATATTTTATCATAGATGGTAGACAGCTCCACAGAACAAATATTATGCGACAAAAGGGATTGATGCAAAATATTCTTTAAGAATGTGACAGTTTGGAATGTGCCGTAATATTGACATTACTGAAAAGGATTAATGAAGGTGGAAAATTCAAAACAAACATGCGAAAACAAATTTGTAAGATGGCCAAGTCGCTTAGAGAAATTAAGCAAATTAAATTCAGTACTAAGGTAAGTTAAGAACATTAAACTTCAAACTGCTTAAAACAACTTGAGACAAAACCATGAGCTAGGAATATTATCAAGAATCACCACTATGAGCGTTAACTTGAATGAAGTAAACTGTGAGTCCCTTTCTGAGCTTATAGCATGAGTTATAGTTCTTCCAAGCAATTCGTAAGCGTTTTACTGTAACCAAAGTTGATGCTTTCTAGTACTACTTCATCTTTAGATTAAGATACTAGGCTCATCTTGATCTCAACTAAAACCTTGTAAGGGTGCTATAATAATGACACTCTAAACGAACTTATTATTCACTGCATCGATTTGCGCTGTTATAATCTTAACATACCTGCTTTGAGATATATTGTTATCAGAATTGGTTCTATGTTGGTATTTCTAGTTTCCAGTTTTATCAATTGTTTTGTGAATGTTGACTGTGTTTTATTTACAGTATTATTCTTTTGGATTCTAAATATTGTTATGCGTACAATTATTCGTTAGTATTACATTACCAAACTTTCATTTCTTCATTACATATTCAGATTATATTTATATTCAAAATTGATACTATGTATCTGTTCATGTTACAATTAATAATTGGTAATATCAGTTTATACAATATTTCTATTATATATTTGATTGTTACGATTAATGAACAGCGTAATGCTCTCGCTATATTATTCAAGAAATCGTAAATTCGTAAATTGTATAAATTTAACTGTTTAGTCGTGATAATAGTTAATATAATTTATGAGCTTATAGATCTTAGTAATATATATGTACATATATTATAAAAAAAACGAACTGCCTATTATGAAATGTATCTTGAATAAAAGTCTAATTAATTATAAAATGTATACGGATCTAGTACACCATTAAATTATACATTTACTATAAGTCCATCACGATAGTGTAAAAAGAAAAACATAATATGGTACTAATAAAAAGCACATAATTTGCTTTATATACGTATGTTAAATTTTGGCATACTTTATTGTAAGTATACATGTTGACTGCACATAAGTCTCGAGCGTGGAACCGCTACGGCCGTCATTTTTTCAAGATGATAACGTTAGCTCAAGGGCTAGAGGTGGGGAACTTTAGGAAGTCAATCACTACCCCTTAGAAAACATAACTGCAAAGAAAAAAATTCATTATTAATTTTGTTGAGCTAATGTCAGTTCATTTTGTTTATTTGATAAGAATTTTGTTTTGTTTAAAATCGTCTAAATAAAATTGGAAATATAATAAAAATAATTCTTTTTTTAATTTTAAAATAGATCAAAAAATAGGTAGCAGTATAATAAAGAAAACATGGTTGAAGCCTGTGATTTTGTTAGACTTTAAATTTTGTTTATAAAAACCGACTGTATCGGTTTAAAAAAAGAATTTAAAAAAGAATTTAACATTTTTATAAAGGGTCCCATCATTAGATAACATATGCCTATGATGGCCCCTTTAATTTTTGTTTATATTTTAATGTTTTACTCTAAACTGGAAGGAAATAATCAAGTTTATTATGAATCAATGAAAACAACATTATATAATTTTTCACCAAAGCTAGTTTTCATATTTCAATTGGTTTTAAAGTTCTAACAAAAAGAATAAGGGGGGCCATCACAGGTTGCCTTTCTATAAATACTATGTAGAGGTAATATTTAAAAAAATTGTTCCAATTTAATAATTACAAACAATTTATTAGGAATTTAACGTTTCTGTACCTACACCCTTTATAAAATGCATTGAATCTAAGATATCTTGAAAATTTGAAACATGGAAAATGTACATGAATAAAAATTGTAATATTTATTAAAAGATTTAAGAGATTAACAATATATAACTTAATTGAAATAAATTGTAAGCAAGAATTGGAAAATAATTAATAACCGTAGCCTAAATATACTATTAACACTGAATTAAATAAATAACCAAATTAGGTATTAGAGATTAAGAACATAAAGTTAAATACCTTATTAATGAAATCAAATTTAAATATATGATTTTTCTAAAGTTCAAAAATTCATATAATTACACATTATTATGATTGTAATCAATTTATACTATTTACAATTGTCAACCGTGATAGTTTATCAACCATTCTAATATTAACTAATTTATTTCATAATAAACATAAAATTAGACATATTAAAATTATTATTAATTTGTCTCGAACCAATTATATTTACAACATTTATTTAAACATGAATTCTAAACGCAAAGTTAGGATTAAATTTGAGTTACGAAATTTGATAATGGGGAGTCGGTCAAAATTTAATTATAGAAATCATTAATAAGAATCATAGTAATTTTAGGGACCAAAAATTCATTATCACTTATCAACAGTCAAAGAGGTAAAGGAGTTGGGAGTGATTTAATGCATTGTTTACATGTTTAGCGTAGTTGATGTGTTCATTTTACTTCAAATTCAAAAAATATTAATGAACCATAATGTTTAATGTTAATTTAATCCTTGAAATTATACAGTCGAATAAATATACAACTTTAATAATAAATCCACTGAAAGTGATTTAGAATTGAGAATTTATATCGTACTTAATAAATAATTAAATTGTAACCAGACGTTAGTAATCAATGATTCATAACAGTATATTGGTTAATTTCACTAATAAATATTTGGTAATAAATATGATAGGTACATTTTATTATGATTTATTAGTATATGTAATTCAATTGATAATATTTCTTTACATATCAATTATTGTATTTGATAGTATTGTACAAAATTTTTGAAAAATAATGAATGATATCGGATTTAAAATTATAAATAAGATCACCAAGTACGTTTTGTTGTACAATAATCATAGCAATAAAAATGGTCGATTTAAAATGAATTGACAAGTGATTATTAAATGATCTATAGCATAAAGAATAGATTTATAAAAGTTATAAATGTATTAGGACAATACAGAATGGTCGGAAGAATATTCAAAAGCCATGTTGAGTCTCAACAACGTATTCCGTAGAAATGATATTGACTATTACGAAATGCAAATGTTACGAAGTACACAATTAAAACTGAGAAGGAACATCTAAAAATAAAGATTGAAACAAATGGATCACCTATATAAAAACAATATTGATAGAGTATAGATTAAAATGTAGATTTGAGATTCATAAAGATTGAAAGTAGTTGAGAGTCATTAAAGTAAATGTTTAGTATAGAATGGGTATCAATGATTAACGTTAATATCACTAGGCAGTGATTATCTTTAGTTAAATTAAATAAAACATTAAGAAATTGTCCTCAAATAGGATATGTCTATAGAAACTTCAGCGGAGATCAATCTCCAAAACCTAATGGACCACACAGCATCCAGACTACTAACAGATCTACAGGAAGTACTAGAATCACTTGAGGAAGATGAAAGAAATACGTTGATTCTCTTTTCTAAGTGGGGCTGTGACGGAGCTCAACAATCGCAGTATAAACAAAAATTTGAAAGTGATGCTGACTCTGACGCAAACTTATTTCAAAGTTCCTTTGTGCCCTTGCGCCTCACATGTGGAAAGAATAATAAGGTATTGTGGCAAAATCCAACACCCTCATCTCCAAGATACTGCCGACCTATAAGAATAAGATTTATAAAAGAAAGTACAGATGTCACAAACGAAGAAATTGCCTGGGTCGAAAATGCCGCCAAAAACTTGGAGAAAACGACCGTGCCTGTTTATATCAGAGATGATGAAGTGACTTATGCAGTATCACACTCAATGATGCTCACTATGGTTGACGGGAAGGTGAGTAGATACCCATATCTTAATAATTACCATTACTAAAACTACATTACTAAGTAGTTATAATAATTATTTACTACAATCACATTATTCATACTTTTTTTTGTCGTTGAATTTTTTGTACTGTAATAATAATAAAACAAAAACTCATTTTAGGTGTGCAATGCAGCAACAAGTACATCATCTACTATGAGATGTTACATCTGTGGGTTGACTTCAAAAGATTTCAACTGTCTGGAAAAAAAGGGCGAAGTTAATCCTGATGCCATGAAATTTGGTTTGTCTATCCTGCATGCTCGGATTCGTTTCTTCGAAGCCATACTTCACCTTTCTTATAAACTGCCATTAAAGAAATGGCAATTAAGAAATCAAGAAGAAAAAGATCAAGTAAAAGAAAGAAAGCGTAGAATACAAGAAGATTTTAGAAAGAAAATGGGCTTAATAGTTGATATCCCAAAAGTAAATTTTGGAAATACGAATGATGGCAATACCAGTCGGAGATTTTTTTCAGATGTAGAACTTTCTTCTCAAATTACCGGCATTGATGTCAATCTGATTTACCGTCTCAAAATAATTCTTGAAGCTCTATCTAGTGGACACGAAATTCAGGTCAACTACTTTTCAGACTATACCCGAGAAACGGCCGAACTCTATGTACAACTTTATCCATGGCATCCAATGACTCCGACTCTCCACAAAATCTTAATCCATGGGCCTGAGGTCATTAAAGAAGCTCTGTTGCCAATAGGGCAACTTTCGGAAGAGGCAGCAGAAGCACGAAATAAGTACATAAGATTATATCGCCAAAATTTCGCGAGGAAATTTTCCCGTATAGCCTGTAATGTGGATATAATAAACAGGTTACTGTTGAACTCAGATCCTGTAATGACAGGCATGAGGAAACCAACAAAAAAAACATCCGAGCCCTTCCAAAAGGATACAATATCTTTACTAAAATGCACACAAAATGAGTTCCTCTCTGATGACGAAGACGAATAATTTTAGTGCCTATTTCTACAAAAGTACTTGATGAAAAATAAAATTACATTTTAAAAATCAATTTGTTTCTGATTTAATTTTTTCCTTAAAAAGTCTTGAACTTTCAACCCCTAGACCAGGGGTCAGCAAGTAATTTAAAGTGGGGTCCGGATACTGTCGAAAAGTTTTAGTGAGGTCCAGAAAAAAATGTAAATGTAAAAGTAATGATTAACTTTATTTTTTCAAATGAAGTTTTATTAAAACAAAAATTCATGTTTTTATTTATAGTTATTTTCATATAATATTTATACAAATATATATTTGTAAAATATATTGAAAATATTTGACGGTCCTAGGTTCACATTCCGCGGATCCGGACTGCGCCCGCGGTCCGCCTGTTGCTGCCCGCTGCCCTAGACCATTACGCAATATATTTGGGCAAAAATATCGTTAGTAGTTATTTTAAGGTTATTTAAAACAATTTTAGCATTTTAAAAATATTCAAACCAAGAAATAATTTTGTCCAGCTAGAATCGTCAAATACCACTACGGCTGCAGTATTAATTCTAGAGAACGTAGACAAAGGTTGACTGTTCCAAAATTAATTTTATTAAACGAATTATTTCAAGAAATTATAAAGTGCGTGAATCGGCAAACCATTCGCCACCTACTTAAAAAAACATGGCTATAACAGATCGGGTAGTTAGAAGAAAACCATTTATTAGTAATATCAACAAAAACAAACAATTAATTTGTAAAAGCAATAGAACTGACTTCAAAAAAATAAATGCAAGAAGTAAAAAAATGTAAAAATGCACTACAAGGTATAAAATAATAATTTAGTTGTAACATAACACATATTGCTAACAAACACATATCAAAATACTTATTTACATGAAGTCACTTTTTGAAGTCGGTGCCAAACATATACATTTTATGATTTGCACTCGGCTGATCGTACTTATTACGTTTTGCTGGGTAATGAAAACGACATCGCGTAAACCTTTCTGCAAACGTTTGTTTGTAGTACACTCACGTGAACCTTTAGGTTTTGTTATTGTAATTTTTAAATTGTACAGTTTGTAAGACATTCACAGAGCATTTAATTTAGGTATGTATTGTCTTTATATTAAATTGTGTATTTTAATGTATGGCATTTTATATTGAAAATGTATGCATCGACTTCAGAAAGTGATTTTGTGCAAATAAGTATGTATATTTTGATATGTGTTTGTTAGTAATATGTATTGTGTTGTAACTAAATTATTATTTTATACTTTGTAGTGGATTTTTACATTTTTGTAATTCTTGCGTTTATTGTTTTGATTTCGGTTTTATTTTTTTTAATTAATTTTATTTTTCTCTTTTTAGTGATGTTAACGATAGCATCAATTTGATTACACCCAGTTAGAAATCTGGTGAGAGAAAACATTAGTTAAGTTCCACTACTACGTTTACTTCGCCATAAGGACATCATGATAACTAAAATATTCTAATACCCTAAAAATAGCACATCGTTTAGGCGCTTATAAGAATTAAAGAGTTCCGTTATTTTGTTATTAATCATATTAGAACTTGACCAAATTAATATGGAGCCACTCCTAAGGTACACCCTTTCCACTAAAAAAACAATTGTCGAAATCGTTTCTCATGGTAAACAATTATCGTAATAAGTGCGTAGTCCACTTAGCCGAAGCCAAGCTGATCTTACTGGGGAGTATAATTAATCGGGTGGTTTCCTGCCTTCCCTTAGTTTAAAGATTGATATCGGAACTTCGATCACAGAAGCGTATCCGACGCGACCAGGACTTGAACCGCGATCTCTCGATTCCTAGTCGGCCGGTGTATACTTTGCGGTATACTGCTGGTTATTATTATTAATATTTTTGATAAATATCAGCATTTACAACTTTTACAAAATAATTTATTATAAAGTGCTGATAAAATGAGCATTAAAGACAGGTTTAAATTTTATCAAGATCAATGACCCGATCACAGTTTTCGATTAGTACAAAAGTATCTCTTATATAAGTGCCCAAAAGTTTAACATCCATCTATCGCAATCACCGAAACTTAACCCAATAGAAAATCTTTGAGATAAATTAGATAGAAAAATTCAGACAACTCCAATAAAAATTAAAAATGAATTAAAACAAAGGCTAGTTACGGAATGGAATCTGATGATTATATTTACAAAAAATTATTTCATACATGCTCAATCGTTTATAACAAGTTTTGCACAATAATAAAAGGTATTATATAAATACTAAATACTGTCCAAATAGTTTGTTACTTCTTAAACAACTTATTATATACTATAGTGTTTCACTATTACCAATTTTGTAACGTTACAATATGATATTAATACATATACACAAAATCAAGCAACATTTAGTCACATTTGAAATAATTTTTACAATAATTAAATTAATAATATTAATAACACATTATAGCAGCTTGTTCCAGTTTTGCATATACTGACTATCTCCACAGACATAACCATATTTTTAAGATCAGCAGTTAATTTTAAAATTAGCACAATAAACAAGCAGTTATGATTGATGTTGCAGTGCCTCTATCGAAGAATATTTTGACTACCGAAAATGAAAAATTCAGAAAATACGGGGCACTAATAGTAGAAATAATGGTTGTTTGGCAACAAACAAATTGTGTTTGTGCCTATCTACTACAGGTGTGGTATCTAACAAATTTAAAACCCTTTTAACCCGTTTAGACCTTACATCAAAATTATTTAGTATAATGCAGAAAGCATTACACATTACAGAAACCATTGTAAATGTTCCACATTGTGATAAAAATTTTAACTCTCAAAATTAACTGAAAATTTTATTAAAAAGAATTATTTAGAATTGAAGTACTTCTAAATGCAAGTTTTGTTAATTCTATTGGAATAATTTTCTAAACCATCGGTTTCCAACCTGGGGTCGCGATCCTCTAGGGCATCAGTTTCCGCTGTTTTAAAAACATATTAAAATAAATTTCTTTATTTTTTACGCGAAAGTAAATGTTCAATTATGGAAAAGAGATGTATTAAAATTTATTTTTAGAATTAACAACTAAAACACCAGCATATTTCAGGGCGAAAAATACTCACATAGAATATGATGAAATTTTCTACAAATTGACTTTAATAAAATTCTCCATAGCTGTTTGAATCAAAATTGAGTCTTATTTGGAGGTTGCTACCACGACTTTCTGCTTTAGAAGATTCATGACGGTTCAATTATCATCTAAATAACGTATTAATTTTGACTAATGTCAAGGGTAGCCAAAAGAAATTGTTGACAAACTTTAACTTTTTTGATGTATTGGAACTTTAGAACACTGTCGAGAATTTTCTTTGTTTTATCCCCATATCTTCTCTTAATTTCCAATCTTTCAACACTTGGAGATAAAAATTCTTATTCTTTATTCTGTAGTAATTATTAAAAATTTGTAAACGCTGTTCTTCAGTAAATTTTGTTAAACAGTTATTTTGGCATTTTTACAACTTTACGTCTTATTTACAAATTACGACAAATTTAGCTTAATTTCTTTTGATAATATCATTTTTTATTCCGTTGGGTATTTTCTCCTCCGCTGAAGTTTAATTTTCTGTTGTTCTCTCTGACACACGAGGAAGGCACGTAAAGACGGTGGTCCTCCTATGTTAATGAATTGCCAGCATTAACAATAAAAATTGGGTAACAGACACATCTGAGGCAAGCCTAGCAAGCCATTACAAATGTAAAACAAGTAATGCTCACAGTACTAGCAGTGGCTCCGGATATCGTCGATGCTGCTGTTAGAATAAAACAGGATTTGTCTTAAAGTTAAAGAAGAAGAAAAGGAAGAAGAAGAAGAGAATAATTTTATTTATTTACATAATAATATTTTTAAATTGGTATGTTAATCTTAAGTTAGTTAATTATAGATTAAAATTTAATCATTTAATCATAAATCATTTTATCATTTAATGATAATTTATTATCAAATGGCTAGATTGGCTGATTAAAATACAATAATTCTATCTTTTCTTTTCAATTTCTATCAATTGAATTATATGGCTTACATGTGTGATGATTATGCCAATAGACCTGTCCCAGCTGTAACGTTATGAGGCTTACAATTGATGGTTACGCCATTTGACCTGTCTTAGCTGTATTGCTATGAGGCTTACGTCTGATGGTTAAGCCATTTGATCTGACTCTAAAATTAGGCAAACACTTACGACCAAAGATTATATTCCAACGATTGTAATGCATTAAATTCATAATTCTGGTTAAAAATGACAGAAAAGATGAGTTACAACATTTGGAACACAAATATATGGATAACTCGATTTTCGAAATTTTGAGGGTTACGCCAATTGACCTGTAAAGTGTCGACATTTTTGGTCAGTGGTCAACCCCGATTCTTTCTTTGAGCTACGTATTTATAGTAGTTCTAAAATTATGAATAAAAATATGCCAATTTATGATTTACTTGATTCAGAAATGTACGATTTCAAAAAGGTTTTCTTAAAACGAAAATAAAAGTTTTGAAAATAAAATTCCTCAAAACATGAAACAGTTTTTACTTTATCATATGTAATATGAGAAAGTATTGTTTTCGTGCAGAAAAAAATTTGAGATTTTGATGGATTTACACTTTTGAGGTCCCCTGAGTAAAATAAGACCTTTTCCCAAAAATGTCTGTGTGTGTGTGTGTTTTGTGTGTGTGTGTGTGTGTGTGTATGTGTGTGTGTGTGTGTGGTCAAATTTTGTGTGCGACCTACAGAAAAAACTAATAGGAATTTTCAAACAAAATTTTGGATTTTGTATCCTTATGTTGAGACTTAGAGCTGATTAGATTTTGGCTAAAATTGATTCACGGAACTATTTTTTTATTTTTAAATTTTATTATTTAATATTAGTTTTAATTAATATTTCAAAACTAATAAGAATTTCAAAACGAAATTTAGGATTTAGCATACTTATGTCGAGATTTAGAACTCATTAAATTTTAGTTAAAATTGTTTTATGAAAATTATTGTTTTTTAATTTTTTTAGGTTTTATTATTTAATATTTTGAAAACTAACAAAATTTTCAAAACCAAATTTGATATTTCCTATCTTTATAGCTGGAGTTAAAGTTATTTAAATTTTGGTTAAAATTGGTTCATGGAACTATTTTTTAAAATTTTTTTAAATCTTATTATTTAATATTAGTTTTTAATTAATATTTCCAAAAGTAAAACGAATTTCTAAACTAAATTTAGGTTTTCGCATATTTTAATCAATATTTAGAACTGATTAAATTTTAGTTAAAATTTGTTTATAAAAACTATTGTTTTTTATTATTTTAAATATTATTATTTAATATTAGCCTTTATTTAATATTTTAAAACTAAAAGGATTTTCAAGACTGAAGTTGAAATTTGTTATGTTTATGGGAGGAATTAGAGCTGATTAAATTTTGGATAAAATTGGTTCATGGGAGCAATTTTTTTTAAATCTTTTTATTTATTATTAGTTTTTATTACATATTTCAAAAACTAATGAGAATTTCAAAACTAAAGTTGGTATTTTGTATTTTTATATTTAGACTTAGAGCTGATTAGACTTTGGGTCACATTGGTTAATGGAAAATATTTTTTTCTTTTTATTATTAAAAATTACTTTTTTAATATTTAAAAAAAATATGATAAAGTCATGGGCATGGCCACATCCGATTTTTTCTGTGTTAAACCGCATTCAAAACCAATTAAATTCATATTTAAATTAAAATCTAATTAAATTACTTAAACAGTTAGGATTGCTTTCAAATCGGTAAAAACTTATATTGTTTGATTATCTATTTTGGTTTTAATTTAATTAAAAGAATTAATCGTATTAACCCTCCTATAACGCAATTAATCGTACCGCGTTATATGAAAACCGCACTATAAGATACTCACCAAGTTAAGATACATACGGTTAAAAATAAAATGTTATAAATACAACAGACAACATTTAAACTGTAAAAATTTAACACAAAATTCATGGTAGAGAAAATTTTCTTAAACCAATTAAGTTGATGGAATGTTGTTGAACGGAAACCACGTTATAGGAGACCGTGTATAGGAGGGCTGTGGCAGTTTTAGCTCCGCGTTATATACATAGATACTCAGGTCTATTATGTATCACAAAACGTTATTTTTAACGTGATCGTTATCAAGGTCATAAACCTGGTTAATAACATCAAGGTTTACGTCAAATCGGTGACATTTTAAAGGTTAAGAAAACCTTTATTATAATCATCATATGATCTTGATAATAAAAGTTTTCTTAACCTTCAAAGTGTCACCGATTTGACGTAAACCTTGATGTTATTTCATAACAATCACGTTAAAATAACATTTTGTGATACATAATAGACCTGACTGTTTTATAAGAGTACTACCGGATTATAGGAGGATTGACTGTATAACGAAAGTAGAAATATAAAATTTTGTTCATTATTGCAAACGAAATCTCGGAAACGCACAAGGAACAGACTACGATAATATTTAATACATTAAAAATATTATGTTAACATTTTTATAGTTTTGAAAATATTCCGAGTCTTGCTAATGTTATTAAGAAATTATGCAATTACTTCTTTATATTGCCACCTATCGATAAAATTATGTTTTAACTAACCGGTGTATATTTAAAATAATGTTTAGTTAGCTTGACTAGCTTCGTGTCGCAAATTATATATAATACGGTAGATGTCTCTGTATATGTTAAAGTTGAATTAACTATCAAGAAACGAGTTCTGCTTCGTTTTAAATTTAAGAGAAACAATCGCGCCAAAGACATCCGAGTTAGGAAATCTCGATATGACGGAGGTTGTAAAATGACCGGCGTCGGCGCGTCTTAATAATAATCTATCTAACGAATTGAATAACTTGATCAGTTCCTCTTATGTATCTATTTCGAACTGTTTCAGTGATTTGAAAATAGTGCTCGTATTACCAGTAAAGTCTGTATTTATTCTTCTGTTGTTATTATTCAAGAAAATATAATAAATGTAAGGTAATAAAAATATGTTTTAAATGGTAGGTAACAAAGAAAAGGGGCGAGAGGGAGTAAAATGTGTATATTATAAAAATAATAACTTCAACTTGTTTAAAACGCCCTTGATAGGCATGATCCTACCTCAGAAATATTTTTCGAGGTATGTACAAAGGTATTTATGTAGATATGTGCGTTTAATGGATATAATATTAATAGAATACCAAAGTGCATTATTTAATATTTACGTCTACTAGTAAATATGTATATCTATTAATAAAATGCGATTTAATTATAACAGTAACGAAATCATATCTCATGTTCAATTCATTAATATAAATAGATATTCTACTAATACCGTTTGTTTTAATAGATAGTAAACAAATAAAACGTTTACTCAAATAATATGTATATGCACGATGATTATGAAAGGACTAAAATCACTTTGTTTACATTAGACATTAGTGCAGGCATGAATCAGTGGCGTTCCACATTCGGGGAAGCTGAGGGCATCTTGTACCTTCTATGGTTGTGTATTACAATATATTCTATGTATTTGCCAAGCGATATTAACGAGGTTAAAAAGCTATAAGCACATTGAAAGCACACTTTTTTAGCAGGTAGCTTTGATTAATATTAAAATGTGATTCGAATATTTAAATAAATGTAGTAATTTGTAAGATTTAGGCGATTTAAAGTGTCCTTATACTAAAATTGTCTTAAAATATTTTACTAATGATGACACTTTTACTTTCCTGTCTGCATCACAAAGGAAAGTATTGTAAACGCGCTAAAACAAGTGAGAAAATCACAAATGTATTCTCGGGCCCAAATAAATTGAGCCCTGCGTCACAAATTTCTGATTAAGAAACGACAACCTGAATATAATTTAAGCTATCGTTTAGCTTTGTATAAAAGAGTACAAAAATATTTGCATGTTTTGCTGTCAAAGTTTAAGGGAGATATACACCTAGCACGGTGAAAAAATCAATTTTGTTTTACATTTTCTTGAAGCTTGAGGTCTTAAGTATATCTGGTAAAACGCCAAGTCAACATTTCGATAAATAAGCCTGGAATCCGGCGGCAAAACAAACTGACGGCAAAGTTTGTAGATAAACTGAGCGTTTACTATAGCTTAGCTATTCGCAGAAACTGTAATTCCAAGGATGACATGAAAAACTATATGGGGAACATTCTACCATTACGGCTCAACAGACAGCAACTCTTAAAATCATTTCTATCTCGAAGACCAACTTATTTGGAAGATAGCTCCAAAACGATGAACAAGGAGGCGAAAATTGTTAACATTGCAGTATTTCTTGCAACATGCACATTCATCAATGGTGTCACCTCATTGTTGGAAGTCATAAACGTGTTAGGAATATCGGTCGAATCGGGAGCGCATTTGTACGCTGCCCAAGAAGACGAAACTCGCTTAGCAAAAGCCAAGCTGCAAGCGCAAGAACAGACGAAAGAAGGTCGAATAGGTCATCGACAACAAAATTTAGAAGTTATGAACATTCCGTCGACCGTAGAAGATTTACACTATGGGCCTGGTATTAATGATTCCATGTAAATTAACAAATTTCATGATTTATTCATTCTCAAATTTTCAAACGCGTTTTACTCAAAACTACGTTTTCAAATCGGTACCCAAAATTGCAAGAAAACCAATGAACCGATTGCATTGAATTTTTTGTGGTTATTTTCACACACCATTATCTAGTACTTGTCATAGGATTTTTTCTTTTCGTTACTTAGTTTTTGCTTTATAGGCAAAATAATTACTAATTCTGGTCTAAAATGACTTTTTATGTTCAAACGTCTCCTATTTTGTCATAAATCAATATTTTCAAAATCGGCTATGACAAGTACTAGATTATAGTATCTACAGTACCGTGCAATCGAATTAGGGCCACCCATTAAAATTGATTTTTAAATTTACCTATAATTTAATGCAAGAATACAACTATATTTCGAACAAATCTTTATTTCTATTATTTTAACACCTTTTGATTAATATTTCGTGGTACCACCCTAGCTTTAATTACTGCAGCCACCCTTTTCGGCATACTCCTAATACAAGCTTAAGCTACTTTTTTTAAATGCTCATCTGTTTTCCATACTAAGCGAATATTTTCTTTTAAAGTTGCTATTGTGGAGTTGTTTCGTTTGTAAACTAACAACTTTAATGTTTTTCAAACATTTTCTATGGGATTTTGGTCGGAAAATTACTTGCCCAAGGCAACACATTGATATCCAACCGTTTGAATGTGTCCATGAGTGTTTTAGCCTTATGACAGGGTGCTCCATCCTGCATGACAGTGTAGCTTTTACGGTAACTATCTAAAGTACCCATATAAGGTACCAAAACCGTTTCAACCACTTCTTTATACTAAATTTGGTTCATGGTTTTGGTAACAAAATGAAGTGGTCCAAGTGCTTCAGCAGTAATGGCCGACCAAATCATCACTGCCCGTGGGTCCTTGATTGTTTTTACAATGCAGCACTCTTTTAAACGTTCAGATGATCTTCTCTTCACATATTGCACCTTTTTCAGTTACACACCCAAGCCGTGTCTCGTCGCTGAAAATAACCTATAAAAAATATTAATTTTTAGTAATTAATTAATTATGAATAATTATAAATTTTATGGGTAAATACCTTTGACCAATCTGCTCCAGTAAAATTTTGTCCCTCTGGCCCATTTAAGTCGAGCAATTTTCATTTTTAAGTCAATTTTGGCTTCTTTGCTGGTTGTCGACTTTTATTCCAGCTTCGGAGATTCGCGATTTAAGCACACGTTCAGAAATTGAAATTTCATCTTGGTGTAGGACTCGATTAATTTTTTTCACAGTCCATTTTCGATTTTCTAATGTCCTTCGAACTATTAACCAATCTTCTGGAGTGGTAGTTTTTATTCTACCCCTACAATTTGATCGCCTGGTTGACGTTGTAGGAATATTTTCCTTAATTGATTTTGCAATCCGATTGACTGATTGACGCAAAATTTGTTCCATTTTGGCAATTTCACGATTCCTGTGATTTTCAGATCTCAAAAGACCCTCAATCTTAACTTTTTTATCCTATTTAAGGTCCTTATTTTTACCCATTACGTAAAATTAATTTTTAAAACTTGAAATTTTAAATTAACACGTGGTTGAATAAAATATTACTCAAAGTCAAAATACACAAAATCAACTTCTTCACAACACTTGTAGGGTAGATTTAACCAAAATACAGCACAGTTATATTCGCCAGTCCCTTAAACAATGACCAACAACGGACAAAACTACCCGACGTTAAATACCCATATACCTCTAGTTTTGATATTTAAGCCGTTTTATAACTGTTAGGGTGAAATTTTATCCCTGCTTTTAAAAAGTGAGTTTTAATTGTTTTGAATAGTTATTACTTAATATAAATTCAAAATTTATCAAATATAACAAATTGCATTAAAAACTAAAAATGTGAGTGGCCCTAATTCGATTGCACGCTACTGTAATTTAATAATTTTTTGTTTTGTTTTTCTCAGATGATTTTGAAGAAACGTCAGTGGTTACCGTTAACGCAAATTTTTACGATGCTCCAAGGATCGTACAATATCCTTGTTTATTTTTGATATTTTTAAATAAAAAATTATAAATATTCCTGAATGTGTATACTTATAGATAGTCAAACTCACAATCCAAAATTTCAAATAGTTTTCCTAGAAAAATGCACAAAATGACCTTTTTCCGGCTCCTAGGTGTATATCTCCCTTAATAAAAGTCGTACGTTACTAATATTGTACATTAGTAAATCAAAACATGTAAAATTAGTATGTCGTTACTTGTACTACATTATAAACTAACAAAATATTTGAGTTGCGTAGTGATTGTAATATTTGTACTTTAGTTCAAATTGTAGTAAAGAGAGGGAGTTAGATTAAAAAACCAAAAAATCATGCATTTTAAAATGCACTCATTTGACTAGCGATTCTAATCTTAATTCATTCCATTTAAACTATGACGCAGGTCTCAATTTATTTGGGCTCAAGTATTGAAAACCTATTGAAACTATTTAACAATTTTCTGAATAAATTTTGCCTGTCGGTTTGTAAAATTAAGTACTCATGCATTGTTAAGATGCAAAGCCTCTATTACATTTTGATTAAAATCCATTTATTTTTTATTTTATTTAAGTCATCCATTTTGTTTCACGGTAAAAAAATTTTGAAAAGTCAAAAAGTTAAATTTAAAAAATTTAATTGTGATTTAATTGACTTATTCGCTATGTAAACATTGTACTTCCTAAATCGTGAATTGAATTCATAAATTTAGTTGTGACATTAACTTGAAAATCTCATTTGCTGATAATTACTGTAAACCAATCACGTTCTTTTTTTCAACACTTAAGGCTGTTCTCACCCGACTACTAAATTGAGTATTTTAAGGTTTAGTGTATTACATACCATTGATTTAAGATTTATCGAAACGCTACGAAATTTTTAGCAATACTTTTCTAAAAGATGCTCCTAGGGTAGTTCGTTAGTTTTAAAAATTTTGTAACTTTCTAAATGCCTAAAAATATTATGAAAAGTAACATATTTGTCCAACATTAGAGCTCATTTTCGTGTATTAAAAATGAGAAAAATTGCAAAAACAATATGTAACTATGCTGCGCGGAAGTCTTTTCGTTAAATTAGCTTTTTGACTCACCAGAAAATATTAAGAAATAAAGCTGCATTTTGCAATTCCGAGAACCTTAAAACATAGAATATCTTCAGTTTGAAATTTCGCTGTAAAACAGCCTTATTAAGTCAGAATCAAATTATTGTGTACAAAATACTGAGAGCACGTCATATTTCTGACAATTTATTTGTGCTGCAATTTGCGTAAACAGCGCAAATACATTGTCAAATACATTATATCGTATGCCCTGCTTGAGTTATATTTATCCAAACTATCACATCATGAATAATTATTTAAAAATAATACATAATTAAATAATATTTTAAAAAATATTTAAAAACGAGGGGAGTTTTTTAGGTTATCTACCTAGCTATTAGAACAATATGCTATCGCGATAATTTTCTTACGTCAAGTTTCTGTGACATTTTATAGTGTCATCTCCAAGTTTAGTTTCAATCGCTTAACATTTGTCATTTTATATCAGTTTAAGGAGGCGAAAATGAGTGATATACAAATTGAACACAGAAGCGTCATAAAATTTTTATCGAAAGAAGGCAGTAGCCCGAAAAATATCCATGAGAGAATGGTGGCAGTATATGGAGAAAATAGCCCGTCTTATTTCCAAGTCAAATATTGGTGCAAGCAGTTCAAATGGGGCAGAGAATTCATTCATGATGACCCAAAGTGTGAAAGACCTCTGGAAGCACGAACTGACGAAATCATCAAAAAAGTTGAAGATTTTGTGCTAATGGTCCACCGAGTAAAAGTTTCGATTATTACTGGAGAAATAGGAAAATCAGAAACGAGTGTTTTTAAAATTCTACACGAAGATTTGAGAATGAGCAAAGTGTCGGAACGACGGATTCCCAAGCTGCTCAGTCCCGAACAAAAACTGTGTAGACGACAAATTTCCGAGGAGAATTTGACTGCTTTATCCCAAGATAAAGACTTCTTCTATAGAATTGTAACTGGGGATGAGACCTGGGTACACCACTGGGACCCTCCCACAAAACAAGAGTCCATGCAATGGGTTCATAAGGGTTCTCCACCACCAAAGAAGGCGAAGATGCAATTTTCTGGGAGAAAAGTGATGGCCACAGTTTTCTGGGACGCTGAGGAGATTCTCTTAATTGAGTATATGCCAAAAGGGACTACAATAACGGGGAATGTCTACAAAGACACAATTAAGAACTTGAAAGCGGCTATACACGAAAAAAGACCCCACAATTATGCTCAGAAAACTCTGAATGCGGCTTTAAGGAATTACAACATCCACCTGACAGTCCCCGACCTCGCCCGCTGTGACTATAATCTTTTTTCAAAACTCAAAAAACACTTGAGAGGGTGTCGCTTTTTATCGAATGACGACTTGGAAACAATGTGGAGTCGTATTTTGTAGAACTATCAAAAGAATTTTTTTCAGGGGCATAGCGTTAACTATTAGAAAAACGTTGGAATAAGTTATGACCTGGTTTTCTTTAGATAATCTACCTCGGTGGTGTTTCTATGAGGATATCTAGCTCTCTCTCCATCGTTTGGGGCGTCTTCCTACTGGCCTTCTTCCGTGAGGGTTCCCCTCCCTACAAATTTTGGTATTCGCTCTTCGCCCATCCTATCCACATGTGCATATCATTCTTTTTTTCTGATTTTAACAAACTTTATGATGTCCATTATTCCGCATTGTTGACGAATCTCTTTACTAGGAATTGTATTCATCAATTCTACCCGCAATATTTCTGATTGTTTTCATTTGGGTGGTTCAGAGTTATTGCTTTATTTTTATGTCTCGGCACGTGTTTCTGCGGCATATGTTAGCAGATATGGGTATTTCTTTGGTGGTGATGCCTCCAGTTCTTATAATTGTTTTAGTGCGTCGATATATGTATGTTGTTTATTAGATTGATTAACAGCTTATGGGCATTCCTCTTGGCCAATATACCAATAGGTTAAATAAACAATAAAACGAAATTATTCGTAAGCTGTCAACAATGGTTACTGCTGTCTCAGACGTTTAATAACGTCTAAATTAATTTCAGAATTTAATAATATATACTATGTATTATCTAGTACTATCTATGACTATCTATCTATTATATAAATTAACGAAATAACCAATGAGACAACAGCAAAACAAAAAAATCAGAAATATGATTGGTTACATCGTTAAGAAAAAGTCGAGCGTAATTCGTACCAATTCTATCAAGAACGCATGTATAATATTAATCTCGGTTGCTATTTAGATTATTAATATTTATAATGTGATCGAGTTGAAGTGTCGATATAATATGTACATATTACATATACATGTGGTTGAGATGAATGAAAGAAAACGATACTGGCTATTTTATGATGATAGACTGATATTTATAAAGACTATTTGGTGAACGACCAGTAGTATAGCGTAAAGTATACCCCGGCCGACTAGAAAGTGGGAGACCCAGTTCAAGTCCTGGTCGCATCGGATACGCTGCTGTGATCAAAAATCCAATATCAATCTTTGGAATGTGGGAAAAACAATGGAAAACCACCGCATTAATTATGTTCTCTAGTAAAATCAGCTTAGCTTCGGTTTAGTTCATCCTCTACGCTTAAATTTTGAAGTTGTATTGGTTCGACTGCTGGAAAATAGTGTTTACAATTCATCCAAACAGCTCAGGTCTATCTGATGAGAATCATAAATTCGAAATATTTATGATATATAGATCATTTTCATGTTATAGTATAAAGAGCCACCTATACTATTACATATAGTAGTATCTTTTCACAAGGTTAGTAATTTTCAATGGGAGCTGCATTTAACGAAGAGCTGAATTTGCTCACCTCTGTTATCGACTATCAAAAATTTCGTAATAAAGTAAGTGGGAAAAAATTTGCTAATCTATAATACAGTAAAGTTGACATCGTCGATATCTCTAAAAACTGTTGTGCCACTTTTAGACCACCTGGAAAATTGGAACACAAACATAGGCGGAGGCCTTGCAAGCTTGGGAAAAAATTTGAAACCTTTAAAAAAGCGTATCGGAAACGAGATAACACCAGATTAAAAATATTACTTTATATAATATACGAATACTTTACAATATGTAGATAAACTAAATACAATAAAGTACAAAAATTCACTATAAATTGAAGTGTCTGAAATTTTGAAGCATAATGGATTGTCAACAGCCCACCAAATTGTTACTATACCAGGGGTTGGGTTATGCGTGTTTCACTCCCACACTTATCTTATTTATAGCAAAATTTAAGTATCCATAGATGTTTTCTAGTTTCGTAGATGAAACTGAAATAATGGACCCCATTATCAATGAAAATCAGATAAGAAAGTGCATTCTTTTAAATGCAATGACTCTATTTATGTATTGTAATAATATTTAAAAAGTAAAATTTTAATTATTAGGAAAACTTACACGCAGAAATAAAAACTTTTGATCTCGATCTCATTAATTATCTCTTTAGACAGCTATTTCCAACTAATGTGTCAAATTTCAAGTCAATCGTTTAATTCAAGCCAAGTTTCGGTTTATCCGAAATCGTAGACGAAAAAACGGTGTTGTTAAAAACCTTCTATTGGCTTATTTTCTGAGAAGAGGTATTAAAGCCACCAACAAATTTGTGGTATGAATACTCAATTCAGTGCTAAAGACAACAATATTTATCGATAGAAACATTATATGGGGCATTCTGAATCGAATAATGATGTGTTAATCTGGTTGATCCCTTTGGGTTTGTTTAATGAATTTTTTTAGACTTCTTTAGGTATCAAACCATGTATATTTGTCCAAAAAACAGAGTAGGTCAAAATTATTTTCTATTTTTTATTAAAAATTGTTTTTTCACAACAAAATTACTGTTCATTTTTTAATAGAAAAAAATCGGATGTGGCCATCCCCATGACTTTATCATACTTTTATTAAATATTAAAAATATAATTTTTATTAATAAAAAGAAAAAAAAGTTATTTCCATTAACGAATTTGTCCCAAAATCTAATCAGCTCTAACAAGTCTCAATACAAAGATACAAAATACCAAATTTAATTTTAAAATTCTTATTAGTTCTTAAAATATTTTGAAAATACTAATATTAACTAAATAGATTAAAAAAAGTTGTTTCCATGAACCAATTTTAACCAAAATTTAATTAGTTCTAACTCCTACGTTGAAGATACGAAATCTCAAATTTGGTTTTGATACTCTATTAGTTTTTAAAATATTAAATGAAGACTACTATTAAATAATAAAATTTAAAAAAATAGAAAAGCAATAGTTTTCATAAATTAATTTTAACCAAAATTTAATCAAAATTAATCAGGGGACCTAAAAAAGTATAAACTCATCAAAATCTCAATTTTTTTTTATGCACGAAAACAATACCATATTACATATGATAAAGTAAAAATAAAAAAATAAAATTAAAATAAAACATCTCTTGGTAAAATTTGATTTTTTTGCATATTTTGGAAGTAAGAAGTGGAAAATGTTCATGTTAATCTGAATAATGAAGATAAACACCTAGTGAATAAGTCAATAAAAAACTATAAATATAACTTTATTAAATTCAATGAAACATACTGCTTAAATTAGCAGAAAAGGAAATGAGACATTTATTTATATAAAGATTCTGTAAAAAAATTATGTGGTGGTGCAAATTTTTTAAGTTAAAAAATACATATTAATCTCGACCTTCTCTGTTTTTTTTTGGATAAATATAATAAGGCCGTAATGCCCTTAATATTTAGTATTTTTGCTTCACTAAAATAGTAAACCGAATCAGTTTCTTACCAGAAAGGTTGTACTAAGATCGTTTTCAAAAAAATCTTCAACAGTTGAATCACTATTATACTCGGGTTCAAATAAATTAAGCCCTACGTCATAGTTTTAAATGGAACGAATTATGATCGGAATCGCTAGTCAAATGAGTGCATTTTAAACTGCATCATTTTTGTTATTTTGATGTAACTCTCTCTCTCTCTCTCTTTACCACAATTTGAACTAATGTACAAATATTACAATCACTACGCAACTCAAAATTTTGTTAGTTTATAATGTAGTACAAGTAACGACAGACTAATTTTTAATGTTTTGATTTACTAATGTACAATATTAGTAACGTACGACTTTATTAAACTGTGACAGCAACGCACACCAATATTTTTGTACTCTTTTCAACAAAGCTAAAAGATGGATTAAATTAGATTCAGGTTGTCGTTTCTTAATCAGAAATTTGTGACGCAGGGCTCAATTTATTTGAGCCTGAGAATATATGTATTAATATAATAGCGATTTTTGAAGGGTGCTTTAAGCGTAGCTTCACATAGTGTGAAGTACGCTTTATAGTAATAGCCAGGCTGTATGTAATACCACTAGCCAAAAAATAATTTATGAATCTAAGGTGATGCAGGAATCGGACCGAGTTTGCTTTCTTTGTACATAATTTTTAATTATTACAAGAAGTTAACTAAAAATTATTTAATCTGGTATTTGAAAAAGCCCTACGTGATGAAAAAATTAATGAAAAGAGCAGAATATTTCGTAACCGCCAACAATGTTTTGCATTTGCTGATGACATACTAACTAACCATAACACAAACAAGGCACGAACTACAAAATGCTACAAGAAATATTTTAAACGCAGCACAAAAAATGGAGCTTGCAGTAAATGAGGAAAAACAATTTACTGTGTTTTTACTATTCGAACAGGGTGGTGTCTATAAGTACAATTAAACCACAACGCAGTGATTAAGTTTGAAGAGGTATAAGCATTTACATATCTAGGAACATTGGTGACCAAAGAAGTGGGAAGTCACGAAGAAGTAAGACCCAGAATTGCTGCGGGGAACAAAAACGAATTCACACTAAAAAAGTATTGACTGGAAGAATATTTTCAAGATTGGTCATGCTTAGACGACAATACAACCGGTAGTAACGTATGAAAGTGAAGTTTGGACAACGAGAATGTCGTAAACAAACAGGAAGTGTAACAAAATATTAATAACTACTGAAAAGGACAGCATAAAATGAAATAAGACGAAGATTCATAAAGAGAAGAAATTTGGTGATGCCCTCAGAAAAATAAAAAATTGAAAGAAGTGAAGTGGAGGAAATCAAAGAATAGATCGAGTTAAGATATGAGAATATGCTTGAGGGTTTGAAAGTGCAGTTTATAGTAAAAATTAATTAATTGAAGGTCGAATTAAATTGTACTCCAACGAGATTTTTTCAAAAGGATAAATAGCATAAAAGGAAAAGAAGCAGCTGGAAATTGCTTACGTAAGGTTAACGTAAATCGAAGTATTACAATAATACCATTAAAGTACCGGTAGATAAAAAATGTCCACAACAAGGGAATTTTTAATTCTACAGGTTGTTAAAAATCAAAGGTTGCTAAATATTCTTAAAAACGGGCCGAATTTTAAATTTACAACATGAAATATCATGTAACAACCAACCCCACAACCTGTTAAGAATAAATGTGTGAGTCAGGAAGCTCTAAGGAAGCTACATAAATTGATATATGGTAACAAGTAACCATGGGGTTATTGATTAGACGCGTTATCGCCACATACATTGCTCAACATTATAATTATTACCGATTTATTTACTTTTCAATCAATATTTCTGACCATAAAAAATTTAAAACCTTCGGTCTTTTGCTAGGTAGGTCGTTCAGCTACTAAATTCACACCCTGTATTTCTTCACAGTATCTGCGTGATCATTTTTGCACCAAACCCGACCCTAATATTATATTCACGTATTTGCTTGGATAATTAAAAGATTTCAAAAATGTTATTTATTATTACATAAATATAATGTAAAACACCAGCTGTATGTAATATAATATTACAATTATTAATTATTACATTACGAAAACATTAACCCATTTAAAGAATATATACAATTGATGTCTCCTACTTAGCTTCTAAAAACACAGTTCTTCTTAGCTAGAAATCCCTATATTAATAAAATTTAAAATTTTATAATACATCATTTGTAACTTACACTTTTGTTTCAGATGCGTCAAGAAATCTAAAGGATCCTTCATTATTGGTGTCGCATTAGTTAAAATATCTGGCTATAAAGGAATCCCGTTTCTAACAAATAATACTGAATATTCGCACTTTTAAACGTTTTTGAATTTGTATTTTTATTTGACATTGTTTATGCGGCTAGCACTCAACATCTTCACTGGTCATTGATTTATAGTATAGCGATGTAATATTTATTGAAGTAGTTTTTTTTTATTTATGTTTTAATCAGCATCATTATATTCTCTTGTTCAGTATTTCGCAATTGCTTAATTCCATTATAATTTTTGAAGTATACTTTAGAAGTACTTAAATAAATTTTATTTAAAAATTAAATCATCACCAAGATAACATGGCTCAAAGTAACCTGAGAATGTTGAAACGAAGATACGCTTAAAATAAAGTACTGATTACAAAAGCAATGCCCTCGAAGAAGCAATACGATTTAGTACAGAATGACGATTACGATTCTAGGATACCTTTACATCCAGATGAAGCTTTTCAACATGGAATTATGTTCAATGCAAGGGTATGTATTAAAATGTTTAATAATAGTTTTGCTGGTTTGTCTGCACCAACTTACATTGGTTCACAAAAGTGGATGTAGCTAGTTTCAATTAAAGCATGAACAATTTCCAAGTTGTCATCGTTATCATTATAGTCGATCAAATCATCAATAAAAATTGTAGTAACTGTTTTTTTTTTTCATTTTGTTTCAAAATTTCTACAATTGGCAGTCATTTTATAGGTTGGATATAATATTTGCACTAACAGACACTGGTCTGCTCACACCTTGAAGCCAGTGTAAATTGGTGTAGCATCGAACTACTCCGAGTAATACATGAAAAACCAATACGGAAAAAACTTTCTTCCTGGCCATATACCCACTTTATCTTTTGTATTTTTAGTGTTTTACTGTTGATGTTCATGTTCATGTTTACTGCTACCAGCAAATTACATAGTTTATGTTAATTGTTGCTCGTTACGTTGTGTATTGTTTCTTCTTCTGCTACTTAATCGACATATTCTTATTTTCATATTAGATTAAAATTTTGAAAATTAAATGGTTAAATAAATAATAAAACGAAATTCTATTCGTAAGCTTTCAGCAATGGTCACTGCTGTCGTCAGACGTTTAATAATAATAATAACCTTTTTAATTTTATAAAATTTTAATCTAATATTAATTTCAGAGGTTAATATATATAATTTCTATTCTTATTTTCTTATTTCGGCGTTAAAATTTCCCATCATTATTAATTTTTTCTTTTTTTGATGAAATTTTTTGAAATTGCACTAGATGCAGCTACAAACACTTCCTGTAGATTTATTATATTACTTTTTTTTAGTATATTGGAATACTGGATGTTCCTAGACCAAATAGTAGAGTGGAAATTGTTGCGGCTATGCGAAAAATACGGGTGAGTATGCACAAACACAATAATTTATATGTTTTAAATGTGGTTAATTTTAGTATGAATTTAAAACAAAAGGCGTTAAGAAGAAAAAGGTGACTATTGAAATTTCCGTAAATGGGGTTAAAGTTGTACTTAGGAAAAAGAAAAAAGTAAGTCTAAATTAAATAAAATTTGTATAATATTAATCTAAAGCTCCGTTTAGACTATCACATAATCGTTAAGATAAACGTGTACTAGAAAGGCTATTGCGTTCTATAAAAAATGTGGACGGGTATTCAATCATTATTGTTATTTATAAAAAGGCAAAATAGAAGAAAAGCTTTTTAAAGTATATGAGTGGTCTAAGTGAAATGCATTTGTTACTTTAAACCTTGGCATTCCAACGCCAATCGATTACCATCCGACCCAGACTACCTTCGATCTAATTCATTATTTTTTTTAGTTCTTCTTCTGAGTCAATTCTACGTGTTCAATTTTTTTTAGATTTTTATACTCATTTTATGACTTACAATCTTTTGAAATTTTTTTTGAAAATAATCTTTCAAGATTTTGGATCTCAAAAATCACTGTATGAAAATGATTATTTATCTTGAAGTCTTCCTGCATGTGGTGTATTGAAAAACAAATTTACTTTTCTCAAGTGCTTGCTATAAATGAACATTAAAATAATCGACGTTCCAAAAATTTTACCCTTTTATTTTACCCAAAAGATCTCATAAATACTACTAGGTAATACATGCATCTGAGCCAAGGTAGACTCTCTTAAATTCTATTTTATTGTGATACATTTTATCCAAAATTATTACATAAAAATTCCAAAATATTCTGTATATAATAAAACATTTTGATGGAAAAGCATACGGAGGTACCGCGGCCGAATCTCTAACAGTTGCATCTGTGTACTACCCACCATAACACCCAATTAAAACAAAACAGTTCGAATATTTTTATGATTCACTGGGACAAAGATTCCTTGTAGGGAGTGATTATAATGCCCAACATACACAATGGAAATCAAGATTTATAACTTCTAAAAGCAGAGAACTGTATAAAATCTTGCAATTCAATAATATGTACCACATATATATCTACTGGTGATCCAACCTATTGGCTGTCTGTTAGAAAAATACCCGATGTTATTGATTTCTGTGCAGTAAGAGTATTCCTACAATTCCTACAAATTGTGCCCAAGCTGAATCAATCCTCGAACTCTCGTCAGATAATTCACCGGCGATTATCACAGAATCACACTTAGATCAAAAATATTACTGAAAGTTAAAACATCCACACAATCACTTTAAAGCACACAGATTGGGTAAATTACGGAAACATTAAATAAAATTTAACTTGACATATTCCGCTGAAAACAGATTCTGACATAGAAATAGGTTCAGAATATTTAACCAACACTTGACAGCAAGCAGTCTGATTCAAAAGTCAACCCAATGGAAATGATTGCTGAAGAGCAGCAAAGTAGAAAATAACTGAAAAATAGAATCTGAGAAGAAGGTAGTAAACTACAAGATTTCCGCACGATCAAGCTAAGCTTAATAAAGTTGTTAAATAATTTCAACAATAAGTTCTAGAGTTTTCGCTGTGGAAAACTACTAAAAAACTCAATACTCCAACTGCAATTTCCCTATACGAGTTAAAGACGAGAGTTGGGCAAGGAGTGATCCATAAAAGCCAGAAGTTTTTGCAAACCATTTTTTTGATGTCTCGAACCATTTTTTGTATTAATCGAGGTAGAAAATGAAATCGAAACAAAGCACCAGAAGAAAAGCTAATACTGAAAACCTAATAAGTAGCCTATAAATCAGACTTTTGATAGTCTAGTATTGGGGATTATTTCCCGAGGTTTCAACAAGCATACACATATTAATCCAAAAAATCAAATTGGGAGTGACTCAATGAAGGAAATTTTGGCGCTGATGCCCCAGTGCAGTGCGGACACTGCAAACCTACCAGCAACTATCAATGAATACATGACCGTTACGTTTGCTGATGATACCGCTGCTGTACTGGTAACACTATGATCTAGGAATAGGTAATGAAAGGCGCGTCAAGGTTAGTGAGACCAAGTCTATCCAGGTCACTTTTACGATGCTCAAAGAAAACTGTCTCTCTTTTAAATTAAACGAAAAATATCGCAAGCCTAAGAAGCAAAATACATACCTTAACCAGTACCTAACGTGGAAAAATCATGTAATCAAAATGCAGAAACGCAGGTAAAAAGTTTCAGCTTAGAGAATAAATTGATGCTTTTGTTCAAAGTCATAACCAATGTGGACGTATGCCCTACAACCGTGGGGATCAGCTTCCAATTGGAATCTGGAAATCGTGGAACTATTCCAGTTGAAGATGCTGAGCGTGGCCACGTGACCAATGCAGTGATTCATCGAGATTTAAAAATTCTGAATGTCAAAGAAGAAATCAAAACTGTACAACAATGACTAAGAGCCCACCCAAACAAACGTAATGTTTCCGTAATCATAATATGTATATAAAAATGAATCGATATTGCACTGTTCATTTGCCTTCAATTGAAAATGCTCGTTAAGCCCGTCATAGACAAAATTTTAATTAAATCAATTTCGAAACAAATTTATCGGAGAGCTTAAATAAACTTAAATCATTAGGGTCTCGACACTTTTACATTTTGTCACTTGTAATTATTGGAAATTCAGATTTAATGATTAAAACTCATTGCAATTTTAGTTACACAAAAAGTTACAAAGTTACATATTAGAAGTATTCAATTCTCAATAAATAAAAGAACATAGGGGAGATTGGGGATGGTGATACAATAGACACGTTTGAATTTCAGACCCTACTATTTATTTCATTTCAATAGACAGTTTGCGCACATTTTGTGTTTTCAACGTGTGTGATGTAACATTTCACAGTGAGTACGTAAGCATTTTTAATTAATTTTTTTTCTTCTTCTTAAATTGGGACTAGGTCCTATAATATCCGACAGTAACCTCGGCAAAGCTCCTAAGCTACTGCTAGTACTGTGAGCATATTATTTGTTTTACATCTGAAGTAGTTTGCTAGACTGGCCTCAGATGTGCCTGTTACCCTATATTATTGTTAATGCTGGAAATTCATTAACAAAGGAGGGCCACCATGGCTTCACGTGCTTTCCGAAGCACGGAGACGATCATAAATAGAAAGAGAGTCAAAAAGAAAACTTTTCTTTGTAGACTCCTCCCGGGTTCTAACTAGGCCAGGGACTGTCTCTTTTTAATTAATTAATAATTTTAATTAATTAATTTGCATTATTCGTATGTTTTTTCTTTGTACGTGAATAGAAAATTTTTTCAGGTATGTCTATAGTTCGTTGATAAAACTGAATGCTTGGTTTATGAACAGGATAATGTCCACAGTATTCCCTTCACCGGGTATACTTTGGACAATGTCATGGTTTAGATTGTGACTAATTCTAAAAAAACTATTACATTTTAGAAGCCTATATCAAGGTTGATAATCTTAAATTATCTATCCTTAAGATACATAAGAGACGGTCGCGGCTTGGCACTTAAATGCGTCAACTACTAATCCGAGCGGCCCCGGTTCAAACCCGGTGGAGTAAAACTTTATTCTGATCGTCTTACCTGGAGTAGGTATAAAACGCATTCACCAAGACGCTTGGCCAGCGTGATGTTTATGGCTAAATACTCCCCAATGGGAAGGCCCTTTATCCAGCAGTGAATTAAAACAGGCATTATAGTGATAGTACATAAAAATTAATCGCTCAACTTAAAAAATAAAAATGAAAACGTAAAAAGGGTCCAAATCATCCCCAGTCTCTCTACAAAATATCAAAGCATAAAATATTAGCTACAGAAACGTACTAGGAGGTTATTTAATGGCTAACAACCCTCGAGGTAAACATCCTGTTGTGCGTCCTCAGGTTAAAAGTTTTAAGGTGGTAGCAGTTGAATTAGCCAATAACAAAATTTCAGTTGACCTCAAAACCAAGTTCAGAAGAACACACATTTACACTATGTATCTATCATAAAACTTGAAATTTGAAATCAAAGGAAAATTTTTAAATTAAACATAAACAAAATAGCACTTCAGAAGATTTTAAACAAGTAAAATCTATTTTTTGCGGACTATTAAAACACAAAGAAATATTGATTTTAAAAATAATTTAAATTGAGCTCACCAATATTAATTAATTTGTTAACTAAATAATAAATAAAAATTTTAATAAAAAGTAAAAATAATATATTTAACAATTATTATTTCAATAGTTTAAAAAACAAGTAACAGTTTAAATATTTTATTAATATACTTTATTCTAAATAATGCACAACAAAAATACGTTTAATTAAATCCGTTGTTATTTTCTTGTTTTTTTTTGTTTTTTTCACTTGTTACCGCTAAAATACCAAAGCACACTTGGATTACACTGATTTACAGGCAATAGTATCAATATATTGTTGCTTTGACATTGACATCATGAAATGTTTACGTTGAAAGCACAACTTAGCTGTATTTAGCCAATGACTTGTGGATGAGGTGACGCGGGGTTCTCTTAATAATTGCTCATTTGCTCCCAATCCGAGTTCTTTAAATTTTACCTTATAATTAGATCAAGTGATAAGTAATTTAAATAAGAACTATAATAATTGTTGCTTCAAATAAGGTCGCCCAAGAAATATTCGAATTAAACTGAAAAATTTACAATAGCGAAAATTGGTGCAATTGAGACCCAGTTCTTTAGTTGAAGTTTTAAACGGATTTAGCGATTTTTCGACAATTTTTTGAATGGTTTATAATCTTCCTGATTGTATATTTTTTCATGTTCTTTTAGAAATCTTGAAATCCCATTTAGGGTACTTTTCCCTATAAGCTTTTTCTTCAAAATAAAATTTGCTTCGGATTTAAAAGACGGTGGAGGTGTGTACGCGCCGATTATTTTCGGAAAAATATAATGTTTCTGCGCTAGCCTTGCAAATTTAATTAACTAAATGAAAATTCGAATAGTATTTAGAAGATTAATGCATAAAACCAAACGCCTAAATGACACTAATAAACACCAAATTGGTGTTTTATCACCAAATCAAGTTGGTATTTGTTCAGTGTAAAATAACTACTAATTTAATTACTGGCGGTTCTTCAATTAATTATATTTAAAATTAAAAAATGTATGTGTCACAATAACTAAATTTTTATTTCTTTACAGCGAAAACAATGGTTAGACGATGGCCGAGCAGTATTACTATCACATCCCATTTACAGAATATTTTACGTTTCTCATGATTCTCAGGATCTTAAAATATTTAGTTATATAGTTCGAGAAGGAAATTCCAACGTTTTTAAATGTGCAGTATTTAAATCAAATAAAAAAGTAAGTATATTTATACATATACTAGGGTTGGGGTCTGTTTCATAAACGTAAGTTGACAACTTATAAAAAATTGTACCTACATGAAAATATTATGGTTTCGTGGTTACAAAGTATGTACATATAGAGATGTTTCCTTGGCCATGATTCCTAACGTCGGCTCCACACATGGGACCCAATGTTCTTAAACTTACATACAATGCTGTTATTAAATGAAAATAACTCTGTTGTAATGAGAATTCAGTAGATTTAATATTCCGGATCTGATTTTTCGCGATGTTTCCAGTTGGTTATCAAGGAATTCTTCTTATGATTATCAAAGTTTCATCTATTGGAACATTGGTATACATATTATTGACGTTGAAGGATATCATTATAGCACTTGTTAGAAATGAGTGTCCTTAAGGGTATTAGCAAGTTCTACTGAATTTTGATTGACATAATATAAGAATTTATATTTCATGCATCTAATAATAATATCGTTAACTCATTAATGCACAATATTTTATTAATTTAGGGTAAAACAATTTTTTCTTGCAGAAAATAATAACTAACTTTATTTTTAATTCTTTTATGATTTAAGCAGAACTATGTGAGAGCATGGCATACGTGTACGTGAGTAATTTTGCAAGTAAACGTAAATCATAAATTATCATGCTTTCCGAATTACAATAGAAGTTTTCTGAATTACATTTGACGTTTTCGATTTTCATTTGACGTTTTCTGAATTTCAATTAACGGTTTCTGAATTTCATTTGACGATTTCTGAATATCAATTGACAAATCTGAATTACAATTGACGAATTCGAATTACAGTTGACAAATCTGAATTACAATTGACGAATTCCGAATTACAGTTGACAAATCTGAATTACAATTGACGAATTCCGAATTACAGTTGACAAATCTGAATTACAATTGACGAAATGAATTACAGTTGATCTTTTCTGAATTACATGTGGAAAAGGTGTAGAGCTTGAGAAGACGAATTTTTGGTATATCTAACTCAAAAGTTACTTTTGGGCTTATACTTTCTTTCTATGTCCGTGAAGTTAGCTTTTCTTAAATTGAAAAAATTGATTGTATTATATTGTTTTCAATTTGTTTTGAGTGTTTTGCTAAAAATTTAGTTCTAAACTAATAATAACCGCGGAAATCGCGAAAACAGTATAGTACGCCAGCCCCTTTTTCAAAAATTTTGAATTTTTTCTTGTATTGTATTGTTTTCAATTTGTTTCGGGTGTTTTGCTAAAATTTTAGTTTTAAACTAAATAAAAACCGCGGAAATCACAAAACAAAATTTCGCGCCAGCCCCCTTTTCAAAAATTTTGAATTTTTTTCTTGTATTATATTGTTTTCAATTTGTTTCGGTGTTTTGTAAAAATTTCAGTTCTAAACTTAATAAAACCGCGCAAATCAAGAAACAAGATTTCGCGTCAGCCCCTTTTCAAAATTTGAAATTTTTTTCTTGTATTACATTTGTCCAATTCGAATTAGAGAAAATATATGCATTTCTAGTTTCACCAGTGTGCTTTGATTTTTTTACAGACTTATCTTTTCTTTTGTATGTAGCAATTCTTTTATCAAAATTTAAATATTCAGTCCACGTCAACTCAATATTGAACTCATAAGTACTTCTCAATTCGTTAGCACAGTCTTCATCAATATCACTACTGTTACTGTTAGTATCACTGTTACTGTTAGTACTGCTTGATAAATTATCGATTACAACTTCTTTGCATATGGATTGTACATCTTTAACATCATCTGGGTAAATTTGTAGAACATTCCATAAATCATAATAATTTTTTGAAACTGCCGTATAAATTCCAAGTTTTGAGATGTGCAGATTGTAAAGTAATATAAGATCTTCCGATATTTTCTGCCAAATTGTATCATCTTTTGACATGAAGCATTTTTCACTCCATCATATAGCAATTCTAACGGATACTTTTGCAATCCTTCTTTAATTGATTGAATCTCAGGTTCTGAACGCTTTTTTCCCATTATGTTATTTTTTTATACACTATACAGTCTACTATAGGCTATGTTACGCTGCACTTCACGATTATTAATTTTTATACCAAATATTAAATTTATTTAGTTAAAACAATGTGTATGTATGCAGTGTTTCAGTCCAATAATTGATTACCAACTTAAAAATTGAAATTACATCTAAAAAATTAAGAGTTGTCGTTTATTATTATATTAATATACATATTAATTTGTGAAAAACTGTAATGGTGCTAGCTCTAATATTTGGGTGCTAGCTGGTGCTAGCTCAGTAGATTAGAGAGCTAGATTTTGAGTCAAAATATTAACTGGGGGTCTAGCGGTACTTTAAACCCCCAGTATCAAAATGAATTTGTGAAAAACTATAATGGTGCTAGCTCTAATATTTGGGTGTAGCTGGTGCTAGCTCCGTAGATTAGGGAGCTAGCTTTTGAGTCAAAATATTAACTGGGGGCTAGCGTTACTTTAGCCCCCAGTTTCAATGTGGATTTGTAAAAACTGTAATGGTGCTAGCTCTAATATTTGGTGTTAGCTGGTGCTAGCTCCGTAGATTAGGAGCTAGCTTTTGAGCCAAAATATTAACTGGGGGCTAGCGTTACTTTAGCCCCCAGTTTTAATGTGGATTTGTGAAAAACTGTAATGGTGCTAGCTCTAATTTTTGGGGTGTTAGCCGGTGCTAGCTCCGTATATTCGGGAGCTAGCTTTTGGCCAAAAATTTTAACTGGGGGCCAAAGTAACGGACCCGGTAAAAGTTTCAGCTTAGAGAATAAATTGATGCTTTTGTACAAAGTCATAACCAATGTGGACGTATGCCTTGCAACTGTGGGGATCAGCTTCCAATTGGAATCTGGAAATCCTGAAAGTATTCCAGTCGAAGATGCTGAGCGTGGCCACGTGACTAATGAAGTGATTCATCGAGAATTCAAAATTCTGAATGTCAAAGAAGAAATCAAAAACTACAGCACCAGCTACAAACAATGACTAAGAGCTCACCCAAACAAACTCGTAAAGCACCTACTCCAAAAACCCCACTAGACATCGGTTCAAGAGTTACAATCCAGCAGATCTAAACAATTTTAACTCCGTAATGTTTTCGTAAACATAATATATAAAAAATGAATCGATATTGCACTGTTCATTTGCCTTCAATTGAAAATGCTCGTTAAGCCCGTCATAGACAAAATTTTAATTAAATCAATTTCGAAACAAATTTATCGGAGAGCTTAAATAAACTTAAATCATTAGGGTCTCGACACTTTTACATTTTGTCACTTGTAATTATTGGAAATTCAGATTTAATGATTAAAAATTCATTGCAATTTTTTAAGTTACATATTAGAAGTATTCAATTCTCAATAAATAAAAGAACATAGGGGAGATTGGGGATGGTGATACAATAGACACGTTTGAATTTCAGACCCTACTATTTATTTCATTTCAATAGACAGTTTGCGCACATTTTGTGTTTTCAACCTGTGTGATGTAACATTTCACAGTAAGTACGTAAGCATTTTTAATTAATTTTTTTTTTCTTCTTAAATTAGGACTAGGTCCTGTAATATCCAACAGTAACCTCGGCAAAGCTCCTAAGCTACTGCTAGTACTGTGAGCATATTATTTGTTTTACATCTGAAGTAGTTTGCTAGACTGGCCTCAGATGTGCCTGTTACCCTATATTTTTGTTAATTCTGGCAATTCATTAACAAAGGAGGGCCACCGGCTTCACGTGCCTTCCGAAGCACGGAGACGATCATAGATATAAAGAGAGTCAAAAAGAAAACTTTTCTTTGTAGACTCCTCCCGGGTTCGAACTAGGCCAGTGACTGTCTCTTTTTAATTAATTAATAATTTTCATTATTTGTATGTTTTTTCTTTGTACGCGTAGTTCGTTGATAAAACTGAATGCTTGATTTATGAACAGGATAATGTCTACAGTATCCCCTTCACCGGTTATACTTTGGACAAAGTCATGGTTTAGATTGTGACTGATTCTAAAAACTATTACATTTTAGAAGCCTATATCAAGGTTGATAATCTTAAATTATCTATCCCTAAGGTGCATAAGAGACGGTTGCGGTTTGGCGCTTAAATGCGTCAACTACTAAGCCGAGCGGCTCCGGTTCAAACCCGGTGGAGTAAAACTTTATTCTGATCGTCTTACCTGGGAGTAGGTATCAAACGCACTCACCAAGACGCTTGGCCAGCGTGGTGTTTTATGGCTAAATACTCTGCAATGGGGAAGACCTTTATCCAGTAGTGGATTAAAACGGGCATATAGTGATAGTGCATAAAAAATGAATCGCTCAACTTTAAAAAAAAATGGAAACGTAAAAAGTGTCCAAACCATCCCCAATCTCCCCTACAAAATATCAAAGCATAAAATATTAACTACAGAAACGTACTAGGAGGTTATTTAATGGCTAACAACCCTCGAGGTAAACATCCTGTTGTGCGTTCTCAGGTTAAAAGTTTTAAGGTGGTAGCAGTTGAATTAGCCAATAACAAAATTTCAGTTGACCTCAAAACCAAGTTCAGAAGAACACACATTTACACATATCTATCATAAAACTTAAAATTTGAAATCAAAGGAAAATTTTTAAATTAAACATAAACAAAATTGCACTTCAGAAGATTTTAAACAAGCAAAATCTATTTTTTGCGGACTATTAAAACACAAAGAAATGTTGATTTTAAAAATAATTTAAATTGAGCTCACCAATATTAATTAATTTGTTAACTAAATAATAATTAAAAATTGTAATAAAGAGTAAAAATAATTTATTTAACAATTATTATTTCAATAGTTTAAAAAACAAGTAACAGTTTAAATGTTTTATTAAAATAATAATGTACAACAAAAATACGTTTAATTAAATCAGTTGTTATTCTCTTGTTTTTTGATTTTTTTCACTTGTTACCTCTAAAATACTAAAGCACACTCGGATTACACTGATTTACAGGCAATAGTATCAATATATTGTTGCTTTGACATTGACATCATGAAATGTTTACGTTGAAAGTACAACTTAGCTGTATTTAGCCAATGACTTGTGGATGAGGTGACGCGGGGTTCTCTTAATAATTGCTCATTTGCTCCCAATCCGAGTTCTTTAAATTTTACCTTATAATTAGATCAAGTGATAAGTAATTTAAATAAGAACTATAATAATTGTTGCTTCAAATAAGGTCGCCCAAGAAATATTCGAATTAAACTGAAAAATTTACAATAGCGAAAATTGGTGCAATTGAGACCCAGTTCTTTAGTTGAAGTTTTAAACGGATTTAGCGATTTTTCGACAATTTTTTGAATGGTTTATAATCTTCCTGATTGTATATTTTTTCATGTTCTTTTAGAAATCTTGAAATCCCATTTAGGGTACTTTTCCCTATAAGCTTTTTCTTCAAAATAAAATTTGCTTCGGATTTAAAAGACGGTGGAGGTGTGTACGGGTCGATTATTTTCGGAAAAATATAATGTTTCTGCGCTAGCCTTGCAAATTTAATTAACTAAATGAAAAATTCGAATAGTATTTAGAAGATTAATGCATAAAACCAAACGCCTAAATGACACTGGTCATGAAATTGGTGTTTTATCACCAAATTAAGTTGGTGTTTGTTCAGTGTAAAATTACTACTAATTTAATTACTGGCGGTTCTTCAATTAATTATATTTAAAATTAAAAAATGTATGTGTCACAATAACTAAATTTTTATTTCTTTACAGCGAAAACAATGGTTAGACGATGGCCGAGCAGTATTACTATCACATCCCATTTACAGAATATTTTACGTTTCTCATGATTCTCAGGATCTTAAAATATTTAGTTATATAGTTCGAGAAGGAAATTCCAACGTTTTTAAATGTGCAGTATTTAAATCAAATAAAAAAGTAAGTATATTTATACATATACTAGGGCTGGGGTCTGTTTCATAAACGTAAGTTGACAACTTATAAAAAATTGTACCTACATGAAAATATTATGGTTTCGTGGTTACAAAGTATATATAGAGATGTTTCCGTGGGTCATGATTCCTAACGTCGGCTCCACACATGGAATCCAATGTTCTTAAACTTATATACAATGCTGTTATTGAATGAAAAATAACTCTGTTGCAATGAGAATTCCGAGTAGATTTAATATTCCGGATCTGATTTTTCGCGATGTTTCCAGTTGGTTATCAAGGAATTCTTCTTATGATTATCAAAGTTTCATCTATTGGAACATTGGTATACATACTATTGACGTCGAAGGATATCATTATAGCACTTGTAAGGAAATGAGTGTCCTTAAGGGTATTAGCAAGTTCTGCTGTATTTTTGATTGCATAATATAAGGATTTATATCTTATGCATCTAGTAATAATATTGTTAACTCATTAATGCACAATATTTTTATTAACTTAGGGTAAAAAAACATTTTTTTTTCTTGTAGAAAATAATAACTAACTTTATTTTTAATTATTTTATGATTTAAAATATTCTCATAATAATAAGCAGAACTATGGAGAGCATGGCATACGTGTACGTGAGTAATTTTGCAAGTAAACGTATATCATGTATGTCATGCAGCTGTGCGTTAAGGAGTTAAGCATTCTTGATATGTTCGTCGTGGATGAGTTATTATAAGATGTAACAGGTCTAATTGGAACATTTATTTTATGCAATTTTGGTTGTGAATGCAGCCTTGGGATCGTAGGGTTCATAGGGACTAGATGTTGAGATTTGTAACCAAAGAATTGAATGGTGTGTTTGTGGTCTTTTTATTATTTTTTTTATCTATCGGTAAGATCTGATTGTAATTTTTCACAAGCGTTGTTGTTTATGAAATCATGTTTTTGAGATATGCATGTTTATGCATAATAACTATACTAGCTCGCTTATTTGCGGTTGTCACTATGATGTTAGCTTTCTTCAATCTGTTATTCAAATCAATTATAGTACATGTTTCGTTCACTATGTGTCGGATATCTCCGTATGTTCCAACTATATACATATACTACTCTTATATACATTCATTTTATATTTGAAAATATAATAGTCCAACAGCTACATGTTTCTTCTTTCATTTGAGTTTTCGAATGCTCAATTTCATTAATTAGTTTAAAAGTTACAATGAATTTAGTGCAGCGCGATCGATGCCGGACGCGCACTTAAGTTTTACTAAATCTCAGTTTTTAACAAAATTAGAAAAAATCATCGATTTTTGACCATAGTTTTAGACCATACCACTTGACCAAATCATTAAGTTGGTACTCATTCCACGCAGAATTTAATGCTCTTTAATTAGTTAAACCATAAATTTTTAGCTAGGATTCACGGTTTAGATGTTATATCCAAAAAACTAATAAAAGTCCTAAAATTTTGAAGTTTTTTGGCTGCCAAAAGTTCTCCCGAAGTCGCTCGTATTAGCATTTTTGTTTTTCACATGCTTGTACCTATTTATACAAGTTAAAAAAATAAAAGCTTCTACACCACCTTTTGCAACATACAATTCCTTTACTAACTGGCCTATTGCTCAAAAATGGGAAAATTTCGTTTTTACTGATGAAAAGTTTTTTTACTATTGATAGGTATTAGTCAGAAGAAGCACCCGGACCTTCTGCCATCGTTGTTCATCGCCAATACTTCAAGTCTGTCATGGTTTGGGTCGGTATTTGTGTTACCGGTAAAACACCTTTAGTTTTTATGAAAGAAGGAGTAAAAATTAACAAGGAAATCTATCACCGGGATATTTTAGAGGCTGTAGTTCCTCTCTGTTCGATTAAGTAGTAAACCCTTAACGCACAATATTTTTATTAATTTATGGCAAAAAAAAATCAATCTTTTTTTATTGCAGAAGATAACTAACTTTATTTTACATTACGAGTATCTTTCAAACCAATCCAATCCCAGATATCACGTAAGGTTTTGACAAGATTGTCACAATATTGTCACTTGCTTGACAAGCTTGTTACAACCTTGTGACAATCGTGCAATGCTATTAGGGATATGAAATGCGACATAAGCAGATTTAAAATATTTGAATAATACATAATAAGCAGAATTATGTGGGCTCGAGCCACGTAGCTGCACAGTTCTGCAAGTAAACGCATATCATGAATATGTCATGCATACATTTTTTTAGCGAAAAATGTACAGGTGGCGGATGTCCAAGTTAATAAAAAAGACTTACTTAATACACCTGAAAACCATTTTTTATATGAAAAGTCACACTTTTCAAATTTTCCTACAGAACCTAAGCCGGGTCCCAAACTACAAATTAAGTTATTATCATTGCATTTTCAAGGAAATACATCGCACCCCCAGAAAGAAAGGGGTATAAGTCTGAAAACACCATTTTGAGCTAGAGCGTTTTGAATATTTGAACGTTTATAAGAAAATCATGTTTATCTTTTTAGATAAATGTGATTTTTTGATAGAAGTAATAACAATTGATAATATTAATTGGTAGGGATTATTTTATTGTAACGAAAGCAAAGTCAGTTTCAGTTGGAATCTTTCGAGTTATACCCCTTTTAGCTGAATAAAAATACTATGTTTGGCGGTTTTTAGCGGAAATAATTGAACTATCGGTAATATGACTGTTTTTACAGATACTAGAACTTGAGAAGACGAATTTTTTGGTATATCTAACTCAAAAAGTTACTTTTTGGGCTTATACCCCTTTCTTTCTGGGGGTGCAAAATAATAAAAGCCTTCTCTAATACTTATTATAATTACACTAAATTTAAAAAATATTCAAGAAAATAGAATCTAATAAATTAATTTTCCCACCAAACCAACCAAACCAAAACAAACCAAAAATGAAAAATTATTAATAAATGAATAATATGCCAGAATTTTGTAAATTAAATTACCACACATTACCATTTTTACTTTTAATGTTTACTATTTTTTAGCGATAGGTCTTATATTTTTATTTTTATCCGTTTTTTTTTTAAATTTTTGTCAGGTTTTGTTCATTATATTTAATTTTTTCAAATAAATTTTTTTTTTAAGTTAGTTTATCATAAACACAATGCTCATTTTCTCATGAAGTTCAGTAATTCTTGGAGGTATTAATTATCTAGCTAGTTCAGTTTCTACCTAGTTAATTATTTTATTAATAGCAGCGCCAAATTTGAATTCGGAGAAATTAAATAAATTATAAATAAAATTTTTAAGTTTTTAAAACTTCCAAAAAATGTCCAACATAGTCGACATTTTTTAAAAATTTCTCAATTATTTGTTTTGGTATATGTACCTGGAATTTGTGTTGGTATTTACTGCCTGATGCTCGTCTTTGAGATTTCATCTAAAGTACAATATGTCAATGCCAGTCTTAACATTGTTTTGTATAAGATCGTTTTGGTTTTCTGATAATTAATTATACTGTCAATAAAAGGTAAAAGGTAAATTGGTCTCATTCTTGCATAGGGAAGCATTGTTACGTTTTTGAAGAAATATAGGAGTTTAATTTGTTAGTTTTAAATTTTTGAAATAACCTATAAATATGAAAGTCGGATGAAAATGCAGGATACTGATGCAATTGGTACCAATTTAAAAGAAAAATTTGAACGTAATAGTATTTTATGTACCTAGGGCGATATGAGGATGTTTATGCCCGCGGGCGACGAATTTCAGCACGAGGGCCTTTGGCCCGAGTGATGAAAGTCGCACAAGGGCATAAACATCCAATATCGCCAGTGGTGCATATAACGTTTTATTTTTCACTTTGAAACTTAAATATCAAATGTTTTATTTTGAAATTTAGTAGTTAAATTTAATTTTTTAAAAACATACATGGCTTTGCCGATATTGAATTTTTTTGTATCCATGACAACAAGACGATTTGTTTATGTGGTTAATAATTTAGTAGTGAAAATAAAATATTAATTTAATCGAACGCCTTATTATGATACAAAACGAAATTCCTGACGTAGTAATAGAAAGAGCTGAAAGAGCCAATAGTGAATTACTACCTAATTAATTAGTAGTAATAAAATAACTATTAAATATTAATATTTTTTATATTTGGTAATATGAAAGCTGAGGCGTTATGACTTTGTTTATATGTCTCCTAGCACAGATATAAACAACAAATAATAGATAGGTGAAATATAAAATAGTATATTACACTAAGAGGGCCGAAAGTTGTTCGGCATGGCGAAGTATGTAAAACTAATATAAAGTACCGAGATAAAAATGTAAACAAGATAATATTTAATTACTGTAAAAATTAAAATTTTAATTCTTAATTTAAATAATTGATTAACAATTTTAAAAATAATTTGAATTTAAACAGAAATCAAGTAAGCAACCCATTTAAAATTAGGTCAAACTGAATTAAACTGAAACTCATGGTAATCATAATTATGCCTACATAGTCATTGATTAACATGTAAATTACACATTAGTTTTCTATAGATTTCATCAAATTTCAATATCTTAACTATATCGGTTATTTCAATTCACATATTTCACATCTTAATTTTCAACATGATATTTATTACTATTTGTACTAAATTCACTAATTTATTTTATTTTGAATAAAAATTAAAATTTGAAATATTAATTATTCATTATTAAGTTAACTTAAAATATTTAAAATTTATTTTATTATTCTAAAAATTCATTTAGTTATAAATATTCATTATTAAATAAATTTATTATTTGCTAATTAGATATATAAATTAAAATCTTTATACTTTACTATTATGAATTAAGCTATTAAAGTTTATTTTATTAATCGATTGCTTTAACTTATAATGTCATTCGATTTTAAAATTATGATATTGATTAATTTGTTGTCATTATTTAATATTGTATATTTGTTTTATTTTTATCTACATTTTGAATTTATTTAATGTTATTAATAAATTTTAATTATTATTAAATATTTTAATTTATTTAATTTATTTAATCAATCTCAATCTGATTACAAGTTCAATTTAATTCATTATAATTTGAGATCTTAAGAATACTTTAAAAATATTATTTAATAAATCATATAATGAATAATATGGCTCAATAACTTAAATTTTAAAGAGTTACTTTAAATAAAGACTGATATTCAAAGATGCACTTCATAATGACATCATTACGTAATGTAACGTTTTTTAAATTTAGTATGTTTTATTTTCAATAATTTTCATGGGTAATTATGTAATATTTTGAATGTCTGCACACTTAATAATGTTACATGAATTACCTATAATATAACATGTAAAATTTAATTATATTTTATTTATGATCATGTTCAAGTTTATCTGTTATACAAATATTCAATTTTCATTAATTTTGTAGTTAGTTTTTTGCATTATCAATTCTTATTCTACATTAACTTAAATTTGCATGATATGAAATTAAAACAATTTAAGAATAACTTCATGCATGGTACACTCTTAATCTATGTGTATCTTAAATATGAAACTTTCATTTTATTCAAATTAATATTATTTATTTTTTTTTATTTTTTTTTCGTTTTTCTGTTAAATTTTTTAGAAATTATCATCAAAGATTATAGTTTAATTTGATTAGTTATTAAATAAGAATCTTTCTATTCAAATAGTCACTGATATTGTATCGTAATAATAAATAATTTATAACAAATTTAATATTATTTCAGAAATTTAATTTCATTAGTTTATTTAATAAAAATGCATTAAATAATTTCATTATAAATTTGAAATTCTTTAACTTATCTAGTAAATTAATATCTAATTGTTATGATAATTTCATATAATAGCATGAAATTCCTAGATACGTATATTAACTTTATAGTAAATTGGTTATATTTTGATTTCTAGGTAGAAATATGTTTGAATTTCTATGAAAAGGTTAAGATGCTTACAACAAATAATGTCTAAGTTAAATATTTGTTAATTTATATGAATTAGAAGCGTTTACGAATTCACTATTAAATTTGTACTCATTTATCATTCTAACTTTAATTTTGAATATATAAATGTAAAATTTAATATGAAAATAAGAAATTTTTTAATATTGTAATGATATATTACATTAACTGTTTCTCAAAGCAATTACTTACATAAAATAGCTTCTATTTCATTATTATTTTCATTCTAAATATTAATTTCAATAATTAATAATCTTTTAATATTCATTGGAATTTTATCAATATTTAAATTTTCAATTTCAAATTGATAATATAATTATTTCAAGCATTGTATGCAGAATTTGATTCAGTGTCCACAAACTTTACCTATCAATTCTATTTATCCTTTATATTTTAATAGGATATTATATCTCTTAAAATCTTGAGAAATTCAATGCATTTGATGAAACATTATGAAAATATTAATATAATTGCACAAATTATATATGAACTAAATCATTTATATGATACTGTTAAATGTATACAGGCTTAATAGATTACATTTATTTCCAAATAATCTAATCAAGATAATACACGCAATTTCTTAAATTCACGGATACAATTAATTAAATTATAAATAAATCAACATATGAAAATAAATTTACGCTTAAAGCAAAGTATCAATCTTAATAAAACTTACTAAAAAATTGGCTAAAACAATAACATTGAGGCGATTTAATGACAGATCTTGTAAGGAGATATATAAAAATCCAAATAAATATGCAAAGCTAAATAAATCGCAAAACTTAAAGTCTATAAATTTACAATATCACAGTCAGCATTCCAATCAATCAATACTTAAACTAACCCAAACCTAGACGATTGGTGTGATATAATAAAATTTTAAACTTACTAATTTCCTGCGAATCAATCTGTAATGAATAGTAAATAAATTCAACATTACATTGAATCATATACTTAATATGACCAATAATTGAAGAAGATTCAAGTTTGAAACATAACAAAATATAATACATTTAAATCAAGTGCTAATGAATAGTTTGTAGACTTAACCTAGTTCAGCTAACAATTAGAACTCAATGAAGTATTGTACTAAGCATGAGAATCTAAATAGACTAAAATTATAAGTTCAACGTTTTGAGTCAGTTGCTGTAATAGATGCAATAAATTCTATAATTGAGAATATCGAACTTATGCCAAAAAACTTATACTATAACGAAATTCACAATCTAAAAGAAACATATTAGTCAAAGAAAGTGTATCACTGCGTTTGCAATCTTATGGCGTTACTCCCAAAAATCAAATGGCAAAACTCGTATAGTACTGACCTATTCACAAATACTTAGAAGTAGATTCCGTTTAATAATGCAATAAATGTGCCAAAACAATGGATCATTAAATTGCTAAAATAGCTCACTATTAGAGCTCACAAACACATATAAGCTACATACTACACTGTGAATAATTGTAACTGCTTAAACGAGCTAACCCAGTGGTATATTGGTGCACATAGTTTTAAATCCATAAATGGGTAGCCCATCCAAGTAAGCTACCAAATATAGCAAATCATTAAACAGTAATTACTTCCAGTAATTAAATTAAATATAAAATATTAACATAGACAGTTAATTTCAGTAAACTATCCTAATACTCGACATACAGAAAAGCACCAAATTGCAACCTTTAATATTGGCGAAGCACTAAAAACAAATAAAATTTTAAACGGTGAAATCGATTCCGTAAAGAAATCTCAACTGCCACAAACTACTTTGGACTATTTTATAAAATCGTGTTCAAATAAAAGTGAAAAAAAAGATAATTCGTTAATCAATTTTCAAGCTACTGAACATCATTCAAAAGCGTATTTGAAGAAAAATAATTCTGTTGGCGCATATCCCATTTCAATAGAAATATCGAAGTCGGAAGAACAATTAGATAAACTTGGAAAATTACAAGACGTCAATTATAACGAAGCTCCAGCGTTAGCTCTTGAACGTCCTTTTAAGAAGAAGTTATCTTTTCGAGAACCAGAAATTTCCGGATATTCCGTTCAATGTAATGAGAAATATGGAAATAAAAGGACACAGGCACCAGAATTTAAAAGAAGTATTAGCGCTCAAAGTGGTCTAATTAAACATTGCCATAGTTGGGAAGATATTAATTTAGAGGTACATTCTTTAAAAGCACTAACATGGGAACCGCACTATTATTAAAATTTCGAATTTATCTTAATGTAAAACTGAAAACAAACTCTCTTATACCACTTACCTACCAGAAAATATGCTAAGAAGGTTATATTATTTTTAAGTAATTATTATTAATTTTAATATCCGATAGTCTGAAAAAAGTAACAGTGAGTATTACCTAGATCTATATCGCAGTGTCTCTAAATTTAATTATACCCCAGAACTCGAAATCTTTAATACTTGACGAAAATCCTATATATTTCTAAATGACCGTTTATTAATATTTAATGATAAAACCACAATCAAATTATAAGTTGTTATAATCATTGGAGTAAAATGTTGTTTTGTATTCATGTAGTATATGTGAAAAGTTTCTTCGCATAAGCTGCCCTAACATGTGACAACGGAAATCTATCAAAATCTTGTATATTCTTGTCGAAAATAGGTATCATATTTAGGATGTTTTAAATATTTTTATTTTTACTGCCAAAACTATTTTTAATCCCTAGACCGGAATTGACTTATGCGTTTTCTTAATTTTTTTTAATGGTTTACAATATAAATAAATACTGCAATAAGAATACCTCATGTATTCTTGTATATATTTCAAAATGGTGAATGGCCGAGCACTTTAAATGCTAGCAGCCCCCTCGAGTTTTTACGAGTTTGACTCTTGTGGCGTACCATCTTTCACTTACTAAATGTTTACCTGCTGGCCCGAGGTAACACTGTAAATCACTTAAATATTATATTCTTGTCGAAAATAGGTATCATATTTAGGATGTTTTAAATATTTTTATTTTTACTGCCAAAACTATTTTAATCCCTAGACCGGAATTGACTTATGCGTTTTCTTAATTTTTTAATGGTTTACAATATAAATAAAACTGCAATAAGAATACCTCATGTATTCTTGATAATATTTCAAAATGGTGAATGGCCGAGCCTTTAAATGCTAGTAGCCCCTCGAGTTTTTACGAGTTTGATTCTCGTGGGTACCATCTTTCACTTACTAAATGTTTACCTGCTGGTCCGAGGTAACACTGTAAATCACTTAAATATTTACATTCTCGAGGCTTCTATGTTAATGAATTGCCATCATTAGAATAATATGAACAGGCACATCTGAAGCAAGTCTACAAACTACTTCAGATGTAAAACAAATAAAATACTCACAGTACCAGCAGTATCTTCGGATCTTTGTCGAGGCTACTGTTGGATATTACAGGACCTAGTTAATTTAAGAGGAAAAGAAGAAGAAGACTTTTCAGGAATGATTATTATTGACACAACTACAAGATTTTATGCCTTCAGATTCAGAAGCAAGATTCTATGCTTCTAATTTTAAATGGTTTTTCACCTTTTATAAAGATACAAACAGTTAACAGAAAACAACGCCTTCTGTTTGTTTCCAGAAGAATTTAGTATGCCATATTAACTACGAGTACACTACCAACACTTATAGTATCATCTTGAATTTTTAGAAACTATGCTTTTTCTCCTCTAAATCTGCGACTTCGTTATAAAGTTGTTAAGAGCTACACCTTGGTGCACTTTGTTTCAACAGTGCTACAACAGCACAACTATAAGCCCTATTTCCTCTTCTTCGTTATAATATCTTCGAAACGTGATCGATTAAGAAGGTGTTTTCTTATCACTATCCAATATTCCCACAATCTTTTTGTTTAAAATTTAATATGGACACCACCGAAGAAGTTGAAAAAAAATTATATCTGATTCTATAATCGATTTATTTATTGGATCAGATACTTTTCTAAATTTTATCATTGGCTCTTTTAAACTGTAACCCCGCCCATCGAAATTAAAATGGGTTGTGGCGACTGTAAAGATACCAGAATCTCGGTTTTCAAATCAGTCAACAAATTTCGGAAAAAATACACTTTTAGAGTGAATCTGAGTCTTCCGTAGTTGCGTTTGTTAAAACCCACTTTTCGCACTCTCCACTCCGGGCGCCACAAGCGGTTTTGACAAGCGTTTTACTCATTAAAAACATCCCCCAAGAACGGTTCAACTTGGCAAAGTGTGGACGTTGACCAGACGGATGTCAGGGAGCGACTGGTATCTCCCCACCGCTAGTCACTGTCGACCCACGTACAGTACACGCACCCTTAACACGATGCATAAATTATTACCCAATATTGCGAAATAATACATTTACATGTACTTCTTATGGGAAAATTGTAATTTTCAAAATTAAATTGTGGCCTTATTACAAGTCCGACAACATTCGCCCTGCCTTCAAAGAGCTTGTATTTTTTGTTTTTCCATTTTATAGGAAAAAGTGTACTTTCGAGTCGGGTTTAATCGAATAAACTTCCAGTAAAATTAATTTGAATCACGAATTATAATGTATGAAATGTATTGTTAATTTGCTCACTTAATTATTTTGTAATTGAGGTGGTCAATAAGCCCATAACACATAACAAAAAAATATCTGTTTGGTGGATGGAGACCTTAAAATTGATCACAGAAACTGCTAAAAAAATACTTATGAATTTTTATTACAGTATTCAGTTGAAAAATTGTTTTACACGCTGCAGAATAATGCAAAAGTAACTGGAAATTGGATACCATACACCATTACAATGGATGAAAGTAGCCGCCATACTTTGTCAAAATATCATTTTCGGAGTGCCAAAATGGATTCAGGCTGAAATTTTGTGTATTACTAATTTGTATCTGAAAACATACGAATATTTAATTATCTTACCGCTGAGATGGATGGATGGAAATGTTAACCATACCAACACAAATATATCAGAGATCGAAACGACAACGTTATAATAGAAAGCAGATCCATCCTGGGCACCAGTTATTCACTTGGACGTCTTTGTGCCGGTACGGCTAACTCTTCCATCCAACTGAACGGTATCGCAGTTAAATATTCATGTTTTACAGTACAAATTAGTAATACACACAAGATTAGTCTGAATGTAATAATAATTATGTATTTTAGTTCTTCGAAAATGGCGATCACTTCCATCCACTGTAATAGTATGATATCCCAGTTTCCTGTAACTTTTGCATTGTTCTCCAATATTTAAAACGACTTTCAGACTGAATGATAAAATTCATGAGCGTTTTTTAACAGTTTTAATGGTTCATCTTAAGGTGCTTATCCACATCACAGATATGGCAATTGGATTTTCTTGATCTTCGCCATTTATATTTCAAGTTCATATGGCCATAGTACATTGTATACTATCTTACTAGTTAACTATACTATGCCGTATTGTAAAGTGATTTCTTTAGAATACCTATAGGTTTGTTCCAACAACGATTGTTTCCAGTAATATTACTGGAGCGCAAGCGCATTAGTCAATTTTCGTTCCGTCAGACACAAATTATGCACAAATGCGCTTGCGTTGTAGTAATATTACTGGAAGTAATCGTTGTTGGAACAGACCTTATATTGCATTATAATTATGACTTTCAAATATTTCTCTTAACCTCGAATATTTTTAAATAATAAAAGTTTTACTCGGCTGTCGAAATATTTATAAATTTTTAACATGGCTCATTTAAATCAGCAATCCATATTTCGTTTTAACCTTTACACTACTAGAAAGGTACACGTGCACCTTTTGTATTTGTATAGTTTTTAACTTCTTACACGTGCATAATTATTTCAGAAATTGTTTCAAATTTCTAATTTCAACGTACGATGCGAAATTTGTTTTAAAAAGTAATATTATTTGTCGGTTATTTTGGGCTCCCTTCATCCTAGGCCATGTGCGGCTGCACCTATTGCATACCTTGTTACGGCATTACCTGATGGGAAGCGAATTGATTTTGCAAATTACGATAATGAACAAAATTAAAAATGTGTGGTAATAACAGAAAAAGTGAATCGCGATGCGCTCATATTTATTTCCAGTTAGGACACAAAGTAATGCTAACTATAATAACGTATAACGATAATTACATAAATATAAAGAGAGTTATAATAATTATTGATAAGGTTGCTAACTATTGTTATTAACTATTGTTTTAATTTATAGAATCAAGCTATGAAGGTTGTTAGAACTATTGGACAAGCGTTCGAAGTGTGCCATAAACTGTCTATTAATGCTCCGGAAGGAAATAATGACGACCAAGAGACTCTAACCCAAGACTTGATAAGTGATCATATTAGCGATGTTATGAGTGATAAACCCAAACAAGGTAACGGAACATAGTGCGAAATTAAAATTTTATTTATAATTTCTTTTTAGAATTTATATTAGAAACAAATGACAAGAATTCTATACACCTCGATGAAAACTCTTCACAAGATAATATAAACTCTTATGTCGATCAAAAGAATGCTCAAGTACATCAGTCGGATTTATACACTACAACTACAATGCAGACAAAATTGGCAAATGCAGTGAGTATCTTAATTAAAGTAATTTTTAAAGATGGCGATAGTGCTTATAATAAATTATGTAATTGACATGCATTTGAAAACCGGTAATTTGAATTTCGAAATTAAATTTCATTCTTTTTAATTTCACACTTTAAATTGATATCTAATATTAGTATATTATGTAATAAGTACATAAAATATTGTTTTAGCGGTCAAATTATAATGTTTCCGGATGAGTCGCGGGCCGAGTCTGTAACATGAAGATGATCCGCTAAAGTCATTTGCGTCCGTGCTGGATAAACCGGTTTTTTGTATTAGCTCTGCAAAAAACATTTTCTTGCATTTTTTTAACTCCAAGTAATTTATTTAAATCTGAACAGTTCTAAAGTAACCATTTTGTGGAACTAATACAAAAAAATAATTTTATTTCACATTTTCATTTCATTGGCATGTGATTTTTAAACTTTATATTTTTTAATTTCCGTTATAGCTCAATTTCCTACTTTCTTTTTAACCTCCAACTCGTGAGGATTTTTTAATTTTTTATTGTTTTGTATAATATCTCAAATCGTTATAAATATTTCAAAATTTGAATTGTAATGAGATATTTTGCCGAATTAAATTGAAGAAATTTATAAATAATTAACATTTAAATATATTATCATTAAAAAACCTACCCTCGTAACTAAAAAAAAAGTAGAAGAAATTAAGTTGTTAGAAAAGTTTTCTGGATTTTGCTTCAACTGTGTGCAATATTAACTGTTTCGGCACAAGTAGTTAAGTAACATTATGAACATTAGGAGACTCATTTGGGTTACCATTTATACCTTTTTACAATCTTATAGTATATTTTCTTGCTGGATAAATTTTTCAAATACAACATATTTATTAGTAAATAAAGAAGTTTTTTTCCAATTTTTGCACATAAACCAAGCGGAAATGTAAAATTAGTTAAAAAAATGGATTTTGTAACTTTCCAAAAAATTGGGATAGTTTTCTCATTAAATATAAATTTTGTTTTCATTGAATTTACCCAGCATTGAAGATTAAAGAAGATTTGTAACTAATTATGAATCGTGACCCTACATGTATCGACGTTATAGTATAGGCTAGGTCTATAGCTGTCTAGAATATAACTTGTTTACTTGTCTTACAAGAAAAGTAATTGAAGACCAAATAACCGCGGAAATTCACTTGTTTAAATCGGTGATAAAACGAAAAAAAGCTGTCCCATTTTGGAACGGCTTAATAAAAACAAAAAATTTTTTATTCGTTTATTTATAGTACTACTTATTATGTCCAATTTCTTCACTCATAGTTATCATGAAGTTAGTGAATTTCAAGTTAAATTAACGATATAACCAATCAGGTGTAAACATTTCAAATGTCTATAACTATGTAACAAGTGAAATTACAATTATGTACATAGAAGCTCATTGAAGCTCAAACGAAGCTCTATCAATTGATATAAAATTTTACCAAAAATTTTGTATAGGAGAAAAACTAAAAATACATATCTACAGCTCCCAAAGATTTCGCGAATATCTCTGCGACCGTTGAAGCTCAAACGACGGGAAGCGAAGCTTATTGAGGCTCAAACGTTTGACACCAATTTTACTCAAAAATTCGACTGAAGGGGGGGCATTGTGTCCACAGCCCCCCCCCCTAGTTTTCGCTAATATCTCCGCAACCGTTGAAGCTCAAACGACGGGAATAGAAGCTCATTGAGGCTCAAACGAAGCTCAAACGTTTGCCACCAATTTCAATCAAAAATTCAATTTGGGGGGGGGGACAGCGACATGTACCTTAAACTATTTACAATCAAATCATTTTTTATACCTACGTTAATTTAATTTAAGGGAATCTAAATCAGGCTTTAGATGAATTTTGGCAAACTTGAGATAGTTAATCGACAGTTTTGATGAACTTTGGGCGAATCGTAGGATTCTCTGAATTGTAGTTCCATGATTACCCGAATTCTAGAGTAATTTAAGTGTATTACATATGTATAGTGAAATTAAATTGAATTAAAAGATACTTTTTACTAACTTATAACTACAATCAAATATTAATTTCAAAGGTTAATAATATATATAATTTCTATAATTACTATCTTTTTACATTTTATATTAATTTTTGATTGGACATTAGAAGCTATTGATAAAGATTGGAATACAATCTAATCTCACAGCTTCCGTTTTTAGATATAATTATATAATAATATGTAGTTTGTAGATATCACTTGCAAAATATACTAAATTACATTTCATTCTTTGATTTAGCTATATGAAGAAACGAATACCTGCAACATGACAGATGGATACTTATCGGCTGGCAGTGAAAGCGATATCGCTAGAAATCCAAAATTACTTTTAGCTGGAAGTGTGGGTACTGCACAAAATGAAATACAATTGCTTAAGGAACAACTTGATCAACAAAGCCAACAAACTCATGCGGCTCTAATTCAATTACAATTAGTTCGAGAGCAACTCTTAACTGAGCAAGTAATATATTTAAAAAATGAATTTAGTTATAATATCTTTTATAATTCTTACACCTACCCATTTTTACTTATTAATTGATTTTTTGCTCAAATTAAGTTACATTTTAGAATGCAAGAATCGAAGCACAAGCTAGAACTCACCAACTTTTGGTTCATAATAAAGAATTATTAGATCATATTGCTGCATTGGTTGCTCATTTACAAGAAGAAAAAACTTCTGTTCAATCAAATAATGAACCTCACGTAGCAATGCCACAGGTATTTTTTTTAACTTGCTCGTAGATTATTGCTTGCTTAATAATTTATTATTTTCCTATTCTATTATACTATTTTACTCTTCGTAACGTTCGTGCTTGTTTGTTTGTATTTTCTGTTTATTAATTTATACAGGATGGTTTTTAAATTATCCGCTATACTTTACAGACAACTCCTACAATACAAAATACTACGAACATGTAGCAGCAAGCTCTTCATCAAATCGGTTTGAAATTACTTACCTACATTATAAGTAGTACCAATCAATCAAAATATTATTTTTAACTTTTTCAATAAATATGAGTACACTACTGTCAATAGACTGTAATAATTATTGCACCAAATGTTATGTATTTGCTTGATCATGAAAAATTAAAAACAAATTTATTGAGTTAATCACTCAACTGAAGCCACTAATTATATTTTCTAAAATATTTCCTATAAATGAATATGGGAAAAATCAACTTTTTGAAACTACTAGTAAATACAAAAAAACGGTATAGAGCGTAATGGTATAGACAGGGCAGTATCGTCGTACCAACGCCACTATTTCATCAACGTCGACGCCGTACCGTTTCCACGCGAGGACGTTTTCACAAAGGATATTTTAACGCAGGAACATTTTCGCACGGAGCGTAAACTAAAAAATTAAATATTTTTATGTTTAGTAACTTTTTATCTATTTAATCTAACTTAACCCAAGACAATAAAATCTAACCCAAGAGCTTATTTTATTCGAATTTATAATCAAAAATGCTTTTCCAGGATAATAATTGTTTATTTATTTACATTTTATATGTATGAAATAATATACTAGTTTTATTGTTTAACCACGACTGTCCAATTATTTCACGTCATTCAAGAATTGTCAGGACAATTCTAATTAAGAAGGTGAAATAAAGTCGTTACTGAAATGTCATTGATTGATTTTAATACTTTGATATGCGGGTTGAATATTGCATTTGTCATAATTGTTGACTATACATAATATTTGAACGAATTAATCTTGATAATTAAATTTACGTCGACTTCTGGTTGACTCAATTTGCTGTTCCATGTCTCTAAAATTTAAAGTGACCACAAATTGACAAAACAATGACAATCGACTAAATTGAAAAAATTAGAAGAGATCCAAGTTTCGAAAAGTTGATTTTTCCGTATTTTGATTTATAGTAAGGACACTTGAGCAGAGTTAAAACCTTTTTCATTATACCCATCATGAAAGTTTACTTATTTTTTGCGATCCAATCTTGAAAGTTTTATCTTAGAAGATTGTCAGGACAATTCTAATTAAGAGGGTGAAATAAAGTCGTTACTGAAATGTCATTGATTGATTTTAATACTTTGATATGCGGGTTGAATATTGCATTTGTCATAATTGTTGACTATACATAATATTTGAACGAATTAATCTTGATATTTAAATTTACGTCGACTTCTGGTTGACTCAATTTTCTGCTCCATGTCTCCAAAATTTAAAGTGACCACAAATTGACAAAACAATGACAGTCGACTAAATTGAAAAAATTAGAAGAGATCCAAGTTTCGAAAAGTTGATTTTTCCGTATTTTGATTTATAGTAAGGACACTTGAGCAGAGTTAAAACCTTTTTCATTATACCCACATGAAAGTTTACTTATTTTTGCGATCCAATTGCGAAAGTTAAGTTATCTTAGAAGATTTTGCATTTGAAATTTTGTAAGAAACAAGGATACTAAATTTTCAAGGTTTATTGACTCGGGTGAATGATTAAAAATATAGTATATTGAAGATCGTCAGGATCGGAGGCTGGTCGGGTTGGCATGGATGCACCATTCTGTGCACCAAATGTATAATTATGAAGCATAAAACAACTGATTATGTTATATAGTAAGCGGCTTTGATTAAGTGAAAAAAGTGTAAAATTACTGCACCTTGCTGTGTTAAAACATATGATTTCTTTAAATTGGAGCTACTAAAGAGGAGGCATCTGTAAAGTTTGGCGGGTCATTTAGAAAGAGCTGTATAATACACATTCTGAAGTTTTAACGAATTTGTAAAGCTATCATGTGTTTAGCTTTATAAATTTTATGTAGTAAAATTAAAATTCTGTAATAATGCCATTCGTTACTGATGTATGCGCTTAGGGTGTGATCATCTAAATAATTTAGATGTTTATTTCCTCATAATAAACCAATTCACTTATTGTGATACACTTTTTCTGTAAACATTCAAAGATTCTACACAGTCGATTTTGAGACACAGATCATCGGACTATACCACAGGGGGGGGATTGCGTACCAAGACAGATTCATATTATACAGATTTTAATGCGATGTTTTGTAATCAACAGAACATTATTTACTGTCGAGTTTATACTGATCATCACTACGAGGTAGCCAACATATCTTATATAGGTTCACGAATAATAATTTTATTAAAATACCTAAATCTCTTTCTTCATTTTTTTGAAGGCCTCTCTTGGCAAATTACCTAGGTGTTTGCTGTTGCTTTCCTAGAGAAGATGGTCAGAATAAAGTTGTGGCTCCGCCCGACTCGAACCGGGGATCTCGGCTTTGCAGCAAAATGTTATGAAATAGTATTTACCTCATTTCGAATAAAAAAGCCTCATTTTAGGGCAATCAAAAATCGAAGTTGTTATGATTTTACTTATAATTAATTTATAGGTTCGTTCATACAAAAAAAAATTCGTACAATGTCATTATTTAACTTATTTGTTAACTAAGTTAGGTGCAAGCTGCCTTGCATAAACCTGTTACCAGCAAACTTGGGGGTTTCTGGATTAATAGCAAGTTCTAAAAATAGTTATTTATGTATCAAGGGCATTATGAAGATGTTTATGTCGAGGGCAACCAGTTTAAAACATACAATGTTTTATATTTCACTGCATTTGAATTGGTAAACGTTTAAAAATTTGTAAATTTTGAATTTGATTTTGCTAGATTTTCTAGTTTGCGGTGACTTGTATCTATGACGATTTGTGTGAGAGGACATAATAAGCGGGGATTATGATTTATACGCCTTAAGGCATTATAACCTACTTAATATATCTCGTTGTCAAGGTCAAAACAAATAATGATTCAGTCCAATATAAAAACTGTTTATGTATGAAACCATTTTTGTAAATTTTTGATTGCGGACCCTTACAAAAATTTGCGCTCTTGAAATAAATAGCCAGTCCGTGCCTGCTTCTTGCACTCGTCCCAAAAGCTCGTGCTTAGCCGGGCTAAGTTGGACTCTCTCCAAATTTGAGCCTGCTACTTTAGTATAAGCAATTAGTGGTACCAGGCTATGACTGCCGTCTATCGACATTGTATTGCATATAAATAGTGTATTTTTTAAATTAAGTTTAAATATAATTATGCTGGAGAAAATTTTTTAGACTGACTGACTCGTAAGTGATAGCTCAAACCTTTTGACTTAAAGACTTGAAATTGGGAGTAAAGTGTGTTTTCACGGATTCTTCAATGATGTATCTAATGCCTGACTATGTAGATGTCGAATTGGTTTTTGCTTACAAAATGCTTACACAAATGCATAAAAGCTGAATGCAGGATTTTGCCTTAATCAATCTCTAATATACTTTCATATCGCTTTTGTTTTTTGAGTTAGAATACGCTTTTTTGGCATACAGAGGTTTTTAAAATTATTTGGAAACTATTTTAATTCGTGCTAAAATTTCATGTCGAAAAGATAGAGATCGAGGTTTAAGTGAACACGCACTATAGTATAGTGCGTCTGTTTTCTTGATAGAGAATTGATACAGATATTGGTAATACAGGAACAAACCAATCAGATGTTAGTTTGATCTTCTAGACTAATGATTTCTAACCTTCAGGCGACCATGGAGTACTACCGAAAAATATTTAACTATTGGGATTACCTCCATTTATTTTTTGATTTTCTTATTCTGAACGCAAAAACATGCAATTTTCATAATCATTGTTCACATATTATGTTATGCCCGAATAGTAAATATTTCTAGAGCGAGATGAGAGTACTCTCCACACATTGCCATTCGCTCCTTCTACCAATACCGAATACATATTTTGCAAATTCAGGTCTTTCAACGAATGTTTGGGAATGGAGGTAGCATTGGTTGAATATTTCTTTGAACTAAGCACATATCGTCACTTACGTCCAAATAATTTCTCTGCTTGGTTTTCATCAAAATCAGGACGGAAAGTCTCTGTTCGTACAAATATGTTGGCGAAGAAGAATTAAAAATTATCAATTTCTTTTATGAATAAAATCTATAGTTCGTACAATACCTATATATGTATGTAAATCATCCTGGAAGTTGTAGCTTCTTTTCACGGACTATTTTTTATGGTCCCGCGGAACACCGGTTGAAAAACTCGGTTCTAGAATTAATCAGACGCAGTGTTTTAATTACAATTAGTTTAAAATTCTCCGTTATTGTAGATGTGGTATCTGTTCTAGACGATCATCATCGTTAATATGCAGATCTTCTAAACAGACACTCATTCTTAAAGGGTGCATCTTCTAGACGCGTCGTCATTTTGGAAAAACCTAAAGCAAAAGGTGGCAGATAGTGTCAGCTAAAAGATTCAGATCACATTAAATAGGCACCAAACAATATTAGACAAAATATCTGAGCGTAAGTAAACGGAAGTAAGATTGGATGGATATATGTATATATCCATCATATAAGTATGTACATACATGTACATAATATTTGCCCTAAACGTGGTGCTTTTTAAGTTTTTTTTAATTTTTTTTGTTTTACCGAACACCAAAGTTATAGTTTATTTGAAATAAGAATGCAGTAAAAATATGTCTTGAAACGTGCTTAATTAAATTTTATACAAGTTTACACTGCTGAAATTTCATTTGCTATTGTCATTTCACAAATCGAATATTGACGTAATAAAATTTTAATTCTTTCAATTTTATTGTAAATCATGCATTTTGTAGGTTTTTTAAAAGTTAAATACAAAATTTAAGTTCTCTTTTGATTTCTCATAATAGGTTTAGTAAATTGTCAAGTTGACTTTCGCCTTAATTTTTTAACCTTTCCTGTATGAATTTTCCTTCGCGTCGTATCGGAAGCGCTCCTACAACTTTTTACTGCATTCTTATTTTAAATGGACAGTCCGTCTGTATTACAATTTTTGTCTACAAATATGTAGTATGCGAATATAAAAAAAATTAATTATTGTTAATCGAATTTTGAAAGTTTAGATGTATAAAATATGTTCCATAAAACAGCCTGTTATGTCGTGTCACAGTAAACGTGAACTATCTGTAATGGGATCAATAAGTGCCCAATTTCATAAGAATTTTGCATTTCAAATTACCAACTTTTTCACATACTACATAATTTTCCGCTCCTATCGACTTTCTTCATTATTCTTCGTTAATATTCGTGCTAATCAAATCTTTAATTTTCAAATTTTCTTATTGGTCAGTATTTCTTATATTAGATCGACTACCTTTCAATAGATGTACTATGTTACTGCACAGCAATCAAATTCAAACTTGAAAAATTAACAGTTTCATAAATATTTAGCCGTTTTACAAGTTTATGTACCGGGCTGCCAACTAAGGGAGGATGAGACGTGTATCAGACCGACTATCTCACAGTTTTGTGAAAAATTATTTATTAAGAAACCTGAGCATAAGAAATTGCTGGAAATATTTTACAAGTTTCTAGGATAGTCGATAGGGGACGTACTTGATAGGGTAAACTATAAAATTCAAGATTTTGATCGAAATTACCGAATTATGTATATTATGTTCAATGTACAATTTTGGTAATCCCACTGCAGAGACTGCATCATCTTGTTTCTAGACTTGTATCGGTCTAACGAATTTTATATTTTCGCATTCAGGCTAAGTCACTCGGGCCTAAAATAGTACAATTGTCAAAATTGAAATTTGGGGTATTTGTAGTAGGTATTCGTTGTAGGTATTCGTAGTAGGTATCGCAAATTGGTTTGTTTAATGAGGTTCAAGATCTAGACCCGATATTTTCTGTTATATTCTGTTAAAGTAGCATTTAAAAATGTCAGATAAAATAAAAGAGAGTCAAACATTTCTAATTAAAATGGATGAAATAACTATTTGAGTTAACAAAGACTTATCAGAAATTTAACGTTACGTGACACTTGATTGGAAGATGAAAAAATTCTAAATATAAGTTCTTGTACCTAGATACCCAATACAAATAACACAAAAGTTTTGTATTTAATGAATAATTTAGTTTTCTATTACTATTGAGTACGTTGATCTTTATGATCTTTATGTAAAATCAATTATAATCTATACGTCATAATTATTTTAAACTATCCGATCAACAGCACTTTTGAATAATTATTAAATAATCTAAATATACAAATAATTTATTACTAGAGTTTTTCCCATCAACACGTAATATTTACATTTTGCCGTATTTTATTTAATATGTAGGTACGTACTACTACTACATTTTAGTTTATTTTGTGTTTTTCTGTTTTTTACTTTGTATGGAGTATACTAATATTGCAATATAGTATTGACTATTCAATTCACTTGTCATCTGTCAAAAGTGGACCAATAAAAATGTTGGATGTGAGATTTCACGGCCAACCAAAATGTACTGTAGTGAATATTCCACTAGTGGTGAATTGCAGCGAATATTCCACTTTGGTACAAGTGAATATTTGTGTTTAATATAATTTATTATAAATTTCATGAATGACAAAAGTTTGTTTACTGGTTGTCACAGAAATGAAATCATGTGTAACTCAATTTTGTCAATTTTATTTGAAAAATAAAATTTGTTCAATGAATAGTCTCTTAAATACGATTCGTAGTAATAGATAATGTAGAATATTTTGTCGTGATATCACTCATATTCTTTGCGCTTGAATAGCATTCGTGCTAGCGCACTCATGCTATTCATTTTGTAAGCGCAACGAATATTCGTGATATCAGGACAAAATATTCGACATATCTATGACTACTTATGGTATTACAAGTGAATATTGCAATATTAGAATAATTTGTATTTTCGGATAATTGGAATATTTGAATAATTTGAATATTTAAATAATGGTCGATTTATACTAGTCATTTAACGTTTGGCATTTAACGCTTAAGAAAATTAACAATATGAATTGTGTAACCATTGGTTAAAACCAATTTTAATCCTCTTAAGTCTTAAATGCTAAATGTTAAATGACGAGTATAAATCGACCATAAGTTTTCGTTGAGTAATTTGAACTCGTTGAAATGACTAATTTTTAAACTCCGTTTAAACGCTCAGATAAGCTATGCAATTAACTTGTTCTAGGAGATCAATTGTTGTATCTAAACGGAAATCTACAGTTAGCACAGATTAAAGAAAAAATTTTAATATTTGAAACAATAATTTATTAAAATGTTCACGAAAATTTTCTTTTTTAAAAATTAAAACAAAAAACTTATGCTAGGTGTTGAATATTGAAATTCTTACCTTATTCTCTAAAATGTATGCCTCGCGTAATGCAAGTGACTTGTGCAATTAATTATAAAATTGTTATAATTATTTTAAAAGCAGCTAAAACAGAAAATGGAAAAGCACTGTTTGCTAACTTTATTCTTAGACTTGACCATAAACCAATATTGTTGCATACAGTGCTTACCATGCCTTATCATTGTGTTTAACTTATATCACTTCCTATAGCAGAATCAAAATCTTATGGATGGGTTCGGTGCTGAACACTCTGAAACTTCTGTACCTGAATCGAGTCCTCTTTTACAATCTTGGGGTCTGCAGTCTCAAGGATTAATTGAAAATCAAATGGTAACTTCTTGTCTCCCGCCTTCTCCTCTTAGAACAAGTTTCAATTCTACGGGATCAATGTTTAACTGTAGTTATCCTACACTTCAAGATGCAACATTTGAAGGACAACTGCTACAAAGATTGCAAGCTCTGATTGGATACACGCCATCCTATTCTTATAACTATCAACCTTTAATTCAATCAAATTTATATGGTGCACCAAATTTAATTAACAGTGTTTATTCGTTGCAAACGCCACCGCAAAAAAAAATTTCTCCTATAAATGTTATGAAGTCTTGCACGGCAAGTCCAGTTTTAGAAAGACGAGTAAGTCCCGGTAGTAATTCAGATTATATTAAACAACCTGAGTATCCAGTGCAAAGTAGTTCGCATGTAAATCAAAATTTTCAAAATTTATCTGCACAACAAAAATATCGGACGTCAACGTCTCCCTCATCAATTCAATCCATTCATACTCCATCAAAATTAAATAGCCAAACTCAAGAAATTCACTTTATAAAACCTTTATCCCAATTAGGAACTCTTACTACTACAGATGTTCAAGGTCGTGTCCGTGTTATTGTTCCAATACCTTCACAATCGCCGAATGGTGATGATGATGCTGGAAACTTATTATCACCTTTAAGAGTAGGAGATGAACTAAGACCACAAATTACTAGATCAACCAGCGAGAAAGTGCCTAATAGGAGTGAACTTATGTCTCAGGTACAACGAACTGCTTGGGCTAGGCACACTACCAAATAGAATATAATTGAAATCAGAATTATTTATCATTCGGCTTTTTTTAGGTTTCTTTTATATTTATTAAAACATTTGACGAAGATTAATAAAATTATTTGAAAATAATCAATTTATTCAAGCCTATATTATACCTACCTATAGATATTTACAAAACTTTCCAGTGAAGTTTATAGTTCTAGTCAATTTGTATCTACGAAAATATTATTTTAAAAATTATATTTAGTTAATTTACGTCTTGTTATTGTTTAAAAATAATAATTGAATTATTTAATGATGTTTTATTATAATTCCACTAAAAAAATATTTTATTACACCAAAATTTACTTAATAGTAAATATATTCAAACTTAAAAATAAAATTTGACTCTTCCATTACTCTTCTTCTATGAGAAACAGGGGTTTTTTTAATAAACTTTCTTTATTAAACCCTAAAACAATGGTTTAAACCAAGAAAATGGTTCAAGCAATGATATATAGCTGCATAAAATTATGAGCAGTCTTAAATGTATAACTAGGCCAACCTAATTTAGTAATCTTACTCGTGGCGCAATAGTTATTTGTGCAAATGTAGAAAAGTGCCATTTTTTCGTAACAAGGCCGAGATTTTAATCGAGTTTGACGTTTCACGTAAGCACAAAGACGCGCTTTTTCTACTTTACTACGAAATGAGCAAAAAATGATAATTTTGAAAAAATATTACACATCAGTAAAAAATAATCTGATAATATAAGAATCGGCTGATTCTTAAATATTTATGTTCAATTGCACCGAATTAATTAAGCATTAATTAAGTTTAAGCTGTAGTTAAAATGTCAATTTCGTCAATGGGGTAACGACAAATTACTTTCTAACTATAGTCCATTCGTTTTAAGAAAAAACTTGAAGTGGGAACTAAAATATTGAAATGTGAATTGTGATTGGTTGGTTTTCACAAATAACTTTGCAAGTTTACATTGCTACAATTTTGGTTCCATTGATAGCTTATAAACATTTTTCGTAAAATTTTATGACGAATCTTTAGTAATTACTAGCGGATACATTGCTGTTTGAACCAAGAATACTTTAAATTCGACTTTTTGAAGTGTTAAATAACAACATGTTGAAATTTAAGAAGGTAATCATGTAAAACTTTCACGACGATCAATTTGAATCGCTAACATTTCCACCGAAACATTATGAGATGTCCCAAAATTTGATCGAGCAGATGCAACCCGTTTTCACAAAACTATCCGTCGCGTCAAATGCGCAAAATAATGCCAAAAAATGAAAGTTTTCCAAAAACTTCTTCAACCCCACCGCAAAATTCACACCGCACCTGTCACGCAAAACTCGCCTTTGTGTGGCAAAATTAGTGGGTAATTTTTGCTCGAGGCGCCTCAATCGGGATCAAATTGTGCCGCCACACTGTCTGGGCGCGCTTTAGCAACAAAAGTGTCAAAACCTTTTGAAACGTCAAAAGTCACAATAATTTAAGGGGTTACATCTAATTGATACACTAAAAAAATGTTACTTTTTGGGGAATTTTATTTGAGAAAACTAAGAAAGCAATTAAAATGAGATTTGGAGGGTTTGTTCTGCATGTATTGAAGTATACAAAAAAAAATAATAATACAAAATGGCGGCTCAGTCGCCGTTACAGTAAGAGCGCATTTTTTTGGCATTCCACGAGCAAAAACACAACTGCTTTGGATCATCTGGATAAAAATTAAAATTTTTTCCTTATTTTCAATGGTTTTACTAGAGAAGTACACACGATTATTGAGAAATATGGTTTTTTTGCAAAGTGGCATTATTTTAAAAAATATTTATCAAAAAAATCGGTATTAATTTGTTTGTAAAAGTAACAATTATTAATCAATCTTAAAAATCATGTGTACTTCTTTAGATAATCTATCTAAAAAGCTACATTTAAAATTTCATGTAAATCGGATGAAAACTGCCGAAGTTATGTTTTCGCTAAATTGCGAAAACGTGATTTTGAGATAATCGCGTTTAAAGTTTCAAAACTGTTTTTGTACATGAAATTTTGAAGATAAGGGTTTATGATTTTTTACCTTGGCTCGCTATACCAATACCGTAAATCATCCTTTATGAGTTTACATTTTATATTATAACCCATTGGGCTAAAGGACCCCCAATTGTACCTTTATCGAGGCCGTTTCGTGCGTTTCGGAACGCTCGGAGACGCTTCAGAAAATGAGCTCTCAAAAATTTAAAAATAATTCTGAGTATAATTCCTTTTGTATATTATTCTTGAGATGTTTACAGATCATTTAAGCAAATAAAAAAAAACAGTCATATTTATTTTTTTCAATTAGATGTAACCCCTTAATTAACTACCAAAATTTTTCGAATCGCACACGGACGTGATTCGTTTTCCGTCTACCCCGTTTCGCATGCGTGCGAGAGAGATGCGAGAGAGTACAATCTAAATGGTCACGTTTTTCTTAAAATGTAAGACAAAGAACCCGATAGGCGCGACCCTTCTACTTGATAGTTTTTAATTAATTTAACTAATTTAAGACACTTTTAAGACAAAGCGAGGTAACCTACCAAGACGTAGAATTATCTAACGCATCTATTACTCGTCCCTGAGGGGTTCGTTGGTAAGCCTATTAGTCGACCCACTGTGAATTTCGTTAATTTTTTACAGAATTATTTTCCTGTATAAATCTTACCTACCGTACGAGGCGCCACCTACGCTGGACTTAAGTTGAATAGACTATAAGCATTAAATAATACGGTGCAATTGAACATTATTAATGTAAAACTCGAAAAACTACAACTAAAAGTAATTATTATTGGCGTTATTGTTTTTAGATCACATTATGTACTTACTTCTCTAATTATTTTCTGCTTTGCTGATTTACCTTTAACTTTGATTTCAAAAATTTGAAATTTTGAAATAATTTTTAAGGAAATGTAAAAATTAATTTATAAATTCTTGGAAAATATTTTAAATGTTTTACGTAGTCAACTTGATCACAATAATTATTACATTAATTTTTTTTAAATATTAATTTAATAATTATTACAAATTTAGTGAATTTTTTCACTTATTTTTTTAATAAATTCAATGTTGGTTTTTTTTTGTTTTTCTAAACTTAGACACAGTTATTACATTACTATAATTGAAATAAAGGAAAACGGATTGTTTTTGGACTTGTTGGATGCATTTCATTCTTAACCACCGACGTGCGGTCATCATGACCGCATCGCTAGGTGTGAAGTAACTTAAAAGAGCTAAGACATTGAATTCCTAATTTGATATAAAATAAACACAAAAGCTCAAGATGCAGTGCGGCCATGGTCACCGCACAACGGTGATCAAGGGTTAAGACTAAAAGATGCATGCGTATTTAATTTTAGTTTAATTGCATAAAGCATTCGGGAGATTTCGTCGAGAATTACATATAGACAGACAAACTTCATTTTGGAAATTGACTAAATCGTCTTAGAGGACCTCAAAATGCATTATATTAAGGAAATTTTATTTATGAATAGGAGTATTGTTTAACTTTTTATTTTGTTAATTTTTAACTACGAAGATATAACAACCGGCATTTCCATATTTATTTTTCTGTATTTTGAAGAAGTGAAAGCGATGGCCACTGGTTCTGAACTTAAAAATGTTGTTTTCTTTACGGGAAAGTTTTCACAGTTCAGCAATTTGTGAATAAACAAAACGACTGTGTGTAATTGAGTTGAAATTTACATAATACCGAAAGGTACGTATAAACTCATAAAATACCCCCACTTGACCAAATTTGAGTTCCAGAATTCTACTGGTTTGGCAATAATAGGTAAAATTAAAACACTTTTTTTTATAGAATTTTTAAGTTCAATTAGGTTTAGTTTTTAAATCTTCGGTTATCCTATATTAAAAATTTATGGAACCTTTCGTTCTAATATAGTATATGTACATTTAATTAAAAGCAGGAATGTTCTACGTCGTTTCTTTTTCATTTTTTTTATTATATACTCAGTCTTTATGACCTTAATTCCAGCTATTTAAAATAATTTTTTCGTAGTTGATCGATGGGACTTTTAACGTGTCTTAGTTTCCAGTTGGTGATTCTAATTGCCCGTCTTCGGCCACTATTTCCATGATTCTCCACATATTTATTGATTATTCGATTGCAACAAGTTATATCACACATTATTTTCTTCTTTACTTTTTGTTGTACCACTAGTTAGCTTGCAGTTTTATTAGTAATTGTCATTGTTTCTACGACTTAACTTAACACAGTCAATATTCAAAATCCGTATAAGTACTTTAGCTCCGAATTTTTATAAAAAGTCTCTTAGACTTGAACTTTGACTTGAACTTGAGTTTTCTAAAAGAACTTATTCTTCTACCCATTGCAGCATCCTGCTTTTCCCATATTATAAATTAATATGTATAACACCAGTTCTGTTTGTATTGCATGAAGGTAGTAAAAAACATTTTAAAGAATGTACATAAATAATGCATTGTGTGTTGCATACATTTTACCAAAATAATTTGTACTCTCTTTGCATCTACTTTTGAGACTATAATTTAAACTTTCAATAGATAATACATACAGTCGCCGAAATTGAGTTAGCTTCAGTAAGAGCTAGGACGTCAATTGGGACCGGGGAATTAAAAATGTCTATGCATTATTACGGCAGATGATAATATAGAATACAGATAGTATAAACATAAAAATTGTGAATCATTCGCAAATTTTTGAAAAAAGAGCTTTAAACTTAAAACTCCGTTCATCGACGATGTAGGTACTAAATACGAGGACCTGAACAAAACTTCCCTAATACTTTACTTACAGTCTGCATGGTTGTGGCTAATACGGTCCATGCAAGAAATTGTTAAAAATAATTCCAATTTGAAGCTTTTGTTATTTAATAAATAAATGACCGTTATAGTCTGGAAATTAACGCGACCACCTGCTAATATCAAGGTACCTGGTTTAAATCCGGAGAGAGAGTCTAAGTTTCTTATTACCGTCTCCGTGCTTTGAGGGCACGTAAATACGGCGGTTCTCCTGTGTTTATTCATCTGGGGCCAGTCTATAAGCTTTCGCCGATGTAAAATAATTAATACGTTTATAGTACCACCGATGTTATTGGTATAATACAGGAGCAACACCTAATATAAATGGAAGAAAAATAAATAACACTAAATACATTGAGCAAGTCATAAACTTAAAAAGAATATCTTCAAACTAACAGATCAAATATATTGGAAAGCTAATCGATGTAGAAGTAAACAGACAACTGATTAAAAAATTGTTGTCAATTATCTTTAGGTAGATATCGTTAATAGAATGGCAAGTGCTCCTCTTATTTCCACCAAAGATAAATTTTTCCTAGGATTATAATATTATAGAAGTTTGAGTCTCGATTTTTTACATAGGTAATTAAACAATTTTTCAAGTTTGTCCACTTAATTTGCTTATTTTAATGCTTTCTAAGTAATTCTAGCAAAAATGTATGAAAACCTTTGGATCCCACATATTGTCGTACAAGAAAATAATAAAAATTAAAAAAAAAAACACATGGTCTATCTCGGAATAACATTAACCTCAGTGTCAAACAGATTCACTATAGGTTTTAAATCGGCATCGTTATGTAAATTTTGGAACTGCTTCTCCAGGCACGGCATCTGTATCAAAAATTTAATTTTAACTGAACCTAAATAATTGTCGAATTCAACAAATTTTAAAAACTTTAACTTGGTTTAAATAGCGTAAATACTGTTGCATTCGTATTGCATGTAGATTTAGTTTTTAAAGATGAAATATATAACATTGAAAGTTTGCAATAATTTTAGAACTCTGTAATATATGTTTTATACTGAAGCTAATTATTTAATATCGATGACTGTATCTGATTAATTGAATTTTTAAATTCATCAGGAGCTAGCTACCTAAGATAAAATTGTAAATTTACACAGGCCACTGTTACTAAAATGATCCTACAAAAGTCGAGACATAGTAATTATTAATTTATAGCAATAAGTGTTTTTTGCATAATATGTATTTATGTTGTAGTCCTTATTTCGTGCACTCGAAATTTTGAATTTTTTTGCCGGACACAGACGGACGCGACGGACGGTTCGAATTTTTATGCCAGCATGACGGAAGCGTGATAATTCTAATTTAAAATTTTAATTTGCACTAGATTAAAATGTACGCGTGTCGTGTAAATAAATATATGTTTCCAGTCAATTTTGAAAATATTGAAAATAGCAAACAATAGAGTTACGTTTAATTAAAAATTTTATTTTCACACATTTGAAAAGTTCAAGTGTTTCTTTTATTATACGTGTAGTACGATAAGTTGAAATTTAAATAATTGTTTTGAGGTCCCATAAACTCAAAATCAAAAGATGATTTCCAAAAAATGTCTGCATGTGTGTTTGTATGAATGTTAAACTTTTCTAAAAGTTAAAAATTTAATGTGATATAAATCATTCGTCATATTCTAATTATAAAATAATAATTAGAAGAAAAATATTAGCATTCAATTGTCACTTGGTTGAATTTACGTCAGTTATTAACTCCATTAATGGCCGATTAAAATAGTTAATTATATGTATTATATTTAGATTTCAAGCCGACAATATATACTACATATACTACAAATTAATGTATTCGCTGATTTTTGTGTGCGGTAAATTCAAACTAATGGTTAAAGTGGAAGTGTCAACACAAATACTACGTGGTTGTAAGTTCCTCTCTTTCTTCCTGGCACTCAAAATTGCACTTCCACATTTTTAAAAATAAGTGGCCCTCCTATTAAATATTATTTTACATATTATGCAATGTATTTTATTATAAAACTTAAATCAATATGACGTAAAATTGTTTTATAAAGTTTTATATGTTACATTTAACCAAAATTATTTTAAACATTATTTTACTCATTAGATACGGATATACATATTATGTGTATTATATTATTAAATATGTAGATATGATGATAAGTATACAAAGTCGTTAATAATGCATTTATTAAGCAAGCAATAAGTTTATAAAAATTTCACCATTTTTTTTCAAATATACTTTTTTAACAGCTTAGTTCCATTGCCAAAGTAGAAAGATGGTTTGAATTGCTTGAGCCTGAACATATTTCGAGACCCGAAAGTGGTTTTGTGTCGTATCAAGATAAAGAAGAAGAAGAACGAGCAATATTGGAAGGAACCCGATTTCTATTGTCAAAAATAAGTTCTCGTAAACAACGTAAATTGCCAAATTTTAATATAGAAAAAATAACAACGTTTTAATAACACGACGTTTACGCGCTTGTCATATACCTATTCCAACACGATAGTTGGAAAACTTATGGAATTTCTTTCCAGGAGATTTTTTCCGGCAGTCTGTTACCATTTTAAGTAGCATTGTAGACGTGCAACTCTTCCCAGGCCAAAAATATTTTCAAAAAAAACGAGGTACCGGTAAAGTCAATCGAACTCGCTTAATGGTAGAAATACCTAAAATGTGGTAGGTAGTGATACCCCCATTCAAAATTCGGGAATTAAGAACATTTTAAAGCAATAATCATTAGTTTTCATATAATATAATATTCCTACCAAGAGCAAGGCATATTTATAATAATAAAGCCACAAAAGCTTTTCTTTTGCGGGAAGTTTTCAACCCATAACAATTAATAGTATTTGATTTTACCAAATTCAGTGCTTATTCGGTGTTATTTTGGCAATTGCACAGTTATCTAATGCTATAATAATTACTAATTTCGATTTTATTCATTGAACAAAGGATTAGATGTTAACCTACAAGCATAACGCTTTATTCTAGTTTAAACAAATAGTTACATTTACGGTAAAAAAAAGTTGCCAATAAATAATTTAAAATCTATTGTGATTTGCGTGCTCAAAGAATTAAATAACATATCATCTTGTTGTTATTTAAGCCCTTGTCGATATTTGCGATATAATATGTACTAAGGGTGAGTTTTATTGCGAGGACTAATTTTCACTAGGCCGTAGGGACTTTCGATGTAGCACCAAATAATTTGCACCAAAGAATGTAATAAGAATTTCAACCTTAGAAATACCTTAATGGTATTAGGGGTGCCTTAAGCAGTACTTTTTTGCATTTAAATGACCTATTTGTGTAGTTGCTTTTAGAAAATTTCCGTTAAAAGTATGGTCAAGTGGGGAGAAAAAGGCTGCAGGTCAAAAGTGCTACTTGCAATTACTTGAATCATAGATAGTTTGTATGAAAGCTGCCCTACAAGGAAATCGAGTTTTTGTGAAGTGCAGTTCGTACAGTTTGAAATCCGAAGCAGGGCTTGTCTTGGTAAAAACTTACTCGAGGATGTGGTCCGAGGGCAGTTTTTTCCGAGACAAGGTCCAAGGAATCTAACGGAGATGCTGTTTCTATCTAAAACTGATCACATTGATACGTGCAGATCAGTAAAAAAATAAGGGATTGAGTTTCAAATTGTACAATCTCCAAAGTTGCAAAATAAGGTGGTATTTTATGTTGTGAAAGAAAATCTGATTTATTACATTGAAAATGTATTTCACTAAGAACGTTTTTCTGAAAACACCAATAATGTTTTAACAAAATTTAACAAAAAAATTCCTGCTGTATACCTGTGTTTGTTTTAACAGCGAAGATAGTATAATTTGAAACCAAACCTTTCAAATACAGGGTGTAATTTTAGTGAATACGACTTTTCTTGAGTAAAGAAAGGAGCGCATTACATTTTTTTGCTCAAAAAGTTACTTGTTTGGAAATTTTTAGTTTTAGGATATAAAACTGCATTGAAAATATTTTCTATTCGAGTAAGTATCAAACGCATAAGCTATTTTCTTGTGTTTATTTTTCGTGTTGTTAATTAAAATTTCGAATATTTTTTGAGAAAATGATTGGTTTTTCCAATATAAGTATTTGTGTGTAAATCCATAATAATAGATTAATAATAATCACATCGTAATACTTTGCTTTACGTTATCCCTGTAAACGATACTTCGCTATAACGTAAATGATAAAAGTGAAAAAATTTAGTTTAAGGCGCCAACGAACAAACGATTAGGTAATTCCCCTAAATTTGGGTAGTATACCAAAATACAGGTATTCAAATTATATAAATTAGTAATCCATGAAATTGTCAAATAAATTGAATTTTTTTGATGAGCTTTCTAGATCTGACGATCTAGAACGACAATACCAAAGCTGATGAAAATAATTCGTTTTATTGATCAATTTAACCTGTTAATTTTTTAATTTTAATTTAATACAAAGTACAGGTACGCACGCAGGTCCAAACTATTCATTTGTAAAAATTTTGATGCTGATCATGAGTAGGTAATACATTATTTTGTAAATATTAATATTTTTATTTCCGTATACATAAAATTATAAAAAAATAAAGATGGTGTCAATTAAAAATTTCAGTGCTTTTCTGGTTTTACAGAATTTATAGTGTTGTTTATGTTCATGTTCAGTTATCTTCAAAAGTGTTTTATTTGTATTTTTTTAATAAAGTTTAATAAATAATATGTATTTTTTTCCAAGAATTATTTAATACCTCGTATTTAATACCTATTTATATATGTAATTTAACCCCACACCATGGCACTTTTGACTATCCTGTGGATATTAAATGTACCTCTCAACAACCAAAATGAAAATATTTTGTTACTAATATCAGCGAAAGTATTTTTTGTAAAAAATAACGAGTAAGTTTTAAAGAAATTAAGTACTGTAAAACTTTTAGACCGATTTAAATTTTTTTGAACCTGTAAATCAAAATTTAAACTTGATTACTGACAAATTTCATAAGTAATGAATATAATTAATGAGGGGAAATTGTAAAAAAAACAAATATTCCAAAACCACTCGATTGATTTCATTGGTTTTACAAATCTACAATTATTAAAATAATCTACATCAAATTATTGATTTGAATGAAAAATGTCATTACAATCGATTAATTCAAAAGCCAAAACCGTGAACTGTAAAATAAAAGAAGCTAGACGTACACAGACGAAACTATTTCGTCTTAATAATACATAGTACTTTAAAAAACAGGTTTCCTTTTTTAACCTGTTGTAAAGGTTGTCCAAGCAAGCTTCCTCTATTTATAAATCTAATACCTAAACTCGTACAGCATAATCCGTAAAAACATGCAATACTATGGTCAATGTGAACCCCTCGAGCAGCCTAAATATGAAAGCTCATTTCAAACAAACCTTTCAACAGCATAATAATTTGAATTGAATGGTTGCACTGATGATGATAATTAATTCAGTCTATGACAACTATGGTTCAATCAATTGCATAATCTCACATGCTAATTAAAATGCGTATCAAGCTAATTTGCATATCAGCCAATTACATTAATGACCTCAGTCAATCAATTAACATAAAAGTATAAATCATGAAAAGATTTGCGGAATTAATTTAAACCGCGGATTAATTTTAATCAAAATTGCATTTAATCAAATTCGGACTTTCGAAAAGTTTCGATCAAAAGTGGGCTAGAACCGGCTTATTACAACTACTAAGAAAATATAATATAAAAACACAAATATAATATAGAAACACAAACAACCCTCAACAAATTAATAATACACAGAAATAAGTTCAAAATATAACTTCGTATGAAGAAAGTTTGGAATGAAAATAGATTCGGTGACGGTCGACGACCAAGGTAATAAGAATATTATTTACCGTAGATCTATTTACCTTGCTAGACGCAGGGTTGGGCAAACTACATGACAAAATATATTTGATATTCAAACTACATCAAAATACATTTATGTAAGTATTTAAAATACAAAATTTAAGATGTATTTCAAATACAAAATAAATTTTAAATTTAAAAAAGTCAAGTATTATAAATAAAAACCATTATTTTTCAACAGTTTAGTATATGTACATATTCAAAAAACAAAATTAATACCAATCTAATTTTGAAATAAATGATTTCCTTTCAAAAATAGAAACGTTTCAAAATTGCCGTTCAATGTACTCCTAGTTGGGGAATGAATTAAACCAGCAGAAGAAAATAATATTTCAACAGGTGCAAAAGAACATAAACTTTGTGTTAAATTTATTAAGAGTTTTTTTAACATTCGAGTAATTGTCAAAAACTGAGAAGCATCGACTTTGGTCGTTCAAAAATGTTACTACTTCCAATTCTGCATTAGAGTACGTTGAATTAGTTATCTCCAAAATATAATTTGTATTTATGTATTTGAAATACTTAATAAAAATACAATACATAATACATTTCAATTTGTATTTGGAAGTATTTCAAGTGCATGTATTCTGCCCACTGAAATACTCAAACACTGTTTTATTGAAATATATAGATCACCATTGACTACCAAAACATTCGGGGTTCTCTCAGAAAAATGCTCGTTGGGCTAACAATCGTTTATTAAATTAACAATTACACGATCGAGTGGCATATAGTTATTCCGTGAAGAAATTAAGACTTACAACTTGCAACTAAACTTCTTCTTCTTGATGTGATCTGGACGTTGGCGATTTAACTTGGCCGAAGCCAAGATGAATTTATCAGGGAGTATAATTATAGTCCTAATTTAAGAGCAAGAATAAGTATAATTATTCCTGAGGTGGGTTTTCGTTGCCTTCCCCATAGTCTACAGATCGATATCGGACTTTTTGATTACAGCAGTGTATCTAACGCGAGCAGGGTTTGAACCGCGAGCTTACGACTTGTAGTCGACCCCGTGTATGCTTTACGCTATACTGTTGGTCACAACTAAACTACATTTGCAAAAGTACCGACATTTATCGATGTCAACCAAAAACTACGTTATCAGCGTTTTTAGGGTTGATTACCTCTAAACATCCGTTTTATGAGTATGTACCTGTTCTATCAGCAAATACTTTGACTTCAGTTCAATGTATTCTATTTAATGCATGTTTCACACTTCACACATTAATTATTCGCTTTAAAATATAATTACTACAAAATATAAATATAACAAAACTTTTAGTTATGATATTTTTAAAAACATGTTTTTCTGGCATTGTTGCCACAAGATGAAACAAAAAAAGCTAGACGAGAGACCAACAATAGTTTTAGGCATGCGTAGAACTTTCAATGTCAACATATAATATGTATTCAGGCATGTGCACTTTAGCTATATAAGTATAAATTTTATGTTGGTTTAGATTTTTTTCTTATAACTATTTTCTACTATTGAGAGCATGCGCACTTTTGCTCCAGTTAAGGTTGACACAAACACAACGTTTAGATTGTGCGTTTTTCTATACGTACATATACCTATCAGTTTTCAAAAAATTTCATTCTTCGGTTTCTCTAAAGAAAGCGCCAGACATTCGACGAATACCGATCAACTGCTTACCGAATATTTGAAGTGTTCGCCAAATGGCGAACACCTTGCACCAGACATGCGTCTTTTTCCGTGCATCTCATTTACTCGGCACGGCGAATGTTCGTTTTCTTTGATGTGGCTAAAAAGACTGACACGTTGCGGAAAAGGCAAATACCGAACCCAAGTAACACACGATCGTATATTATAGTATATTTTGGTTAGTTTAATGTATGTACGTATAACATATACATACATATTATATACCAAACTTAAAATATGAGCACATTATAATTATGTTGTTTATTGTTCATATATTTAATAGAATTCTATTATGGTACAATTTTGGACTACGAAATATGTTAAATGTACGTATGGTATGTGCGAAAAATATCATAGACTTGTCTGTGTATTGGGATATCCCATGACCAAATAGACCTGTTATAAACGTTTTATCGACGTATATAACATTTCGTCTAGACGATTTTTAACATGTAATATACCATGGTGTGTGTTACTTGGGAAGTATTGTCGCTCGACAAATAACAAGTAACTCAAGCCCATCCACACATTTGGTAAGCAGTCGCTCAGTATTTGCCGAATTCCGAATATCTGGTACCGTCTTAAGAGACAATATATTGGAAACGCTGTGTAGAGCAGTTTGTAAATTTTCACTCAAATAATCAACGTAATCTTCGCACCTCGAGATGTTTTTATATGTGCGTAGTATGTACCAGTTTACTTCGAATAAACATAATTTTTGTAAAATGCATGCGTAACTTTTTTAAAGCAAGTTTTTAAATTTAAATTTTTACATTACATTAGACATATTGAACGAGAAACGGGATTTTCATTTTCTAAATAAACTATATAGTTTTTCCACTGCTAATGAGAGAACTTTGAGATTTTTAAAACTAAGAAATGTGTAATTACTTAACTACGCATTTAACACAAACAAAATATTAGCTGAAACAACAATTTCTACGTTTTCTGTATATCATCAATGTGCAAAATAAAATACATCTGAAATTCACACTTCCATGGTAACACCTAATTAATTATTTTAAAACTGTCTTTTGTCTCAAGTTAAAGCGCATGTCTCAATTAACCCCTTATGACGGTAATTAACAAACAAATAAAATTTATAAGTTAACAAAACGGACTAACGCTCATCCACAGAACGCTTTACGTGACCAACTTAAAACGACAAGCAAAGCGTTGTGTCTGTGTCGGTTTTAACTGTTTATATTTTGCACATTAGTCTAGAACTTTTTCAAACCCATCATGACATCACTTAAATTTTTTTTCAAGTTGAGACCAGTTGGTGCAAGTTTTTACCACCCGACTTGGTCGCGATAAAATTTTAAGTAAATAAACTTGTTGCGTAGTAATTTTACATAGAGATTTTTATATAAAACACAGCAATTACTGAATGTACATAATATCTTAAACTACCGGTAAAGAAGAAATGTTCTTTCTTTAACGTGAGCTGAATTGGAATTAATTTCTTATAACTACTAAAAAGAACTGTGGCACATTGGATTACAAATATGTTATATACTAAACTTTTTCAATAATACCATGGATAATTGAAAGCACACTCACACACATGTTCGAACATCACAACCAAGGTGTTGGTGTTGACGTGGATCACTTCATTATTGTAATGGTTTAATATGCTTTAAATGCATTTAACCAAATTCTGCACAATTTTTTTTATTTCCAACAGCCAACGTTCCAAATTTCCAACGTTGATGTTGAATTACTGAATGATGCTGTTTTATTTTAATAAATCGAAACCCTTCAATATAGTACATAATGTAAAACTGATGTACTCAGTAGCAAACAGGATTTTACCTACATTATAATTATACTATATTTATGTTAATTTTATCACTTTAATTTTATTGTGTTACATTATGTATCAAAGTATAAAATAAAAATGCATATTAAAAATTGTCGAGTATTTTATTTTATTACAGTGTCAAGCAATAATAATTTATTATTAACTAGCGACCCGCCCCGGCTTCGCACGGATGCAATGCTGATACTAAATTAAATACACTACAGAAAAACTATGAACGTTGTATATAAAAACATAGCGGCCGCTCCGACTTTGCACGGGCATAAAATATATATGCCTATGTCACTCAATGAAAACATGATTAAAATCGATCCAGTATTTTTGATTCATTCATTACTGCCCTTGGCCTGCACGCATTAAATTTGGAGTAAAACAATTCCTCTTTCCTATACTTACTATGAAGATTTCCTGCTATCTTTGGAATATCTAAATTCATACAATTTTATTACATTACACATTTACATTACTTTTGAATTTATAGGTATTTATTTATTTTACAACAATTAATATATTACAGGATGTCTTTATACACAACGTTCACAGCTTTCTTGTCATTAGACAATACAAACATGTCCAATGTTCGGCAATGCCCCGTCCGACCGGTACCGCCCGCCGCAAACGCAAATTTTAAATTTGTAATATCTCCGAAAATATTTGTTTAATTTACATGCTGTAAGGAACCATATTGATCTATATTAATTGCACACTGTATTAAAGGTACTTAATTCGATAAGGATTAATGCCGTATTGCTTAAAATAGCTTCGTAAATAAGCCATTTTTCACGTAAAAGTAAACAATAAAATGGTTAATGTGGGTTATCCTAAAAGATAAACATATACCATCGCGGACTTTTTGTAGACCTTTTATGGTGTACAATACTGTAGTACATTAATTTGATCTAACTCGTAGGGTTTAGGCAGCGTTTTGCTAAATTGCTAAATAAGCCCAAAAATTACGACATCACGTTAGAAACCTCTAAAATTAGCAATGTTGCCTTAGTATATGATGCATGTATTATACATATAAACCTTCCTCTTGAATCACTCTATCTATTGGAAAAACCGCATCAAAATCCGTTGCGTAGTTTTAAAGATTTAAGCGCACATAGGGATATAGGGACAGAAAAGGCGACTTTGTTTTATACTATGTAGTAATATGTACATCAAGATATATTAATCGGACAGGTGTAAGGATAACCAAAGCAAAAAGTAAAAGAACAATTTCATACCGATTTATCGACGCCCAGGTAAACCGCTATAGTAGAAGCTTGAAAAGGGTAGGTTCTTTTTGTTCCGTAAGCACTTATTAAAAATGGATTTTGCAAAATTATCTCTAATGCCCGGTTTCACAAACATTTAAACTGCGATTATATTATTTATGCCTATGATATTTAAGCCTAAATATAAGCCGAAATCGTAGTTTAAATGTTTGTGAAACCAGGCATAATGGAAGTTGCTAAAAGTTCATATGAAATTTTTTTTTGGATGGGAATTAGATAATGAAACTTGGCCAATAATATGTACCAAAGAAATAAACATTCCTAATAAAGCTGGCGAATATAAGAAAATTGAATTCAACTGCTATTTGCCAATACACGTTGACAACCAAAACAAAAAATTATTTCTAGAATAATGGCCTTTTGGAATACTATCGGCAGTGTCAAAAATTTTGATGGTGATATTACAAATTACTCGATTGCAGAATAATGGAGCCCAGTTGAAACAATTCCTCTAATAACATCGCCATCAAAATTTTCAACTTTCCTTACCAGGTTGGTTTGTATTTATTACTGTAACCTTTGTTTAACTATGTTGTAAATATGCCTGTTGTTCTAAAGTGTTACGTATTCAACATTATAATTATTATAGATATAATTTTTTTTGCTAAAATAACTAATTTCATAACCAACAAAATTTACTTTATCATTTGATAAGCATTAATTTGGATCTTTTGGACCAGGAACTTAAATCTTTTTAGGAAGTTTATAATAATTATATATAATGTTTTATATATATATATATATATATTTCGGGCTTCCTTATTAAGGACACAACCAAGGTTGTTTACCCGTCCCCTCAAGAGGATACTCTAGCAATTAATATCTCAAAGATGTTGCAAGCATCTTGTGAGAGGACCACCGTCTTTACGTGCCTTCTGAAGCACGGAGACGGCATTACAAAGTGAACTCTATCCAGATGCGAACCGGGGAGTCCTACCTTAGCAGTTCATCGCGCTAACAACCATGCCAATGACCGTCTCATATCTCATATAATAATTGTATACGAAGTTATAATAAAGAAAATGTAATAATGTCATAGTAATGTAAGAAGTTTTTAAAAAAAATTTTTTTTTTTTTTTTTTTAAAATTTTTTTTTTTTTTTTTAAAAAAATTTTTTTATATTTTTAAAAAAAAAATTTTTAAAATTTAAAAAAACCCTTTTTTTTATTTTAAGGTTTTTTAAAAAAATTTTTAAAAAAATTTTTGGGGCCCAAAAAATTTTTTAAAAAATTTTTTTTTTTTTTTTAAAAAATTTTTTAAAAATTTTTTTAAAATTTTGAAAAAATTTTTTTTTAAAAAAAGGTTTTAATTTTTTTTTAAAAATTTAAAAATTTTTTTTTTTTTAAAATTTTTAATTTTTTTTTAAATTTCTTTGGGTTTAAACCTTAAAAATTTTTTTAAAAAAAAATTTTAAAAAATTTTTTTTAAAAAAAATTTTTTTTTTAAATTTGGTTTTTTTTTTTCCCGGTTAAAAAAAAAAAAAAAAAATTTAGGTTTTTTTTGGAAAATTTTTTTTTTATTTAAAATTAAAAAAAATTTTTTTATTTTTTTAAAAAAAAAAAATAAATTTTTAAAAATTTTAAAAAAAAATTTTTAAAAAAATTTTTTAAAGGTTAAAATTTTAAAAAAAAAATTTTTAAAAATTTTTTTAAAAAAAAAAAAAAATTTTTTTTAAAAAAAAAAAAAGGGGTTTTAAAAAGGAAAAAATTTTTAAATTTTTAAAAAAATTTAAAATTTTTTTTTTTTTGGGGAAAAAAGGGAAAAAATTTTTAATTTTTTAAAAAACAAAAAAAAAATTTTTGGGGAAAATTTTTCCCCAAAAAAACCCAATTTTAAAAAATTTTTTAAAAAATTTTTTTTTAAATTTTTTTTAAAAAAAAAAAAAAAATTTTTTAAAAAAAAAAAAAATTTAAAAAAAAAAATTTTTTTTAAAAAAAATTAAAAATTTTTTAAAAGTTTAAAAAAAAAAAAAAAAAATTTTCCCCTTTTAAAAAATAAAGGTTTTTTTAATTTTAAAATTTAAAAATAAAAAGGAAGGTTTTTAATTAAAATAAAAAAGGTTTTTTTTAAAAAAAAAAAAAAAAATTTTAAATAAAACCCCAAAAAAAATTTTATTTTTAAATTAAAAATTTTTTAAAAGGGAAAAAGGAAAAAATTTAAAAAAGGTTTTTTCCATATTTATGTTAGAGGTAGCGATATCATACCGATCTCTTAATCATTATGTAATCTTATGTCAACCGATTATCCGATGTATTATCCGATTACCCTGATGTATTATCCGATGAGCCGATTCATTAAATGCATATATAAAAGAAATGGTATGGAGAGAAACGTACATTTGCACGAAAAGTAAATCTTCCCATACGCCAGAAAGACGCAATGCAAGCATGACACGTTAGAACCAATCAGGATAACCAAAACAAGATCCAACACTCAAGCGTTGCCGTTGGATCAACCTCACAAAAAACCGAAATTATACCAAAGACGATCCTGTACAAGACTTAATCACAGCACTTGACACCGGTGAACAACCCTTCGCTTTTTCTATATTGGTATTTTGCTTCTTTATTTTTGTTTAATTAATAAAGAAATTTCAAAAGGTGGCATGGATGGCGACATCTGCGGTGAAAGTCAGTAGTAGGTGAGGTTTGCTGAATATGGTTGATTTATGTTCAACAAATGTCGTAAGGAAAGAAGTTTTATAACTTGAAGGATTTTCATTTATATACAATTATTACAAGCGGGCAAAACGTGAGCGGCTCAACGAAATTGGAAGCCAGGGGTTGGCAGGCAGGGGAGCCCCTAGTATAATATTATCTTAATAACTAACAAAATATGGTTATAAAAGATAATTGTCACTAAATTTTTTACGTACAATAATAAATAGTACATGAAAATTATTTAAGTATGCTAAAAATAACTTTTCGAAAGAAAATTTTATAAAACATTATTATATATAATCATCATTATAATAAAGAAATATTGTTGATTTTTCAGATAATATTATCGAATTATTGACTTGAATTATTGATATTTAAAATTATTCATAAAATAAATCATAATAACCTGGAGGAATTTATAGACATCGAAAATAATTTTGGTTAGGTTAGAAATTGTCTAAATTGGATTAAATATCGAAATATAATGATAAAATTATAACTTCACAATAACAATATTAATTATTGATATGTATAACAAAAAGCGGGCAGGATTTGGTGCGGTTGCGCTAATGTAAAGATACGCCTCTCATTTTCGTTTTTAAAAACGTACCTTTTACCCACGTGGTTGTTAGATGTTCCGGCAATATTATCTTGCGCACCATAGGTGCGCACTAAAAAAGTAACGCGGTCATTTCTTGCGCACCATAGGTGCGCACTAAAAAAGTAACGAGGTCATTCATCAGTAGATTTTACACCTCATATTTTTATCATACCGGGCGCCTTATATATGAAAATCGATTCTTAAGGAGTAAACTCCAATAATGGAAACGAGAAAAACAGTGTAACTGAGAATTTCAAAATATCACTATTGTATAATAAATGTAAAAGAAAGCGAGTTAGGCGAAGAAAACATAATAGAAGATACTCAAGAAGAATATGCAGAAAAAGTTGAAAAAATTATAAAGAAGAATATAATAGAAGAATTGACAGAAAAATCTGATGATGAAGAAGATGATTTAGAAGTAAACGGAAGGAAGTAAACTATGATGAAAAATACAGTGAAAATTTGAACTTTTCATTTTTAGAAACTAGCAAAGAAATGTTTACAAATGATTTTGTTTGCTAGTTTTTAATAAATGCACAATATTTTATTACCAAACACTTAGTCTTAATGTGTTGAATTTAATCCTCTTTTCCTCTGAAATTAAAGTTTAAATTTTTAACGATGGTATGTTATATATGTATATATGCAAAAAATTTATCATCAAACGCTTTATGGTTTGAGGGTTACAATTTTTTATAGATGTTAGCAATGACTGGAGTTGAATTTCAATTCTTCCATCCATGTATAAAGTGTTTAATCTAGGAGTTTATGGCGCTCTGTACTTTTTATTTACTGAAAAGTTATTAATATTTTATGTTTGAATACCCAGTTTGCTCACCCTTGCATCCAGCAATGTTCATTTATATGCTTATTATTTTTAATGATTATTTGTAGTGTACATTAAAAATTGTATACGAAATTTTTTTTAAAACTTTAAAATGTGAGAATTTCAGAAAATGTTTTCCACTATTTATTTGGGTGTCTGTAAAAGCGCACATCTAAATTTCAAAGCTGAAGCTAACTTCTACGATGTACGACATCATTACAATATCAACAATAATAATCAAGCAAATAGTAGAAGTGAAATAATTATGTGGGTAAAAACACATTTTGTAACTAACTAGAATTAGGTAGACAATTATTAATATTTATGTAATTACCATTTTTGTCAAAAAGCAAGTAGGTAGGTAGTAACTATTATGTACTGTATGTAATCGACGCGCAAGGTGTGGTATTTCAGAGATAATGTGCTGGTTTATTAAATGCATTAGTGTCAACCAGTGTCAACTATTGATATGAATAATACACCGCGAACAATATATAAAATACACCGCTTTATCAATAAATTTATGTTTTGCACTTAAATGAAACTTGATTTTTCAAAATTTAAATAATCCAGGTTCTGCGGTAGCGAATACGTAATTAATTTTCTAACTGGGTTAAGAAAATACGTAAATTAATACTACAATAGTGCATTATTTGGAAGATTGCAACAGTAATATTCAAAAATTGTGCTTGTAATAAAGCAACTAACAAAAATTAGTCGCTACTGAACAAGAAAATTGTAAAACATTAAAGAAAATAAAGTTTAATTAGGTAAACATACCTATAAAAACATACCTCTATGCACGATTACTATTCAATGGAGAGATTAAGAGAAACAACCCCAACAAGCATTCTTAAATTAGATAATTTTGGAATACAACAAAAAGATGGATTTGGTACTTCTTCGTTTCAAATGCAGGTAACATATCGGTTATTAGGTAGGTATAACTTTTGACGTTTAGTTTTATATAAAATTTATATATAAGAAATTAATTGTGAAACACACCATGGTATAATATTTTCACGAAACAAGAATCCTTCATTTGTTAAGTATGTACATACTATATAAGTCCGCGACGACAGCTCATTTTCATGTTACGGACTCGGCTCCCACCTCGTCCGGAAACATTACGATTTATCCGCTAAAACTTGTTAGAATTCTTTGAAAACAATTGTGCATTTGGTGATAAAAGCATAATATTTTATTATTGTTTCTACATTATATTATCTTGATTTTGAGATATTGGGGCACTTTATATTCTATCTCTGAGAGCTTATATGACTGTTTTAATTTTGAAGTTCAGTTTCTAAAGAGAAGGAGGTGATATAAGAATCTCAGATAATGCTTATGCCCTTCGTCGATGGAAGGTAGCAGGTTCTGAGGTAAGAATGTTTTCTCGTACAAACGAGAGCTGAAAAGCAAAATTTTTGTAAATTTCTATTGCCAATACCTGTAGTTGATAAATGTGTAAAATTACCTTTAGTAATTTAATGTTTGTACATTCACATTCGGTACCTACACTATATGAGTATACGATATCTACGGATGTATAATTAAAGAGGTGTGCTTACAACGCTTATCGAGTAGAACGCTAATTTTGACAAATTGCGAGACAAAGATAGTATAACAACTTATTACACGTGCACATTTTTGCACGTTAAAGAAAATGCGTCATGTTTCTTTAATATTCTTTTTATTAATCTAAGAATAATAATTATTAAACAATTAAATTCATATTATATTACACCTGTTAACATGTGGCATTTTAAAGGCGCAACGACGGTATGTAAATGTGCGCAGTGTCCCGTGACTACGCCAATGTGATATTTACATCACATGCAATAAGTTGTTTTCTATCGCTGTCGCTTTTCTTACGCACATGCCATAACTTTCGGAACATTTATATGCGTTATAAACATAGCTTGTCAGTTTACCTCTTTAATTATACATTCTAGCCAAGGAAAATAAGATTTTTCTGGGAAAAAATCCTGGGAAGATTTTTCTTTAGAATTATCTTTATTTTGACATCAGAAATGGTATAGCAAAGTCCATTGTAAAAGCGTGTACGCTAAAAGAATTATTGAAATCATTTTTTCACGAATATCTCGTAAACTATTAGTTTTAGTCAATTAAAGTTAGATAGATTTTATTTATTATTTAATTCTACATAAAAGTTCTATACAAAATTTACACAGGGTCAATAGTTCTCGAGATAGTATATGGTTCAGAAAAATTAAAATGACTTATAACTTATTAAACGTTTACTTGTAGTTTACGCCTGATGCAGATAATATCAGATTTTTAATTGTAAATAATTATTAACTTGTGAAATTATATGTTGAATAAAATATTTTAAAATTACAAGTTTTGTGAAATTTGAAAATTTTCCAACTTACATTTTAGTCTAAGACCCCGTTGCGCATAAGTGGTTTAGTCTTTTCAAGAACTCTTTAGTCAAACTATCCCTAAATGAACGAAAATGGTTTAAAATTCATTAAAATTAAAATCAAAAACTGTATTGGAAATTTTTTAGTAAAATTGGGAGCGGTTAAGATTCCCGGATCGCGATTTTTACCATTTTGAAGTGGATTATGAAAGATCAGGGTCCCAATAGCATATAAAAAATAAAATTGCGGAATATTCACACAATTTTGAAAAACCGGCTTTAAAATTAATTTGGAATGCAATTTTATCATTGGCTCTTTTGAACTGTAACCCCGCCCCCAAAATTGAAAGAGGATGTGGCGACTGTAAATATACCAGATTTTCGTTTTTTACAACGAATTATGAAAGATAATGGTGTAATTAGCTAATAAAAAGAACTAAATTTGTGATCGGACAACAAATTTCCGAAAAAAAATCACTTTTTGTGTGAATTCGTTTCTGAGGTGGTTGCACTGTCAAAACCTACTCTCCGCACCCGCCCTCGCCCCTCCGGGGCTCGTGCGGGGCTTCGAGCGGTTTTGACACGTGCTAAACTCATTAAAAACATCCCTTAAGCGGCTCCAACTCGAAAATTTTGAAAGTTGACGCGACGGATCTCTGAGAGCGACTGGTATCTCCCCACCACTAGTCACTGTCGACCCAGGCACAGCACACGTACCGCCAACAGAATAAATGATACCTTTTCATTTTAATACACTTACATGTATTTCTTATGGGAAATTTGCAATTTTCAAAATGAAATTGTGGCCTTATTACAACTCCGACAAGATTGATCCTCACCTTAAAGAGCTTGTATTTTTGTGTTCTTTCGTTTGGTATAGCCATTTCTATAGGGAAAAGTGAGCTCTCGAACCCGGGAATTTTAACTCTACCCGTAAAATTAATTACTAACCACTACATTTAATATGTTTTAACAAATTACTTTTGTTTACTGCTTTTAACATTTTAATTAATTGATTTTTTACTTTTCGATGACAAGCACAAGAACAAGTTCATTAGAATAATTGTTAAGTACATTAGAAAGTTTTAAAGCTGGTATTTTAGCTCGTCCTTACGTAAAGATCCTTTACAAAATGAAAACTTCGTTTACATGTAAAATTTTGATAGATTTTTGACATATTTTACATGGAAACCAAGCTTTTCCTTTAGTCAAAGGATCCTTTCGTAAGGGATTAGTTATAGAACACCGACCTTAGTAACAATAAATTTTAAAACTTACAAAATTTGCTATCATTCTACTAAATAATTCTTTTTAAAAATTGTCATTTAAGTTTCCAAAATAGCAGCAAGTTTTCTTCTTTTCTTCTTTTGAGTGCCATACACTTTCACAGTGCGTAGGCGATCAACTTAGCTGAAGCCAAGCTGACTTTACTAGAGAATATTATTAATGAGGTGGTTTGCCGTTGCCTTCCCCACGGTCCATAGATTAATATTGGACCCTTGATCACAGCAGTGTATCCGACGCGACTAGAACTCGAACCGCGGTCTACCGCTTTGCAGTCGACCGGTGTATGCTTTACGCTATACTGCTGGTCCGTTGTCCGTCCGTACTGTATTAGTCAATCTACTGACATTTTCTTGTATATTCCTTTGGAATCTAAAATTGTCGGGTGTTTACCATGTACACTGAAAAAAATTCATTCTCACCGTCTCTCAAACACAAAAACCTGGCCCCGAAAACTTACGGTTTACGGTGGTTCGCGGTAACGAAAACTTCTTACCTCTACTATATACTATTACAAATCATATCGATAAAGCGCATTCTTGCTTTTAATTCCTTTGTAAGATTATTCTAAGTGACTATTGATATTGATGAAATATTCATCTGGTGGTACGTACTTTTATACAAGCCATTTATTTTATAAATACAGGAACTCCACAAATTATGGATACGGATCAGGCTGATTATTGCTTTTATGTAATGGTATTGCATTTTATAGTTTTTTCTGCTCCTTCCAAGTTTTAATTACAATTTTTATGAATTTTATACAAACATTATCAAATGGTATTAAATGGATACAGATAATTTGATTTTAAATACCATTTTAAAAGGTACGTTTTTAAATGAAATTTTCAAATTTTTATATCTCGAGGAGAAACTATATTGCGAGCTAAAATTGATTACTTTAACTTAGAAATTAGCGCCTAGGGCATAACTTTTCATAAAAACTTGATATTAGTAGAGTCCTTTCATTGTTGGTTGCCTGATTTTGTCAATCGGAATAAACTAAAACCTTTGTGTTGAATTTGTTACTATAGATAGCACTCTCCTCCGATTTATAAGTAATTTTTTTAATGTAAATAACGTTTTACCGCTGACAAGATAACATATTGGTGCTTAATATTGTATAATACCACACCTAGTAGTATAGTGAGAATTTAAAATGATTTATTAAAGTCTAAAGTAGCGTGTGACCGAACCTAATAATTTTATTTCCTTTAAATTTATAATCAATAGTATAAGTTTCATCAGGATTTTTTTTATTCCGAGAATTTAATTAATTAATTATTAATGAATTAATTCGGTGTAAAATGTTTAGATATCTACTTAAATTCTTAGTATTTACCTATATATAGATATTGCCTAACATTACAAATATTGGGAAATGTTTAAAAACTTACGTAATTTTAGCTTGACAGTCTTTTAGTTCTAATCTGTAAAAAGTGGAAAATGAATAAATATTTTCCTTTGAAGTTCACCTATACTTTTTGTTGCTTTTATGCCCGATTTCTTCACATCGAGATATCTCTTATGTTAGATAATCTGTCTAATATAAGATAAATTAAAGAAGTTGCCAATCATATTTCTGATTGTTTGGTTTTGCTGCCCTCTGATTGGTTACTTCGTTAATTTATCTAATAGATAGATCATCTAAGAGATATCTCTAGGTGAACAAATCGGGCAGTAGTGATGTTAATGACTTTTAATGAAGTTTATTTAATTAAATGTCACTAAAAGCAGTAAATAACAAAAGTTTATTTCATTATAGGTAACTATTAACACCCAAATTTACATAAAAGTATTTCATACTTACTCATGGTAACCAATGGTTACCAATGCTTAAAGTGCCTTTTGCAGTCTTTTGTAAGAAAATATTCATCTTAAAACGGCCGGGTGGATTTACTAAAATTTGAGAACACAATGAACTATTTTACATTTTGTATTTTATAAAATAGGTATTTTGTGTCAAAATAACTAATTTTTAGACAAAAGTTTCCAAAAACTAGATATTTCAACACACAAGACGTATTTTCAAAATACAAAATATAAAATAGCTTATTGTGTTCTCTAAATTGTTTTATATATTATGTTCTGAAAATGCTAAGTCAGTCCGTTTGAAACAAACTGTGTACCCCGGCTAGCATATGGAGAGGTACGTAAGGTCGTGAGCCACGCGATGTTCTAGATTATTGCTAAAGAGTATAATTAAACAATCAACGATACGTTTAACAGAGGTTTATTTAAGACTATATGTACAAAACCCAACCTTAATTAAATGGTAACAAACGATAGCTTAGTCTAAATCAACTAAATTACAAAGACAATTTTGTTTACAAAACTAAACGGCTTACCGCCAATCACCCTTTAAACTGGTCCTTGCACTGGATGCGGTCCTTATGTTTTCCTTGATGATTTTTGGTGGTGTAAGTAATGAGGATAACCCTCAGGTATTAAGACAAATAATGACAATGGTTCATCAATCACCGTTTTACGATAACGTACTAGTCTGAAAATTATTATAAACAAATACACGTGCCAAAGGTTCTTGGTCTTCTTCCAGCAAGCCACGATAAAACTGTTCTGCACAACGGCAAGAAGAAAACTCTTCACAAAGGTAAAACACGACTGTTTGACGATACAGGTAACACTATCGCAAGATAAAGACACAAAGATAAAGCGAAGATAAAAACTTACAGATACAACTCACAGATCCAACTCACAGATACAACTGGTTTAAAGGTAAAGCCAAGACAAGACTGCCTTCTTTTCCAAAAACACCCTTATATTGCCTTCCTCGACAGCCTGGTGCTGCCATCCCTTTGTTAGATAATATAGGGTTTTTGAAAAAGAAGTTCAAAGAAAGGGTTTAGGTAAATTCCCAGAACCAATTAACAACTGGCCAGGCAGGCCTAATGTGGTTGAGAGCCGCATTGAATTCAACAATACCTGGTACTTTGCGCAACAGGGCAGTACTAGGTAAATTTAGAATTGTACGTTTCGATAACGTGCAACGAGTTTCGTTACACGTTAACCATTTTAAGATGAAAATTTTCTAATGAAGCAGTTATACTGTAAAAGTCCAGCCTTAAGAGACCCAAAAGGTGTTGCTTGGAAAATAGCAGTTTCTTTATAGGATTATAATTGAAAAGCTACAAACATATTTTAAATTTTGATTTTCCTATTATAACCGCAAGAAATCGTAATGATTCTTAAATTATATTAACGCTGTTTCAGTTACCCATACGGCATTTATTTCTTTTTTTGTAAACTCCCTACCATTACAAAATTTGCTAACTTACTCCTTATTGGTTATATACCTATGCTATAATATCCTTATAATGGATGATTCATTTAGAGGTACTTTTTCCAGTATGGATTTTAAGACAGATTATGTGTGAGTTGGTCAAACTGTCATGGTATTTTGGTTCTACGTTCAGCTGTGTTACGAAAATCAGTGTTCTGTGAGGAATGAGTTTCGTACACTTAGAGCAACTTATGGTTCATATAATCGGCCTACCGAACTCACAATTTGGCATATCCGTGGCAACTAGTAAATAAGACAAAAGTTTCGCTTACACCGCTCACATTAGGAAAACGTCATTTACCCACCATTAACCAAATTAAATCTATCAAATGACAACAGTATTGTCAAAAATCTGTCAAAATAAAAATTTATAATAATATAACTATTATTATATTATTGGCATGAAAGAAGTCGTCTCGTCATAAAAATTACGACATGAAAGCCTATACTCCATTAGTTTTAATAATAAACCTTGATTTTTGAACTAAAATATAATCTTGAAACGTGATTGGTTGGTTTTCACAAATTTGTGACATTGAAACTAAAATATTAATAAATTTGTAAAAACCAACCAATCACGTTTCAAGATTATATTTTAGTTCAAAAGTCAAGGTTTATTCTTAAAACAAATGGAGTATACTAGTATAGTAGTAAAACTACGCAAATGATATGTATAGCGAAAGTGATTTTATCAAAACTTCAAACAGCTTAATACAGATTTTAAATAATACAAAATATTTTTTTGGAAAATAAACAACTTATGTGAAATTTTATTTGGATGAAATTTTATTTAGATTGCTCAAAATCTGTAAATTCAAGCAATGCGGCTGACATGCATTGTTTGACATACGCATGCAATGTTCGCATAAGTAGAACATTTGCGTTACTAAAGTATAGACTTTGCGTCGTGGAACACCCTTATATTAAAACTAATTACTATTCCTAAAAAATGAAGCAACGTCAAATTAAAAATAATGACTTGCTTGTTGCTTGGCAACAGTTGAAAATGTGAGATTTTTAAAATTTTTGCTCTACGTTTCAAAGTTTTAAATATTATTACTTTATTTAGTTACACCTACATATATAAATAATAAGGCATGAAAATTATTATTGTAAAAAATAACAAATTAACAATTCGTACATTTAAACTAAATTTGTTCTTATTCTTTTAAGTTATAGAAAATACACAAAATAATTATTAATTTCTACAGTAAGTTTTTGAGAAATAATATGTAATAATTATCTACATAGTTAAATTAGCAATTAAACAAATTGTTTTTCACTTACATACATTTTCCAAAATTTTTTGAATTAAGATTATTTAAAAAGTATTTTGAAACATAATGTATTTTTATTAAAAATTTGTTCGAAAATGTAGGGTAAAAGTAAATTGTATAATTAAATTTAACTTTATGTTCAAGAATGAATTTAATGATTTTCAAGTGAAATTTTAATTGAATTTATAAATTGGTAAATTTTTCACTTGAATATTTTACCAAATTTTTTAATGTAAAACATTATTTAACTTTATTATTATTACAAATTAATTTTTATTAATTTGTAACGAATATTGAACGAATATTCGCACGAATATTGAACATTCTATGAATTGAACTAAAACCTTAATAAAATTTAATTTAAAGTTCACTTTCAGATTTATTTCTCACATTTATTAAATTTTCTAAAATCTGGTTTTATTATGATTTGCATGAATTTAAAATTTACAGTGAAAATTGTTTCAACAATTAAAAAATATTTAGTTTACTTAATTTACGAATTAAAATAACAAATTTGTAATTAGAAAAATCAAAACATTTTAAGTAAATTTGTTTGGTAGTAGTATTTGAAAGGTGTGGTTGAATTGAATAATGCGTGATTCGAAGCTTTCATGAATTTTTCATCTAAATTATATCCTTTTCATTTTCGCCTAGTGTACTAATTTATTTGATATCGAATATTTCGAAGCACTTGTCTTGATTAGAAAAATGTACATTTTAAAACTGAAGGTTCTACAATCTAATAGATTTGTTGTGTTTTTCCCGTTATTGTTGTATTAATTTACAAGTATAATATATAATAAAAAGGTTTTTTTGAAACATTTTTTGATGTTATCACTTTTTTCTTAATATTTGTAGGTAACGTTAATTTTCTTTAAAATTGAATTTAAAACTTAGGAAAAGTCGCCTTTACTACAACCATCGTCTGACCGTTCCTCCGTAACGTTTGCTGAAGAATTGTTACGAAAAGAAGATCAGAATATTCTACATTCTTCATTAACAAATATGGACAGTTTTCATGATTTTACATCAGAAATTAGTAAGTATTTAATAAAAATATATTTTAATGGGAAGAAATTTAAGTCGGTACAATTTTTTAACAAATTTTTTTTATCCCTCTGTGGAAACAACCTCATGGTGCTTAGAAAGACCATGGTGCTTAGAAAGACCATGGTGCTTAGAAAGACCATGGTGTAGAAAGACCATGGTGCTTAGAAAGACCATGGGGACCATGGAAAGACCAGATTTTATAATATTTTCGTAAATATCGAATATACTAATAACTCTGTTAGTGTAAGTGGGGAATTAAAAGTCACATTAATATATTACATTTCTTAATTATCATAGTTTTAAAACTATAATAATTATCTAATGAAACATTTAACCGAAAATTGTAAAAATGATCTACAATGCTTAGTATCATATTTTGCAAACATTTAACATAAAAAATGTTAAAATAATGAAATATCAAAATAATTTTAGGTTTAACTTTATTTATAGGTTATTTAACTTTGAGTCAACAATAAATGATTGCACATAATATTCAAAACAATTTTATAAATCTAATTTGAAAAATTCAAATATTAATTCGAGAACAACAAGTTTATGTATTCAATTATTGTTTATGAAAACATTGTTATATTTTTTAATGCTTTGAAAGTACAGGGAGGGCCAATTTTGATGGTACTTAGGGGAACTCAATGATGAAATTGAGTCCAATTGGTTGGAACATTCTGGGTTTTGAGAGAAAATGGTTATTTACGCATGCAGGCATTAGGTTATTCTTGTATCCACAATCTGGATAGAACCTTATTCGTTATTAACTCGAAGCTTTTTTGTGAACTTTAGAACAATCTGGGATACTGTTCATGTCGGAAGTAAATCAAGAGTAAGTGCTGACGTAATTTTGTGTTGCGAATTTAACATTCGCAGTCGTGTCGTCCTTCAAGAAGTCGATCTTTTGGCAAGGTTTAAAACTTTTTGAGGAAAGTTTGGAAATCTTATGTCAAATCGAAGGGTTAGTCTTCAATATTTTAACATTTCAAATTCATCACCCATGTTGTGCTTCATTGACCTCTTAAATTCTTTAGGATGATTTTGAACTAATTCGACTTATTGATTTTTAACTTTGTTCTCGACATAGCATTGTCGTTCCAAATGATCCCTTGACAATTGGAACTTTGCTGAGACTAGAATGAAACTTTTATCTTTGATAAAGAACGATACAGGCTCAAACAGTTTGTCCCATATAGTATGTAGCTTCTCCGCATATGATTACGTCAGTTAAGGCGAGATAATTTTGCAGCTCTTCTAATATTACTGTCTGAGTGGACTTGGAAACGTTGAAATTTGAATTTTGCTCGGATAGGCATCAAGTAAAGGCCATGCCTATTTACATCTCGGGTGGTTTTAAACTTTATGTACATCTTTCCGGCTTGCTCTATGGCTCTATATATCCCCGTATAACTTTCAACTATCGCAAAAGAACAAAAGAAAAGAACGTAAAGAAGGCTTTTGCTATACCTTAAACATTTCTACCATCCTACCTCTACGGACAAGGGAGAAGAGTTTTAATAAAAATAAACTTCTATTCAAATTAACAAACTACGCTATAAAAATATTTCAAAAACAAAATGCATGCGCTAACAAATATTCTTGAGGAGCACTTTTAAACTTTTTATCTTCACATTTATCTCTGATTTTCTCGGATAAGGCATTATAAATCTTGATGAAATTGTAAAATAAAAAACCAATATAAAAAATAGAAAAATATGCAAAATAAATATAGAGAATAGAAATCATTATCATCATCTGCACGTGATAGACTTGTAGTCTGTTACGCCACTCTATTATCTTGTCTGCCCATCTTTTCTTTGGTCGACCGACATTTCTTCTGACTCTAGGTTTATATTTAAAAAATTTTCTTGGTATACGCGTGTCATCAATTCTTTTTAGGAAAGAAATATTAAACTAAAATTTTAACACGTTAAATATGACAATTAATAGTATTTTTTTAAATTGAGCTTTCAGCAGTGGGTTTTGCTATTATATTTTAATATGCCATATTAAAGGCGAGTTCATAAACGGCTTATAAAATGAATCCATTTCTATTTTACCTCTTTTGTGTGTTAAAATTAAAATATACATTTTATTAAATATATAAATAAACTCTTTGAATTTTGTTTGTTCTTCGTGGTGATTGATAACAATTTAATGACATTTTAAAAGAATGTAAATGTCAAAACTTTGAAAGCTTCTAAAAATTACTGATTTTAAGGTTGGAATCCATTTGCGTTAGTTTAAATAAGCGAATTTCACCTGCATCATTATAATAACGGAGTCAATGGAAACTTATAACATAAAACGTGCATTTCAAAATAATTACGGGAAGCTATGATTTTGCTAAAACCTTTGAGCTTAAAGTAAAAAGTTACAAGCATAATAATAGTGAAGAAATTGTTTATTAATTTATTATATTTAAACAACAATAGTTATTTACATGAAAGTCAGAGTGATTCTTTATTTTGACTAGGCGACAATATTGATACGAGGCCGCGTAGCCCGAGTACTTTAATTGTCGCCGTGTCAGGTAAAGACACTTTCTTGACGGTTATGGAATACTATTTTTCTGAAATCGCGAGATTAATCGAATTCAATAGTTCGATTTTTAGTTATGGCTAATCACAATTAAAATTAAATATAATCGAATAAGGCGTATTTCTGCTGTTGCCATAGTTTTGATAGCCTGATCCTGCAATGACAGATGACGATGTGTTGTAATATTATAATATCAGAGTGGTCTGGCCTTTACTGCGTGAGTCCGGTAATGGTTTACTTTCCTGCGCCGAAAAGTTGCAGTAATTGATCAAGTATGGCCGATTTCAGAAAAAGGCATTTTTAAGCAAAATGATAATTTGAGAAATTTTAAGGCGATTCAATTCAAATTAACTTACTAGAGGTTTTGAGGTCTCTGAAACAGATCATGATGTCAAAATAAGCTTATTCAAAATGGTTGATCCAATATAGCCGACTTTTCAATAAAAATTTCATTAAAAAGACGTCACTCAATATTTGAAACAAATTTCACTAGGATTACCGTATTCAATATATAATTGTAAATATTTATTAACTTGTGAAATTATATGTTGAATACAATATTTTAAAAATTACAAGTTGAATGAAATTTCAAAATTTTCCAACTTACATTATAGTCTAAAACTAAACTAAAACTAAAACTAAGTAGCCTTGTTAAAGGCTACTTTAAGCACTTTCAAATTTAACTTTTCATATAATATTTTTTTATTGTTTTACAAACCCATATTGAACTTTGGTGTATCTTTGCTACGGGTCACAATTTTTAGTTTTTGGATTTTGTTGATGAATTTTGAAAAGACATGAGCAAACCTATTATTTCATTAGGTCCAAAACCCATAGACGGTGAAAAAGGTAATCTTGTGTTTTTTTGAAATATTAAACATTTTTTTGAATAATTTTTTGTTTACTTAGTGACATTCAGTTTTAGAATCTAGTCTGTCGATATGAGTTTATCAAAACACATGTCAATTAATTTTATTTAAAACTAATTTTCCAATATACTTAGTTTTTATTTTAATGGATTTTCATCCACTTTCATTCATTTAGGATAGTTTAGCTGTTGAGTTCTTGAAAAAATGAAACCATTTATACGCAACGGGGCCCTAGACTAAAATGTAAGTTAGAAAATTTTTAAATTTCATTTAACTTGTAATTTTTAAAATATTTTATTCAACATATGGTTGATGATGATAATAGTATTGTTGAGGATTCAAAAAAATAATGTATCTTGTTATAAAAATTTAAAATGGTTTATGCAAAAAACAAGATTTTTATTAAATTATATTGAATAATATAAATTTATTTTAATATCGATTTCTTCAGTTAATGAAGGTTTGATCAGGTCTTCTCGTTCCTGTACTTGTTCTAAAAATATTTGACGGTTTGCGCAATCAGATCCAGCATAAATAGAGTAGTCTACAGTGCAACAACGCAAGCCAGCTTTCCTGCAGTCATACTGATTACCAGAACCAGTTATACCTCTGTAAAAAATCATTTGTAGCAACTCACTTGGTTCTGGAAATTGGAGTCATATCCTAATCTTCTCGTTTCCAGACCCATTTTTCTGCTTGCAAATTATTAAACAGCCACTTCTGCACTTGAAAATAAACTCGTTGGATGTTAGTTGCGTCTTCTGGTGGTGATAGTGTAGCTAAATTCAATTTTTGCTTTGTTGTTCCTATTATAAAACATTAAAAACAATATATACTTTTCTGTTGTTGAGCACCATATGAAATATATCATATGAAATATGAATATATCATATGAAATATGAATATACCATATGAAAATAGTTCCGTTTAAAAGATATAGTTTCCGTTTGTCCTAGACAATAGGAGGTTATAAACTAATTTGCAGATAAGTAAATTACATTTAAAAATTAGTAATCTATTAATACCATAAAATAAATATTTACGGCGATATGTGCGTTTGAAGGCAAAAATTCAAAAGATTGCTTTAAAGCGGGTACGCAAGGGTTTGGACTAGGACAAAATTTTATTTAAGAATATTTCTTAGAAAAATGTCTTATAATTTATTATTTTATTTTTCTATTTTATAGATGGCGAAGATTCAGATGAAGAAAATTACTCTGCTAGTGTTAATGCTATTATTCAAAGAAAGGCATCATCAAGAAGATCAAAAGTATAAGACTCGTAGAACTAGTTCTCCATTTAGCTCGGATAATCTACCGGGAGTAGAGGTTAGAGACGTACTTCTGTTTTTACTACTAGTTCCGGAGAGTAATAGATTTTAATACTAAAAGTATATGTTATAATAATAATTAATTTTTTAGTACTGCAATTACCATGGATGAAAGTTTTACACAAGAATTAACAAAAGAAAAAATTTTTGAGAATATAAAACTACATAAAGAAGTGCTAAACAACGTAAAAATGCAACCATGGAACATGAGGAAAAAAATTAAACTTGTAATGCAAGCTAAAAATTATGTCAAAAAGCATGAGGGTGAATTACAAGATCGGTTCACTAAAACCCATTCTATTCGGAATATATTGGCTAGATGGAATATTTATTTCGTTAAAGTAATGTATAAATATACCGTAATGTAAGATTTTAGTGGTAGTAATTATTATTTGGGGGACCAAATAATGTCCTCTAATTTACATATTTACAAATAAATAAATATTATAAAACCCACTGAATATTTTTTAGAATTTACACCACTATAAAAGAGAAATTGCCAATTTATCTAATTGGATGATACCTTGGGAACGGCGAATTAAAGAAATAGAATCTCATTTTGGATCAGTCGTGGCTTCTTATTTTATATTTTTGAGATGGTTGTTTTGGGTAAATTTTGTGACTGCTGAAGTTTTAATAGCTTTTATCGTCATTCCTGAGGTAAGTTATAAATTTTAATATTTGCAATAAATTATTATTAGGTACTAGCTGTCGGATTTATATGCTCTAAAAAATTAAAAACTAATTTTTGTAATCAATACATCATAATAATAGAGTGTACCGCAAAAATAACCTACTAAAATTTTTGTGCACCTCAGGGTTGTGGGATTTGAACTCAATAAGGGTGGCACAAAAAATTACCTCAAGACTAGCTCAGGTACTTCAGTTATAAATACAACAACAATATATTATATCTAAATCAAACCAATAAATCCAAGGGCTTAAGAACCAGCTTGACAGTAAGGTACTCAAACCAGCTTCAGAAGACGACGATCGGATGTAAGATGGTGAATAGCACCACGTATTTTACCAAAATTCTTACTGGCAATATATGCTGATTCCGTGCTTTCGAAAACACAAAACTGAAGCTAACCCCAAATCGTAACTGATAAAAAAAATTAAACAAGTCGAGCAAACGGACAACGTACATATATTTACAATACCCAAAATTTCCTAAACAATTCGACATATAACATTTAACAACTTCTCTACAATAGTTTACACTGGAAAACTGTTGGAATAATATCCACGATAGAATAATGTCCACGATAATATTCACGTTGCTGAAAGTGTTATACTCAATTTAACTAATTTTGTGCGTATCATCAACGTTTAGCAATCCAATTTGGACAGAATTATTAAAAATTACCAATCGATAAACCGTAATTTACAGTTCACCGTACAGTACGTTTACAATGTTTGTTTACAATTATATATTAAAATTATAATTTCTACAACTTACTGGATGACCTAAGGTTTCGTTCTTATCTTCAAAGTGGAAGTGAACTCCTCAGACCCAGATTGATAAAGAAAATACAAAATCTCGCACACACATATACCACGTGACATTTTTAAGGTTAGGGTCATTCGAGCTTCGGAAACGGTTGCAAAGTAGATTTTGTATTTTCTTTATCAATCTGGGTCTGAGGAGTTCAATTCCACTTTGTAGATAAGAACAAAACCATAGGTCATCCAGTGTTGTAGAATTATATAGGCCAGTCAGTAAAGGAATTGTATGTTGCAAACGGTGGTGTAGAAGATTTTATTTTTATCTTGTATAAATAGGTATAAGCATGTGAAAACAAAATGCTAACACGGGCGACCTTGGGAGAACTTTTGGAGCCAAAGAACTTCAAAATTTGAGGACTTTTTAGTTTTTGCATATAACTCCTAAACCGTGGATCTTAGCAAAACATTTGTGGTTTAACAAATTAAAGAGCATTAAATTCTGCGTCGAATGAGTACCACAACTTAATAATTTGGTCAAGTGGTATGGTCGAAAACTACGGTCAAAAACGACGATTTTTCAAATTTTGTTAAAACTGAGATATACGTACGATACGTGAGTGCGCGTCCGGCATCGATCGCGCTGCACTAAATTCGTTGTAACTTTTAAACTAATTTACGAAATTGAGCATTCAAAAGCTCAAATGAAAGAAGAAACATGTAGCTATTGGATTATTATATCTTCAAATAAAAAAGAATGTATATAAGAGTAGTATATGTATAGGTATATAATTGGAACATACGGAGATATCCAATAAAATCGCTAAGAGCTATTATTATATATCTAAAACTTTTTACACTAAATTCACTTATTTCTATAAGTCCTATAGTCCTATTAATAATATATGCTAGTTAGGTAGGTTAAATAAATTTTTTATAAAAGTTATTAACGTTTAACGTACCTATAATTTAACGAATTTTGGAGCAAAAAATTTATTTTTTATTTCTGTAAAATAAAAAAGTTGATTTACTTTTTAACCTAAATCCTTTTATAGCATCTTAAAGTACACATTTCAAGCTTTAAAATCGCACCTGTAGAAATCCAATAACGCGATTTAAGCAAGAGTAATATGTGGTTAAAGTTAGGTATACATTTCAGATTTTATTACTTACCCAAAATTTTGAAATTTTGGAAGTATACATCTTCAATACTAAATTTTTGAGATTTGTTTTACTTATCGGATATTTTTATACATTACTTCTAAAGTAATCTGTAAAAATTTCAGGTTTTTATTTTAAGAATTGTAGAAATGGTAGAGCTCTTAGCGATTTTATCGGATATCTCCGTATGTTCCAACTATATACATTTACTACTCTTATATACATTCATTTTTATATTAAAAAATATAATAGTCCAATAGCTACATGTTTCTTCTTTCATTTGAGCTTTTGAATGCTCAATTTCATTAATTAGTTTAAAAGTTACAACGAATTTAGTGCAACGCGATCGATGCCGGACACACACTTTCGTATTACTAAATCTCACCTTTTGACAAAATTAGAAAAAATCATCGTTTTTTGGCCGTAGTTTTCGACCATACCACTTGACCAAATTATTAAGTTGTGGTATTTATTCGACGCAGAATTTAACGCTCTTTAATTTGTTAAACTACAAATGTTTTGATAGGATCCACGGTTTAGGAGTTATATGCAAAAAACTAAAAAAAGTCCTAAAATTTTGAAGTTCTTTGGCTGCCAAAAGTTCTCCGAGGTCGCCCGTGTTAGCATTTTTGTTTTCACATGCTTGTACCTATTTATACAAGATAAAAATAAAATCTTCTACACCACCGTTTGCAACATACCACCTTATTTGATTCTCTACTGACTGGCCTAATAATTTTTGTTTGCTATTTTTCATTCGACGATGTTGCTGAATGCGACTCTGCTTTTTCAATGTTTCGTTGGTGGTGTGTTGTGAAAATGATGTCTACTAGTTAGATTTTATTGGCCTATCAGCTCAACTAAATTTTCTTTTCAATTTATAATTCAGGTTGACTATGTTTGTCTTTTTTGGGATTTCTAAAAATTTCCAACATTATTTTAAAATTTTTGTCTTAATTAATTTTTCTAATTTCTTCAAATTTAAATTTTGGCGGTGCTATCTGATATTTAAATTGTTTTAACAAATTATTTTTGTTTATTGCTATTAACACTTTAACAATAATTTGTTCATTGACAGTACAATTAAATTGCGTGCACATAATTAATAATTGATTAATTCAAATATGTAAAGGCAAAAAATTGAAAGTCAGAAACTATTACAGCACGTATACCGCATAAAAAAATCGCACACAACACAACGCACATAAGAGGGTCGCATAAAAACGGTTTTAACTGTAATTATTTTTAGATTATAATAACCACAACAAGATCTAATACAGATAGAAAATTAATTTTGCCTGAAGATAAATATAATTCTACGAATTTATTGACGTTATGGGATTTTGATGGCGCTTTAAAGTACACACCATTATTTTATGGATGGTATACTAATCAAGATAATGGATTGGGATATCGCTTACCGTTAGCTTTCTTTATGACCCAATTGCTTGTATATGTTTACTGTTTTGTAGCAACATTGAGAAAGTCTGTTACTTTATTTAGTTACAAAACATGATAATACTTCTTTCTCTTTTTATATACTAATATCAGAATGGCAGAAAATTCAAGACTTTCTAAACTTTCGGAAAAAGGTGACGAGTGTATATTCTCATGGAAATTATTTACTGGATGGGATTATATGATTGGTAACGCCGAAACAGCCACCAATCGAGTAATGTCAATAGTAATGAGTTTTAAAGAAGCTTTACTCGAAGAAGCTGAACGGAAAAGAAGAGAACGCAAGTATAAAATAGTTTTTTATTTCAGATCCTTAATGCTTTAACTATTACTTTTTATTAATTCAAATTTTTAAAATTATAAGGTTAAATGAACAATAAAACGAAACATTATTTGTAAGCTTTCAGCAATGGTTACTGCTGTCATCAGACATTTAATAACTTTTTAATACGAAAACTTAAAATTATAATTTTTCACACATTTTGGCAAAACTCTCGACGTCCATGCTCTAAAATGAGACTCTGAATCATTGAAATTTTTACTATTCAAAAAGTTCTGCAAAAACGAAATAAATGGTAATCTGATGGTATCTGATGGTGAAGACTATGTGATGGATAGCAACACGTTTCAACCAATAATTTTTTCTGGGTGGTCAAAGATGCGAGTAACTTTGCATTTCATGTTGGAACACAATTTGCCACTTCTAGTGGCTTTGTAATTCTGAATACTAAATACTGAAAACTATTTGAAAAAAGAATTCTCATCTTGGGCTTTCCATAAAACCACAAAAATATATCTTATAGAATGTTACTGACACCATGTAACAAATCACCAATCCTGCACGTTCTAGAAATATATTGAGCTGAAATAATTAAGTTACAGGTACCAGGTTGAAAATGATTACATTGAAGGAGGAAACTCCAACATAATTTTCGTTACAACGTAGCAGACTTAGGCGGCGAGGGGAAGGGGGGATTTAATTTTTCTTACTTTTTTGACGGGAAATTATAAATTATAAATCTTACGTAATATAAAAAATTACTAAATAATAAAAATTTTAAATTTAAATTTTGATATTTAATAAAAGTTTTGAAAAAATTTCTACGTCTTATATTTGAGGGAGGGGGTTTTAAAATTTTCTAATTTTTGCTTATAATAGGAAAGTGGGGGTCTAAAATCATTGAAAGTTTGCTTACGTGATACTGTTTATACGCCCCCTAACTATGTATGTACACGATTCCTCAAACACTCGGCGACTTAAATCTTAATATTTGATCCCGAATAAATCAACGGCCTTCAATTGTAACGTTTTAAACTTTACATGCGATGGCTTGAAAAACGATATTCAATAACAAAATCTCGCAGTTTTCTTATTTAAACATATTTTTAAAACTTTACAATCCCCCTACAAATCTATAAATATCAACCCCCAAGGACGCAGAGATGTGGGACAAGTGAGGAAGAGATGGGCCGGAACAAATCAACAACCTAGCCCATGAAGGAATTGATGATGATGATAAAAATTAGAATAGACATCCAATAAAAAGTAATGATGTGCTAAATCTTCCAATTATGATTGTAATAATTGGACACATGAGGGGTGCACCAAATGCCCCCTTTCTTAAGTGAATTATCATTTGGGCGTTTATTTTTAAAGGATTATCGTACCCGTTTTGGTTCGTCAGGTCTGCGCTCAGGCATTGATCCACTTGCGGGAGTAATCAGCTAGGCGAAAACCAAATGGCCCTAAAAAGACATGGAAAACAAAATTTGTTAAATAGACGTTAAAAACCATATCCGATATTGCCACTTTTATTGTGGCATTCTGTCCAATGGGTAAGGCGGAACCGTATTTTGCGATTTGTTATTATCCCTTTTTTTAGGTTTTCTAGTATGAATTTAAGGTTATGTAGGTTATTTTTACGTTATTGTTCAATGTTTCTGTTAACGCTATTCTAAATAAAATATTTTATGGCAAATTTCCCTTAGCTACCCGTTCCTACCTCGTCTCAACAACTAATAACTAATAGAATTAATAATTAAATTATTTCAGCTGGAAAATAATTTGGATTCGAGTGTTTGTTAATATAACTATTTTATGTTTATTTGCGTTATCTGCAGCAGCAGTTGTAGTTATTGTACAAAGATCTACAGAACCTGAAGCTAACAGTACGCTTTGGAGAAGGAACGAAACTGCAGTTGTGATGTCTCTTATTTCGTTTTTATTTCCTATGATTTTGGAATTACTAGGATTCATGGAGAGATATCATCCGAGGAAGCAATTGCGAGTACAACTTGGAAGGTATAGGTTTATTGCAGTTATATTACTTATATAACTAAAAAATTACTCTGTAGTATATAATATTAAAGAACTAAATCTATTATACTAAGGGTGGGCACGCATGGAGATCGATAAAATTCGCATTCTGATTTTTCATATACGAAATTATATATGCGGAGCCATGCGTTAGTTACCTAGTATTAAACGTACGGCTAATACCCGATTTCTTCACCTAGAGATATCTCTTACAATTAGATAATCTATCTGTTGAATAAAATAAAGAAAGTAATTAATTGGACAGCAGCAAAACAAAACAATCAGAAATATAATTGGCTACTTTCTTAATTTATCTAATAGATAGATCATCTAAGAGATATCTCTAAGTGAAGAAAACGAGCATTATATTTTTGTACCAACCTTGTTCGTTACTTTGGGATTTTCTGTAAAATGGGTTGATTTTGCAAAAATGTTAGTACACTAAAGTTATGGCCTGTTAAATTTGCTATCCGAATTGGGCTGTTAGTTTTTTGTAGGTGGTTTTGTGTAAAATAAAAAGATACGGGGTTTGCAACAAAACAAAAAAAATAAAACTTGGAATTTTTTATCATTTCTTCTCTTAATTTAATTCATAACTCAAAATTCGTTTATTCTAGAAGATAAGAGGTGTTAAACTATTTTGTAGATAAATAAATTATCATTTATAATACCACAAGTAGTCAAAGTTATGTCGATTATTTTTGAGGTGGTACACGAATATTTGCAATGAACATGAGTGATACCACCTCAAAAATAGTCTACTTAAACTTTGACTACGAATGGTATTCGAGAGACTATTCAATTCACAAATTTCATTTTTCAAAAAATTATAATTTAAAAAATTGAGCTGCACATGATTTCATTTCCATTACAACCAGTAACCAAACTTTTGTCATTCGCAAAGTTTTGTATTTATATATAAAATTGTCACTTGAACCACTAGTGCAATTGTCGATATAATTCCACTAGTGCAATTGTCACTATAATTCATTTCGGTTGGCTCTGAAATTGCGAATGTTGCTTTTTTGATTAATCTACTTTTAACAGATGACATGTGAATTGAATAGTCTTTAAAAAACCACTATTTCATTAATACCATAAAATCAATAGTTACGGTCATATAGCCGTTTAAAGGCAGAAATTAAAAAATTGCTTTGAAAAGGGGTATTCGCGAAGGGTTTGGACTAGGAAAAAAATTGTATTTAAAAATATATTAATATAAAAATAAAAGTGTCTTATATCACCACCTCAAAGGTTTACCATGGTCACGGGGACACCCTGTATATGCGTTATGTTGTTTTTATTGTTGTTTTATTTTTTCGTCCCCACTATGAAGAGAATTAATAATGAAAGGGATAAAAATATTATGTTAGTAAGAGATTATTATTATTAAATTAAATCTACAGTTACATACATAGTACAAAGTGACAGCTGGTTATAGTAGTTAGATTATAACTTAAATATGTAAAATAAATATAATATCAAAATATTTTTTTTTAGAATCATGTTACTAAATCTTTTAAATATATTTTCTCTAGTATTTGCACAATTTGATAAAATTAATGGAATGGTAAAGTACTATTTGTACATTCAAATACTTTTAACCAATTATACTTTTTTCAGACAATAGAACTATCACAGTTTAAGAAAAACTCAAGTTTAGCATCTCTAGAGAAAATAATTATAAATACTACAATGCTACCACCACCTATGGAATTGACAACAAATGTTAGCGACTGTAAACATATTTGCTACACTTCTATATTACAGAACGATATAAATATTACTCATTTCATTACTCTTATTATAACATCTATACCAATGGTAGCGTTGCCATTGTTTTTTAATAATGTAGTACGGCAATTGCCTTTAAACGACACTTGGAATATTCCCGATTTCACTAACTTGAATGAAATTTTTCCATTTAATTTGAGCAATACTGAATGCCGAACTGAATTCCCCAACTTAAAAACGCCTGCAGAATTAATGAAATATTGCAATAAAACTTTAAATGAATATATCGATTACGTAAAAGACCATCCACAAGATACTGCATTTCAAGATTATTTACATTATATTTTAGAAAATGAAATTCTTCAAAATGTTTCTTCAGTTGTGAACGAATCAGATTTTATACATACTGCAGTTACAAATTATAATATAAATTCTTCATCTGAAAATATTGATCTTGAATATTTAAAATCTACAGTTTTACCCATATTTACTAAAACATCTAGAGATGTAGAGAATGAATTTGAAGAACTAGTTACAAATTTTTTAAATAATATTGTCAATATAGTGAATTTAATAAAAGTAACTTATCCAGATCATTTACTGTTAGAAATATGTCAAAACAGATGCGCCGAAGAAATTTTAAATAAGAAAATTTCTAAAAATTATTCATTTCTCGGTACATTCACATCCAATACTTCTAATTCCATGAGCTCGACATCTAACTGGAGTTATCAAAATTTAACAAAACTACGAAGTTTATGTTGGGAAACAATGTTTGGTGAAGAAATTGTTAAACTAACAGTGATGGATTTTATTTTTACTGTGGTGGGAACAATTTTTATGGATTTTATTAGGGGCGTTTTTGTACGAATTATGAATAAATGCTGGTGTTGGGATTTGGAAAAAAAGTTTCCCGAGTATGGAGAATTTAAGGTAGCCGAAAATATTTTACACCTTGTAAATAATCAAGGAATGGTATGGATGGGAATGTTTTTTTCTCCAGGAATAGTTCTAATAAATGTTATGAAGTTGATGTTTTTAATGTATATTCGATCTTGGATCGTATTAACATGCAATGTTCCACACTCGGTTATTTTCCGAGCTTCTCGTTCGAATAATTTTTATTTTGCATTACTATTAACAATGCTATTTCTTTGCGTACTTCCTGTTGGTTATGCTATAGTATGGGTGGAACCGTCGTGGCATTGTGGACCCTTTTCTGAACATCAACGAATATTTCATATTTTAACAAAAACTGTACAGTTATTGATTCCTTCTAAATTACAAAAGCTTTTGGATTACATCGTATCACCAGGAATTGTTATACCTCTTTTAATCTTATTGATTTTAATAATATACTATTTAATCTCATTAACAAATTCTTTGCGAGAAGCAAATACTGATTTAAAGGTATTTACCTATTTTATTCCAATTTTCGAATTCTTAATTATGATAAATTTATTTAGATGCAATTGAGGCAAGAGAGAACCGAGGAACGTCGAAAAATGTTTCAAGTGGCTAATCGCCGAAGGCGAGGTGGTTCAGGAAATTTTGAAGATTTAGATAATACGCCATTTAATAAATGGAAGAAACTTCTAGGCAATATACCTTCCACTAAAAGTACAGATGAAACTTCAAAAGAAATAACAGCAGTGCAAAACAAGGTGCCAAAGCAGGAATTAAATAAAAGTAAAAGTATGTATTATTGCACAAAGAAAAATTCCAAAGGTATGTTCATAATATTGAAACTATAAATTCTTTATGCGATTCTGAATTGAAAAGTCTGAATATAGTTGGGCCCAGGAAAGATGAAGCTGTGTCATTTTCGATAGTTATATGAAATGAGATGAGTCAAATAAGTGTTCTAAATAAATTTAAATAATTTTTTTTTATTGACTTCAATTTATATTTACAAACTGTTTATAATACAAACAATAAGTAAATTATGTATTAATGAGAAGCAGAGTGTAGGAGTGAATCCATTGATGAACTCCTTTATTTTTATCTTAATAGTTCCCATGACTAGCGCTATTCAACATAGTATGACAAATTGGAATAAGTAAGTAAACAACAATAATCACTGTTAGTCACTTTCAATTTTTAAATCTAGAGGTTAAATCGAAAGGTTTGAATCTGTTCAGTCGGTTCACTTCACTATCGTTAGTTAACTCAACTGTTAGGGTGGCCTGTCGAAATATTTTTAACTAAATCTTGTAATCTCAACTTGCACTGTGTTTATTTGAAGATCACGATGTAACAACCTAAATTACGATACGGTGTGCACTAATAACAGAGTTGGCCAACTGTCGCTCGCGAACTGCATGTGGCTCAACTAATACATAAAAAGTATTTATTTGTTTTTCATTATTTTTTATTCATAGCTAACAATAAGAATTAAAAAAATGTAATAAATATATAAAAATTGCTCACTCTCTGCGGCTCTCAATATTTTCAAGTAGGTAATTGTAGGGTTCTTGCTGCAAAAAGTGTGGTCACCGCTGCTGTAAAATGTATGGAGCAAGAATGAGCTCTATTTTAGTGACTCAAATTGAATTTTCGGTTTTTATAATTAATTTATTTAAACAGAGCACTTGGTATATATAAGTAATTTTACAATAAATATTTTCATTTGCAGTAGTGTTATCTAAGTATATAATAAGAGCTTCACTGCAACGTTCCAGAACTTCAGAAGAAAATTCTATACATACAGAACATCAAGAAGCGTTAGTGGATGACAAGTTGTATCAAGAATTGGAAAAAAAAAGTTTAACAGATCTAGATAAGGTGCAAATTACAAATATTAGTGATATTGAATTTCCAGTAGGAAAACGTGTCAAAATTGTAGATAATTCAGAATCCATTATAAATAGAACATTTCAGCAAAAATCTCAATGCGACTTAGATCAAGATTTTCAAAATCCTAAAGAAATAATGACTGATTCCATTATTCTCAATTACCATGATACTGTTCCTGCTATAATAATTAATAAATCACAAAGTGCTGAATCTATTGTAGAACAATAAATTAAATCACTTAAATTAAACAACATGAAATAATTTTAATAATGTTCAAATTTAGGTGGTGGTTGTAAATGATAATATGTAATTAATTTCATTACATCGAAATATAACATTTTTGCTTACCGAAATAGTTCTTTATTCAAAAAATTGCAAATTAAGGTCCTTTGGAGATTTCTTTTACAATGTGTCTTGAAATGGTTTCACTTTTGAAAGAGTAAAACTAATTTATTAAACATTTTATTTTCCTTGGTGAGATGTGGTGGAACCTCCTCCTCCTCCTCACATGAGATTTACTCTGTAATTTTTACCACACCGGAGATCAGGAATTTTTACAGTGAATCCATCATAATAATGTAATTCTCTGAATTATAAAGTTGAAATGAGATTTTCATTGACCCCCGAGGGTTAATCCATTGGGAATTCTTGTGTACAGTTGCTAGGAATTCTTTGGGAATTCTTTAGAATTCTTGGGAATTCCTAGGAATTCTCGGGAATTCTTAGGAATTCCTAGGAATTCTTAGAATTCTTGGGAATTCTTGGGAATTCTTGGGAATTCTCGGGAATTCTTTGGAAATTCTCGGAATTCTTAGGAATTCTCGGGAATTCTTTGGGAATTCTCGAGAATTCTTTGGAAATTCTTGGGAATTCTTTGGGACTTCATCGAGTATTTCTCGAAGTATTTCTTGAGAACCTTAAATATTTAGTAGTACCTGCCAAAACTACTGCTAACGCTAAGGCGCCCAATTCGAATCCGGAAGAATAGTAGTAACCAACTATGCTCGAGTATATTTTACTAATATTCACCGGGGGTGAATACAGTCACCATTCCCCATTTAATCTTTTCTCATATAATATATGTTTTCTCCTAGCTCCACTTTACATATCACTGTCATTATTTTACCACCCTGTATCCCAAGATAACACTAACAGCACTCAGTCATACTGGTGGCATTGCCTGCTTGGCAATGCCACCAATAGAACTCCATCAGAACCCACACCTTACTAACCGAAATCTTTGGCGAAACAAAGACTACGAAATCAACACAATCCCGAAGACGCACCTGAACTGTGACTCAAAAGGAATCAACCATACTCGAAACTAACTGATCCAGAAAACCAAGTACTGGATCAAAACCCTTATTCAACAATACCCGAAACTTACCACAATCAAGCTTTAACCGGCTTTAACTTCTTTTTTTGCACCTGACACCGGTGAACAATTTTCACTTTTATGTTGGCACTTGTTGCTTTATTTTTGCTTTTGTATTAATAAAGAAACTTTTAATGTATCATTAGTGTAGTAGTATAGTGTACGCAATCGATAGTTAATACTGATTAATAATACCTCGGATAATGGCTACAAACATAAACGAAAATATTGTAGATTTTTCTGGAGGCGACAGTGTTACGTTCTTTAAAGAGTTGGAAAGTAAAATGAATATAAAAATTGATTCTCACATAAAACACCATCTTAGTTTTCACAATTACAAAAGCTACGAAGTATTATCACAATTGACGGACGATGGTATTAATAACATTGAAGCTTTTGCAAGAAACACACTTTTGGATTTAATATCTGCAGAGGAAATTAGAAACTACTTTGGTGTTTTTGAAAAAAAACCCGAAAAATTTAGTTTTTTTGGCGGAGATTTGGTAAAAATCAATGCAATAATAAATTTTTGCAAAAAATATAACAGAAACGAGAATTTTGACAAATATGAAATAAATTCTCAATGCGAAACTGTTAACCCTCCTACCAAAAAGATACGAAGAAAAGTTCCTGAGAAAAGTTCTTCCAATAATTTAAGAGATCAAGAAATCCATCGTGCTCCCAATTCAAAAACAATAGTTTAGAAAAGGAAATGTTTTTGCCATTTATGTTTAGTTCCCAACCTTGTGAAAGACTATTTCGAGCTACACGCTCTTTAACTTCAACGTTTTCTACAATTGTAAATTTCAGTGTATTGGAAATCATACAACGTATAAAGAAAATTGAATATGTTAACAACTGCATAACAGACTTATCAGAAATATTCATTTTTCCTAGGGAGAAAAACGATAAATTCAAGTCCGACACAAATTGCAACAATTTCTTAGAAAATGAAGAAATTAACAAATGCATTGAAAAAGCATTGCAGGATGCAAAATGTTCTTGTGAAAAGTTAAAAATTCCTATACACAATGGGTGTTGGAAAAACTTACATTATCTAAATAATTATAAAAACTGTTTAAAGGACGAAGCTTCAGACTCCGTAATAGATATCGAAGACGACGATGAAGATCCAACTGACGATATGGAGGACGACGCAAATTTAATCGTCGATGACGATGAAATAGGAGACATAGAAGCACAGACATTTTTAAAAAATATAGAAGAAATAGGAGACTCTGACACTGAACACACGGAAACTGAAGGTTCTGAAATAGCTGCTCTTGTGAAATCCGGAAATATTTTAAAATCCTTCACCACACTTAATTTAAAAGATTGTACAAAAAATTCGGGCCAATCAAAAAATATAATTCAAATTAAATTAGGCGATAATAGTTATAAAAGTATTAGAAAATCTACACTTTGTTGGTTACTTAATTCACAAAATAATAAATTAAGTGCAGATAGACGGTTGCGAGTTATGGGGTGTACGAATACATCGATAAATACCAGGAGTACTAAATAGTTATCCCATTTCAAACGATCTAAAAAATTCATTCAAAATAATGTAACGATTAAAGATATTTTGTATATTTATTTGTTTTAAATTTGTTATAAATTAATAATGTAAGTACTTTTTTTTATAAATGAATAAAAATTTTAAAATAGTTCACAATATAATTTGTGTAAGCAAAGGATTTGTAAAACAAGTAGACTCGAAAATAACGAACAATATTTAATTTCGAAATAAATATTCGTAAATATTCTTAGAACTGTAAGGAATTCTTTCGGAATTCCGAATTCTTGAGAATTCCCAGGAATTCTTAGAATTCTGAATTCTTTGAGAATTCTCTTAGGAATTCTAGAATTCTTAGAATTCTAGAATTCTAGGAATTCTCAGGAATTCCTGGAATTCTTTACCTTAGGAATTCTTGTGTACACTTAATTATAGATGTATTAACCCCTCGGACCCCCCTCTTTTAAATGAGATTTAGTGAGATTTTGCCCTCCATTTCCTCCATTTTTAGCTCAAGTAATTAATGAACGTTCCTTTACATGAAACAGCATTCGCATACAAAAATAAACCGTCATTCGGTGCGAAGTGTTACATCATCTGCATTCTGTTAGAATGCTGAGTCATACAGAAAGAACCGAGGGTTAATACATCCATAATAAAGTGTATGCAATAATTTCTAAGGTAAAAATTTCCAGGAATTTCTGAAATTTCCTAAGAATTCCCAAGAATTCCTGAGAGTTTCCAAGAATTCACGAGACTTCCTGAGCGTTCCCAAAATTCTCGAAACTTTCTGCGAATTCCCAAAGAATGTCTAAGAATTCCCAAAAATATTTAATTCGAAATTAACTATTGTCCGTTATTTTTAAGACTACTTGTTTTCATAAATTCTTTGCTACACGAATTATATTAGGAACTTGAAAAAACGCATTTTAAAATTTTTATTTATTTAGAAAAGTAGGAAATATATTTCCTACCAACATATTTTGACAAAAAAACGTACAAATTTAGTAAGGTTATTTTTATGCATTATTTTTTATGCAATTTCCAAAGTGATTAAATTTTGACGTTTAATTAATCGCTGGAAGACAAGGTACGTGACTAAAATGGAGCTATGCCATTGACAGATATTATTATGAAGGAAACAATCATAAAAAAATTTGTAACCAAGGAAAAATGTAATGCACACCGCATTTACGTAAAACATTTTTAAATTTAAATTTTTAATTTTTTAAACACATTTTTAAATGTTTTATTCATTTATTTAGGTTCCAAAATGTGCATTTTAGGAGTCTGCTAACGCTGACTCCAAAGTATACTTTTTCTTATAAAAATGGTTTTATCAAAGGAAAGAACAGAAAAATACAAACTCTTTAAGGGCAGGATGAATTTTGCTGGAATTGTAATAGGGGCACAATTTAATTTTGAAAATTACAATTTTCCCATAAGAAATACATATAGTAGATGTATTATTGCAAGATATTACGTCATTAGAGTACGCATTCTATTACCAGTCTACGTACTGTAGGTGAGTCGACAGTGACGAGCAGTGAGGAGCTATCAGTCGCTCCCTGAGATCCGTTGGGTCAACAACACTTTGTTGAGTTGGACCGTTCTTGAGGGATATATGTATTTAATGAGTAAAGCACTTGTCAAAACCGCTTGTAGCGGCCGTAGCGGAGCGGAGGCTGTGGAAAGTGAGTTTACCGCGGATACATGCGGTCGTTAGTTCGAACTAACCTTAGTTCGATCTAAGCTAGTTTGCTTTTAATTTTATTGCACAGGTGTATACATGTTTTTTTTTAGTTCAAACTGAAAGCAATGATATAGCTCGATCTAACTAAGGTCGATCCAGCGGATTAAGTCGCTTTATTTAAGTGTACACATGTAAGGACTAGCCAGGTCGAGCTGACTTAGTTTGAACTAACGACCGCATGTATCCGCGGTATATGTCAAGACTCGGATTCATCCTAATAGTGTATTTTTTCCAAAAATTGTGGACCGACCACAAATTTTATTTTTTTATTTACTAATTAGACTATACTAATTTACTATATACTAATTTACTATATACTAATTTACTATATACTAATTTACTAATTAGACCATAATCTTTCATAATTCGTTAGAAAAATCAAGATTTAGAAATCTTAACCGTAACCACAACCTATTTTAATTTCGATGGGCGGGGTTACAGTTCAAAAGAACCAATGACAAAATCGAAATCAGGGTTGACGAACTCTCGCCGAATTTTGTTGTACAAAACTGTTTCAAAATTACTTTCGGCACTTAAAAAAGCTACTTTGCACTGGGTTACAGTTCACACTTATACCGCATTTCGCACGAAAAAAAAACAGACAAAAATAACGTACATTCAAAATGACGCATTGACTGTAGTAGTAACCAAATATACCCGAGTTTAACTCACGCCATATTTTCACTAATACCTTGAAATTGGTTAAGATATTAGAAACGTTAAAGAGAACAAAAGTGTTCATTTATAATAAGTAAAATACTTTTGCATTAAAAAATTTTACAATCTCTCGCCGGTTTCAAATTATTAGTGAAAATATGGTGAATATTAGAGAAATATACTCAAGTTACACTCAGGACACTATAGCTGAAAGAATATAAGAAGTACGTCATTAACGCTTGCCAGGTTTCCTGAGAAATATTTTTTATATAACAATTTTTTGTTTAAGCTTATAACGTTTATGTGATACAAACCTTTAAGAAGAACCTTCTCAAGCAGAGAATTCCTAAGAATTCCCAAGAATTCCCGAGAATTCATAGGAATTCCTAAAAAATTCTTATCGACTGTACACAAGAATTCCCAATCGATTAACCCCTCGGAAAGAACAAAGTTCAGATTGGCTCTTCCCTTAAAAAATTAGTTATTTAAGAATAAAGAAGCTCAAAAAGCTTTTGTGCTTAGAGACTTTGGGACTAGGCAAACAGAGGTATTTAATTAAAACAGGGATTTCTTGCGGAAATTTTAAGCTCATTTTCATATATTATTGTATATTTAATTTATGCTACCTATAAATCCATTTGAAATAAGAATGCAGTAAATATTTGTACTAGAAATAAGACCTTGCAACGTGATTACTTAAAATTCATGCAAGTTTACACTGGTGGAATTTCATTTGCGTCATTTCACAAATCGAATATTAACGAAATAAAATTTCTATTTTCCGATTTGTTTGTAAATCATGCATTTTGTAGATTTTAAATGTTAAATACAAAATTTAAGTTCTCTTATGGTTTTTGAGAAAATTTCTTATACTACTATGTTTAGTAAAATTTTCAATGGAAATTTTCTTAATTTTTGATTTTTTCCTGTGTGAATCATCTTTCGCGTCGAAAGGCTCCTAAAATTTTTAATTTTTTTTAAAAAATTTTTTTAAATTTTTTTAAATTTTTTTTTTTTTTTAAATTTTTTTTGGTTTTTAATTTTTTTTTTTGGTTTAAAATTTTAATTTTTTAAAAAAAAATTTTCCGAAAATTTTTTAAAAAAAATTTTTTTTAAATTTTTTTTTAAAAAAATTTGGAAAAAGGTTTAAAAAGGTTTAATTTTTAAAAAAAAAAAAATTTAAAAAAAAATTTTTTTTAAATTTAAAACCCCAAAAAAATTTGTTTAAAAAAAAAAAAAAATTTATTTTTTTTCCCTTTTAAAAAAAAAAAAAAAAAAAAATTTTTAAAAAAAAAATTTTAAAAAAAATTTTTTTAATTTTTTTTTTTCCCAAAAAAAAAAAAAAAATTTTTTAAAAAAAAAATTTAAATTAAAAAATTTTAATTTCCAATAAATTTTTAAGGGTTTTTTTTTTAAAAAAAAAAATTTTTTTTAAATTTCCAAAAATTTTAAAAAAAATTACCAAATTTAAAATTTTAATTTTAAAAAAAAAAATTTTTTAAATTTTAAAAAAAAAAAATTTATTTTTTTTTTAAAAAAAAGGCCCCTCCCCAAAAAAAAATTAAAATTTTAAATTTTCCCCCAAAAAGGGGGTTTTCCCCTTTTGGGAAAAATTTTGGAAAAATTTTTTTTTAAGGAAATTCCCCTTTTTTTAAGGGAAAAACCAAATTCCCAAAAATTTTAAATTTTTTTTTAAAAAAAATTTTTCAAAATTTTTGGAAAAAAATTTTCCTTTTAAAAGGTTAAAAGGGGTAAAAAAAAACCGGGGGGGAAATTTTTTTTTAAAATTTTTTTTTTTTAAATTAAAAAAAGGGGAAAAAATTTGGGTTTTTTTTTTAAATTTTTTTAAAAAAAAAAAATTTTTTTTTTAAAATTCAAAAAAAAAAAAAAAAAATTTTTAAAAGGGGGGGGCCCCCCAAAAAGGGGGTTTTTTTTTTAAAATTTTTAAAAAAAAAAAAATTAAAAAAAAGGGGGGATTTTTGAAATAATATTACCGGGACTAAATAGTTATCCCATTTCAAACGATCTAAAAATTCATTCAAAATAATGTAACGATTAAAGATATTTTGTATATTTATTTGTTTTAAATTTGTTATAAATTAATAATGTAAGTACTTTTTTATAAATGAATAAAAATTTTAAAATAGTTCACAATATAATTTGTGTAAGCAAAGGATTTGTAAAACAAGTAGACTCGAAAATAACGAACAATATTTAATTTCGAAATAAATATTCGTAAATATTCTTAGAACTGTAAGGAATTCTTTCGAATTCCGAATTCTTGAGAATTCCCAGAATTCTTGAGAATTCTCGAATTCTTGAGAATTCTAGAATTCTGAATTCTTTAAGAATTCTAAGAATTCTTAGAATTCTCAGGAATTCCTGGAATTCTTTACCTTAGAATTCTTGTGTACACTTAATTATAGATGTATTAACCCCTCGGACCCCCCTCTTTTAAATGAGATTTAGTGAGATTTTGCCCTCCATTTCCTCCATTTTTAGCTCAAGTAATTAATGAACGTTCCTTTACATGAAACAGCATTCGCATACAAAATAAACCGTCATTCGGTGCGAAGTGTTACATCATCTGCATTCTGTTAGAATGCTGAGTCATACAGAAAGAACCGAGGGTTAATACATCCATAATAAAGTGTATGCAATAATTTCTAAGGTAAAAATTTCCAGGAATTTCTGAAATTTCCTAAGAATTCCCAAGAATTCCTGAGAGTTTCCAAGAATTCACGAGACTTCCTGAGCGTTCCCAAAATTCTCGAAACTTTCTGCGAATTCCCAAAGAATGTCTAAGAATTCCCAAGAATATTTAATTTGAAATTAACTATTGTCCGTTATTTTAAGACTACTTGTTTTCATAAATTCTTTGCTACACGAATTATATTAGAACTTGAAAAAACGCATTTTAAAATTTTTATTTATTTAGAAAAAGTAGGAAATATATTTCCTACCAACATATTTTGACAAAAAACGTACAAATTTAGTAAGGTTATTTTTATGCATTATTTTTATGCAATTTCCAAAGTGATTAAATTTTGACGTTTAATTAATCGCTGGAAGACAAGGTACGTGACTAAAATGGAGCTATGCCATTGACAGATATTATTATGAAGGAAACAATCATAAAAAAATTTGTAACCAAGGAAAATGTAATGCACAGCGCATTTACGTAATACATTTTAAATTTAAATTTTAATTTTTAAACACATTTTAAACGTTTTATTCATTTATTTAGATTCCAAATGTGCATTTTAGAGTCTGCTAACACTGACTCCAAAGTACACTTTTTCTTATAAAAATGGTTTTATCAAAGGAAAGAACAGAAAAATACAAACTCTTTAAGGGCAGGATGAATTTTGCTGGAATTGTAATAGGGGCACAATTTAATTTTGAAAATTACAATTTTCCCATAAGAAATACATATAGTAGATGTATTATTGCAAGATATTACGTCATTAGAGTACGCATTCTATTACCAGTCTACGTACTGTAGGTGAGTCGACAGTGACGAGCAGTGAGGAGCTATCAGTCGCTCCCTGAGATCCGTTGGGTCAACAACACTTTGTTGAGTTGGACCGTTCTTGAGGGATATATGTATTTAATGAGTAAAGCACTTGTCAAAACCGCTTGTAGCGGCCGTAGCGGAGCGGAGGCTGTGGAAAGTGAGTTTACCGCGGATACATGCGGTCGTTAGTTCGAACTAACCTTAGTTCGATCTAAGCTAGTTTGCTTTTAATTTTATTGCACAGGTGTATACATGTTTTTTTTTAGTTCAAACTGAAAGCAATGATATAGCTCGATCTAACTAAGGTCGATCCAGCGGATTAAGTCGCTTTATTTAAGTGTACACATGTAAGGACTAGCCAGGTCGAGCTGACTTAGTTTGAACTAACGACCGCATGTATCCGCGGTATATGTCAAGACTCGGATTCATCCTAATAGTGTATTTTTTCCAAAAATTGTGGACCGACCACAAATTTTATTTTTTTATTTACTAATTAGACTATACTAATTTATTATATACTAATTTACTATATACTAATTTACTATATACTAATTTACTAATTAGACCATAATCTTTCATAATTCGTTAGAAAAATCAAGATTTAGAAATCTTTACCGTAACCACAACCTATTTTAATTTCGATGGGCGGGGTTACAGTTCAAAAGAACCAATGACAAAATCGAAATCAGGGTTGACGAACTCTCGCCGAATTTTGTTGTACAAAACTGTTTCAAAATTACTTTCGGCACTTAAAAAAGCTACTTTGCACTGGGTTACAGTTCACACTTATACCGCATTTCGCACGAAAAAAAAACAGACAAAAATAACGTACATTCAAAATGACGCATTGACTGTAGTAGTAACCAAATATACCCGAGTTTAACTCACGCCATATTTTCACTAATACCTTGAAATTGGTTAAGATATTAGAAACGTTAAAGAGAACAAAAGTGTTCATTTATAATAAGTAAAATACTTTTGCATTAAAAAATTTTACAATCTCTCGCCGGTTTCAAATTATTAGTGAAAATATGGTGAATATTAGAGAAATATACTCAAGTTACACTCAGGACACTATAGCTGAAAGAATATAAGAAGTACGTCATTAACGCTTGCCAGGTTTCCTGAGAAATATTTTTTATATAACAATTTTTTGTTTAAGCTTATAACGTTTATGTGATACAAACCTTTAAGAAGAACCTTCTCAAGCAGAGAATTCCTAAGAATTCCCAAGAATTCCCGAGAATTCATAGGAATTCCTAAAAAATTCTTATCGACTGTACACAAGAATTCCCAATCGATTAACCCCTCGGAAAGAACAAAGTTCAGATTGGCTCTTCCCTTAAAAAATTAGTTATTTAAGAATAAAGAAGCTCAAAAAGCTTTTGTGCTTAGAGACTTTGGGACTAGGCAAACAGAGGTATTTAATTAAAACAGGGATTTCTTGCGGAAATTTTAAGCTCATTTTCATATATTATTGTATATTTAATTTATGCTACCTATAAATCCATTTGAAATAAGAATGCAGTAAATATTTGTACTAGAAATAAGACCTTGCAACGTGATTACTTAAAATTCATGCAAGTTTACACTGGTGGAATTTCATTTGCGTCATTTCACAAATCGAATATTAACGAAATAAAAATTTCTATTTTTCCGATTTGTTTGTAAATCATGCATTTTGTAGATTTTTAAATGTTAAATACAAAAATTTAAGTTCTCTTATGGTTTTTGAGAAAAAATTTCTTATACTACTATGTTTAGTAAAATTTTCAATGAAAAATTTTCAATGAAAATTTTTCTTAATTTTTTGAGTTTTTCCTGTGTGAATCATCTTTCGCGTCGAAAGCGCTCCTACAAATTTTTACTGCATTCTTATTTCAAATAGACTATTTTTAGGAACTTCTAATATGATTCAGATAACACCATCCATCGTAGAGTTTATGCTTTTCTGAAGTAGATGGTATCAAAACCCGAAAGGTATGTATGTAATATATAAATATTGTACTACTTATTTTTAAAATACAAAATTTCCTATGCTAGTTTCCGGAAATATTTGTGTCAAAACAAATTTTCTGTAATGAAAATAAGTAGACTATTTTTTCGATAACTTGTCGCTTTCGCAACGCTTCCGAAACAAAAGCATTCTAGTTATTACTGTTTTTGGAGAAAAGCGTGTTATTTGCAAAGAGAATTTTTTGACAATCAATTTGATATTAAAAATGAGATTTTTATCAAGTGTCAAACCAACGTTTGACTTTATTCTCCCTAAATAGATAAGATGAATTATAATTATTCTCGATAGTACTACATTATGTAGAATGTCAAAGTATAAACATGATTGGACATAACCAAACGGATGTTATACCATTTTTAGGTATAATATCAATTTTAAAGAAAGATGGGGGGAACTCATGGAGCTTAGCCTTAAAATGTTGTATCGCAAGACAGGGGAACCCTATTTAAAATTTCAAAGTAGGGGTAGCTGGTAGAAAGGGAGTTAAGCTTAAAATTGAAACAATATTGATTTAGAACGTCCCCCTCACTATCTATATGGTTTTTGTTTTTCTCAAATTTATTTTAAAAAAATATGAAATGAACACCCGGTATGCATGTATTTTATTATTATTTAAACATACATACTAATTTAGTGTACGTACTACATAAGTAAAGAATGAAAATAAACTATTGGCAATAACTTGTTTAAAAATGTTATACTTATCCGAATTACAGGAAGCGCATGCGGAAGCTATATGATACTTTATCGTATTGTACACCTACACACTTCAAATAGTGTCTAGTTTTATTGAGTTTATTTATTGAAAAAAGGCTAACAAAATTTTTAATGGTTTATAACTACAATTGAAAATTTAGCTGGAATCGTCGGAAAAATATAGAAAGTATATAAGACAGAAAAACAATACAGCCATCACCGTCAGTGCTATAACTAAATTCAAAAATAATCTACTATTATTATTTAAATTATTTTCATTATGTAAAATGTTTTATTATCAACTTTAATTAATCATATTAAAAGCAAATTAGCATGTTAAAATGATTGGATTTCATTTAAAAAATTCCAGAGCAAAGCTGGATTTGTAAAATAGCACTTTTAACTTTCTCGTTTCTACTTTATGAAAAAAAGAAAAGTAAAAACAATAAAATATACGGATGCAGTATTTTCTTTACTACAAAAAAGTTATATGCAGATTTTTCCTACAATAAAATTAGGGGATGTATTAATTCAACATTTGAAAATTTAGCATTGAAATTCCTATGGTGCCTGAATCGGTTCGCCACCTTGTATACTAATCTTTAAAAATATACTTTGCGTTCTGTAGTTTCTTTTTTGTTTCCGATATCGCTGCAAAATCTAGACCTTGTTGAGCTAGTATTGATGCTATCTCTTGTTCGTTATTCGTCATATTTTTGACATTCCAAGCTACTCATCATATCTCTTTCTTCTTTGAATTGAACTTGCAACGGCCTCAGTAAAGGTGAGAAGAACACCAGGATATTAAACAGTTAAACTGTCACAACTTAATACTAAATAAATACAGCAATAATTAATAAAACAATAAAGAAGAAATCGCACAATGCTTCCGCAAAACAGTAGGTGTACATAAGTCTAGAAGTTTACAAAAAATAATAAAGTACGTCTTCATTCGGTCTTTATATTTCTTTAAAATATAGTATTTACTGTGATCCGTGGAATTTGAAATTAAAATCTGCAATCTGCTTGTACAGGGTGGACCAATTTTGATAGTTCTTATAGGGAACTATATAACTAACTATAGGAATACAAGAGGAAAATGGACCTCTCTTTTTGGAATTTTGATCTCTTGTTTTGAGATCTAAATGAGAGAGAAACTAAATGGTAAAAAGCAAATTTCCTTATCTTTTTTCTTTTCGAGTTATAAGTAAAAGTTGAATTTTTTAATTATGGTATCTTTTAGTAAATATACAAAATGTTTCCGTGACAATGGTAAACCTTTAAGGTAGTAGTAGAAGACATTTCTAAAATATATTTTTAAATAAAATTTTATACTAGTCCAAACCCTTGGGGGAACCCCTCTTTAAAAAAATTTTTTTTAATTTCTGCCTTCAAACGGCCATAGCACCGTAAGTATTGATTTTATGGTATTAATAAATTAATGATTTTTTAAAGATAATTTCCTTGTCTATAAATTAGTTTATAACCTGCTATAGTCTAAAATAAGCGAATTTCGAGTTATGAATTAAATTAAGAGAAGAAATGTTAAAAAATTCCAAGTTTTATTTTATCGGTTTTGTTACAAAATTTGTATCTATTAAACGAAACTACTTACAAAAAAACTCCTCTATCGGAAAACGTAGCCGGTAATTTGACCCCTAGTAATTTGGTCCCCGGTAAGGGAACGTACCCATACTACGTGACCCATTTAGGGGGGGGAGGGTTTTTTTTAAAATACTACGCCCAGTCACGGGGTGGGGGGAGGGGGCTTAGATGTTTATCACGTAGTCGAATTCGTCAAATTCAAATATTTGAATATGGCGCGAAATTATAAAAGTACTACTGATTTAATTCTCAGTTGGTGGCGCTGACGTCAAGACGTCAGGTGATTGAAAACCGACAGTGTTTGTCAGACAGTTTGTCAGGCCGTAGATGAAGAGGAAATAACCAAGTCTGAAAAACTCCTGATCTTACTGCCCCCGTGATCACTGATGTATCTGAGTGGATTGATGCTGGGAACGTATTTGTTGAAGATGTATAGGGTAGTAATACGATTATAAATTATAAAAGTATGTATGCAGTTTTATACAATAAATACTGTATCAATTAAATGACGAAAATAAGCCAAATTATTTTTATTTGTTTCACTTTTTGCGTGCGAAATGATTAAAATACACATTTGCAATACCACGTGACAACTTGAGGGGGGTCTTAGCATATACTACGGGTGGTCACTGAGGGGAGGGAGGGGTCAAAAATATTAAAAAAATAGGTCACGTAGTATGGGTACGTTCCCTAATTTGATCCCGGTAATTTTGTCTCTGATAATTTGAACTCCGAAAATTTCACGTATTGCAAAAATATAGGGCTTGAATCTTACAGTAAGCCTTACAGTTCAATTAATAAATTTATTATCTGAAGTTTTTTTTATAATAACAGTATAATTTTATTAGAAATTTATCAGTCGAGCTTAGATCAGTGTTAAAAAGTTTCCACATCGAGAGAGATCCATCCCCTTCCTAGTAGCACACTTTGCCAATTAGGACTGGTCTAGGGGGGTATTTTTAGTAAGTAAAGCGTTTGTCAAAACGCCCGAGAGCGGAGGAATCCGGAGGGTCGGTATTGACAAACGCAACCGCGGCAAATCTCGGATCCACCCTAAAATCCATAGTTAGATGAGTAGGCAAAGAGACGGTTATTGATCTAGTTGTTAGCGCGATGAACTGCTAACGTAAGGCACCGCAGTTCGAATCCTAGATGCTCACTTTGTATGGCCGTTTTTGTGCTTTGGAAGGCACGTAAAGATGGTGTTCTTTATATGTTAATGAATTGACATCATTAACAATAAAAAATACCTAGCAAGATAGTTGTACTCATAAAACTAGTAATAAAACTTGGAAGTTTTTAACATTTTTAGAGGATTCTAGAGGATAAGAGGTCATAAACTAGTTTGTAGATAAATAAATGTCTTTAAAAAAATCACTAATCCATTAATACCATAAAATCAATAGTTACGGTGCTATGACCGTTTAAATGCAGAAATTGAAAAACTGCTTTACAAGGGTTTGGACTAGGACAAAAATTTTATTTAAAATATATTTTAGAAATGTGTCTTCTACCACCACGTTTAAAGCGTCAAAACGTTTTCAATTTTTAAGGTTTATGGAGAAACAATCAAAGTGTGTGCGTTTAAGTTCAATTTCTGAAAAATGTAAAACTGGTGACTCTGATCATTGTTCCCGTGTACTCTTCAAATGTAAAATTATTATATAATATTGAAAAGAAGATATAGTTGAGGTGATAAGCCAATAAAAATCTAACAAGTAGGCACCTTTTCACAACACACTACCAACGTAAACATTCAAAAAAGCAGAGTCGCATTCAGCAACATCGTCGAATGAAAAAAATACCAACAAAAATTATAATTTTTACAACTTACTGGATGACCTAGGTTTCGTTCTTATCCACAAAGTGGAATTGAACTCCTTAGACCCACATTGATAAAGAAAGTACAAAATCTACTTACCACCTTTTGCAACCGACTCCAAAGCTTGAATGACCCTAAACTTAAAATGTCACGTGGTAAATAGTTTCTTTGCTATTTTTTTTATTCGAAGATGTTCCTGAATGCGACTCTGCTTTTTGAATGTTTACGTTGGCAGTGTGTTGTGAAAAGGTGTCTACTTGTTAGATTTTCATTGGCCTATCACCTCAATTATATTTTCTTTTAATTTATATTTCAGGTCGACTATGTTTGTCTTTTTTGCATTTCTAAAAATTTCCAAAATTATTTTAAAAATTTTTGTTTTGTTTTAATTAATTTTTCTAATTTCTCCAAATTCAAATTTTGGCGCTGCTATTTATAATATAATTATCAATCAATATGGCATTCGTTCCTTGCGGAATATTGCCACTCATTTTTTAGGTCCTCTCAATTCATTTATAAGGTGGATTACTCTTGTTTCCTCCTTCGTGCCCCTTTTATAGATTTGTGTGCGACTTTGCCCTTTCCACCACTCTTCTCCACTCCTTCCTGTCGCTGCATCTCTTTTCCAATTACCTATGTTCATGGATATAATTAATTTATACTTAGTTTATAGTATTCAGCCTTGGCCATTAGTATAAGGCACCTCTTAAAAATCGTTTTATGTAAAACTATTGAAGATTTTGTGAAAACGACCATAGCACAGCTTTTGTGGTAAGAAATTTATTCGTTTTACTGTTTTAGTAAAGCAAAAATACTAAATATCAAGGGCATTATGACTAAATTTTAACTTTTTGACCTCTTTTATACCCAAAATTTCTGGTAAATTTGAAATGTGTAAACGGTACGCTTCTGAGCAATTTTTTCAATACTTATTTTTTATATTAGTTATTAGTACTATATAATTTTGATAAAATTTACCAGTCATTTTGGCGTATAAAAGAGGTCGCAAAAGCTAGAATATTTAGTATTTTTACTAATACAGTAAAACCAATCAGTTTCTTACCGCAAAGGCTATGCTATGGTCGCTTTCAAAAATCTTCAACAGTTTTTATAGTATATGTAATAACGATTTTTAAAGAGTGCTTTATACTAATGGCCAAGGCTGTAGGTATATAATACTGTAATAATTAGGAAGAAAACGAACTATAATTAATTTATTCACTTGTGAAATTATATCTTTTAATAATAGATTTAAAATGGTTTAATGAACTATTAATTGATTTTATAAATTGGTCAATTTTTTCGCTTACATACATACTTATTTAAACGAATATTTTAGTTTAAAGTATTTATAACCATGTTGCGCTTTATAGAATCTCGTCAGTCAAACCTGGATCGATAATTGAATTCAATAATTAATTTATATTTAAAATAAGCTAGTGAAAACAATATATAATTATTTAATAACAGTGAACTACATATTTGATTTTGACTTATCAAAATTTGTTATTAACATACTTGGTATTACTTTGCTAAATGTTAAAAAATTACCAATTTAAAATAATAGTTCATTAAACTTGAAAATTATTAAATCTATTTTTAAAAAAATGAAAAGTATTATTGTAGTGCAAAAAAAAAAGTTGAAGTTTTATTGCATTTACATGTATTTCGTTCCAATAAACTCATAAAATGATTTCCAAAACATGACTGTGTATGGGGAGCAATTTTATATACGCTCTGCCTCAAAACCAATAACAATTTTAAAACAAATTTAGCATCTTAATAATGGAACTTACAATTTATTATTAGAGCTGATTATTTTAATATTTAATTGGTGTTGGAAATGCGTTCAATGAAAAAAGTACATTATCATTATGTTCAAAATTATAGTATAAATATCCTATTTAACTTCAGCTTTAGTTTTGTAGAAATTGTAATTTAAAGTCCCAATTTTGAGTTTCATTTTATATCGATTTAGGTGGTCTACTATAAAATAGTAAATCGTAATCTATAAAATGTAGACACATCGCCAAAGACCCTAGATCCGGCACTGCCCTTGAGCTTCGAATTAAATAACTTTAATAATTAATAGTACATTATACAATATTATGTAGATAACTGTAGTTTTCTGCTGTACATTCAAATTACCAAGAATTGTATTGATTTGACTATGAATAATAATTGTATACACATTACTATATTGTTATATTTACTTTAGATTCATGATAAGTTTAATTGGATTTGGTTGAAGATTATTATTATTTTCTGTTAATATTCCATAAATTTAAAAATACTTGATTACCTTATATACTATGTAGTATGTACTACCTATCGAAATCAGGAAACGGTGACAAAAATTAGCTTTAAATTTCTCTTTTACAGAGTATTTATATATTGTATAAATAAATGATGGAATAGCATTTAAAATTATAAGATAAGCAATTATCATGGTCAAAAACTAAAGAAGTACTACCACATGGCAGTCAGACTGTAGATCTTCCTTGTGTTGTAATCAGAGTGTAATTCAACATCCGCTATTTTTAGAAACAGTATTCGGTCGACCGGCAGAAGTATGTGATGCTGGAGTGTTAGTTTATAATGGACTATTATATTAAATAATAAGTAAACTTTTAAGACATTTGAAACTATCACATCTGCTCTATCTAATAAAATATTTAAAATGCTATATACATCATAATCGGCAGTGAAAATATTTTGTGTTAATGTTTTTAAATATAGTTTTGTGAAACTTGCAGTGTACCTACATATTTAAAAATGTATTGTTTTAGAACATTTCAAGTGACTATTATTTTTATATTCGGTATTACCGTTAGTTTAACTCTTTACGAAAACGAATATACCCCCATAATAGGCAGAAAGGGAACCAAGTGCTATGATGACTTTAACAGGCCGCAGGTAAAACTTTAAATGGTTTTTGTCGTTTGGCGGTAAAGCAAAACTTAAATTTTCTTAAAATGCATACATAGTACGTACCAAATTCAAGTATAACAAAAGGAAGGCTTATTATTTAACTATATATAGATTGTAAAAAAATGTTGTTCTTAAATTAATTTACCATAGTAAGCAATCTTGTTTACCCATATTAACATTTCAGCATTATTTAAAAATCTAGACAGTCGTAGACTGCAGCCCTTCCCCTCTATAGGTCTAGGCCTTACATACACAAGAATGTGCGCACATCCCAATGGCGCAGCAGCGCGGCGTTGCGATTTAACTGTTTTTCATTATTGTGATAGATAATAATTTATTATTTTGTAATAATAAATGTAGTTCGATTTTCATGACATCGAAATCACCAACTTCTTGCAAGTTGTGATGCATACGTTTAAATTTGATGTACATCCAGTGGCGTGCTAAATATTGGGGGAGTTTTGTAGAACCTCGTGACAAAAAATTTAAAATAAGTATAACGCCAGACATATTATATTAAGTTATTTTGATCAACCTAAATTTTGATGATTTAGATACATCCTAGGTCCTGATTCTAAATAGTTTACCTCAGCAATTCTTAATCCGTTCGGGAACACTTATGGGGTCGCGGTGCTAGTTTAAGGGATCCGCAACGTCATAAGAAAAACTTGAGAAGCTTTTAAAAGATTTTTAGTTATTTCCTGTAATATATTCTGCTAATGTAAAAAGTAAATCCATTATAGGTATACTTTGATTTTATTTATATACTTGATCATTATATACTTACATACGCCGTAGGCGGCGACAACCTTCAGCACATAATATAATATTAGGTAAAGCAAAAAGTTCGTGGTGTTTTTCCCATCAATTGCATATAATTCAGGAAACACAGATTGCAGGACACCATTAAACGCTCGTTGGAAAGGTGACACTTCGAGCGTTGCTTGAGTGTATTAACATCAAAATTGGTGCCGAGGTTGGAAAGTTGTGTGGGTTTGAAAATTGAGAAAAGTAATGAAAAATTGCGTTATATTTTCCCATATTATTACGACAAATGAAAGACCGCTGCGCAAGCATGTGAAAAAATTTGTGCTGTGTACGATGAAGGTACTTCATCAAAATCTGCTACGCGGAAATGGTTTGCTCGCTTTCTGCTGGAAGGGACTGGAATGGAATCATTCACCATGAGCTACTTACAGTTGGTCAGATGATTGATTCTTAACTCTACGGTGGACAACTAGAGAAAATTGAAAGAATACGGCCCGAATTGATTAATAGGAAAGGTGTTGTCTTCTATCATGTCAATATCTGACCACATACTTCCTTGATGACCCGTCGAAAATTACGACCGCTTGGTTGGGAAGTTTTAATGCAGCTACCGTATAGTACAGATATATATATATACCTCTGACCTCACTTGTTCCAATCTCTGCAGAACTTTATCAATGGAATTAAACTGGTTTCAAAAGAAACCGGAAAAAACCACTTGATTCCGTTTTTCAACCAGAAACCACATTAGTTCTTCACCGATGGCATCATGGCTCTGTCCGATTTTACATGCGGACAGATGTAAGTTCCACCATGGTCAGTTTTAATATTTTTTTTTGCTAAGTAGCCAATGGTTAAAATGTACCTTATTAAAACATGTAAGTTCCACCGGCGGTAGCTTACCAGATATAATACTTAGTGAAGTACTTATAGTGTACTTAATAAAAGCCTCTTTTAGTACATAAAATATGTACACCGCAAACGCTTAGTTCGAACTATACGCAGTGCTGCCATTCACGTGAGATATTTTAGGTCGGGTTTAGGTTAACACGGTAACCTAATAGTGGACGCCCTAAATAGCCAACACAAAGTTAAGTTGGGAATATTGCTTCCAGTTTGAACTAAATAAAAGCATGTACATATACACCTGTGCGATAAAATTAAAAGCGAGCTATCTTAGATAGAACCGTAGATAGAACTAGGTTAATTCGAACTATCGACTGTATGTAATCGTGGTAATTGTCGATAATAATGGAGCATAATTATTCGGTTGAAATAAATTCATTTTCACACTGTAAGAAAACCACTTGAATTTTATTAAAAAAAAAACGCCACAAACTTTTTCCTTTGTCTCTATTGTAAGGGAACAATTACAATAAAATATCCTATTCTAAATTATTTCCATCGCAAAAATTTTTTTTATGTGTAGAGAACGATGTTCTCTTTCATAATTGGGATTGGTGACCGTGCACCTTCCATCAATACTTCTTTCAATGCTTCTTCAAAACTTCTTTAATATTTATAACATTTCTACATAATTCTATCTACAGGGGTCGGCGCTCGAAGTTTGACCAATTTCACGCTGCTGTAGCTGCTGTAGAACGTTTTGACATGCATCAGTCTGTTATGTTGTTTACAACATAATTCAAACGCAACAGTGTTATTGCTTTTGTAAAATCGCAACCAGTCATTGTTAATGAGCTACGACATTTACTTATGAACAAAATATTTATATATAGGATCATTGTACGTTAAAATCATACTGGTAGCATTAAAAAACGCCAAGGAGGTGTAGATTCAAAAATTCAATATCGCAACATCGATAGAAATGGTTCGAAAGGTGAAGGCCAGAAGAAGCGTAATCCACGACAAAGCGTAGTTCAATTGGCAAAATCACAATGTGTGCTCGTAAGCATTAGCACCCGCTCGCGAGCTTGAAAATTTGGTCTTTTCTGATGAAAAAATGGTTACGGTTATGTAAACAAACAAAACGATCGTGTATGGTTACAGTGCAAATTCAAAGACAATTTAATTCATCGAATTGTTTTGCGAAAGCAAGTGCCTGCATCAATGATGGTTTCGGCCGTGGTAACTGCCACAGGACGCTCACCACTCGTTTTCATTGAACAAGGTGTGAAGGTAAATCAGCAAATATACCGTGAAAAGATTTTAAACGATGATTTGTTACTTTGGGCACGTAAACAATTCGGTGGAAACCATTGGACGTTTTAATAAAACTCGGCACCATCCCATAAAACAAGTTTTACGTTTTTACATACAACAAGTTTTTACAAGAAAAGTTCCCAGCTTAATTTCTTCACAACAATGACCACCATATTCCCGGACTAAACTAAATAGATTTTTCTATGTGGTCGATTCTGGAGGCCAAAGTATCAGCTAAAAAATATGAGACGGTCGGCGCTTTAAAGATTGCTTTTCTATTATTTTTTTTAATTTGAAATGTTTAAAATATACTGAAGTTTTTAAATAAAAGTAATCAAAATTACAGTATTTTAATTGGTGCCGACCCCTGTGGAATGTTCTGTTTATCACTCATATTAGCTTATTTGGTATAGGTGTTAACAAAGTGTACTTGTCAACTTAACAATATCGAAATTAAGTAGGTTTTACGTGACAATTAACGTAACATTCTTGTATCCACCAGGATCGTAATAAGCGGATCATGTCTATTGTTATTGGTCGAATCCGAATAACGAGATAACATCTATTATTACTAGACGAAACCGTAATTAGAGAGTATCGTCTATTGCTATTGGTCAATTCGTAATAACGGGGTGGAGTCTACTCACTGATCAGGATCGGTACGATGTTACCTTTAGCTTTACCTTTAACATTTTACGTTACCTTTAACATACATATTACCAATGCCACCAAAGAAGTCGCCTTAGCAGGTTGGTCTAGAAATGACAAATAGTTTTCTATCGTTGTCATCATTTAACGTAAACAAGACAAACATAAACAGAAATAAAAATATTGCGAAGAATACTTAGGATAAAGTGATCAGACATGCAATCCAATAAAAGCGTTAGAGACAGGACTAACGTACAAGACGTTGTAAAGTGGATGAAACCCAGGATAAAAGAGTGGAACGAGCATGTTTACAAATGGGCGAAGAAAAACTAACACGGGCGTCTAGAGATGGACGACGTCCGAGTAAAAAATGACTCATTGGTATTGCTGTGTGAATAACGTACACGAGGTTGTCTTTGTCATAATCCTGTCCAGTCACTGGCAGCGACACTAAAAGTACTTTCTCTGCCGCTGAATTAATGTACGTATATAATAGACGTGTTTTTGATCACATAACTTTTAAATAGTTTATTTATACTTATATAAAACGCTTATAAATGCTTACTGAATGATTTCAACAAATTAGTGAATACATATGAAGGCAAAAAGTATTATAGATATTTATAAGTTTTTTATATTTATCACGTTTGAAGAAAAAATAGAATATTCTACTCGGAGCCAAAGCACTTCTTATGGCTCGTATGTATTTGTCGGACTCGCTTCGCTCGTCCGTCAAACTTACAAACTCGCCATAAAAAATTACGCTTTGACTCCTACTAAAGCAATATACTATTTTAATACTTTTTTATTTAAAATAAATCAAATATATAGAATAAATAATTAAGATAGGCGCACGCTTAGTTTTAGTTTCTGCTTTAAAACGTCAAGTGGCAGTCTTCAGAAAACGTCAATTTTGCGTTACTTAGTGCGAGCGTTACTTAGGACATACTTTTCATGTTGATTGTAGAAAAATTACATTGTGTCATTTCACAAATCGAATATTAACGAAATAAAATTTTGATTTTTCCGGTTTTATTGTAAATCATACATGGGAAGATACCAGTCACTCCCTGAGATCCGTCGGATCAACAACCACACTTTGCCGAGTTGGACCGTTCTAGGGATATTTTAATGAGCAAAGTAATTGTAAAATTTTGACAAATGCAACTACGGTAAACCTCGGATTCGCTCTAAAAGTGTATTTTTCAAAATTTGTGGACCGACCACAAGCAGCTATTAGCCAGGCGACGACATCTGGTTTCCACACGCCAGCTTTTTGTCTACTGAGCTTTTGGCAATTTTGTGTACTGACTAGAAGCGCATTTGCCGGCTTTTTACAAGCCGGCTTTTAGCTTCTAAAGCCGCCCTGTGTACTTGAGCCTTTAGTATATTTTATTGCTTAGTTAATTTTTGTTGTCAGTAACCATATTTAATATACAATAAGAAATCCAAATAATTTGTCACGGTTGAAAATGGAATTTTATTTATTGAAATTTTGAAGTGCGGCTCTGTTCTTTTGATAGTTGCTATCTTGAGACCAGAAAGCACAAGATCCACAACTAAAATTTTTAGAAGGTATTTTCGCTGGTTGATTGTTGGTTGTAGAGATTCCTAGATGTGCCGTTTGTACGGAAATTTTGGTATATTTTTTGCCGCTCCGTAATTGGGATTATTTTGTGCAACGTGCAATTTTCCGTTCATCTTCACTCTATAATTCTTTAATTTACTATTTCATAATTTGCTCTCATTTCTATAGGAAAACTTGTATTTACGTGTGGCACTTAGCGAACTATGCCCATGTAAAATACTCATTATAGAAAAATATTAATTTATATACTATCCTTAAAATAACAAATATCAGCATGAGCATTTGTTCATTTCATTTTAGATTATCTTACTATACATATACTGATATGTTTAAAATATCACCATTTATTTAAAATACTTACCATTTATTAAAAATACTGACCATTTAATTAAAATACTAACCAACTAAATACAAGCCAATTTTAATTTAATATTAATTTCAATTAATTGAGTACATATTACCCAAATATTACTTTCAAATATCACATAGTACTAATGTTTATTATAAATACTGACGCAATAAGTGAGCCCTTTGAAATGTATAAATATTATACAATTTTATTATTAGCCGCAAAATTCAGACATGAAGTCACAAATAATATTACATGACTTAGATGAATGAGTGTATTAATTAAACTAACTTTTTAAAATTGTTTTAGCGATGTATACCTGAATTTGAAAATGCAGCTTTCAACGTACTCATGGAAGCTACAAATACATGTGGGGATGCTGGCCCGGTAGAATTTTGTATTCAAACTGGAATTTCCAAAATAAGAAAATCTTGTGAAATTTGTTATCCTGGTCAACATTCTGCTCGTTATCTTACTGATTTCCACAACGAAGATAATCAAACATGGTGGCAATCTGAAACTATGTTCGAAGGAATCCAGTTTCCTTCACAAGTAAACCTTACCCTTAATTTAGGTAAGAATTTTTAATTTTAAAGAAGTAATATGTTTTAAGAACGAATTTAAAAAATTTAAGTTATGGTTTGAAAAGGTTTAAAAATTTTTTTTCAAATTATGTGAAATTTTAATAAAAATTTTTATTTTAAATTGGTAAATTTTTTCCATTTACTTGAAAAAATATTTTTAAATCTATATTTAAAGCATATAATTTTACAAAATAATAAATCATTTATAAGTGAATTTAAGTTAGTGTTTTAATTGAATTTCTAAATTAGTAAAAATATTTTCTATCTGGTCTACATGGTCTATGAAATTGATGATTAAATTTTGCTTCTTCCATACTTTAATCTTTAAAATCAATCTGTCCAATCTGATGTGAATCTATAACAGTTTTTCCCCTTTCCCAACCACTAGGTAGTCCGGTAGAAAAAAAAACAAAACAAAATTTGATACTTTTTTTGTTTGGATTTAGTAGATAATAATGAACTGTGCACTGTAAACAATTTTCATAAACATTTATTATAAATTGACTGTGGAATTAAATATAATATAGGTACAAAGATCATCGCAATAATAATGGTGATTTCTATTTCGCTATATATTTTAAAGTATTCAACGGAACAGCTTGAATTTTCTTTACCACTAATGGGTAACTATGTAGATTCTAAAAATAAAAAAATTTGTTATAGTTTAGATAAAATCTTCGCCATCGTCAAAGGCTAATTCGCCTATCTTACGCCACAAGTGGAAGTGAGTGCACAATAGTATTATGCGTATTCTACTAGGCCCCTCTTAAAGGATGCCATCAGACTCGTGTGGATTTAAAATTCATTACAAACGGCACAAAATTTAATTTTAAGTGTGAAAAATAGAATTTTGAAAATATTAAGAATAAAGAAGGTAACACTCATTGTTAATAATTAATTATCATATTAAATTCAGTGAATTTGCTTAATTTTGCATCATTTCAGCTAATTTCAGGTAGAAAAATTTATCAATGAAAATTTTTCTCGAAAACTTTTTCTGTTATTTGTTTTATTAAATTCTAAGTGGGCTGCATATAAGTATAGTATTTCAAAAGCTCAAAATTTAAGAGCAAATTTCTTAAATATTAAATGATAAATCTTAAATATGATTAGCACAAATCGATCATTACTAATATTATGGCTAATATGCTACTACTGTAATAATGTACATTACAACTGTATTGTAATCTACACTCTCATGTACTGTATTTACAATGCAGGCTAATGAAATCTTCTTCGAGTGCCATACACTTTACAGTGCGTAGGCGATCAACTCAGCCGAAGCCAAGCTGACTTTACTAGGGAATATAATTGGGTTGGTTTCCCGTTGCCTTCCCCATAGTCCAAAGATTGATATCGGACATTTGATCACAGCAGCGTGTATGACGCGAACAGGACTTGAACCACGCTCTCTCGCTTTCTAGTCGGCCGGCTAGACGCTACACTGCTGGTCAATGAAATCAGATCAGTGAAATAAGATAAATATGACGATTGCATCTTAAGCAAAATTAGTATATGCAAAATTTCTATAATAGTATTATTTTGCCTAACTTCATTTTAGAATATTCATATTTTCAGGTCATTGAATTTCTGAGGAATGTTTCGAACAAAGAATCATTGGTGTTCGTGAATACAAATACTATCATTAATATGATTCAAGCAATTTGAACTCATATTTGAGACCACATTAAAACAACTCTTATCATTTTGCTTGAAATTATTTATTATGTCACAATTACGACTCATCGAATTCACCACTTCCTATGCACAGATATATAAACCTTTTAATTGAAAATTAAGTTATTGGTATTATTGATAATATTTTATAAAACTATACAATTACATACATACAAGCTTTGTTTGCACACACTTCTTCAACAAGTAGTTGAAAAGTTCAATTTTCCTTAAAGGAATACAGTAAAACCTGGATAAGCGAGAGTTCAGGAAGTTACTTATGAAGGTTTCTCACTTAAATTTTTCAAAACATTTTTCGTCATTTCGTCAGACATTCCAAGGACGTGACAAACCTTTCTTCGCAATAGCTACTTATCAACTGGAATAAGATTGACCAATAAATCGGTAAAGACGTACAGTTGGCAGTTTTAAAGAATGCGGCATAAACCAATGATATGGAATACAAACATGCTCGATTTGTAGTTACTGTAGGTATTTGTTAGATGATATTATTTATTGTTCGACTCGCGCTTATAGAGGTACGACAAGGTAATTGGCAGTCTCAGTAATAGAGATCCAGGCATGAAAACTGACTCTAGAGGTTTCTCACTTATAGAGGTGTTCAAGGGTGTAAATGACGGGATGTGACAATTACTCTCACTTGTAGAGTTTTCTTGCTTATCCAGTTCTTGTTCACCCAGGTTTGACTGCATTATAAACTTGTAAAATAAATATCTTCAGACCTATTTTGTAAAATTTTGTAAATAAGTTTCTTAAAATAATGTCTTTAACTTTTCATGTTTAAAAATATTAGTAAATATTAGAATTTTTAGTAAATTAATGATTTCCAAATTATGTGCCATACGTACTTTTTAATAGTCTCAGAATTATTAGTGCGATTAGCTGACAGCCTGGCGGTTTGGTATTTAATAATAAAAAGTGCCATTTTACAAGCGTTACGAAAGATAATTAACAAATAATTCTTCTTCTTGGTCGTTTGCTTCTTGTCAGAAGCGTCATGACCCAGCTTGGCCGAAGCCAAGATGAATTTTCATGGGAGTATAACTCATGGGATGGTTTCCCGTTGCCTTCCCCATGGTCCACAGATTGATATTGGACCTTTGATCACAGCAGTGTATCCGACTCGACTAGGACTCGAACCGCGGTCTATCGCTTTCCAGTCGGTTGGTGTATGCTTTACGCTATACACTGCTGGTCGTAACAAATAATATGAAGTGTGTATTGATAATAATAATTCACTACTTGCAACTTGTTATTGTAATTTGTAGTTGTAAATTTGTTTTCGATGTGCAATGTGTCTCACAAATATTAAATGACGTGAAGGGATTTTAATTTGTCACGACCATTTATACAAACATAATAAAAGCTCTCTTGAGCGGACCTCTGTGGTCACTAGTTTTTGTTAATTTCAGTCCACGGCAAGCTTTTGATATTATTTTGTAGGTTGCCTAGGTTTGTAAAGATAATACTCTGTAAAGATAATAAAAGAATTTTCCCTTCCGAAACCTCTCTTTCTTGACTTTACTCTATTGTTCAACTTCCATTTTTGACTACACAACTGACTTTTGACTGTCCGGCTAACTTTGAAGTCGAACTATTTTATAAAAAAGCAAACGGATCTTCCCTTTCTTTAAGTTTTCTTAACTTCAGGTGATCAAAAGTGCATGAAAGTGGTAAAATTTCTAGTGCTTGGTTCAACTTTCGCTCCAAATATATTTATATTGAGCGAATGAGATCACCAATGAGGTGATATATTTAAAATCACCTCATTGCCTTGAACTATAATAAATTGAGCCATTTTGTTTGTAATTAATGTATACATTGACGAAAATATCTTTCATGGGGTTCATATGATAACTTACATAATATATTGTTTTCACTAAGAATTGGATCTATTGACATCTTTAATTTTGATTAAATATTGAGTTATCAAAACCATAATGTACGAACTGGTATACATATGACAAAATTTTAGTTGAAATTAAAATTATGTTCAAATAATTATGTGGTACCAAAAACTACATAAATAAACTACCCTTTGCTTCTCTGCCACCTAACTTTTCTACCAAACTATGATAAAATAAGATTTTTTACTTAATTATTCGTATTAAAAGACGCTACTTTTATTTTAGGCCAATAATAGGTAAAACTTGACTACTTTTATAGACTTTTACAAAACAAAGTCCTCAAGCCAGAAAAGAACTTCTGAAATAACGGTTACCAATGCAAAACAGTAAATTAATTACCTCTTAAAAATTATTTCTATAGCAAAAATAATATACAATAAGCAATATTTACGTAATT